>OX369284.1:614583-1229166 GCA_947284805.1 Coleophora flavipennella
ATTATGTTTTAATTATTTTATTGTACTTATATGTCGGAGCGTCATTGAAAACGCGACCAATACCATCTAGAGATACGTTTACATAGATCGTTACACTTTATTGGAATCAAACGTCAGGTTTTAGTACCTGGGTGAAACCGGTGATGGCGTGACAATCGCTTGTAATCGTGAGCTGATCGTATGTGGTAGTAAAGATGATCAATTAACGGTAGGCTGTTTGTGATTGAGGTGGCAGCACTGAGTTGAGAAGCCATATTAGCTGGCTGTCAGTCTCGGGACAGTCACGGACCGTCTTAAAATAACCCTAAAATGGTAATCCCTACTTAAAAAGTATGGTGCAGGAATTTATCACAGTAGCCGAAAAAAAAGTAAAAAGTATGCTAGGATTCATAGGATATTTAAGAAATCTACTCTTCAGATAAATATATTGTTAGGAGCAAACTGAGCCGCCCTCCCCGCAAACCGCGCATTCCTATATAAGACGGTGCCGGCAGCGGAGCGCTCTCTTTTGCTGCCTCATCGCTCGACTGGAGACATCGCGTTCGGCGTGATTTGCGTTCTGTGTAAACAGTGACGTACTCGGTGACGTAATCTCTTATTTTCATTGTGCCACTTCCGTGTGTAATTTACCTTCGTCAGCAATTTGTTGGTATTCTGTTTAGTTAAGTTATTTTTGATTGTAATAAAGTTATAGGTTATGTTGTAAATGTTTTTTTTTAATTAAATCCGACTTCTGAGCCTAAAATCCGAAGTGGGATTCCCCAAGCCCTTCTGGCCTTTGTTTGCTTTGCCATTTTGATTTTTATTAGTGCACAACAGAATACCAATCAAAAGCTTACTTGTTGTTTTACTTGTCTTGGTGTAAAGTGTTTTTGAAATGACCGGCCGTCGGTCTCGGAGCAAATCACGTCGTCGCGATGGCGGTCGAAGGCCGCGTAGGTCGCGCACACGGACGCCATCGAAACCACGTAGTTCGAAAGTTATGCAAAATACGTTAGATTCGATTTTGTCACGACTAACTAGCTTAGAAAATAACAATCGTGCCGTGGTTAGCTCCAATGTAAATAGCGGTGTACATAGTGGTGTAAATAGCGTTGATATTTCTGCAATGACGCATAATTCCATTCGCGAGAACGAGGGTAACGACGCGACACGACGATCGCGCGTTCTCAGTCCTACCCGCATTTGTGAAACAAACACACTTACGATCGATTCGGTCCGACCCGCATCTACGGTGACTCAAAATAATTCTGTGACACAATGTGATCATAATGAGGCTCCCGCTTCCATGAAGATTCTAGCTGATGCAATAAAGTCGATAAACCCCCCGCGGTCGGCATATTTTGTTTCCAATTTTGATCCAAACATTCATGACTTTGATGCGTGGCGAAAAGAGGTAGACCTCGCTAAGCTGTCAAACGGTTGGAGCGACTACGAATGTTTATCGCGTGTTGCAGGTTGCCTGAAGGGAGATGCGCGTACCTGGGTAAACGAATGGGTTTCAAATGACCGTTCTTGGACCAATTTCGTGCGCGAATTTAAATCACTTTGTCCGAGTAGGCTTAACTACGCGAATATTTTGTACGAAGTGATGAATACTAACTCTAACAAGTACCTTACGTACGCTGAGTATGCTAGGCGGGCCCTATTGCGCTTACGGATAGTGAAGGGAATTAGTGAAGAGTTGATGGTTCAGATCATCATTCGTGGCATCACAGACCCCCAGGTCCAGGCCGCCGCGTCAAACGCGAACTTAACCCCTGATAACATAGTGTCGTTCTTGTCCATATATGTTAAATCTAGTAGTTCAAAGGTTGAGCCACTTGGCTCAAAAAACCTAAAACGTCGATACCCATTACATGAAAATAATCGTAACCAGTCAAAATGCTTCTCGTGTGGCCAATCCGGTCACAAAAGTTTTAATTGCTTTAAGAAGCCTAAATTTGACACAAAAACAGATCCTAAGCCTAGTTCTAGCGGTACGGTGACTTGTACGTTTTGTAAAAAGTCTGGTCATTCAGAAAGCACCTGTTTTGCTAAGAACAGATCGGAGTCACGTAACCAACGCAATGTAAACCTTTGTAAGGACAACTCCATGACTAAGTCGCCTAAGAATAGCGATCTTGTAACGGCCGTCGTACAGGGTATACCCGTAGATGTTCTCATTGACAGTGGTGCCATCAACGTCTCATTGATATCCTCTGATGCACTTAAATATTTTTCATGTCAACAGAGGCCTATCAACTGCTCGTTGAAAGGGATTAGTGATGCAGAAATCGTGGCCAATACTTATGTGACACTTACTATTGAGTTTAGTGAAATATCGATCGAAGCTGACTTTGTAGTGGTCCCAGCTTCCTGTATGACTGCTCCTATAATTGTTGGGACAGATATTCTCAATCGCGATGGAGTAACATATGTCAGGACTAAGGATAAGCAATACCTCACGCGTTCCGCAGCCAGTAATTCGGTAAATAATACCTCGGTAACTACCACCGAGTCAATTGAGATCAATACGCCCCTTCAGGGCTCGGAACGCGAATCCCTTACGTCTATTATCGGGGAATATGCAGAGTTTTTGATTTCCGGTACAGCATCTAGTACTGTAACCACGGGAGAAATGAGCATTAAGGTTAATAGCGACACACCCGTTGTGTACCGCCCGTATAAAATGTCCCATCAGGAAAAACTTAAGGTCCGCGAAATAATCAAAGACCTTTTGGACAAGAAAATTATTAGGGAATCGCAGTCTGAGTATTCTAGTCCGATAATCCTTGTTAAGAAAAAGGACGGATCAGACAGAATGTGCGTCGATTATCGTGCACTAAATCGAGTAACTGTTAAAGACCGATATCCACTGCCGTTAATCGACGATCACATTGATCGCTTAGGTAGTTTTAAATACTTCACCAGCCTCGATATGGCGACTGGATTTCACCAAATCCCAATTAGTGAGGAATCCATTCACAAAACCGGGTTCGTGACACCAGAGGGGCACTATGAATATCTCAAAATGCCCTATGGTTTAGCGAACTCACCGGTCGTTTACCAGCGCATTATTAACAACACGTTGCGCAGGTTTATTGACGCCGGAAACGTACTAGTGTACATAGATGATGTACTTATCATGAGCAACTCGGTTGATGAAGGTCTCACGCTACTGCGGGAGGTCCTCCAGACCCTCACAAAAGCAGGATTCTCGACTAATCTGCGCAAATGTTCGTTTCTCGCTACCGAGATAGAATACTTGGGAAGGGTAATTACCGCGGGTCAGGTTAGGCCGAGCCCTCGCAAAGTTGAAGCACTGATCAACTCACCCGTCCCCAAGAACGTCAAGCAGGTTAGGCAGTTTCTTGGTCTGGCTGGTTATTTTAGACGGTACATCAAAGATTACGCCACTAAAACCGCATGTATCGCCCATCTCACTAAGAAAGACGTTAAGTTTCACTGGGGACCAAAACAAGAGCAGGTCCGTCAGGACTTAATCACTCGACTGACCAGTGAACCAGCCCTTACCATTTTTGACCCCAAGCTGCCGACAGAAGTCCATACCGACGCAAGCAGTGTCGGATATGGCGCTGTCTTAATGCAAACCCATGAGGATGGTAAAAAGCACCCGGTGTCCTACTATAGTCAAGCAACTCAAGGTGCGGAAAGCAAGTACCATTCTTACGAGTTAGAAACCTTGGCAGTCAGGAAAGCGTTAGAACATTACCGTCACTACTTGATAGGTATCAAGTTTAAAGTGGTGACTGACTGTAACGCTCTCAAGGCTACTCAAAACAAAAAGGACTTACTCCACCGCGTTGCTCGTATGTGGATGTACATGCAGGACTTCGACTTCGACATTGAGTACCGCAAGGGCATCAATATGTCTCACGCTGATTATCTTAGCCGAAATCCGGTAACTCAAGTTTATCACGTTATCAAACCTCGGAACTGGGCACAAATTGCTCAATCTGCTGATGACGAGACGCAAGGGCTACTTCAAAAATTAGGAGAAGGTAACTTAGATCCCCAACGTTACGTAGAACAAAATGATTTGTTATACTACCGCTACCGACCAATAGGTGAGGAGCCCAGACTCTTGTGTTATATTCCAAAAGGGCATCGTCTCAGCCTCCTGAGGATATTTCACGACGAGCACGAGCACGTCAGTGCAGAGAAAACCATGGATTTGATCCTCAAGCATTTCTGGTTTCCGGCTCTGCGCCAGTTCGTAACAAAATACATCAGGCATTGCTTAGTGTGCCTATCGAAAAAGCGCGTACCACGTGCACCTCACCAGCACATAACCTCGTGGGAAAAACCTGAAACTCCGTTCAGCACGGTCCACCTAGATGCACTAGGACCTCTACCGGAGGTTAACGGCCACAAATTCGTCCTACTTATAGTGGATGCGTTTTCAAAGTACACACTGTTGTACCCAATGTTCCGTCAAGATGCGGCCGAGCTAAAACGGGCCGTTACCAACGCTGTTTCGCTCTTCGGTACTCCGAAGCTACTTGTTGCTGATCGAGGACGAATGTTCGAGTCCGCTGATTTTGTTAGATGGATCCACGAGTTAGGTTGCGACATACATTATATCACACCGGAAATGCATCACTCGAACGGGCAGGTGGAAAGATACGTTCGTACTGTCCTCAATATGATCCGTATAGAGGTCAACCACAAGGGCGCTTCCTGGTCGGAGATGTTATGGAAGATGCAGCTCGTCCTGAACGTAACAAAACAAAAAACTACTCGGGCCTCTGCTTTAAATCTTCTGATTGGCACCGACGCTACAACTCCAGTGATACGATCACTCATCCGTGACGTGGCTGTAGACGGTTCACATCCTAATCGCGAGGCATGGCGCGAGATGTGCAGGACCAGGTCCAGTGAGCTCCTGAGACGTAATCAAGAGCGGCAAGATTCCTACGTTAACCGACAGAGACGTCCACCACGGGTCTTTAAAGTAAATGACTTTGTGTTCGTCATCAAGTATTCCCAGTCTACAGGAAAACTCGATCCAGGGATGAGAGGTCCCTACCGTGTGCTGAAGGTGCTCCCTAGTGGCCGATACGAGCTCAAACTGTTGAGTGGGTCTTATGGAAAGACTACTCAGGCGGCTGCTGAGTACATGGTGCCGTGGCGTGGAGAGTGGTGCCCAGAGAGTTGCGCCGCGTTCTTTGAGTGTGAGTGACTTATCTTGCATAATCATGCGTCGCAATCTGTTCCATTACACATGTACATTCCCCTCCAAAATTGACTTATTGCATTAATTTTAGAGTAGGTTTAGCATAGGAACCGTTTATTCTTTACTTCTTTCTCTTGGGGGTTTTTATTCCTACCTTTGACTGACAGACTAAGACGTGACTGTGATGGATTGGTTTGCGAATGCTACATTATGTCTTGGTGAAGTTCACTGTGTGCTGCTCACTAAGCAGCGTGTTCATCGGGCTGGCCTGCAAAGGTCCGACGGGTTGGCCTGCAAAGGTCCGACGGGTTGGCCTGCTATGGTCCGACGGGTTGGCCTGCTATGGTCCGACGGGTTGGCCTGCTATGGTCCGACGGGTTGGCCTGCTATGGTCCGACGGGTTGGCCTGCTATGGTCCGACGGGTTGGCCTGCTATGGTCCGACGGGTTGGCCTGCTATGGTCCGACGGGTTGGCCTGCTATGGTCCGACGGGTTGGCCTGCAAAGGTCCGACGGGTTGGCCTGCAATGGTCCGACGGGTTGGCCTGAATGGTCTGACGGGTTGGCCTGCACTAAGGTCCGTCGGGTTGGCCTAGTTGGGCGTGCGACTCAATGAGGCCCCTATCGCTATGACCTGCATTTGCCTCTTCAGATAGCACTAAAGATAAGGCCGGCAATTCAGTTATGCTGGTGCCTATATTCGAGAGGCGAGCGGTCCAGCGATTCTTTTGCCTATAGCTTTGTTTTTGAAATTTTGAAATGCTTATTTTTGTGTGTTTTACCCTGTGAGTAGAATTAGACTAAAGTTAACCAATTTTTCAGGCTATGGTCTCGATGACTTTGAGGTTGATGATTCAGCAGGGCCATCTACTTCCCGTGCAGTCGTCGAGGACGACGCAGTGTCAGGAGAGGCCGTGTTAGGAGCAAACTGAGCCGCCCTCCCCGCAAACCGCGCATTCCTATATAAGACGGTGCCGGCAGCGGAGCGCTCTCTTTTGCTGCCTCATCGCTCGACTGGAGACATCGCGTTCGGCGTGATTTGCGTTCTGTGTAAACAGTGACGTACTCGGTGACGTAATCTCTTATTTTCATTGTGCCACTTCCGTGTGTAATTTACCTTCGTCAGCAATTTGTTGGTATTCTGTTTAGTTAAGTTATTTTTGATTGTAATAAAGTTATAGGTTATGTTGTAAATGTTTTTTTTTAATTAAATCCGACTTCTGAGCCTAAAAATATAATATTCTGTTGTAAATGTAGGACAACAGACCAACTAAGAGCAGAACGAACGGACTTATAAGCACAATTAGACAAGTACGACGTTCAAGTAGATAGTTATAAGAATAAATAAGAAATGGACACATGGAATCTGGAGTTAGAAATAGCAAGGTTAACGGATTGCCTTGCAAAAAATAAACCAAAATGTCAGCAATCCGAGAAGCAAATAGACGAACATGTCAATATTTTAACTGTCGCGAGTCAATTCATATATGAAAACATTATGTACGTTCGTAACAGTTTACATTTATTTCCTAAAAACAGTGACAGGCATAATTTGAATTTAAGAAATCTAATTATAAAATATATAGCCTATTCAAGACTCAAGAAAAGTCATTTTTGGGGCAGTGTATAAGATACTTACAATAAAATTTCAAAAAATCTTGGTTTGTCAGAGATTTTTTCTTTTTATTACAGATTTGAGTGAGTTTGGCTGCATCTCACCTGATGGTTAGTGCTGTTGCAGCCGAGGATGTAACACGCAAGCTCAAATAGTCCCTATCCACTCTTGACTTGAAGATTCCTAAATTATACGAATCGGGGAACACAGACGCTGGCAGGGAATTCCACTCCTTGAACGTTTGTATAAAGAACGAAGAAGTAAAACGCTTCGTGCGTAAAGATGGAAAATTAACGTCAAAGGCGTGGAATCGTCCTCCGCGCCTGGTCGTCCGATGAAAAATAAATGAAAATAAAATTTAAGAATCATATCAAAAAATGCTTGTGCTCTAGAGGATATTAGAAAATAATAGATTATGTAAATGACAAATGTATGTTGTTCTTTAACAAATATCATTCCTGAGACTATAATCTGAATCACGACATTATTAATTGTAATAGACAATAAGTTTTTTTGACTCAACGTGTGTGTAAACACATATTTAAAATAAATATTTTTATTGATTAATATGTTACGGCCATAGGTACCTTCACCTGCTGCTGAACAACCGATTGCCCAACCATTTACTTCCCAGAGCATATGAGTGACCGTGTGAAAGAGCTGACGACGCAGTGTTGTGTGAGGGAAGTGATGTGAGGCGCCTTTTGTCCACGAACCGCCGTAACGAAAGGACACATAGGTTAAGTCACTAGCTATAATCCACTAAACTAAGCTTCATTTGTGAAACTTGTATTAAAATTACTTAAAGGAACTTTCGCATTTTCTTTTTAAAAACTCCTGCCGGCAAGTCAACGATCATATTTAATATTATAAAATTTATAATATTAATCAATAAAAATATTTATTTTAAATATGAAAATGTAAATGTATTTAATGTATTAATTGTATTTAATATGAAAATGTGTTAGTTTGTTACCTTTTCACGCTTCAAAACCTTGACCAATCTTGATGAAATTTGGCTTGCAGGTAGCCTATGTACGTAGGCCACTTTTTAACCCTATAAAATTGGATAGTCCGATCCAGTTTCTGAGGAAAATACTCTTTTTAGTAAATACATATTTTTTTAAATAAGGGAAAATTTCGGGGGACAAATTAGGAAATATAAAAAAGTTTTGAAACGTTATTGGTGAATAGGCATTTTTTGAGCTTGCGTGTTACATCCTCGGCTGCATCGGCACTTACCATCAGGTGAGGTGCAGCCAAACATATATTTCGATGAGCCAAACGCACTTAAATTTTTATTTAAATAAAAAGTTTACTAAAACACCACTAGATTGCGCTAGTAGTAGTTAACTGTATAGAGTACTGTTCTCACTTTTGGGACAGATCGGCTCGTTACCAGCTATATGCCTTGGATTCTATCGACCGACGCGCTAGGAGACTCATTGGCGACGAGGAACTTGAACCAAACAGGCTCCAAAGCCTCGAGCATCGCTATCCACAGGATTCATTTCGGAGAGTGTGTCCTGGAGCTTCACGAACTTATTCCACCTACGAAGCGTTTTGCTTCTTCGTTCATCATGCGAACGGCCAAGGAGTGGAATTCCCTTCCGGTGTCTGCATTCCCCGATACGTAAAATTTAGGAATCTTCAAGACGAGAGTGAATAGGCACTATTTAAGCTTACGTGTTACATCCTCGGCTGATCGACACTAACCATCAGGTGAGGTGCAGCCAAACACACTTAAATTTTTAATAATTAAAAAATATAACTCGCATCTTACTGTGAGGATTTCAAATGTGATATTTTGTATTTGACTTTGGCATTGTACGGAACCCTCTCCACGCGAGTTCAACTCGCACTTGGCCGGTTTTATTTGGATATAAGCTATATCAGCTGGGGCTACCGGACCGACTCATGCTCATCCTACGATACTTTCTTAGGAGAAAAAGAGTTTTCTCGTTCCCCCGACCCATCAGAGCTAGAGTCGTCCAAGGCTCCGTACTAGCCCCCTCGCTCTTTCCGCTTTACATCAGCGACATGCCCCGGTTCCCTTATGTCAATCTTGCACTTTGCGTAGATGACACTGCACTCTGTATAGCCAGCCGATCTGCGAAACCTTATCATCAAAGGCCTCTAATCCATTATCCAAAGCCCAAGTCCTAGGATACTGGTTTAGGAAATGGAGGATCGACGTAAATCCAGAGAAAAGCGCAGCGATTCTCATTCCTTCAAACAGCTTAGGGCCGAAAATTACCCCATCGATCGCAACGTTACCATATTCGGCAACTCTATCCTATGGGAACGCACAGTCAAGTATCAAGGAGTAATCGTAGGTAATCGACAGACGTTTCGGGACCACATAAAGTGAGTTCCTAACAGGGCCGCATTTGTCTTAGGGTGTCTCTACCCCATGACTATCAAGCGAAGTAAATTGTCCCTTAGAAATAAGTTGACACTTTACAAAACTTGCATCCACCCCATCCTTACCTATGCCAGCGTAGCCTTCGCCCACACCAGCCCCCACATCATACACCAACTTCAGGTCATCCAAAATCGATTCATGCGTAGAGCCATGGGTGCCCCGCGGTTTCTGCGTTATAAAAATATCTCTCACAAATAAGAGCTCTCCACCTGAGCTCTATTCCTGAAGCAAGCCTCCATTCGTTACTTTAAGTCTGCTGAAGATCACCCTAACCCCTTGCTCATACACGCCGGTGCTTACGAGATACCCGCGATCTCCATTCTTGTAGTCCGAAGCCCCCGACACGTCCTTACGGATCCCGATAATCCGAAGGTGGCGTTCCCTCGCTTCTGGCGCTTACCAGCGCTATCAGCACATACAGGCCGCTTCTCTCCGATCCTTCCACCTCCAAGCAACGACCTAAACCGAGGTACATGCCCACCTGGGCGCCCTTAGGCAGTTGCTTCTTTTGCTTTGTATTAGGTTTAGTGCCCTCCACACTTTGGTGAAGTTTTAAAGGCCCCCACTGCCTACAACAAGCTCATCTGTTCTAAAAAAAAACGGCCAAGTGCGAATCAGCCCCGCACACAAAGGATTCCGTACTATCAGTAGATGGCGCTAGTACAAAAAGGTTCCGTACCATCATACTAGATGGCGCTAGTTTATCAAGTTAAAACAAAACACGTTTTTTGTATGCAGACCCCCTTTTTTCACCTTTTCAAATTTTTAGTATTTGCTGTTAAAGCGGCAACAGAAATACATCATCTGTGAAAATTTAACTGTATAGCTTTGACGGTTCATGAAATACAGCCCGGTGACAGACGGTCGGACAGCGGAGTCTTAGTAATAGGGTCCCGTTTTTACCCTTCGGGTACGGAATCCTAAAAAATCATGCATGGCGTGCATTCATTAGATACTCCTTCTCTGGCATTTTTAAGTTAATGTATGCCTTTTCAGGTTCACTCTTGAAGGGTGTAACTATAAAAGTGTGGTTAGACCTTAATCAAATATGACCTAATAGTACTAACTTACTTATATTTTAGCGTCACGTCCGCACAGGACACAACCAATAATGACCATATTTAGTATAGTAACGTATCATCAGGAATTTCTACTTATTAGTACCTAACATAACTGGAAGAAGAACTTAGTGAAACAGCTGTGGTCAGAGTGGGACAGAAAATACTACTAATATGTTTCTTTTTTTGAGGTGATCATATTTTAGGTGAGACTAATAAAATATTTATTTACGCCATATATTCTTAAAATGTATAAACTTTGTATCTTATTCAAAGAAAACCTAGATACTGTCAAATCGGGTGATTTGATAATCAGGTGATAGGTCACTGTTTGTGTAGTAAACGGACGCCAATACTTTAGGTCTAACTACACTAGTGGCGACATCTGCAGTACCCGCCACTAACAACTACATACCTCAGCTCAAGACTGAACCATCGGTCATACTATTTTTTTTTTTTTTTACTATATGGAGAGTTGCATCTTCATCTCGATAGATGGCACCATCATCGCAAGAAGGCTAATGACAAAGCACCTACAACGCACTATCAATATTTCCTTGCTCATAAGCATATATACAAGCACAATAATATTAATAGAGTTACGTTCCAAAATCTAGGTAAAAGAAAGAAAAAGCTTTATACAAGAAAAATAATCAGTCAAACCAACAGGTAATGATGTACTTAACAATAAGAAGTCAGCTAAAAATGTAGATAATTTGAAACCTGTTTGTATAAATTACACATATTTTTGTTTCATCGAAATTGATGCAGTATTTACCCAAGTTACGTTACGACGTTGTCAAGTTCTATTTACGTTATTAAATAATTTAATAAGCTATTAAAAACGGTCCAAATAAAACTTTTAGGGTGACAAGTAGGTAAATATTTTTTAGGTTATCACACATCAAACTTACAGTAACAATCACAGGTGTAGTAGATCTGTGATCACAGGTAACAATGCGCGTAATCGCGTAGGTACCAAAGAGAATATAATACACTACGTTTGTTTTAGTAGGTACAACCCTGAGCAGCGGAGCGACGACACATGTCGCGATACGGCGTCTGCGGTGAGTCGAGACGCCAGGCCAATATTGCTCTACTCGAGTCCACGGTGTTTCGGGACGAGGAGGTGGTTCAGGCGTACGGTGCAAGGGAAGCAGGTTACGTGGAGCGCGTGCTCTACAGCGTGTGCTGCCGTGGAGTTTTGATGCTGCGTCGACGGCTGCGAACCTGATGAGGCTTCGGAGTGAAGTGCAGGGCCAGGAAGCTCGATATGACGGCTGCGATGGTCCTGGTAAACTTCGCATTGGACTGCTATGCTGCTGTTGGCTTGCATTACCGGCTGGAGGGTTGTTGAGGAGTTGTTGCCGAAGGTGCGTCAATGTTCAGCGTCGATTCACCAATGTAGGATCGGTGTGTACCTACATGGCGAGCACAAAGGGAGATATCTCAGCCAGGCGAGGTGATGAGCCTGGGGTCCGGCCGTGGACCAACCGTGTATGGTTGGTGCTTGTATATATGCTTATGAGCAAGGAAATGTTGATAGTGCGTTGTAGGTGCTTTGTCATTAGCCTTCTTGCGATGATGGTGCCATCTATCGAGATGAACATGCAACTCTCCATATAGTATGACCGATGGTTCAGTCTTGAGCTGAGATATGTAGTTGTTAGTGGCGAGTACTGCAGATATCGCCACAAGTGTAGTTAGACCTAAAGTATTGGCGTCCGTTTACTACACAAACAGTGACCTATCACCTGATTATCAAATCACTCGATTTGACAGTATCTAGGTTTTCTTTGAATAAAATACAAAGTTTATACATTTTAAGAATATATGGCGTAAATAAATATTTTATTAGTCTCACCTAAAATATGATCACCTCAAAAAAAGAAACATATTAGTAGTATTTTCTGTCCCACTCTGACCACAGCTGTTTCACTAAGTTCTTCTTCCAGTTATGTTAGGTACTAATAAGTAGAAATTCCTGATGATACGTTACTATACTAAATATGGTCATTATTGGTTGTGTCCTGTGCAGACGTGACGCTAAAATATAAGTAAATTAGTACTATTAGGTCATATTTGATTAAGGTCTAACCACACTTTTATAGTTACACCCTTCAAGAGTGAACCTGAAAAGGCATACATTAACTTAAAAATGCCAGAGAAGGAGTATCTAATGAATGCACGCCATGCATGCTTTTTTAGGATTCCGTACCCGAAGGGTAAAAACGGGACCCTATTACTAAGACTCCGCTGTCCGTCCGTCTGTCACCGGGCTGTATTTCATGAACCGTCAAAGCTATACAGTTAAATTTAGGCAATCCGTTAACCTTGCTATTTCTAACTCCAGATTCCATGTGTCCATGTCTTATTTACTCTTATAACTATCTACTTGAACGTCGTACTTGTCTAATTGTGCTTATAAGTCCGTTCGTTCTGCTCTTAGTTGGTCTGTTGTCCTACATTTACAACAAAATATTATTATATTTATCTGAAGTGTAGATTTCTTAATTAACCTATGAATCCTAGCATACTTTTTACTTTTGTTTCAGATACTGTGATAAATTCCTACAGCATACTTGTTAAGTAGGGATTACGGGATAAGGTTATTTAGTGGGTGACGCTTATTGATTAATAAAATACCAGAAGGATTTGCCAGTAGGTAAGTTAGGTAAGGATTACCAGTTATATTACATCACAGAACACTTGAATGTGTTGTGTGCGAAGTCGACAAACCCGCACTGGGCCCGCGTGTCGACTAAGGCACGATCGCCCTCTTTCAAGGTAGGCTCGAGCCCCTCGGTGGCGACGTATATAAGCGGATATGATGATAGCACCAACGTCAATAATTGTTTAAGTCATATTGGAATCAATCCCGAAGTAGTAAATCGATATCTTGAGTCTTTAGATTTAAATAAGGGAGCTGGGCCTGATAACATAGTACCGATATTTGCCGTTAAATGTGCCGACTGTTTGACAACTCCCTTAACAATACTGTTTTGACAATCCCTTAAGTCGGGCTCTGTTCCAAAGATTTGGAAATCTGCGTTTATAACGCCCATCCATAAAAATGGGAATAAAAACGAAGTAACAAATTATAGGCCGTTTTCTAAATTATGCTTATTTGCAAAAATTCTTGAAAAAGTTGTGCACTCATATGTCTATTCTTTTTATCATCTACTTTTATCCCTGAACAACACGGGTTCTTAAAGAATAAATCGACTACGTCAAACTTAGTCTCCTTTATAGATTTTACATCATCATTAATTATGGATTTTGGCGGGCAAATAGACACAATTTTCACCGACTATAGTAAAGTATTCGACCGAATAGATCATAGATTACTTTTGCAAAAGTTATTGAACGCTGGTATACATGGTAACCTATTCAGGTAGTTCACTTCTTATATCGAAAACCGCTCGCAAGCTGTAAAAATTAGTGGTTTTATTTCTTCGTGGATAAATGTGCCTTCTGGTGTTCCCCAGGAATCTCTATGAGGACCGTTACTTTTTCATTATATTTATCAATGACGTTGGCCGCTGTTTCAAGCACTCAAAGTTTCTATTATATGCTGATGATATGAAAGTTTTCAAACAAATCAATACTATCGATGACTGCCAACTCTTACAAGAAGACCTATTTAGATTTGAACAGTATTGTGACATAAACCTTCTAGACCTTAATGTATCGAAATGTTACTCAATAACTTTCACACGCAAGCCCAAAGTCGCAAAATTTATAAGTTATACTCTCAAAGGGATTTTTTTAAATTATGTGGACAGCATTTGCGACCTAGGTGTGGTCCATGACAGCAAATTATTGTATGACAAACATATAGACTACATTGTGAAAAAAGCCAACAAATCACTAGGGTTTATTATGAGATCCAGCTCTCAGTTCACGAGTGTTAAGGTGATCAAAATCCTTTGCTGCTCCTTTGCGCGTAGTATCCTCGAATACTGCTCTGAAGTATGGAACCCTCAATACAATAAATACATCGATAGACTTGAGCTAATACAGAAACGATTTGTGAGATTCCTACAATAAAAATGCAAAACTTATGACAACTGCTAATGAAGCAAGGTGTAAAAGGCATCACATTTTACCGTTGCAATTGAGGCGCAAAATTGCCGACATCGTATATCTTAGTAAAATAGCTCAGAATAGGATTAACTCACCGCAACTCCTATCTTTAATAAACATTAAAGTTCCGTTATAAAGTTTCGTTCGGCACCAAGTTTATTTATCGGTACAACAAATCTCTTCCAACTATAGTCAAAACACATTTTTTATCCGTGCCCCCAATGAATTCAACAGGCTTGTGGAATTTCCGGAGCTAGATCTATTCAACTCAAAGCCACACACATCTAAATCAATTTTATCAAAAAGCTGGTTTTAATCGGTTCCCTAACTGTGCGTAAGCTTGTAATGTATTTGTGCTTATAAATTGAGTTTATTTTTGTGTTTCTTTTCTTTATTTTTTCATTCATTTTCTGTATATTCAAAAAGCAAAAATCTGGTTTAAGGCGGTTCGCTAACTGTGCGTAAGCTTGTAATTTATTTTTTGCTTGTGACTTGAGTTTATTTTGTGTTTCTTTTATTATTATTATTTTTTCATTCATTTTCTGTATATTCACTTAACGACATGCAAGTATTTAGGCTTTTATATGCGAAAACATTTATAAGTGGTTTATAGTTATTTTATATAGTCGTCACTAACTAATAACCGTAATAACCGTTTGTTTTCCAAATAAAATAAAATAAATAAAATAAAATAGTGCGAAGATACAACACGCAGCATGCTGGGCCACGCCCCTAACACACATATTTACGATTTAATCTGTTGGCTCTCAGCAGATTGATTCTGCAAATTGAATGGTGAGTACTAGTGAGTAGAGTATTTTAATAATGTGCGTTTTTCCACTAACCGGCACGGCACCCTCACCAGAACCGGTACCAGCCCGGCTGCCGGAGAAGCAAAAATGTATGAAAATATATGGTGTCGTTCCACTGACCGGAAACAGTTGACGTCACGCCACGCCATCTTACATTTTTGCTTCCTAGGCAGCCAGCCGTGCTGGTGCCATGCCTGCTAGTGAAAAAACAGGCAATAGGTATAGGGTCCCACCTTTGATTGTACATTCTGTAGATAACTAGATCCCGCCCGATACTTGGTACAGAATCATAAAATTGTGACGCTCGCCACGCGATGACGCATACCTCAGTCACAAATTGCTATTTATAACTGATATTTTCTTTAACTGATATCTGCTTTCGATTCATAGCAGCTATAAATAATTGCCGCCACCATGTGACCGTTGTCCCTACATGCAGATTTTAGTAGCTAAAAACCTCATTCGATTGGTGCCGTGTAGTTGAAATGTCGTCTGTCATAATTCGTCGCACTGCCTCAGTCACACTTAGCTATTTGGACAAATGATGACTGCTCACATTAATTTTAGCAACTGTTTTTCAGATGTCGGTATTTATCGCTCGGCTATTTTTCACAAGCGAAATAATTGAACATGATCAATGCAAAATTTTATAGCAGCTATTTTTCAGTCAGAAATTTTAGTGCTTGTGCATGCTCACACGAAGATTATTTTCGCTGGCGGAAAACAGCGGCTACAAATAGCTATTTTGACTGAAACTTTACATTACATGTAATCATTATTGAAATTGAAATGGAATTATGGAATAGAATAGTGGTGATTACGCTCTAGTCGTTGGCTCATGGAAGGTGGTTGGTAGCCAAGTTGGTAGCGTTGTAAAAAACCACAAACAATAAGTATATTTTTAGCGCGAATATTCAAATTTTTACAAAATACTGAATTGGTGACGTAATTTAAATATCTGTATTTTAAATAATATTTGGATACAATTTCGATAGAAAAATAACTAATTTATTCGTTTACAAAATATAAACATGCACCTTTAATTTTGAATTTTCAGCATTTATTTATTGCGACGGCCGCGCCCTCTACAAAGACGCCAAGTAATCAACCGGCGCGCTTCACTGCCCGCCATAATATTCTTGCTGGCCGGCCATTGCGTTAACGTTTGCTGTAAACAGTTCTGTGAGTATTTTGCAATATTTTTTCTGATTATCTATCCATTTTTTAGTAAATTGCTATTTAGCATACTTCTTTGTCAGTATATTTTTGAAATATTTATTTTTATTGTAATTCTGTACGGTACTTTCCTGTGTAAACTGTCTGATAGACGGACTCCATTTATGTCGGCTTGGTACCTTCACTTGGTGGTACTGACAAATAACTTGCAGAATTATGAGCATCATTCATTATCTTGCAATGTTCTTTTTGTTCATTTACCACTTATTTAGCTAAAAAATATTTCCACTTTTGGCATTTGTATTTACTTTTCCGCTAGATCGAGGCTTCTTGTATTGAATAATTAGCGTCGTCGATCTGGCGTCTCGTGTGGTTATTGACTGCAAATTTTTTTTCTAAGAAAATTGCGTTGTTTATACGAAACTTGTAGGTAGGTACCTACGTAAAAAATTTAGGTACTTTCATTTAACGTTTTTCTATATATTGTAAAATTACTAACAGATAAAATCAATAAAGGTAATTTTGTGAGCGATTTTACCTACTTGTCTATCTATGTTACCTACATAAAACGTTTTCCTAAAAATATTTTAAAATTGCTACTATATACAATCAAAATGTAATAAAATAAGCCATGTTACACACTTCTCTCTGATACAGAATTGTAATAAAAACTTATGTAGGTATATTTCTGTATTTCAGGAAATTGTACTGCTGTAGGCTCATAATTTATCCACTGAAATGTCTGATGATGGATCGACTGTTGTTGAGAAGAAAGGACGCGGTAGGCCAAAAGCTAATGGAACACAGGCTGTAAGTATTTTTTTATAGGACATCTAAACAAGAACAGTTTATAGATTTAAAAAATATTCTATATTTCTATTTATTTATCAGGAGGCCAAAAGTGATACAAAGAAGAGAGGCAGACCAGCAGCAGCTGCAAAACCTGTCAAGGAATCTACAAAGTCATCAGACGATGAACAGGCACCGGTAGCAAAGAGAGGGAGGGGCCGACCTAAGGGCACTAAGAAAAAAGCTGCACCTAAAGCTAAGGTTCACATGATTTCTACTAAAATCCACAGCTTTTTGTTTCAAAAATGTGCATTTTGAAATAATAACTTTGTGTTGTAACGCAGATAACTACCTATGAGACATTTGTTTTTAGGTGCACATTTCACTGGGTGCTTAGAATTTGGAAATGGAATCATCATCATTACAGCTCATATACGTCCCCACCGAGGGGCTCGAGCCTACCCTGAATCAGGGCGATTAGGCCTTAGTCGACCACGCGGGCCCAGTGCGGGTTGGTCGACTTCACACACAACCTTCGAGTTTCTGCGCAGGCCTGTGCAGGTTTCCTCACGATGTTTTCCTTCACCGTTAAAGCAATCGGATATGGAATCATAGGTCATAACAAAAGGGACAAGTATGACTTTTTCCTTTTGTTGGGAATTGGGGGTTTCTAACTCTTTTGCGTAGTGTAATAAACACTTTGTGTCCGGGATCTGCATTTAGGACAGGCATTTAGTCAGTTATACATAATTTTATTTTATTTTTCAGAGTGACGGTCAGGGCAGGGGTCGTGGCCGGCCTCGCAAGGAGCCAGCGCCAACCAAGAAGGACGCCGCTTCCACCGAGGAGGAGCAGGACGACGATGAAGAGGAGGAGGGCTCTGACCAGTAACGTTGTGTTACAATGGACGAAAAACTCTCACTTAGCGTAATTTGATTGTCATGATAACTCTTGTTTACTTTACAATGCTATGATTTCTTACTTAATACTAGTTTATCCACGTTATGAAGTAATTCTGATAATAAAGTCTCATTGGGGTTATCTTGACAGTACAAAATATTCTCATGAGATCTTATCCACCCAGGCTTAATCGTGTAAGAAAATAAATGTGGATTTTCCATATTCCTAATATAATTGTATGTGTAAGTACATACTTAGTATGTATGGAAAGATGCATTTAACATGTTTTTGCATGTATTACAGCACTACGTAGCTGTATTTTTCTTGGGAATTCTTACATGAGTAAATGTTGGGTTGATTTACTCTTCTTAGAAACGTACAACTGTAACTTATAATTTGTAAGATCTTTTTGTAGAATTAATCGTATTTGTAATCTCCTGATTTTATAGTTATATGACCAAAAAATTGAATCGTCAATTTTGTACAATCATTCATTAAGTATTATTAATTTCTTTAATAAATATATTTCATTTGGAGCTTTATTATTTTATTCAGAAGTTTTCGAAATATGTACAGTCAGCGATGGGGCAAACTGTTACAATCAAAAATATATTACCATGTCTTCTCAACATCATTCTGTAATGAAACAATAATATCGTAAAAAAAGTTAGATAAGCGTAGTGCCATTTGTATCTTGTCTTTACGCGACCAGATTGAAATGTAAATTTGTTTTTGTCATTTACTGTGTGTGTGAGTGAATGTACAATTTTAGAACAAAATAAATATACTTATAACTATTCTAATATTTTATTTCTGTAAACGTTGTAGGTAGCAGTAAAGGGGTAGAAATATTTTTGTATGGAGTGTGGCATGTGAATTCTTTAGGCGCGGTAGAACAAGTTGGCAAACGAAACGCTTGAAAACAAAAGTTTTATGAGTTTGCTTCCTTGTGTGACAGTATAATATTATGTCGGTACCTACATATCGCAAACAAATTGTAAAATTGGCCGTATTACGGAACTGTTAGGCGCGGCGAAGATGTGAATAAGGTATTATAGGTACTATAGAGGTAACGGTAATGGATAAATGGCAAAATTAACGGTCTGCCTGCGCAAAGTAGTTGCGGTTTAAACAAACAAGCCAGCACCAAAGAGAATATAATACACTACGTTTTAGCCAGCACATCAAGCTCACAGAACACTATTACTCCGTTAATTTAAGATTACTCCACAAGGGAGGCGCTGCGGCCGTCCAGTTGACATATGCTAGTTTGACGTAACTAGTGATGTACCCATAAACATGTACCTAACATGTGGATGTAACATAATTATAACGAAATAAAATAGCCATTTCCAAAATAGTCTTGTCAAACCCGATGCTAAAGTGTACTTTGTGGACCGTCGATTTTAGGGGTGGTAATGAGTGAAGGGGGTGGAAAATAAGAAAAATTGTTTGGCGGGAAACTAGTTATTCGTCAAAATTAGCCAAATTTGTTGTATTGTGGTTGAATATTTATTATTTCCTTGCAATCGAAGTGAAAAGCAGAGTGTAAAACTCGAGCATGAAACTCATTTTACCCTCGACGTGACTATCCGCCTTCGCCGTACCGACTCGGTTTGCTAAATGAACGTCTCGGGTAAAATGGCTTGTTATATGCTCTTTTATGCGAAGAAATTCGAAGGTTGTGTGTGAAGTCGACCAACCCGCACTGGGCCCGCGTGGTCGACTAAGGCCTAATCGCCCTGATTCAGGGTAGGCTCGAGCCCCTCGGTGGGGACGTATATGAGCTGATATAATAATAATAATGCTCTTGTTGTACAATCTTTTTTTCTTTTTTTTTTTAGTCACAATTGGTAAACCCTTGACGACTATTGTTATTACTTAAAAATAGCACTTTTGTGGTTGGTTGATTGACGCATCAAGAGTTAATTGTTTTCGTCATAATATTTTTAACAAATCTATAGATTACTAATACGTTATCAGTAGTTACATATGGTAACATCACTATTATTAAGAATAAATGACCATAGAATGAAACCTTTACTAACGTTTCATATAATTACGAAGTACACATTCTGTTGTCCTTTTATTAAACCTAAACAAGTGTTATGTAAAAGAAAAAAGACGTGTGGCACACGGGGACTGCCGCGGTAAAGCTATTGCATAGCATTTTTATCAAGTTTTAACACTAAGAAAGTTACACCAGTAAAATTGACTGTCCTATTAGTAACGCAAATCGCTAATAGATGGCACTGTAAGTTTTTTTAGAACGCGGTAACTTTACGTCACGCTCGGCCGAGCCAGTGAAATTGACTGTCCTTTTAGTACCGCAAATCGCTAATAGATGGCACTGTAAGTTATTTTAGAACGCGGTAGTGTTAGGTTTTTTTCGTTACGGAATTTCTTAATTCGGTCGCCGCGCTCAAAGCCCGCGAAAAAAGCTACGCAATAGCTTAAAAAAGTTTTTTCATGTTTATTAAGCTTAGAAACTAAAGATTGATTTGTTTACAATTTCGATGATTCATCGAATGTTACATTCTATCGCTGGCTTGTAGTGTCAAATCAGCATTCTCTGGCACAGTATATATATTAGTACCGCACACACTTTGGACTTTGTATGTACCGGTCTTATGCCGAATACGTATGGATCAGAATCGCATTACGAGTGTAAAGCTTGATGTACTAACAGCGCCTGAAAAATTATAGTTATCGTAACCAAAAAAAAAAGATAAGGGAAATGGCTAAGTAAGATATAAAATGAAAGTACTAGTTGTACTCATGACAATTATGCAAAAACTGGCCAAATATTTGGTTGCGTTAGCAACGCCCGTTAGTATAGTAGGAGTTGGGCCAGGCCCTCACCCCGCTGCCGGAGAACCAAAGTTGGAAATGGCGGACATTAATTCCTAAAAATATTATGGTGTCGCCACCAATTTAAATCGTTTCCAGGCAACTTTGGGGCTCCGGCAGGGGGGTGGGATCTTGCTCTAAAACTTTCGCTATTCCTACTACTAAAAGGGTGTTGCTCCATATTACAACCTAATATTGGGAATATGGGACTAGTAGTTTCATTTTATATCTTACTCACAATCAGCCATTTCCCTTATCTTTTTTTTGGTCACGATAACTAGTTTTTCAGGCGCTTTAAGTACAAACGTAACCAGTTTGCGTAGGCAGACCAACATATTTAACTTCATAGGGTTGCTATCACAGATAAGAAAATAATTTGCCGCACCGATAGATTGCTTAAGGAGGCGTGGCGGACGCGTCAGCATCTTCTACAACGAGACATGTTGCTGTCATTCGTAAATGATTGTACTGCGCAGAAATTGCACAATTTCATGGCAAGCTGACCTAACGCGTGTTTTGATTACAAAATTGCCGAAATGTGCAATAATAAGCTGAGACATGGTCGCTTACTATGGGCCTCATAAGAAGGCTCAAGGTCACCCAAAGGGCAATGGAGCGTGCTATGCTCGGAGTTTCTCTGCGTGATCGAATCAGAAACGAGGAGATCCGCAGGAGAACTAAAGTAACCGACATAGCTCACAGAATCGCTAGACTGAAGTGGCAGTGGGCAGGGCACATAGCTCGTAGAACAGATGGCCGATGGGGCAGTAAAGTTCTCGATTGGCGACCGCGCACCGGAAAACGTAGCGTAGGCAGGCCTCCCACGCGGTGGACCGATGACCTGGTGAAGGTCGCGGGAAGCCGATGGATGCGGGCAGCGCAGGACCGGTCGTCGTGGAAATCCTTGGGGGAGGCCTTTGTTCAGCAGTGGACGATTTGTGGCTGATATGATGATGAAGCTGCAAAAATGCAACTGGCAAAGTAAATTTAATAAATGGAGGAATTTCTTACCATGTTTAAGTGAAAAACTTAAATGAAATAGTTATATAAAAATTTTAATTTTAGTTGTAGGTTTCTTGTAATTTAGTGCGAGGGTGTTGTCGATATTTTTCAATGTTTTTTTTTTATTTTCAACATTCAGTTTTCCAAACAATCCCGAATGGAATGAAACGTAGATCAGAACTACAGAACGTAACAATTTTTTACCCACAAAATCAAGCACTGTTAATTCAAAGCATTTCAACGTTGATGATTTTGTGGTTCACACCAAACAAGAAATGCATGAAATGTTCTGCACTGCCTCATGTAGACGTTTGCATACTGTTTTCAGTACGTATTGGTCGTTTTAATATTTTCTTTACTTTTTACCTAATTAAAACCCATAGTACCCACTGGGAAACATAGTTTGGAGCTAGATGACCGTGTGATTTATCCATGAATATTTTTTCTGTAAGTAAGTAAGTATCTAGTAACTATCTATAAGTAGTAAAAATTCTAGTTTTAATAGAGTTTTGGAGTTTTCTTTGATGAAATGATTCATTTGTACAGGTAAGCAATAAAGTATTTCCAGGCTTAAAAAATATACAAAACAATATAAACAGGTATGTGGCAAAAAAACCTAATAATTTGTTACAAACAGAAAATTCGGAATCAACAGTTTTCTGTTGCTAAGCAACGCATATATTAAAAGTGATAAACAGCAAAAAATATTTACAGTAGCGCAAGTAAGAAGTCCGCGGACTACGGTAAATATAAAATATTACAGAAGCAAATTATTACTTTTTTTTTGGAAGTACAAATTATTTATGTATAGTGTAAAGTTACATTACATTGTATATAGTAACCAAATCAACCAAGTAAATCGAGTAATTTTGATAAGGAAAATAAAATATGTGTTATAATAAAATTAAAGTTATGAGAATGAAATTTTAGTAAACACCTAATTGATATCTTAAGGTCCTTGAGGTCTCTGACCACGAATCCATTGTAACTTTTGAAGCAATAGGCAAGAATTTTAATAGCTTTAAAAAACATTTGAATTACGTAATTAGTGCCTTTGAAATTTGAGGGTTGCCCTCAATTTCCCTAGGATCCCATCATCAGATCCTGACTTGGTGACAGTGGGACCCCCTCGGGAGTATAGTCTTTCGAATAAAAGAAGAATTTTGAAGATCGGTCCACAATTGACTGTGAAATCGGTAAACATACATAAAAAAATACAGTCGAACATAGAACCTCCTCCTTTTTCAAATCGTTTAAAAAGCACGTGAATGAGTACTTTGAAGGACAAAAAGGCATTATTTTGACTGCTAATGCAATCACTACTAGAAGGGTAAGGGACTACTGTATTCGCATCCTTTCCGACAGTCAAGGTGTTTTGTTATTGACAGACTCGTTTAAATATACCGTCAAGCCTAGATTTTAATTTATCTGAACCGATCATAATATCGTTCTGCACGTAAGTACTCGTCTGGCATAACAAGAAATGTCAATTCTGAACAACGCCCGTCAATATTATCTTCACTCGATATTTGTCCTGTACAGTAAACGTAAGCGTTGCCTACAAAAGTCAATCGTGCGTTGGTATTGAACACAGTCCCGAAAGTCTATGCACGAAACTTTCATTAACGAGAGAACACTCGGCAACACCACATATTAGGTAATAGTAATACGTACGTAATACGACCACTATCAATACAAAAGGGGTACGACTGACCGGATTTTCGTAGCTCCACGTACACCACGAACTTCGCAGAAGCAGACTTGCCGCTCACGTGCATCTCCGCCGCTGCCAGCGCAGCCCATGCTGTCACCCATTTCCAAACAGCGCATCAGGAACAGCTTTTCAAGCTGGCTCCGAGTCATTCCGGATGCATGGGAAAGCTATTAGCCATGCCACGCCGTGACACCTTTAAACGATTTGCTAAGTGAAATAAGCATTACACCTCATTGCAACTGTCATTCTGTAAGGGAGATGTCGACAGTTGAGCACCGTGCACGTGGACGAGCTTCAGGTATATTCGGGATGAATTCTGCCAATGTGATTACAGTAGATGTAGGATGGTGCTCGCATAGCCACAATCAATCGCAGTATGTTCTGGTTCTGTAGCACAAAAAATTGTTACTAGTGGGTTTTTATGTATGTTTCATTTTCAGATTTTCCCGTCGTTGTCTCTTTATTGCGAGCGCTGGGTGGGAACGATCCCACTTCTGATGTAGTGGTTAGGTTATGGATGGCCTTATGGTTTAGTCCTTAAATATTTAGGTCGTGGGCGTCAAAACAACAATGCAGCTTGAAATAACTATACAGATAAACCTTTTATATTAGGCTTTATTTAACATAAAAATTACACGAGTTGTTTTGTAGACATTATATGACATTTTATCACAGTTGACACTAAACCAATTTATTCTCTTGATTACCACGAAGATTGCATATCATCTCATTCTCCCATGCTCTTTTGTTAACTACAACTCATAGTCTTCTAGATATAGTGGTAATCTTCTGTTCCTGCCTGATCTTCTGATCTCTACAGAAGAAGGCGTTGGTTCGGGGTGATTACTAGTCTGTAGGTCAGACTCGGGAGCATTGATAGGCGGGCTTTCGGCCTCCGGGTCGGTCCCGCTTGCGTGATTCTCTGTCAAGGTATTCTCGTTCGAGTGATTCTCTGTTAGAGTATTCTCATCTGCGTGATTTTGTGTCAGGGTATCCTCACATTCAGCTATTGCCTCTCCTTGACCTTCGACGGGTGCAAGATGCCGATTCGATACAGTGGTCTCTCGTCCGTCTCTTAATCTAACAAAAGAATAGTCAGGATTAGCCTGCAGCAGTTCAACTTCTTCTACGACAGGTTGATACTTATTGGTCCGGTTGAATCGGCGCATCAGAACTTGGTCTGAATTAGTGAGCCATGTCGGGATGCTGTGACCATTCAGCGACCTACGTGGGTGCGTGAACATTCTCTCATGCGGCGTAGAGTTAGTGGCTGTGCATAAGAGCGATCGGATGGAGTGGAGGGCCACATTTATAACATGTTCCCAATTCTCAGTGGGCATATTGTGCGAACGCAGAGCAAGTTGGACTGTTTTCCATAGAGTGGAGTTCAATTTCTCAACCTGGCCATTTCCTTGGGGGTTATAGGCCGTCGTTCTGCTTGTTGCTATTCCACGTGAGTGTAAAAATTCTCTTACTTCTGATGATAAAAACGAAGTTCCCCGATCGGAGTGAATGTACGACGGAAATCCGAATATCATAAAGATGCTGTTTAAATGTTTGATTACCGTCTTGGCACTGAGATCCGGACAAGGGAATGCAAACGGGAATCTAGAGTACTCGTCAATAACGGTGAGTATGTACCGATTATGGGTCCGTGACGGAACAGGTCCTTTAAAGTCAATGCTCAGGCGTTCCATAGGAGAGGTAGCCTTTATCAGTTTAGGAAGCGGATCAGGGCTCTTGTAGTACCTGGGCTTGATTTCGGAGCATATACGACAGTTAGCAGTCATCGTCCTCACTTCGTCGACAGTGTATGGCAAGTTTTTTATCTTCAACCAATGATACATTCGAGTAACGCCTGGGTGACACATGGTTTCGTGGAGCGACTGGAGTCTGCTTCTTCGAGATTCCATAGTGGCGCATACTCTAGAAAGGGCGTCGGCTGCGTAATTTTCTTTACCTGGTCGGTATATTATATCATATTTATAAGATGCGAGCTCAAGTCGCCACCTTTGAATCTTTTCATTTTTGATTTTGCTCGTATGCTTGGCATCAAACATAAAAGACACTGATCTCTGGTCAGTAATAAGTTTAAATGGTCTTCCTATAAGAAAATGTCGCCATTTCTTTAGAGCTTCTACTATGGCATAGGCTTCTTTTTCAATCGCAGAGTGATTCCGCTCGCTTTGATTGAGTGTCCTAGAGTAGAAAGCAACAGGTCTCGAATCTTGCGACAGAGTAGCAGCGATGGAGTGCTCTGAGGCATCGGTCTCAACAGTAAAAGGCATATTGTCATCGATTGCATGAACTGCTGACTTTGCAATTGTAGATTTAAGTTCTTCGAAACATTTCACTGCTGTTGATTTCAAAGGAAAAACATTCGAATGAGCCAGAGGATGTATCTTTTCGGAAAAGTTTGGGATCCACTTAGAGTAGTGGGCAAACATTCCTAGAATCCTTCTAAGACAGGTAGGATCGTTCGGCGGAGGCATATTCAGCAATGGCTTAAGTCGCTCACTATCTGGTTTGATAACGTGATTGGAAATAGTATAGCCAAGTATGTTAATAGTATTTTGCATAAACTTGCTCTTTTCTTTGTTCAGTGTTAGGTTGTACTTTTCCGCGGCTTTAAGGAATCGATTAAGGTTCTCATTATGCTCCTCTTTTGTGTTGCCACAAACAGTAATGTCATCTAGGTAGGCATAAGTCCCGTTTAGATTTTCGGTCCTTATAAGCCAGTCGATCGTTCTTTGAAAGCTGGAGACGCCATTAGTAACACCGAACGGAATACGACGAAACTGATATAGGTTTCCACACGCCTCAAAAGCTGTATAAATTTTTTCGTGAGGCAGGATTGGCACCTGATGATAGGCACTCTGTAAGTCTATTGCACTAAAAATTGCATATTTGGCCACCTTTGTTACCATTTCTTCTATGTTCGGTAACGGGTACGCATCCAATTGAGTATATTTGTTTATAGTCTGAGAATAGTCAATAACGAGTCGCTTCTTGTGATTCGCATTCTTAGTAATCAGAACTTGTGCTCGCCACGGAGATTGACTTTCTTCCACAATACCTTCTTTTAGTAACTTCTCGACTTCTCTCCTTATAAACGCGTGGTCATCCGTGCTATACTTTCTCGATCTGATGGCTATCGGCTTTCAATCTGCAGTGACATTTGGAAATAGAGGTACAGCTGGAACGGAGGCTGCAGCCACACTGCATACCTTCAAGGTATCTTTAGGACCACCAAAAGCAAATTCGAGCGTTGAGTGTGATTCAAGTACATCGTGCCCTATAATAAGGTCAGCGCAGAGATTCCTCACTATTAAAAGATTTACATTCTCGTACAAGTTATCGCCAATTTTGATATTTTGACATGTGAGACCGTTGACCTGAGATTTGTGAGAGAGAGAAGCCATTGAAATTGTTTGATCGCATCGTTTCTTCCTGAGTTGGCAAAGATTTGCAAAGTCTTCATTGATGAAGCTTAAAGAGCTCCCTGTGTCTATCAGCGCTTCAGCCCGAATGCCCTTGATGAATGCTGAGACCATGGCTTTTCGTAGTGACGTCGGTGCTGCAGCTGTTATGCAACCGCAGTGGCCACACTCTTCTGATGGTGTTGTCGAGGCGGTAGTCTGGTTCTTGCTGCGACATACCTTGCCATAGTGACCTTTTCTGTTACAATTAGAACAGGTTACATCTCGAGCTGGGCAGTTCTTGCGTAGATGTATAGATCCACCGCAAAAAAAGCATTTCCGCTTAGGGGTTGATGCAGAAGCAGCAGTAGTGTCCGCATCTTCATCGATAGTTCGGGGCGCAGTAGTATTATCAGTTTTTACGATGGAATATACTTCTGGGGCTGATACAAAGTTCTCACAGTTAGTTTCCGCCATTTCCATGGAAAGAGCCTTGTTATAAGACTCGTCCAATGTCAGCGTCAAATTTTCTAACAATCGTTCGCGTATCTTCTTAGATGAGATCCCCGCTATGAACGCTCCTCGAATACTATCGTTCTTGTTAGTTTCAGCGTCGACGCTGACATACTCACAGTCTTTGGCTAATAGCTTTAAAGCCTGAAGGTAAGCGTCGATTGTTTCGCCCGCGTGCTGTCGTCTAGTAGAGAGTAAATGCCGTGCGTATATTATGTTTTTCGGCTTCAAGTATAGCTTGTCTAGTGCAGCCATCATTGAGTCGAAAGTTGAGTATTCACTTACGCTGGCGTACACTCTCGGTGTGATATGGTTGACCAGGAGTCGAAGCTTGGTTGAGTTCCATATTGCTTCCTGTTGAGCTGCATCCGCTGGTTGCTGTGCAGCTAAGAAGTTATGGAACGTTATTTTCCAGTGCTGCCATTCTTTTGCGCTGTCGAGCCGCAAGTTCGTGGTAGGGTCGACATCGAACCTATCTGGTCTTAGGAATTTTTCCATTTTATGTTAAATAAATTGAAATAACTATACAGATAAACCTTTTATATTAGGCTTTATTTAACATAAAAATTACACGAGTTGTTTTGTAGACATTATATGACATTTTATCACAGTTGACACTAAACCAATTTATTCTCTTGATTACCACGAAGATTGCATATCATCTCACAGCTATAAAACAGAAGTCCTCTTTCAATAGTCTTGATCATTCGGCAATCGAAATAGTACATGAAGCCTTGGATTACAATGGATGCAAACGTGGTGATCACAGCGATGGTGCGACACGTCCGTTCATCTCGATTATTCAAGATGCTCCGTCAAAAAGTGTCTGCCCCGAGACTGACGTCCAGCAGGCGTAGCATGAGGTCCATTTTGTCTACCCAGTAATGTCAAATGTAGACTTCGATGCGCGACATAACGGTTGTATCTCGACACTGAGCATGGCCCTCGTGAGATAAGTCTCGTCTCGCTCTCATCTGTCATTTGTAGAGAGTGTGTAGAGATTTTTATCTCGTGCCGAGCATGAACGCACCGGAATAGGCTTATTTTGACGTTTGATTGAAGACATATATGTCGGCACCCCCTTGAGGTATCGACAAACTTCTAGCGACTGCTTATAGATTTTTTGTGTTTTATTATTGTTTTATCATCAAATAACAAATTAGGTACCTACTTTTTCCTTTGATTAAATCTCAGAAACTTTGCTCGAAAACCAACGGAGCCAGACAGTCCCCTCACCTCCAAAGAGCATATAATCACTACGTTTGCCCACCACACAAACAATAAAAGTTGTTTTTGTGTCAAATTATTACTTAATCAAGCAAACTTTCATATCTCGGTGTCTTTTTGGAAATACAAACCAAGCAATTTGCGAACAACAAAACAAAATCATAAACAGATTTGTCGCCTATCCAACTGCTATGTCGCCGCGACTTTTTACTCTACACACTCTCTACCAGTAACGGCATGCCTGCACACGCGACAAAAGCCCGTAGAAAGAGATAATTTTCTCTCGTCGCGCGCGACATATTATGTTTATGACCTCATGCTACGCCTGCAGCTAATATGGTTTCTCAATTCAGTGTTGCCGCCACACATTGATGTTTGGCAGCAAGACTTAGATAAGATGACGATAACTAGCCAGGTGGGCTTAGAAAATGCCCTTCCATCAACCAAACCGAGTCAGAGTTAGACTCTGCCAAGAATCAAACCCGTGACCTCCTTAAACTTAAACTTTACGCCACGGAGGTGGTTAAAGTTTGGGGCTAGATGACCGTGTTTGTCCCTTAAACAACAGTTTAGAATCTGGGTGCTAGGTATCGCGTAGGATACGTAACTACGTAGCTAATTGCAATGCTACTGTATGTGATACACTTCGCAAGAGATCAAGTGAATAGCATATTAAATTAATAGTTTCTATGTAAAAAGCGTCGGTGGCTCAACCGGTAACGACTCGGTCCATCTAACCAGAGGTACCGGGTTCAAATCTGGACGGCCAATGTACCAATGAGTTTTTCATAAACTTACGTACATATACTTACCGATTGCTTTAACGGTGAAGGAAAACATCGTGAGGAAACCTGCACACGCCTGCGAAGAAACTCGAAGGTTGTGTGTGAAGTCGACCAACCCGCACTGGGCCCGCGTGGTCGACTAATGCCTAATCGCCCTGATTAAGGGTAGGCTCGAGCCCCTCGGTGGGGACGTATATGAGCTGATATAATAATAATAATAATAATAATAAAATCACGTACCTATTACGGACTTCACCCACCTGGCTGCACCCAGATGCTATTACTGCCTTTGACTCCATGCTTTTGAGGACGGTGGAGTCCATTTTGAATGTGGAACTCAACGAAACTCAGTGGACCCAGGCATCGCTGCCAGTACGACACATTGGCTTGGGCGTAAGGCGCGCTCGTGACGTTAGTGTCCCAGCGTTCTTGGCATCTGTCAATGGGGTTTCTGAATTAGTCGCAAAAATTCTATCCGTAGATGGCGACAGTTTAACTATCCCCTATGCGTCGAATGCTGAGGCAATTTGGTCCTCCGTAAATTTAAATGCTGACGTGCCGGAAAATCCACAAAGTCAACGGTCGTGGGACGAAAGCGGGTCTAAAAGGACACTTACTCACCTCATTAATAGTGCGTCTGGGGCAGACCTGGCCAGGCTGAAGGCAGTGTCTACAGCGGTATCCGGGGCGTGGTTGCATGCTTTACCATCGCCTCACCTGGGCACTCTTCTTGATAATGATTCGATGCGGGTGGCTGTGGCACTCCGTCTGGGCTGCAATGTGTGCGAACCCCACATATGCATTTGCGGCACCAGGGTGGAAGCCAACGGCCACCATGCGTTGAGCTGCACCAGATGCTCAGGCAGATTTCCGCGGCACCACGCTCTGAACTATATTATACGCAGAGCACTGATTTCAGCCAACATTCCGTGCCGGGGAGAACCACCAGGTCACAGTCGCACCGATGGGAAAAGGCCCGACGGTCTTACTTTGGTCCCCTGGCAGAGGGGTAGGTGTCTTTTATGGGACGCCACGTGCGTCAGTACATTTGCCCCAAGCTACCTGAAAAGTACGATTAGGAGTGCTGGCTCTGCTGCTGAACGCGCAGCAAAATTAAAACATGATAAGTATGCGCCTTTGAAGACGGCTTACCTTTTCGTACCCTTTGCAGTGGAGGCCACAGGATGCTGGGGATCGGAGGCAAGAAAATTCGTTCGAGAAATTGGGTGTCGTATCAGGCAAACAGGGGGTGACCCTCGCTCCGGGGCCTTCCTGACGCAGAGGTTGGCTATTGCGATTCAGCGCGGCAACGCTGCAAGCGTGATGGGCACCTTCCCGTCGGGAACGCCCAGGGGAGACCCTTCAGACTAACGAAGCCTTCGGGTGGTTACATAACAGACTTAAAATTTTTGACGTTGTTATTTGTATTATTTAGTGATTTTGATAAATATAAAATTAAGTGTTTCTATGTGTATAATGTTACACAGTAAAACAATAAGATTGTTCATAATTAAATAACATTAATTACAAAATAAGAGTTGACGCTTTACAAACATAAAGAAATTTAATACTCGTAAACGCAGTGGATGGACCCTTCGTAGAAAATATATAGTGGGGTAAGAAACTATTTAAAGCGTCGGTGGCTCAACCGGTAACGACTCGGTCCATCTAACCAGAGGTACCGGGTTCAAATCTGGACGGCCAATGTACCAATGAGTTTTTAAAAAACTTACGTACATATCATTACCGATTGCTTTAACGGTGAAGGAAAACATCGTGAGGAAACCTGCACAGGCCTGCGAAGAAACTCGAATGTTGTGTGTGAAGTCGACCAACCCGCACTGGGCCCGCGTGGTCGACTGAGGCCTAATCGCCCTGATTCAGGGTAGGCTCGAGCCCCTCGGTGGGGACGTATATGAGCTGATATAATAAGAAACTATTTGTTTATTTTATTAAATTGGACCTTTGATAAGAAAAAAATAGACATGCAAGTGAGTTTTTAATGGCAGATACACCTTCACGTTATTATTCGGACGAAATGTGACAACTTTTTAAATAAATACCACTTTTTAAATAAAAGCCAGATTTTTTTGGAATCTCCCTAAAATGTCATCGTAGATGATCAAATTTAATGGAAAGTCGAACAAAACATCATTTAAAAAGTGGTACAACAAAGGTTATGTTACATTTCATCTGAATAATAACGTGACTATGTTAGTTTCCGCCATTAAAAACTCACCTGGTATACTAAATAAAAGGAAAATTAAATATAAGCAGTTTCCGAGCTTGACTTATGTGCCTATCTATTTAACAAATTAGAGGAAAAAGTAAAAAAAATCTAACTGCATTGATAGTGCCAAGAAAACATTATCTTGAAGAGATTAGTAAAACTGTGTCATATTGTGTCTTAGTTACATAGTCAAACGTTAAACAAAGCACACACAAACACATTTAATCAAGCGTTGTTATTTTTTATTATGCACACGCACCCAACCACCGACATCACTTTTTTTAGTTTTGTAGAGGAACTCACTAATGGACCGTCTGTCGCCCGAGTTACCGTAGAACTCGTCCAACTCCTTGGAGTGTCCAGTTGCACCATCTCCTCGAACTTCGAATAGTCCACTTCGTACCTTTGCCGCTTAAGGTCACAAGTGGTACAAACTTATGGCCCCACATAATCTCACTAGTCGTGTAACTCGATCGAGCTTGCGTCGTCTGCCCGGTGGATTCAATGGTTCCCTCCAAAATGACTACTATCTCAAACTTCTCCTGTAAAACATCTGCGGCAGAAACTCGTTCTATGGAGTTTCTGCTGCAGATGTTTTACAGGAGAAGTTTGAGATAGTAGGCATTTTTTTCAAGTTGTTACAAGTAGAGAGTGTGTAGAGTAAAAAGTCGCGGCGACATAGCAGTTTGATAGGCAACAAATCTTTTTATGATTTTGTTTTGTTGTTCGCAAATTGCTTGGTTTGTATTTCCAAAAAGAGACCGAGATATGAAAATTTGCTTGATTAAGTAATAATTTGACACAAAAACAACTGTTGTTGTTAGTGAGTGGGGCAAACGTAGTGATTATATGCTCTTTGGAGGTGAGGGGACTGTCTGGCTCCGTTGGTTTTCGTGCAAGTTTCTGATACTTAAGCAAAGGAAAAGTAAGTACCTAATTTGTTATTTGATGATAAAACAATAATAAATCACAAAAAATCTATAAACAGTTGCTAGAAGTTTGTCGATACCTCAAGGGGGTGCCGACATATATGTCTTCAATCAAACGTCAAAATAAGCCTATTCCGGTGCGTTCATGCTCGGCACGAGATAAAAATCTCTACACACTCTCTACAAATGACAGATGAGAGCGAGACCAGTCTTATCTCGCGAGGGCCCTGCTTAGTGACGAGATACAACCGTTTTGTCGCGCTTCGAAGTCTACATTTGACATTAGCGGGTAGACAAAATGGAACTCATGCTACGCCTGCTGCTGGTAATGAGACAAAACATATCCCTCTTTCGTCGTCCGCGACCGGATCAACTGCGCTTGCACACTGGCTCCAATGATATGTGACTTCTTAGATCTCCGACGCGGAACATTAGGCACCTCATCGACCCATTTATCTCCCCACATGCGTGGGTCAAAAATTAAATACTAAATTGTATTCTTAAAAAATCCTTTTATGGTTTAAAAAATCTGTATCTCTTGTTTTCCTATTACAGTGTCAATGATGGTGAAGAACAGTTAAGAAGTCATTGCTGTTAGGGTCAACATACCCAATAAGAACAAATATAAGTTTTTTATAGAGAATAAAAAGTAACTCATGACTAGCGCGCATCTTACCTATTGCGATTTTTTAATCTTTAATGGAAACTGTTCAGACTACGAGAAAACGGTCACTGACCAAAAATAATAAGTACTATTTCTGGACATACGTTGATAGAACTTATAATATGCTCACATTTATTTTTTTTCATTCATAAAAGTTAAAGTCGTCTAATACATGGTCAAGTTTTATGTTTTCTACCGGATGGACCTGTATTTTAAGCTAAGAAACTACATACTATACTTATTTTTATTAAGTGAAATATGATGAGGTGACCAAGTTACATTTTTACCTGGTTTCCGATGTTTCAAAATCTTGAGAGCGTGTCAATTTTTTGTTCTAACAGTCTGCAACCTATGTCACTCAGCAAAGTGAAAATTAAATGAATCTTACCACCCCTCGTACTACAAAATCTATCAAAGCCGGCTTCGCTATAGGCTGAGCCATAGAAACAGACATTTATACATAAAACATTAGCCTCCTTTTTGGCAGTTGAGTTGAAAAGTAAAGCCATGTCAATTTTTCTTTTTACCAATAATCGAATGAGTATTTACATCGATATCGATTAAATCTGTACAAACACATGGTATGGCACATCCCTGATGGCCCAAACTTTGACATATAGGGCTGTACGAGGCGTGAAATCAGCAAACTGACAAGAATATAGTCATCTCCTTTTTTCATATTGAGGATTGGTTTGCGTAAACAGCACAGATTATCGTCGCAGGTTTATGTTAAAATATATTTTCATCCATTGGTTTATTAGATCTGTGGTCCGAACAGTCAAATCACAGATCTACTAATAGTCAAATAGGGTCTAATGTTACCATTTTCACAATAAGCCTGAGTTAGTAGTAGTGTAAAGTCGAATTTTGAAATTATATTATTATAATTCTAAAATTGTAAAGTGAACCTAATTCTTTAGGAAAAAAACAAAACACATGAGAAGTGTTGCAATTTAGCCATAATAATCGTCCTTTTGGACAAAGGACAAGCAAAACAACTACGCCTTGTGATTGATAAAAAAAATCCGTCTCAAATTGTCCTAACAAATTGTCTCGTGAAGGAATCCTGAAACGACAACCTGAATTTTAGGAGGCAAATCCAAATTGCTCCGATTTTCTAAACTTTCAATACTCATAAATGAAAGACAAATACCATCTTTCTTAAGACTGGACGTCGCCGGCTTATTTTTACAAGATAATATTGCCCTAATTGGCATTTTTCTCAGAGCTTAGCTTTTCTTTTTAGCTTAGCTTTTTCACATCGTCACTTACCACCAGGTGAATAAAAAAAAAAGCTCTGTCCCCGACCCCGTTTCGAAATATTGTAATTTAAAATGGCGGCACAAGTAGGTTTTATATATGCAATAGATTCGGAAGCCTATGCTTTTAACAGAAGGGAAATGCGTGCGATAATAGCGCGTCCGGTTATATCTTGTGTATGTCTCGCCGACCGAAGTCGTCGAACCTCGCGTCGCCTAAGGTGAGTGTAGAATTAGCATAAAAAAGGTTGTACCCAGAGACATAAATATATAAATATATTTTTTAAATTTTGGAATCTGGACTCTGTCTATTCTGTGGTTGTTTAGACTTGTTTGTGGCTGGCTTGTGGCATTTCATTCATTTTGCATTCAATTGCTTGATTAGACGTAGCGTTTTGTATGTTCATGCATTTGCTTTCTGTATTTTTGTGTTTGCGTCATTTGTGATAGTTATCCGTTTTCAAAATGTTATATTAGTTCGTTATATTACAGTGATGTAATGGTGTTTGGTTTGTTTTCCAGACACAAAATACCTTACAACGAACATTGTGAGATGTACATGTGATGATAACGGTGATATTGGTGCCTTGAAAAGTTTTTGATCTAGAAGTTTGTGAAGTGATAAACCAATGTTTTTTAAGTGTATCATGTGCGTCTATGGGATTAATCACCGATAATCCAGCAGGTTGGTTCAATATCTTTTCGTTTTATTGCGTGGAAAATCAGAAAGTTAATAGGTAGCAATTACAGTGGCACAGGGGTAGATAGATGGTTGCATTGGAATGTTGTCATTATGATTTCCTAATGAAATTGATATTTTTTTTAAAATTTAGTTCTGTCACATGTATGTACGTTTTTAGAATACCGATTTTGAGGAATGCATTACTTAAAAGATTTTAAGAATTTGAAGTTTTAATATTTTTGAAAGTAATTACTAGCCTGCACACTCACTGCACACTAGTTTTTTTCACGAAGAACCTGTTATTCATGTATTGTTTATCTTTTACCAATGAAATTTGAGGCTGTAGCCTAAAGGGTCTGATGGATTTTGGTGTGCGAGGTGTGTTAGAGTTGTCTTAATTCTCTGAGTGACATAGGATACATTTATACTCAACTGTGCAAAAAAAGGGTAATAATGTTCCTATTCAGTCATATGCTATTTGTACCTTTAGGCTGACCTGTCTTTACCCAACTGCACATAAAAAGAGGGTAACATTCCTATTCAGTCCTAACGTCTCTGAAGTTGGTGACAAGTAAAGATTAAGTATTGAGTTGCAGTGCGAACTTTGGATATCCGACAACTTTGTCACTGATGACTTTGTAACTTGGGGTGCTCATAAGAGGGCTACCATACTGAAAACTGAGCAAAAAAAGGAGTTTTCCGCATTGTGGTGCACTTATAATAATAATAATAAGCCTTTTTTTATTCTGAACTTGAGTATGAAAGTACTAGATATGTTCTTGTAGTTTTTTTTTTATAATATATCCCGAAGCTCAGTTTGCCTTTTGGCATAGGCCTCCTCTAACATTTTCCATTGGGACCTATCCCGCGCTACCCTTTTCCAATTATGTCCAGCCGTGAGTTTTAGGTTGTCTTCCCATCTTGTTTGTTGATGTCCTCTACTTCTCCTGCCATCTCTGGGATACCAGTCAGTGACAACTTTGCACCATTTCTCTTGTGGATCGCGTAACATGACAAAGTGCACTTATAAGGGCTACAGCAAAAATTATCAAATTGTTAAAGTTATCTTTCGAGAAATTAGCTGATTCTCAATGTCATGATGACCCACCCTTTTTATGGTGGGATTGGATAGGAGGGTAATAAGCAACAAAGTTTAGCTTCTATGTTAAGCAAAGCTAGATCGTTTAACCTCTGCTCCGTCATTGTTGTGCGTAAATAGTTTTTAACTCAGCACAAACAAGAAAACGATCTTTCTCCTGTACAGTTACTGACGGGTGTACACACACACATACAAAGAGCAATATCCACGTTTGGGTAAATGGTTTGAAGACCTTCGGTTCGTAACCATTTCAACAAACTGACTGCACTCTTTCGCTCCTCATTTTACATGCTGCGGTGAGAACGAAAATGAAGACATTCTTCTGTAATGTTGTCTTCTAAGTCAGTAGAATAAATCATTTGCAATGCCTTGGCCTTATCTTCAACTTCTGAGATGCTTAGGTTCGTCAGGTTAGTAATAAAGTAAAATTTATTGAAGAGCAATTTATAAGCATTCCGGCATCTTTTCAGTTCTTCTGACAATGTATCAATTACTACCAAAAAAGTATTTATTCTAAAGTTTTCACAACCATTCTTTTGTTGCATCTCTTCATCTTCACCTGTATTTGTCTCGCCAGGAAGCAGCTTACGCTTTGGATTGCGTCGAAAATCTTCGTCGAAATCCTGTACAAAGGACAGTTTTTTTGGCTTTTATTTCGAAATCATCAAAATTTTCTCTTGTTTCGCCAACAAAATGTATTAAAGCCTCGTACAGTTCTATGACAATGGTAATGTCAATTTCCACACTCTGAAGTTTTTTACTTGTGGCGTTAATGCGATCTAGTAAACAAACATCCCCAAAAACAGCTATAAGAGACGTTTCAAAACGTTCCAGTTTCAAACGAATACCTCTTGATTCGCATACAACGGTTCTCATCTGTTGTGTCATTTTCGATGGTGACTTGTGCTTTATGGATTTCATTCCAAGATTCACATAAACTTTTGCATGCGTCTGCACGAGCTGACCAAAGAGTTGTTGATAGACTTTTGATGGTGAAATAGGTTTGAAAGAAAGAATTTGTATAACTCTTGGAGTAGAGAAAAGAACGAACAAGCCTCTTGGCTGCTTTCAGCTGCATATTCACCTACTAAATTAAGAAGTGTACCTTTGCTACGCTCTTGACGCGATCCTTTAAAATATTAAGATACTTTGCATTTGAGATATTTTTTGTTAATCTTGTTATCATTAGTGACTTTTTGGCACGATTTGCCGCCCTTAACATCTGGCCGCCCTAGGCCCGGGCCTACTGCGCCTTAGGGCAAATCCGCCACTGCTAGTACCACATTTCTGGGACAAAAAAATTTTGGTCAATTGAATTGCAGTGTCATGAGGACCCTCTATTTTTGTGGTGGGATAGGATAGAGTGGGTTATAGGCAACAACATTCGTATGGGACACTTTTCGCTGTACCTACTCCTCCTCCCCAGAGCCTCCAGGGGCTGTAACCAATTTAACTGTAGTAAACCACCACAGTCTAGGACGAAAATTTTGACCGAATGCAGTGTCATGATGACCCCCCATTTTAGTAGTGGGATATTGAATAGAGAGGATCATAGGAAATTTTTTTGGCCATGTGTAAAGTGTAGGATGCACCATTTCGAGAAAAAACCTGAGGAATCTAGGGACGTCAGTGCGGAATTATTGGATATCACATGGAATTAGCAGGAATCATGGAAAATCTGTGGGGAGTGATTAAAAACCATAAGGAATCTGGACCAAACTGTGGGGAATTGGTGGGAATCATGGAAACCTGTAGCACGCGTAGTGGGCGTGGGTTTGAAAGAAGATGCATGCTTACATTTTAATGTTTAATGATGATTGTAGAAATGTTGGATGAATTCTAAGAACCGAGATGAGTCTTTTAAAAGAGTATCTGTTTCTGTTATTTTACATTATTTTTACCTACAAAAGTTTAGTTATTTATATCCAATTAGTAGTGAAAATATTTAAGATTGAAGAGGATTCGGATTTTGATTTTTGAATGATATTGACAGCGCATGCTTGGAAAAGAAATAAATGGCATGAAAAGAAGGTTGAATAAAAAAAGAACGCATAACAGCATGCCGCGTTACAAACCTGTGGGGAATGATTAGATATGGAAAATCTGGGATAAACAGTGGGGAATAATTGGGAATCATGGGCAATTAGCGGCAATCATGAGAAATCCATGGGGAATTATCGGAAATTATAAATAACCAGTGAGGAGTCAATGGGGAATTAGCAGGAAACATGGAAAACCCGTTAGGAATTATTGAGAATCATGGAAAACCTGTGGGGGGTCATCATGACATCGAGTCATTGAAAATTTTCTCAGTCTGAGCTCTAAAATGAAATATGAAAAAAAACAGCTTGACACTTAAACAATATTTGCTAGAGCCCTTATAACTGCACCTCAACCATTTTTTTTTGGAGATTTGGAATTTTTTATTTATTTATTTATTCAGTCACAATGTAAGTTTACAGTTTAAACCAAAGCACTTACACATTAAATTAAGTTATTGATAATAATTAATAAGATGTCAAGTTTAAAATAGAACACCACAAATAATAGACAACAAAAAAAATATTACACATAATCATTTAAGAATAACTTATAATAATTATGGCAGCCCTTTTAAATGCGCTCCAACCCTCTGGTTCTGTGGGTTTAACCTTGTTTATTCTGTTATTGTTAGAGACGTGCAGACTCGTCGTGAGGCGGACTATCTGGCCACTAATGTATGTAGGGGGAATTACATTAAATGAAAACCTAGATTTGGGACTGGGAGCAAGAGCTCCCATCAGGCTAGCATGGCTAATTTAGCAAAATCTAAAAAAAAGTACCTTAATTTGTTGCTAATTAGTTGCCAAAATGACGATTTTTTTGCTCAAGCCGATCGCGAGAAATCGCAAATTATGGTAGCTTTATATAAAGGTAGCAGAGTACCTCATTAAATTGCATACTTTCCTCCTGACCAAAAAGATTAACCGAAAAATTTTGAATTTATTTTTTTATATTTTTCGGGTCAATGCTATCTTGAACATTGTTTTTCCTTGAATGGAGAGTGCTCTGAATTTGAAAAAAAAATGAAAAATCGAAAAAAAAATTAAAAATCAACCGATCGGTTCCACTTTTTTTTTCTGTTCCTTTCATAAAATCAGCTCATATATACGTCCCCACCGAGGGGCTCGAGCCTACCCTGAATTAGGGCGATCGGGCCTTAATCGACCACGCAAGCCCAGCGCGGGTTGGTCGACTTCACACACAGCCTTCGAGTTTCTTCGCAGGAGTGTGCAGGTTTCCTCACGATGTTGTTCCTTCACCGTAAGAGCGTCGGATAAACGTACATATGAAATCGAAATCGGAAAACACATTGGTACTTGGCAGGACTCGAACCACGACCTCCAGGACAGGAGGTAGCGGCCCTTGCCGTTACGCCACCGAGTCCTTTACAAGTACATAATCATTATCCTGATTTCGAAAAAAAATTCAAAATCGACCGATTGGTACCACTTATTTTGTTGCTGGTTCTTTACAAGTACATATTCATTATCCTGATTAGCAACAAATTCAGAGCTCTCTATATTCAAGGAAAAACGGTGTTCAAGATGGCATGGAAACGAAAAAAAAAACCAAATTTTTCGGTATTTCTCACTTATAGCAACAAATTAGCAACAAAATCTTTTGTCATGGTCAGGAGAAAAGCATGCAGTTCAATTAGGTATTCTGCTACCTTTATATAAAGCTAGCATAATTTGGGATTTCTCGCGATCGGCTTGAGCAATAAAAACTGACAATTATTTAGGATTGCTTGTGTTAACGATAAAAATAGTACATGGTATGCGTCGGTGGCTCAACCGGTAACGACTTGGTCTTCCTAACCAGAGGTCCCGCCCGGGTTCAAATCCGGACGGCCAATGTTCCAAGAGTTTTTCTAAACTTAGGTTATGTACATATACTTAGTAGTTAGTAGTTACCGATTGCTTTAACGGTGAAGGAAAACATCGTAAGGAAACTTGCACATCTGAGTTGCACACGTCCGTAAATAGGTGTAAATCTAAAATGCCCTACACGTGACCACAGATGATGCTAAGTGCAACACCAGGCAACAGGGTTCGGAAGGATAATTATCATGATAATTATCGCGATAATAACAAATGGATAATTATCGACTGATAATAACAAAAGATTGCGTTCGTGAAAGTGAACTGTATTCGAACGTGTATTTCCGAACTTGCGTCTATCCGAAGGCACAAAGGGATCGTTCAACAATTACGTGATCATTTTTGGCCGTTTTTTTAACCCCCCCCCCCCCCCCCTATGTGATCACAGCGTAATCTTTTGTTTTTTAACCCCCCCCCCCCTCGCCTTGATTACGTAATCTTCGTCCGTGCTTAAAATGTTTGCTGTTTATTAACACTGACACGTATGTCATGTTTCTATGAGTCTTAAATGACCTAAATTTGGGAAGAGGGTGTGTTTGTCAAAATGCAACATGTAACTACACATTTTAATATTAATATACTGTCATTTTTAAATAAAATTTTTAAGTTAACTAAAACTAAAACTTGTTAGATGAATGTATTTAGTATTTATATTTTTGTATTTAAAAGGGCAATTACAGGCTAAATCAGGCAAATCCCCTGAACATCAATATTCGCGGGCACGATCGCTACAGTTTTGATAACTGTTTACCTAATATATACCCAAAATACTTACTTCCTCCGAAGTCGATAATATATGCCGAAAAAGTATAAAAATACTGAATCTGGTCACACTGTTCCACAGTTTGTCTATAGCAGGGGAAATCCCGTTCCATCTATCCAATAGTTAGTGTTACCAGTAGTAGACTTCAAAATTGGACGTAAATATTTTAAATATTTAGTTTATAAAATGATAACGTAATCATGGATTCTCCCTCCCCCCCCCCCAAATAATCCAGATGTATATACAAGCATCTGACCCCCCCCCCCTTCCGGTGATCACGTAATTGTTGAATGATCCCAAAGTGTCAACGTGCCGCGCCGTAGGGATGCCCCTTACAAAAAAAACAGTTCGGATTACAGGATTATGCAAACTTCTGTGAACTTGAGTGTCATTCGTGTTTTAAGTTAAATATTGTTTATTGAGTTGAATTTGAAAAATGCCTCGTGAGCAAGATCCAATATGGTCATACTTATTTGCATTAAGACAAGAATACTGGGCTATGGGCTCAGTGCAAAAAACGTAGCAAAGAGATGCAAGGAATAAATAAATAGAATGTATAAACTATTTTTTTTTTGTTAGAATAGCCCAAATTATAATGCATTTGTTATGAAACAATATAACATATGAATTTCTTAAACTGGTGATAATTATCCGATACCACCGGCTGTCCCTTGGATAGCACGGTTACTTGTGCCACACGATAAGAGAACTGGTGATAATTATCCGATGCCACCGGCTGTCCCTTGGTAACTATTTAGTAATCTGTGCCTTGGATAGCACGGTTAATTGTGCCACATGTTAAGAGAGAGAATGGTACATGCCCGGGATTGTAGGTTCAGTCAGATTTCTCTTTTTTAGGGTTTCGAAGTCAACAATGCACCCTTATAGTTTCGCCATGTCTGTCCGTGGCTTAACTCAGAGACTATTGAAGTTGTACAATAAAATCTTTAAAAAAATATATTTTTTAGGGTACTTCCTTTACATGAAACCGCTGACCCTTTCGTGTGGGGAGCGGGGTATCGTTGAATAGGTTTTTTAAAACATCGGGGGGTTGCTGAAACATATTTTGTGATTTAGGGATCGGTTTGCGAATTTTTAGTCCTAATTTTTGTTTGAGTCAATTGCCCCCTGTTCCTCACCCCCTCTACAAGCAAAACCGCTACATAACAGTAGATAAGTAAATAGTAGGAAATATAATCAATTGAAAAGGAAAACTATCACGGCTAAGTAGGCTTTCTTATTTTGGGAGCAATAGTCTACCAACTAGAGATGTGCAATTGGATGTCAAAAGTTCACAGACTTTCCATACAAAAAAGTACGAAAGCATTTTTTTTTAAAAAAAGACTGGAATCCTACTTTACGCGGAACCGACTAGCACTTGGCCATTTTTTTAAGGTATAGATCTACTACGTACAGTTATAATATAATAACCTACCCATTGCAGCTATAATCTTTGAAACTCGACTAATTTACCTGCCAATTTCTTTTTCACGATCAGCGAAGAGAAGTGCTTTTCGATAGGTAGGTTTCTTTTATTTATCAACCAAGTCTATTAACCAGTTTAAGCTGACCTTGTATTAGTAGGCAGTCACTAGTATGGGAGGTCTACTTATGCTGAATTACTTTAAGGTCATTGACTTTTTACGCAAAAATGACAAATTTTGGGAAACTGTGGTCGGGTGGTTATTGTAAATAGTAAAACTGTTACTTAGACCTAACTAGATCTAAGTTTTAATAATATATAATAACTAGCTGTGAAAAAAAATTCTATACCTATTCTCAGACCCACAGAATACATAGAAAATTTCATGGAAATCGGGCCACCCGTTTCCGAGGAGTATGGCGACTAACACTGTGATACGAGAATTTTATATAATAGATAGAAGATTAACCTTACTATAATATTATAAATGTGAAAATGTGTTTGTTTGATAGTTTGATTGTTACCTTTTCACGCTTCAACACCTTAACCAATCTTGATGAAATTTGGCATACAGGTAGCCTGAGTCACTGGGAAGGACATAGGCTACTTTTTATCCCGTAAAAATAGCATAGTCCGATGCAGTTCCTGAGGGAACTGAAAAAATACTCTGTATTGGTTAATTTCTCTAACATTGCAACGGACCAATGGCTTGCTGTGATTTTTTGCACAGATATGGTTGAGGGAGTGGGATATGACATAATTTACTAATTAGCATATCCCGACATAGTTCCCGAGGGATCTGGGGAAAACTCATTTCCACGCTCGCGCTCGTCAGCGTCTTTAAAACGGAGCGACGGATCGAAGTGATTTTGTATAGAATTGGTTGAGAGGGTGGGAAGTGATATAGACCGCTAATCAGAATAGCCCGATGTAGTTCCTGAGGGATCTGGATAAAACTCATGTCCACGCTCGCGCACCACTCACCCTCGAAGACAGTCATAAAAACGATGTCCACGCGGGCAAAGCCGCGGGCAAAAGCTAGTAAATAATAAATGTGACCTTACGATTTCGACCTTCGGAAGACTAAAGAATGAAAAATCGATATTTTTGTTGTTGTTTAAGCACCCTTATGCTATGCATTATCATACCTTTTGGTTTTGAGTGGCCATACTTAAATAAAAAGTCGATAATAAGTTTGTATAAGCATTACTTTTTTGGCGTTAGTTGGAGAGCGCGCGCGTGACACCTAACTAATTTACCCTGTGCACGGTGCCGCATAGCGTAGGTACATTTTTACGCGTACAGCGCGGAGTGCGACAGTGCGACAGTGCGACAGGCCTGGTGATTGTGAGCTTGCACACTAATATAGGTAGATTAATAAAACAAACACACAAACAACCCTCACCCTAAACGCGTATGTATACCGTCTCTGTTCCAGGATTGGCTTTCCCCGAATGTCTAGTCGGTTTTATAGCCTATTTCTTTCCATGTCTATTCTCTAAAAGTCAAATTTGATCAGAAGAAGGTTACATTGAGCCACAGATCTAATAAACCAATAGATGAAATACTCATTCAATTATTGGTAAAAAAAAAATTAAAATGGCTTTACTTTTTAACTCAACTGCCAAAAAGGAGGCTAATGTTGTATGTATAAATGTATTTTTCTATGGTTAAGCCTATAGCGAAAACGGCTTGATAGATTTTGTAAGATTCATTTAATTTTCACTTTGGTGAGTGACATAGGTTGCAGACTATAGATGGGTTTGAATTTTTATCAAATAAGTGTTAGAGCAAAAAATTGACACAGTCCAGATTTTGAAACATCGGAAACCGAGTAAAAATGTACCATGGTGACCTCATCATATTTTACTTAATAAAACATGTAAAGTATGTCGCTTCTTAGCTAAATATACAGGCCCATCCGGTAGAAAACGTGAAACTTGACCATGTAAGAGACGATTTGCACTTTTTTGGAGGAAAAAAAGAAATGTGAGCTATTATAAGTTTTATCAACATACGTCCAGAAATGGTATTCTTTTTGGTCACTTACCGTTTTCTCGTAACCTAAACAGTTTCCATTAAAGATTTAAAAATAACAATAGGTAAGATGCGCGCTAGTCATTTGAGTTACTTTTTATCCTATGTAAAAAACTCATCTTTGTTTTATTGGGTAGGTTTGTAAAGCCTAACAGCAATAACGTCATAGCTGTTCTTTACCATCATTGACAATTAGGAAAACAAGAGATACAGATTTTTTAAACCTTAAAAGGATTTTTTTAAGAATGCAATTTAGTATTTTATTTTTGACCCACGCATGTAGGGAGATAAATGGGGCGATGGGGTAACATTCATGCAAAGTTTCCAGCCCCCTGTCGAACGGGACCATATTCCTAATTTTTTTAGCTAAAAAGGCGTACCGCAATACCAATGATCTTAATAAATTAAACTAAAATAAATACAACAAAAAGTTTATTATTGATATTTTAGGCCACATCGTAGAAATGTGTCACATTACTAGGCTAGTGTTTTGGCACCTCATTAATCCTCGCGGTCACTCGAAGGTAAATGGTCCTGTGGCCCCTCCCGACGCAGCGCACGGCCTAAGCTATCCGTGGCGTTTTGTTTCGTCACTGACTCGCCGGGAGCCGGGAACCCAAGAGCTGGCAGCTACCATGGTATTGGCATGTTTTATCTGTTATAAATATTCAACTGTTATCATTAATGACATAATAAAGAATAAAATATGCACATTTATCGACAATCATTTTCACGTCATTAGTAACCCAAAAACATATTTGTTTATTTTTATAATTTTAGTGCTTATTTTTACTCTTAATCCTAACTTTTCATGTAGAATTGTTAAATGAGCCGTAGGAAAAGTCTTGCCTCATTGATATCTTATCTTTTCAAGGTTAATTGAAGGTAAAAACGTATTTTTTGTACTCACGTGTGGAAACTGATATTATCACTCGGAGTTTTTTCTGTTTCTGGAAGGTGATCTCCAACCACGGACAATGCATGACATTCTCCATGTATTATTTAGTATTCCGCATCCTATAATACACACAAAACTATTTCTTTGAGATTGTTTAAAATCTTTTTCGTCCGACAAACCACCATATGACAGACGCAAATGAAATGCGACGAAATTTAATAGGATTCCAAATGCTAGTCACCCTATAAGCTAAAAGTGCCTTCTGAATTTGGTAGCATATCCATAGATATCCAAGTGACAACTTGGGTGGTACGGTGTGACGTCATCAAAATTTTATCTATTAGTTTATTAGGTCTGTGCATTGAGCCGCAGATCTACATTGAGCATAGACTCATACTATTTTATTCTTCTAGGATTTTTTTACGTTTCTATAACAACTGCTTGTTTAATCACTTCAACAAAACTCAACGTGAGCGATATATGGGTTTTATTTTTATTTCTTGAAGTGGCAATAGAACCGTTGTGGAAATGGCACGAAGTCTGATGTATGCGCATGCCAAGATTCCTAAATAGAACAGGCCCGACATGCATGGATGGGAAGTCGCGTCGCCATATGAGCTGTGGCACCATGAGAAATCCAGACTGCAGGAACCTACCTGCCCAAACGAAGAAAAGCCATATCAAGCAAGTGGGTTTACAAAATCAAGACGAACCCGGATGTTTCTGTAGATAAATACAAGGCGCGCCTTGTCATACGAGGTTTTTCGCAAAATAAGGGTTTAGACTACGATGCTACTTTCAGCCCTGTTTCGAAAACAAGCACGATAAGAGCTTTACTGAGTATTGCTGCACAGGAAAAACTTTCACTCTGTCAATTCGATGTGTCAACGGCTTTTCTTTACAGAACCCTAAAAGAGGAGATATATGAATCCGCCAGAGGGTTACTCCAACAATGATGGACAAGTGTGCAAGCTTTTACGGAGTCTACGGGCCCAAACAAGCTCCGCGTTGTTGGAACTCCACAATTACAGAGTATATCGCCAGAAATAGAACGGAAAGCTGATGAGACCATCAAAATTTGCCAGAAAGGTTGTGCAAAACGGCTAATAGGTCGATTTGGGATGCAGGCCTGTAAAGCAGCTGTCACTCCTATAGTTAAAGACACCGTGCTATCACCGAAGTACAATAATGAAGGCCAGAACTTTCCATATCGTCAAGCTGTTGGTGCACTCTCTTACCTTATGGTTGGCACCAGGATGACATTTCATTCGCTGTTGGAATAGTGTCACGCAAACTTGACAGTCCAACACTTGAAGATATAGCGAGAGTGAAGAGAATCTTACGCTATGTTAAAGACACCTTGACGTACGGAATTACGTACAAGACTTCCACTGCTCTCCAGGCCTTAAGATGTTACAGTGACGCAGATCATGGAGACGGGTCCAAGGCATGATATGCCTTAACGCTAATGGTGCTATAGCATGGCAGAGTAAGCGTCAGTCTTCGGTTGCTATATCCTCCACTAAAGCCGAAATAATTGCTGCTAGTGAAGAGGTCGAGACGAGTCATAAACTTCATGAAGAGTGATGTTACGAATGTAATCACTCCATTATTTGTGGACAGTGAATCCGCAATTAGATTGGCTCATGATCCACCGTATGAAACACACCAGCGGACAAAGCACATGAAGCTGAGACACTTTGTCAGACAGTGTGTCCTACAAAAGGATTTAAGAGTAGAAAAGGTTGCCACTAAAGATCAGCTGGCTGACTTCCTAACAAAGCCTTTATTTAAACCTCGGCTACAGGAACTATGCAAGCTAGCTAGAGCTTGTACATAACTGATAATCGCTTCAAAGGAGACGGGATGTTAATAATAGTCTATTTTCTAATTTACTATTAAAGCTAACAAATAATTTTAACAAACATTCATAAAATACAAATCGAAAAACGAAGTAAGGCTCAGTCAAAAAGCCCACCCCGAAACGCCCCTGATGCAAAGGTACCCAAAACGCTGGCAGCGTTGCTACGCTGAATCGCCAGCGAAATGCGCTGTATCGGGTACGAGTCGGAGTGGGGATCTCTTCTGTTGCTGGTCAAACGCCTTCCCAGCTCTCGCGCAAATTTTTTAGCCTCTGCTCACACCACACACCGCTAACCTCCACTGCATACGGGCTTTTTCCGCATTCGTCAATTTCTCTGAATGTCAATTGATCCGAAAGTATGTTTCCTCTAATTCTCTACGAAGTCTACGTAATGGTGAAGCACGAAGTCTAAGTACAGACCCTTCGATGTGCGAGACTGACTCGCTTTAGGCTTCTTTTTGACACGGAATCTATAGACATAGTATTTAAATTTTAAGCTATTCTGTTGACCCATGTTTAGAAGCCCTTTCTATTGCGGAATAAATAAATATTGTATACACCTCACACCTCTCACTTCACTAGCTCGAAAAGCGCGCCTTTGTTCCAATTTTGCAAAGGTTCATGACGCTTATTCTGATGTACGAGTCGCTCGTGGTAAAGTTGAGTTTTCGTTATTTAAATTAACTTCTAAAATTTCTTTTAGGAATGACGCTCTTGACATTCAGCTTGTATAGGCCACAGCTTATGCTGCGTACATCCGTTAGTTTCACTTCGCCACGCGTTGACATAGTGCAGCTCGTTGGTGTCGACTCAAACTTGCTTATTGAGTTGCTGTCATGAGCAGCTAGGACAGAGAACAAGTTTTTCGTGATCTGTGGCACATACCACATGTCTGTCAAAATGATCTCGTATACTTTTCCTTGATTACTTGCGATATGACGACGACATTTCCTTTGCCTTTGGCTTGAAGTCCGTTGCCATTAGCGGTAGAGATGGTGTGCATTTGGTCAAAAGTTTGAAAGGTCTGAAATATATCTCGGCGATTGCTGACGTGACATATGTTGCGCCGTTATCAACGTACCAGTTGACTGTACTCGACAAAGTTGTCGATACTTTATTTTCTGATGTCAGTAATTCATGACATAAGTGCATCAATTCTGCGACTAGAAATTCTTGTTTCTGAGTAGGGATTTCGGTCTCGGAAGCATTTCCAGTCCCGGGACCAGTCTCGAACCTCTGCAGCTAGTCCCGGGACTCTCAGGAAATTCGAGACCCACGTGTTTTTTTTATATTTGAATGGCTTTCTACGTTACGGATGGAGGTATTGGAGGTGTGCAAGAAGTTGGTGATTTAAATATTGTTTTGGAATGTAAACTAGACTTTTTTTGGTAAAAATAAAAGAAATAGCAGTATGAATGACTAAGTATGATAAACTATAAGAGAAATTCGGTGAGGGTAGTAGTGAAACTGAAGTGAGCGGTAGTTAAGTAAATGATAATTACGATTTTAACTGTTTATAAATCCCATTTATTGCAAATGAACTCTTGTAGTATAAATGTCGGACCAAACATTTAAACAAAACAAACGAAAATTCTATAATTCTTGCACTAGAATGTTTAACTATGTTTAAACAAAACAAAATTCAAATTAAAACAAAACTTCAACAGACCGACCCGTTCAGCCACAAAACAACGAGTCGGGTCTCGCTCGGGCATTGTCGGGCGGGACGCGTTCGGTAAGCGGCAGTGTTACTAGGCGGCACATAGTGCGAGCCGAAGAATTTATAAGTATGAAATGTACAAATAAATTCTGGTGTTAAGAATATTTTTATATTTTTCTACCGAAACATTTTGGTCTCGAAATTCTCGGGAATTTTCATCAAAGTCTCGGTCTCGGTCTCGATGATAAAAGTGCCGAAGACTCCCGGGATTTCGAGAATCGAGACTCCCGGGGCGAAATCCCTATTTCTGAGACGAAGAAGAGGAAGTCGGGTTACTGCTTTTTGGAGGTTTGCCATCTTGAAGCCATCTTTTGCAATCCTTCACACGGTGACCTCTAACGGAGCAGTAGTTGCACTTTATCTTTGCATCCTTACTCTTTTTGTTTGTCCCTATATATATTGTGTTTGCCGCCGGTGAATCCACTTGCTGCGATGTCAAGTTCCTTTCGAAAACACATAGACATGATCAGTTTGGTTGTCAATAGTTCGTTCGGACGTTGAACACATTAACCATCCACTCTTAAACTGTACGTATTCTTCTCCCAGTGTATCGAGCGTTTTGCAAACGAGAAGAAGATCCGGAAGCTTCTTATCTTCGCCCAGCTGTTTGTTCAACGAGGTTCAAATATTTTACAATTTTGACATATGAGTTGCTGCGTCATCAGACTGATCCTTTTTCAATTCAAAGAAACTCATTCATAGTTGGAAGGTCTTATCTTCGTTCGTTCGTCCGAACATTCGATGAAGTTGTAACCAGATTTCTCGAGCGGATGTGAATCTCATCACTTTTTGTAGCATTTCTTCTGATAAATTGTTGGTGATAAAGGAAAGAGCACCGGAGTCTGCGGAAAGCCTGCCTTCGATTACGTCGAGAGCGCGAAGTATGTTCTTGAGTACGATAAGTATTTTATACTTCCAAGTATCCCAGTTGCTTTTGCCTTCGAGAGGTGCAATTTTGTACTTGATAGTCGAAGTCAACATCTTTCAGCTAAATTTCAGCAAAGCACATAACCTGTCGTTGTATAGAGTGTGCAGTCGATGTGGAAGCTATGAGCAGATGGATATAAACACTTATATACAATAAAACATACTTTTATTTATAAATACTACGTCTCAGTTAATTTCGATATTTTGATCGAGATGACACTAACAACACATTGCTACTCGTAAGTAACGTTTTATTATACTATGCAGGTTGCATTCGCTTGGTTTGCCGTCTCCTTTAACACTAATGCGTCGTGCAGTTCTAAGAGCTTGTTTTATAGCTTCATTCAGTGGCAAAGACGGGTTTTCTAGGAGCCGTTCTATTATTTTAGTTGAAGTTTTGCCCGCAATAAAGGCGCCCCGTATAGCTTGGCTCTCATGTTCACCTGCAGAAACAGCTTTGAAGTCATAATCTTGCACTAAGAGACGCAGCTCTCGACTGTAATCAGATATACTTTCACCAGATTTTTGTTTTCTTGAAGCCAGTATTTCGTTTTCAGGCTGAATAAATGCGTCCCTCAGTACATTTATGTCATCTGTATAGGTCTCAGTGGTCTCACATTCTTTTATGTGAGCGTAAATACTTGCTTATAGATGATTCGCCAATAGCCTTAAATGGGACACTGTGATTGACTATACAGTTAAATCTTCGATCTAAGAACCTGACTATTGAAAACTGGGAACTTGCTTTAAAACCTGCTCTGCATTGTGTCCGCTCTCCTGTGTACTTCAATAAATGCGACCCCTCATGAGAGGATTTTCAATTTCCCCAGAAGAACTCCGGTCGTACAGTTCATCCCTTCGTGGCTCGCGCCGGGCCCGGTCCTAATCAGGAAAAATGTCCGCTCCAAAAATGACCCTTATGTTGAGGAGGTAGAGCTTCTTCACAGCAATCCAACGTATTCACATGTTAGACGCGCAGATGGCTGGGAGTCAACTGTATCTAACAGGCAACTGGCCCCGTTACCGGGAGACGAAGAGCCACCGAGAACAGATGATTTCGAAGATATAATTGAAAATGCAAGAAATGAGGAAATAAGAAACACGAGTTTGTTACACTCTGACGACGATGACGTAGAAAACGCAATGCAACTGCTAAATAATGGAGCAAATTCAGAACCAGTAGATTTACTTCGCGACCCTCCACTTCGATGGTCGCCAAGGACTCGAAGAACCCCAAGTGTCTGAACGACTTCATCCTTGGTGAAGAAACCATAGACGGAATTAATGATATATAATCTCCTTCTACAACTGGAAGCTTACTTTACATTCTCTTGTAGCACGACGGAAGGAGTAGTTAAAAAATTGTGGGTTGTTAAACTGCGTTCGTACTGACAAATTGAAAACGGGACTTGACGTGATTTTGTATAATTGATTGATTGATTAATTGTTCATGAATATTTACAAATTTATTTGATGAAATATAAGACCTAAAAAAGAATATAAGAGGTAGAAAAACAATACGATATACTTAAATTACCAACACAAATCACAAAGAAACATTAATGAATCGTACCGGAGATGGGTCTTAGAAAGAATCAGTTTCACAGTTGTCATTACCTAATATTTTATTTTATAAATTAACGAAGCTGAAATATTGAAGATAGAAAATATAATGGATTTTGATTTTTGAATGAAATTGTCAGATGGCGTGAAAAAGAAATAGATGGAATGAAAAGAAGATCGGATGAAAGAAGAACGACTAACAGCACACTGCGCTACAATCTATGGTAAAAATGTACTTTGTGGCAAGTGTCATAGAGATGTCTATTCATTTCTCGTTGTATGTTTACTTGTTAGCTAATAAAAGCGTAGTTTTCGCAGGTTTATCGTATGAATGTATCACTCGGTGAGAAGCATGTTGAATAGGTAATGCTGCAAATTGGTATTTCTAATTTCATTGCCTCACACGCAAAAAAGGAATCGAGGAGGAGCTTGGCGTAACAAATGTAAAGATTATAATATATCTATGAAATATGCGTATTGCACAGAAGAGTGAGGGAGTTTTTATTATTATCCCTTAGAACCAAGGAGGTTGGATACTTACATTTAAATTAACGATATCTGTTTGCATATGCGTGGTATATTCGCATATGTATGCTTTTTACAGGTAGAGAAAAGCTTAGTTTGCTACAACTGACTTCTGACCAATTTTCTACGAAAATTCGACTTCAAATCTATTGCAAACTTTTTAAACAATTGCTTTTGTGCAACTGTGTATTAAACATTATAACATGAATTTACGAATACAGTAGGTAGAGTGCTGATATCCGGACGGGTAAAAAACCGGTCTCTAGCGGTCCTGTCCTTCTTTGATCTTGTAATAAAATACATATTTGGTTAGAACAAAAAATACTTAAAACTTAAAGTATTGGTTAGTAATTGTATAATTTGATATTCAATAAAGTTGCTCAAAAAGTGGTGCTCTATTATGCTAGTTTACGGTGCGCAACATTGATCTTACCATACTCGTGCTTTTTACTTTGCCACTATTTTTAATTTCTTGTTCGAAAGAACAATACATTTCTAGCCAATAAAAAAAATATAAACCAAAGATACAGAATCTTTTACAACAAAGATGCAAAAGAAAATTACAAACATCGATATGTGTCTACTCAATATATTTACAAAGTTTGGATTTAATCGGGCATGTAGTTTTTGTATTAAAGTGGAATTACGGTTGTATGGAAACTGAAGACTCCATGGACCCTTAAGTCATTTAGTCAAGGTTCCTATTATTTTAGCACACAAATCATATAGAGGCGGAAGTTGACTCCTTGTAGGGTGCGCAATTTTAATATTATGTTATGAAAATCAATTGTACATCTACAACAATGACTTAGTTAGAAAATATACTATGTCTCCTTATTACTGTACATATTGTTCCATTTACGCTCAAGATTTTAACTTAGAATCACCTCCTCAGCTCCTAATTCAATTATAGAATGGTTTGCTCGCTCGGAATTCACACTAGGAACTGCACTCTGTTATTTCACAAATGCTTAATTATTTTTAGGGTTCGGTACCTGAAAAGGTAAAAACGGAACCACTATAGGATCACTCGTGTGTCTGTCCGTCCGTCTGTCACAGCTAATTTGCTCGGAAACTACTTACTGGACAATTTGAGTTGAAAGATGATGTAAGTTGGTAACCCAAAGAAGGACGTGAAACGTAAACAAATAAAATTTTAACATGAGGGCCACCTTTGGGGAGTAAATTAGAAAATTTAAAAATAGGCTTGCAAACTATACACTATCAAACGAATCTTAGAATCTCAAATATCTTTTTTTTATAATTTTAAGATAGATTGAAGTTATTAAGAAAATAGGCGAGAAATTATCCCTTATCTCCGAGAAATCTTGGAAAAATCTCATTACATGAGGTTAATTGAATGCATAAATTACAGGAAAACTTATAAGAAAACTTTATGTTCTTCCGTTCCCACAGGAAATAAAATTTCCTGTCGGGAATAAGTAGACCCTTATTTATCTAGAGCCAACTATGTACTGAGAGGTCTCGTTCTGTTGGTAGTTAAAGTTTTGGTGCGCATCCCTTTTTGTGTGACTCCGAGACGCACTTGGCCGCTGGCCGGTTTTTCTTATCTTCTCATTTAAAATGATATTTACTTTAATTACGAGACTCCTGTCATTTCGGTCTTGGGCGTTCCCCAGTGGCGGATGGAGGCGTGGAACTTTGTAAATGTTTCTAGTATGTAGGTATAGTTTGCATTTCAAAAGCATTAATAATTGTGAAATCAAATTATTTTGATACCGTAAATAAAATAAATAATTTTGATAGAAGGAAAGAATTTCCTTTTGAAGAAGTGAATATCTTGCTTCTCAGTTCTCTGTGTTATATACAAGTCTTATTGATATTTCTCTGCTAAGTATGTATAATTACATGTTACGAGTTGTACCTACTCTAACAAGATTCCAAAGGAAGTACATGGAAACTTAATAAATAGTACAAGATCGCCTGGTTGCGCGCGACTTCGCGAGCCGCTGGGGCCGCTGGGGCCGCTGGGGCCGCTGGGGCCTGTCGAGTCGAGGCCTCGCCTCGGCAACTCATGTAACGGTATTAAGTTTAGATCAGCCCCGCGAGCGAGCGCTGCTCACCGCTCACCGCACTACTTCGAATACATATAAATACATAATAATGCTAGTAGGCTTTCGTTCATGCCATGTTAGTTTGCTATACTCAGCGAACACCTAGTATTGTGTTTGTTGTTCCTTCACATATTATTATGGGCCTGAGAAGTTTGTCGATAAACTTGTTTATTTATACTTATAATATGTGTTATGTCTCAAACATCAATTTTCACTTTTAATTTGCTATGATAAAACGCAGTTTTTAGTAGCCGTGCTTTTTATTGTCTCGCAAAAGGTGAGAAAAGTAGAGCACACTCCTCGGGGATACAGTTGTTTTTGTCTTGGGCGCGCTTGAACCCCTCACTGCGCGCAGGACTCGTCTAGAGTCCTTCGTTACGTTCAGGATTCGATATTGCGCCCGTGACATAAAACAGCGCTTTATCCTCTTGGTGTATAATCTAATATAAAGTATATTGATCAAAGGATTAAGTATTATTATTACTCAGTAGTTTTAAAGAGAACGACGGTGCAATTTGTTTTATATTGATTTTAACAAAGTACTGTCAGACTTCGCTCCATCTAAGATCAGCTCATATTTTTTTGGAGAATTTTTTTATATTACAATGTTTTTAATGGGATCAAAATTTTTTTTACGATATCGTCCTAAATAAAACATTAATTTTCCAATATATTGTTTTTCTGAAAAAAAAATTGAAAAAACAGCTGTACCCACTAAGTGTTTTTTTCAACATAGTTTAAAAAAAAAACAGTTTTATATCCTTTTACACTTGCACTCTGTGGGTGATATAACAACGCCCAATATACGTCCAATATAACAACGCGTTCAGGGTGCTGATGCAGCTGCCGCGGTACTGCAGTGCGTCCGGAATGTTGGCGGAGGCGCACGTGGACGGGTTCCACGCCATCATGCGCAAGCGCTGCGCCTCCATGCATGCGCGGGTGCGCGGTGGCGGCAACAGCATCCTGAACACTGTTGCAGACAGATGGGACTCCCCATTTGTGGCTCATTGGGTGCACCTGCATGTAAGATGACATGACAATTAATTAAATTTCATATGACATTATTATTATTTAATCTGTGTTGTTTATTATTTGATTTGTTTTTAACTCCTTTTTATATTTTAACTTATTATTATGTTTTATTTATTATGGTCTGTATTTTGTATTTTTTTATGTATTTATTTTATTGACTATGGGGCTAGTACCTGAGAATAAATGATTTCATTTCATTTCATAACGTTACATCACAACACACATTTGACCACTTTTTTAAAGTAAGTAGCTTATTAACTTTAACATCAATTGTCAGTAGAGATGTGAACAATAGATTTGAAAATGTTATCATATCCTTATTAAGTTCCAGTTTTTTTTAATAAGTGACCACCTTTGATTGACGAAGTAGTATACTATGCAACTAGTGAATAAAGGACGGATTTAAAGCGAGGGCCATAGATGAATCACGTGCAAGTGAAGGGTTCCAATGACTAAATCACGACTGTGCATTATGAGTGATTAGAACCCTGAGCGACGCGAGTGATTCATGGCCCTCGATATAAATCCGTTTTATTCAAGAATTGCATACTATACTTTATACCATGACTCCGGGAAAAAGAAACATTAAAGAGAAAATTGACATTTAATAAAGAAAAAAGTAATGTTAAATCAATTAAAATATTCATTAAAATTGGAACAATTACTAAACTAAAATAAAGAATAATTTTCTTTATGGTGGTACAACTTATAGTATCCAAAATAGTGCGAATTTAATAATGAAATGACAGCAAAGAACACAAAACAGTTTTTATTCTAATGCTTTACTCCTTTTCGAAAATACCGAACAAACTAATCTCGAGGAATTATTTGCACAAGGAGTTTGTATGTCAAATATTCTTTGGATTAGGCGTTTGTATCGAGTATTTTTTGCGCAAGGAGGTTGTATAGCTGAGATGCGAGGTCGAATATATTGGTGTGTTCTAAATTCATAAACCAAAACAGTGATTAAAAGAGCTTTTTATTCACTGTTTTCATGGGGGGGGGGGGGGGGCATCTCGGAAATTGTATTTTTGCTCTTCGATATCTGAGTGCAAAAGCCGTTTTCACACGCTAGAGGGTGAAAAGTAAATTGAATTTAGAACATCGTGTGCACTAAGTTTGTGAATTCAAAACATGATTAAACCTATTTATTTCTACCTCCATGGTGCCGAATTTATTATACAACCTTTTTTAATTTGTTAAAAACTCAGGCTTGGAACCTTCTTGTTGTACTTTTTTTTAATTTGCTTTGCTCGCGCCATTTTATTTTCACGTCATATTGTTAAAACCTAAGGTTAAGAACAAGAAACTTGAAAACAAGTGAAAAACCTAAAATGAGTGATAATAGCGACGAGGAAGTTTATTTGACGCCAATAGGATGGACTGAAACTGTTTGTAATGCGCAAATGTTTTTTTTTCCATTTAGTAATTTCCTCGCCGAGGTGGAATGAAAAGTTACGTGTTGCACTCAAGTGCAAAGATTTTTCACCTCGTGCTCTTTTGTTTCCCTCGCTAACGCTCAGGATTCTAATTTTTCGCTTGCTCGGTCATCAAAATTGCGAGCACGCGGTTTAAAAGCAACTTTGCACTCTCGTATAACAAAAAACTATTTAGAGGGGCAATGGTATATATATATATATATATATATATATATATATATATATATATATATATATATATATAGTATATTATGCAACTAGTGAATAAAGGACGGATTTAAAGCGAGGGCTATAGATGAATCTCTCGCGTCGCTCAGGGTTCTAATGACTGAATCATGACCGTAGGGAGTGATTCAAGTATTAGAACCCTGAGCGACGCGAGAGATTCATGATGGCCCTCGATATGAATCCGTTTTATTGAAGAGTTGCATACTATACTTTATACCATGATCTCGAGAAAAAGAAACATTTATGCGAAAATAGTCATTTAATGAAGAAAAGGGAAAAGGGGAATGCGTAGGGCACATAGCTCGTAGAACAGATGGCCGTTGGGGTAGTAAAGTTCTCGAATGGCGACCGCACACCGGAAAAAGTAGCGTAGGCAGGCCTCCTACGCGGTGGACCGACGACCTGGTGAAGATCGCGGGAAGACGCTGTATGCGGGCAGCGCAGGACCGGTCGTCGTGGAAATCCTTGAGGGAAGCCTTTGTCCAGCAGTGGACATTTTTCGGCTGATATGATGATGGCAGTAGTAGTCGTGACATCTCAAAGAAAATAATTAAACGTAATAATAAAAAAAATAAAAACTTGACTGCATAAAAAAATAACCCCCTTCTTTGGCCAGTCTAGTAAAATGTTTCCTATGTCACTCAGCGGGGTTAAGACGGATCTAGCGACACCTCGCACACTGAATGAACTCTGATGATGAAGAAAAAAGGAAGGTTAAATTAACTAAAATTCTCATAGGAAAAATTTTTTTTTATTAAAAATTTGAGTGCGTTTGTTTGCAACTCACCTGATGGTAAGTGATGATGCAGTCGAGGATGGTACACGCAAACTCTAATGCCTATTCACTCTTGCCTAAAATAAAGAGTAATTTTCTTTGTGTTCGTACAGCTTATAGTATTCAAAATAGCGGCAATTTACTAATAAAATGACAGCAAAGAAAATAAAATAGTTTTTATTCTAATGCTAAACTCCTTTTCGAAAATATTGAACAATCAAATCTCGAGGAGTTATTTCAGTTTGTATGTCAAATATTCTTTGGATAAGGAGTTTGTACCGAGTATAGGATTGAGATAAAGGGCGAATATATTGGTGTGTTCTAAATTCAAACACTAATATAGTGATCATAAGAGCTTTTATTCATTGTTTTCAGTGAATAAAATAAGCTTTTTAGAGCAGCAACGGTAGAAAATAAAAGTATTTTTTGATCGCTTGTTTCAGATAGCATCGGCATGGCGATGGCGTAGACTTGCTAAACTTCAACTGTTAAACACGACATCCTTAGTAAGTTTACAAAACTAAGATGGGCATGTGAATTGATACCGTCTCAATTAACCAGAGCAATTTGTAGGTGTAGGTGTAGTATAGTGTAGTGTAAACATGAGATAGATAGCGCAGTGGGTCAGAACGCTGGTCGTCGTCGTCCTGAATTTTTAAGTGCGTCATTAAAGGCGATGCCTTTGCCCAAGAGTTTCCATTTCCGCGCGCTGTTCTCACGTTGATTGCTTCTTTTGACTTTCCCATTCAGTTTTCTCCGCAACCGACCACTCTATCAACTTGACGCTTGCGGCGTGCGCGCGTGCGGGCGATGTCTTCAAGAACCTAAGTCAAAAACCTGTGTTGTAACTTGAAACAGACTGCGACTCGTCTAAGAAATATTTTCAAGCTAATCTGCCTGTTGGAAAAGGGCGCTATGTTTGTATGTGTGTTATTGAGAGATAAATTATGAAATACACACGTTTTTAAATTACATCGCTGGCTAGAAAAGCAGGAAAGTTTTCTAAAATTAAAACTCGCGGACCAGCTAAACTTTCACAAGTTTTGCCAGTAAATGCCACTTAACAATAACCAGTTTTTCAACTGCCACGATTCTTTCGTCTGCTAGTTCTGCAAGTAGCTAGTTTCTCATTTGTGGTTCTGCTTCTATCGCACGCATCGCAAAGTAATATAATATACAAACTGTTATCTGTTACATGCAAATCTGTATATATAAAAGGAAAAGGTGAATGATTGGTATATCAACGCACAACCGAAATCATTCAACGGATTTCGCTGAAATTTGGAATACAGATAGCAATTTTGACGTGGGCATCCGCTAAGAAATCCTGATCGCACAAAGGGAAATTCCCACGGGAACGGCAAAAACGGGATCTTCGCGGGCGCAGCTGCGGGCATCCACTAGTTCTAAATTAATACTGAACATTTAAGAAAATGCGTTAAATGTTAGTTTAGCTTAATTGTAAATTATAATTTATGTTTGCACAGATGGCTGCTTATCGTCTCACACCACGTCTTACAGTGCACAGTGATTAAACAACAACTCACTGATCTCAGCTATCAAACTTAAAAATATGTTCCTAACATTCTTTTTTCGTTATAAATTGACTGCATACCCTTGCAGATGCAGGTAGTACCTAGCTATACTGCGTGGATCGCATTACTCAAAGGGGTTGTTTGTGACCGCTCGCTGGGGCGCTGACTGACCGCCCTCAGCCCTCAGCGGAAGGTGGATGACTGGATGAACGAAGGGACAAAGTTTGTGGATTGTGAGTGTGAGCAACAAACTGCCTTGATCGTCGTAAATTCATAATCGCAAATCTAATATGTGTACCCATTGATCACATTCTTCTTCTATCGTATCGACGACAAGTCATATCTCTCCTGCCCATGCAGCATGTGGTCTGACCACCCTTACGGCGCTATCGGTGGCGTTCATCAGCTCCTCCCGATTACTTCACATATCTCTCCTGCCCATGCAGCATGTGGTCTGACCACCCTTACGGCGCTATCGGTGGCGTTCATCAGCTCCTCCCGATTACTTCACATATCTCTCCTGCCCATGCAGCATGTGGCCTGGCCACCCTTACGGCGCTGTCGGTGGCGTTCATCAGCTTCTCCCGATTACTTCACATATCTCTCCTGCCCATGCAGCATGTGGCCTGGCCACCCTTACGGCGCTATCGGTGGCGTTCATCAGCTCCTCCCGATTACTTCACATATCTCTCCTGCCCATGCAGCATGTGGCCTGGCCACCCTTACGGCGCTATCGGTGGCGTTCATCAGCTCCTCCCGATTACTTCACATATCTCTCCTGCCCATGCAGCATGTGGCCTGGCCACCCTTACGGCGCTATCGGTGGCGTTCATCAGCTCCTCCCGATTACTTCACATATCTCTCCTGCCCATGCAGCATGTGGCCTGGCCACCCTTACGGCGCTATCGGTGGCGTTCATCAGCTCCTCCCGATTACCTACATTACATTTAAGATCACACAAAGGTGTCCGAACGTGAAGTCACCCTTTTTGACCATCAAAGTGTACTGTAGCGGTTCTGCTTGTCTGTCTAACACGGCTATTTGAGTAATTTTATTAAACGTATAAAATCGGGGATCTAGTTATTTTATATGTGGTCTATTTAAGTTTGTACAGCCAGTGTCAATCACATTTGTATGTAGAGCTTTACTTTCTGCGAATGTCACTATTCAAGACAGGTATATAGGTACTCGTAATAGTACATCACTGCAGAGGCCGGGAAAGTAACCGATTGCTGGATGAGTAGAGTTAATAATACGAATCCCACAATTGCCGTTCCGGCCGAGGCCTGTATGCCTGTATACTGCTTTACTCAAACAAAACGAGGAAATTAAAACAATAATTAGTAAAATACACTCGATATTTAAAACCGTGACCAGAGGGTAGGGAATGATAAGGTTAGATAAATTAATGAATCAACACTCCTTAAATAACAAATCTAACTACAAGTACTAACACCATGTTGTTTAATAAGCTTAATAGCTTCACCGTTAAATTATGATCACTCAAAACATAAAGTGCTCTTTTTCTCGGTATGACATATTGTGCACTTATCCGGTGCTGCGAGAATACCCTCGAAATACTCTTTTTTGTACACACTAATTAAAAATAAACACAATATAAAACTTAAATATAAAAAGTTAACAAATATATATATTATGTAGTTACTATAGCGGTACGGAATGCCGTGACGCACACTTTTGCTTTTCCCCCGAGTTGCTTTTTTTAATCACAGCACCGACTGCGCCGTTCAAATAATTTGAAAAAAGCAGTCGGTGGAAATTTTTTTTTCTTTTCCCCCGTGAGATGTTGTGTAGGGGGGGGGGGGGAGGTGAATGCATTTACGCATACCTGTGCAGCGGTAAAACTGCACCGGTTATGTGGGACTCACAGTTGTCGGACCGCAATACCCACTAACACCCCCCGAAGAACTTTGGCAGCATAAGCCACCCTAAAAGTATATCGGAGCGACGCCCCCCCCCCTAGGAAGGGGGGGGGGTGCGTAAATACACGCTAAGCTAAGGGGACAGCGCGGAGAGCTCCTGATGGGAGTGGCCGCTTGGTTTATCACATTAGGTGTGCAAATGGGGGGACAGTGTCATTCAAATAATAACACTAACAGCCTCCCTGAGCTGCCAGGAGGCAGTTCAGGTCGGCTGATATTTTATCGGGAGGATCAGTGAGGACATTTCTTGGTCTGCGGACCATATTACTAGTTAAAACGAGACGTGAGGAGTATATAGTCCGCTGCCTCGCGAATTAACGGATTGGGATGCGACTCCGAGGCTTTGAAGAAGTTCTCGGAGAGGCCTTTGAGAAATTGTTGGGTGGTAGGTAAGCCTAAGTCCCTATGCAAGTCCGGGTTCCTGACGCACCATTGGGCGTCCAGAGCCCTACGGCAGAAAATGCTCTGGACTCTTTGGATCATTTCCATCTTATTTGGGTTCGCGTGTGCAAATACGGGGGCCGCGTATGTCATTACCGGTCGGATGCAAACCGTATAGAGTGTTCGCTTATTAATGGGGGACATTTTGCTGTGCCTACCTAACATGCTGTTTAGCCTGCCCAGGTAGAAGCGGGCATTTCGGGTCACATTTGTAATGTGAGGTCCGAAAGTGAGACAGGAGTCGAGGGTGACTCCTAAATATTTGGCTGTACGTTGCCAGGGGACGCGGGTGCCTAGCATGCGGATTGAGTCTGCGGGTTGGTTTAGCCTGTAACGGTAGTCGAAGCGGACCGCGGAGCTTTTGCTCGGGTTCACTTCGATTCTCCATTTCCTAAACCATCTACCTAACTCGTCAACTGAGGTTTGTAGCTTGTCTATTAGTGGTGATAGAGATATGGACTGCCCCCTTACGTAGAGGGCGGTGTCATCCGCAAATAGGGAGAGCTGTACTGCTGGCCCTGATTTGCTTGGTTTCGGGATGGGGATGTCATTAGTGTACAGAGTGTACAATGTTGGGGAGAGGTGGACATTAAGACCAAGGAGCTTTTATTTATCGGACTAATGACGTCACTTGGCTGTATGAGATTTGTGTTCTGTGCCTCTCAGTGTGTTATTCATTATAATTTATAAGATTGTTGCAATTAAAAAAGTAATTATACTACTCTCCAGTATTGAAATTACATACATACCCACTTCCTCGAGCCGGGAGGTAGTAGTTTTTAAATTTTTTGACCATCCTGAAACCACGTATTGCCTGTCTTCTTTTTATGAATGTAAACCGAATATTACATAGCGCGTTTGAGTAATAGTACATTACTGCAGCGGCCAGCAAAAGAGGCATTGATGGACGAACATGTAAATGTAGGCCGAGGCGAAGCCGAGGCACATATGTAAGTTCATCAATGTCTAGTTGTGGCCAAGGCATGTATTAGTACTTTTCTGAAGTAATGCGCGGAAATTAAAACTAAATAGTACCTAGGCAGAACTTTTTATTTGAAAATACAATTACTTTTCAAAACCAATGATGAACAATGAACAACAATAATTTTTCGCGCGCCAAAGTGTTCATTTGTTTCTTTTTTTAATAAACAGCTTTCTATTTGCAAGCCAGTTCTAAATTTTAATAAAACCTTTGATAAGTTACCTCCTTGGTTACCATGTTTCGGAGTAAAAGATCGTTCCATTTTTAAATTACACGACAGATATGAGTTTACATAATAATTTATTTGGCCGGTAAAACACGACAGATATGCATTTTAATACAAATTTGCCGACCGCTGCTCGCATGTATTTTGCCAGTACAGCAATTTCGATATCTCGAAGAAGGTTGTAAAAATAGTGCTCAAATTTCCAAGCGTGTTTGAGAAAAGTATATTTTCTTTAACATAGCTATAATTGGCAAGTTTATCTCTATTGAAATAACATAAACATAATATGTACCTATGAGGTTTGCAAGAAAACACCACTTCTCTCTTCACATCACCTCACACACTGGCTTTTGGTTCAAACTTGTAAGGAGCATGAACTCAAGAAGAGGCATTATGCATTTTAACACGGGTCTTGTTAATTATGTGTTGCATTGATGCATATTGTGTGTGGGGGGGGGGGGGGGGGGCGGGGGGGGGTGTAAGGGAAAGTATCCAAATACCTACATACTCGTACTTGTACACGTCGTCGCGTCGGGCGGGAGTCGGTTGGGACGATTGACTCTAATTCAATGGGGCGAGCTGCGAGCGACCGCTTTGCACTCTCTCTAAGCTAACGCATCACGTGAATGGGGAACGAACGTTACATATTTTCATTTGTTTCCATTCGGTTATGCATGCACATGCGTGCTTCGCGATGAGTAATGCGAGCGGGCCGCGAGCGCGAGCGTTGAACTGATTTTATAGCGAATTGTACCCAATAATATGGTTGTTTATGATTCAGAGTTCCGGACTCGTATCGGGACATGGTGCCCACATCTGTTTTGTGTCCTGTTTTTGCGAATTGCAATAAATACACACAATATTTTAGTTGGGTACTTACCTTTTACGTTCAGCGTACCTCGGGAAGTTTATCTCTTGTCAGGTACATACCCCACACCCCACACCCCAGACCCCATCTAATAGACGATGCGATGTAATTTATATAGGAAAAAATCGGCCGAGTGCGACTCGGGTTCACACAAACAGGGTTCCTCACCAAAACTTTAACTCTACCGACAGACCTCTCAGTATATACATAGTATTTCCGGTGCGCGGTCGCCACTCGAGAACTTTACTGCCCCAACGGCCATCTGTTCTACGAGCTATGTGCCCTGCCCACTGCCACTTCAGTTTAGCTATTCTGTGAGCTATGTCGGTTACTTTGGTTCTCCTGCGGAGCTCCTCGTTTCTGATTCGATTACGCAGAGAAACTCCGAGCATAGCACGCTTTGCGTGACCTTGAGCCTTCTTATGAGGCCCATAGTAAGCGACCATGTCTCAGTTGCGTAAGTCATCACTGGCAACACGCACTGGTCAAAGACCTTAGTCTTGAGACACTGCGGTATTTGGGACTTGAAGATATTGCGAAGTTTCCCGAACGTTACCCAGCCGAGTTGGATTCGCCGATTGATCTCTTTCTTGAAGTTGGACCTACCTAGTTGGACTATTCGTCCCTGGTATACATATTCGTCAACAACTTCCAGTGTAGAGTCTCCAACCTTTAGAGGGGTGGGTGCGACACGGACATTTAACATTATTTTCGTCTTGTCCATGTTCATTTTAAGATCCACTTGTTGAGAGACATTACTGAGGCCATCGAGCATTGTGCTTAGGTCTTCCATAGTCTCAGCCATGACCACGATATTGTCAGCGAATCGGAGGTGGGTTATGTACTCGCCGTTGATATTGATGCCGAGTCCAGCCCAGTCCAGAAGCTTGAAAACATCTTCCAGGGCGGAAGAAATTTAAATATATATATTTTATAATTTTAAGATAAATCTGGATTATTTTTTTTTCTTTGGGAACGGTAATACTTTAGATTTTATTACACGTTTTCTGTAATCTGGCATTTAACCTCATATACTGTGATTTTTTTTTAATATTCGGCCCAATAGTTTCGATGGTCTATTTTCTTAAATAACTTTGAAACTGTTTATTTTAATATAAAAAATATACAGGTGTAACAAAATTGGTGTAGTTCCCGTTAACTGGAGCTTCTACTTTTGTTCTACGACTTTGCTGAAAACGTAAATTTTTTTTTTACTCTTCATACAAATCGACCAGCTGATCGACCGATTTCGTGCATTTTAGTATGGAGAGTCCAAATTTTATTTTGAGAATTGACTATGGGTTCCTTGGAGAAAGTTGTTCAGTATGACGAGTAGAACCTCCAGTTAACGGGACCTACACCAATTTTGTTACACACTGTATATATATGTATTTGAGATTCTCGCAACAAACCCCTTTCATTTGATATGTTACAAGTGGTTTCGATTTGATACATTTTGAGGTAGGGAACCCTTTAAAATAGCAGGTGACATTATCGATCTCACGCCAGTCGCCACAGACCATACAAGTACATGTATATCTACTGATTGGCTTACTGTTCGTGTTCACTCAACAGTAACAGGTAATTTGAAGTCATTCAATATTCTAAGTACGTATGTATGTGAGTAACTCAACCAGAGTAACCGATGTAAAATCAATAAATTGTATTTGAGAACATTATCATATCATATACATCGGCTGTCGTCGCGTCGTCGGGACTCGGGAATAGATCATTCGATATTGAAATGAGCAGATTATATTTAACACTTAACCACCGCGCCACCGCGCCGCCGCGCCGCCGCGCCGCCCGCCACCGCGGCCGCGGCTTGCAAAACTTGATTCGTTAAACAATGGCCTGTAATGGCATATATCTACCCGTATATACCTTTAGTCGGAACATCAATGGCGCAACACTGGTATTGTCTTGAGGTTATCTTTTTTTATCCCGAAGGTGGTTATTTAAACTAAATTGTACTGAAGAGTGCTGCAGTTACTCTAGATTTCATCTTAGAGCTTTCACATTCAAAAACTTTGCTTGTAACTTGGCCTTGGCGAAGTCTACTTATAATTTTTTTTTAAGTAGTTAAAAGAAGCAAATCGTGTAGTATACTATGTCAAATACTTCTTTAGGATCTTTCTTATATTGATGTGAGCGTCCATACCTTAAAAAAATGTCTTCTTTTTTTCAGTATATCTGTGGGCTCGATCAAGTCGAGCGCATAGCAAGCACTGCCGTAATACCTTTTCTAGAACTATTTTGGCCGATTTAGCACCCTAGAATTTCAAGTTCATAACTTAAATATTGACGAAAATATCTGACGGCAAAGTTCAGCTAATTTGGCACTCATTCACTGACTCACTCGCTAGCTCATTTATATAGATTATCAAAACCTAGAGAGTTGAAATTTGGTTCAGGGATAGATTATAGTTGTCACAAAAAGCGGGAAACTTACAAAATGAGGATCGACAGCGACACCCAATTCATTTCACTTTTACTTAACGAGGAACCTGATTTATTTATTTGTTTGTAGCGCAACGCTAAAACGTGAAGGACAACCGACTTCAATCACAATATTTATTTAAATAGACTACGTGTTTTTCCTGTGATTGGTACAAACTTCTATATCTTGAAACTATTCAACCGATTTTGATGAAAGTTCCCTAGGCTGTAATACTTAATCCAATAAAAAATATATATTTCATTTCGATTTCTAGTTTCTGAGAAATACGTAGACAAACATACATACAAACATAACATACACATTAAATTTTGCTCACCTGTTTAAAAGCCCACATAGACTAACATATACGAGTATTACGTACATACTGGTCAAATGGATAACCTCTATTTTTGAAGTCGCATAATAAAGAATTTCCGCCAAAAAACTAAGAAATATTAGAAGAAAGAAAAATTTTAAAAAATCTGTAAAATAGTATGCTGTTTGTACAAAATGAATTGAAATCCAAACAAAAACATTCCGTAAAATATGCTAAGTCTCAAGTAGGATTGGTTGGCCGTAAAAAGTAGAGAGATCAAATAAAAAGCCAAGTCTAAGGGAATAAAAGAAAACGATTGACTTGGCCTTCATTAGACCGTAAACAAAGAAGATTCGTGTATAGTATTTTTTTCTATAGACACGAACGGGAAATGCATTATTTATCCGTGTCAGGTTCCCGATTGAAGGGAGACTGCGTGACGCGAGTTCCGTAGCTTAGCGGGGATGTTCGGTGCCAGGCACCAGGCCGCGGCACGCGTGATCGATACCACGGCACCTACCTAGTAAATACCCCTAATAATATCACGATAGCTCGATACTGCATTGTTATCAGTGGAAGCGTCGTCGATTAGCGACGCAATCATGTTTTGCGAGCCAGTTCTCGTAGAGAGCGAACGCGTCGGGTGACGGGTGTGTCCGGTCACGGTCGTTTCAAGCGTGAACGCCGATCTGTCTGTGTTGCGGCGTCACAGTTCTCTCCACGCGGGCCCGGCACTGTCGCGTGGCAGTATGAGCCCCAGCGGGCGCACGGTGATCGCTTCCTCGATCCGGCTACATACAGTGGCCACCTACCTGTGCACTGTGCAGCTGACGCGCCGGATCTAAATCCAACGACCATTGCCCTACTATCACTATGCCAACTATCTTTATGTAACTGTGACATCTTCCGATGCGACCAATTCTCTCGGTTCGATGAAATTTGATCGCACGGCGCCGGCGCACCCGATCTCTCTAGGGTTCAAATTCTAATTTGGGGCTCGTGAAATAAAATTATAAGTTCGATTGAAAGTTGTAATTCGACTCGGCTGTCTGTCAGATTGTTTCAAAGGAATGTTCCGAAGCGATCCGAGCAGGTGCGCGGTGCGCGTACCCTTGAGTCGTCTACAAGTATCTACGTAAGAATTGCACAATGCCTTGTAATTTATCAGTGCGAAAGCCGCTTGGACATTTTAGTTTCGGTTGTTTCTCACGATAACAACACTAGATAAGTTAACTTACTTGAGAAACAAACAAACAAGCAAGCAATGTGTCTTTATAAATAACGCTTCAAGTATACCTAGTACACGAGAAGTTGTTCAAGGTGGAGTTTAGAGTCGTCGAGTGCATGCCTTCTACGTGAGTCACGTCCTACCTTCGCGTCGGCACCTTTGCATTCCTTCATATAGTTACGTTACGCTAGTACTAAATATTACTGTGGTTACCTGCAACTCGTTACTGCCTGCTATTGCTGAAGACATTATTTCATAAAAAAATCTGAGCTTTAATAACTTTGAATATAGCTTTCTAAACACTCAAAAGACCAAGTTTTATTGTAACTCGTACAAATTTCACGGTGGTATTTAGCGTAGGTTCAATAGTTCCTGGAATGCAACACATTTATTTATCATAGTATTTTTACGACACACGTTTTGAACTTAACTTTGGTCTTTTCTCTCCGCTCCCTTACTTTTGACTAAAGGCGTGTTATCCGTAAATGCTATACTAGTTGATAACGAGTACACAGCCCGTTCAATAAGTGAGCCGTGAGCAACATGAATACGAGATAAGCGAGTGAACATACGATGTGAAGCTGAGACCGCACCGCCAATTAGTGTCACGCGACAGAACATAACAGTTCTGTCGCGTTCTGTTGCATCATACACAACACAACACATGGATTGGAGCCTGCCTCGGTACCCGGTACTCGGTACTCTGTGCCTCCACACATACGGAGCCAGGTTCTCAGCCCGGGCCCAGCCTATTGTCACCTATTGTCAACAGGCGCGGCGGCGGCGGTTCGCGCTCGCGTTTCGCGATTCCACTAACTAGACTGCATCAACTGCATGCTGCATGCTGTATGCTGTAGACTTGTACAGTGTTACGTATGAATGGGCGTGCGGCCGTGCGAGCGCAAGCGCCTCCATTTTTAGAAAAACTAGAAAGGGCATTCAGGGGACGCGCGCGATGCACTGGAGCGCCATAAATGTGCTATCTATTCAGTTCTCTTTTTTACCTGTTGGAGTCGTTTTAATAAAAAGGTGATATTTGGTTTATAAATATATCGAATTGATTATATCACTAAATCCCGTTTTATAATATATCAATTATTCAATCGGGCCTTAGTTACGCTAGTACTCTTTATTGTACTGTGCCTTAGTCGACCACGCGGGCCCAGTGCGGGTGGGTCGGCTTCACACACAACTTATTCAGTGTAGATACCTACATAATATTATACCTGCACTATGAAAGATGTAAGAGAAATAATTACAGAAAGTTTTTTTAAATCTTCAAGTGATAGGCTCTTAACGTAATCTAATCTGATAATAAGTGACGATGATGCCGAATATGGAAGTTGACTTATCAACATTCCGTAACGTAATGGGAAACGGGCTATCTTACTCAACATTTGATGTTTGGCGGCAAGACTTAGATAAGATGGTGGTAGCTAGCCAGGCGGGCTTAGAAAATGCCCTACCACCAACCAAACCGAGTGTTACAAAGTTAGACTCTGCTGGGAATCGAACCCGCGACCTCCAAGTGTGAATCGAATGGAGGTAGAGAGGCCTCTACGTTGAATTACAATGTACCGCTTCCAATGTTACCGCGTGCTGCTTGTTCGGAGTGTGCGACCTGTGTTTGCTACACCAGTGGCTCTCGACGCGACGCGCGACGCTGAGCTTTCGCGCCGAATAACTTTGAAGCAAAGTAACGTACATAACGTACTCAACTACTCAGCAATTTTAGCAAAAAACTTAATTATTATTATATTTTTTACGAAATTGTTAGGTATACACATTCGTCTAGTATTTTAGCAAGTTATTTTTTAGGGTTCCGAACCGAGATAGCAAAAAACGGAACCCTTATAATTTAATCATGTCCGTCTGTCTGTGTAACGTAAAGTAATAAACTTTAATAAGCAAACGAAAATTGTTTTTGGGCATAAAAAATGTTTAAGCCCCCCGTACAAGTAAAATTTGTTTTTTACTGCACGTCCTCGTGTATAAGGTCTGTTGAAATACAAGAAGTAGTTCTTTTGTCAATCAACATTTTTAAAAGATTCCTAATTTCCTACACAAGTATAAGAAATTAAAAGCAGCTGGAAAAAAAAGTTTTTGTGAACCCTCTCGTGTGTGGGTATCATTGAATTGGTACTTTTAAATCATGTAGGTAATTGCTTTCTAACAACATATTTTTGTGAGATGTTCTGTTCCCGGACACAGCTCGTCACAGTAGTTCAAAACGTTTCCTCGGCCCTGGTGTTTCTGAACTATTGGGCTTAGGAAAACAATTTAGGGTATCCTGAAACAAACAGTTTTCTCAAAATGACCTAGAATTTCTGTAACAAAAAGGGTACGTAAAATCATTTGGTACTTGGAGCCAAAAGTCAGTAACCTTATGTTAAGGCATGTTAAGAGTCTCGTTCCCGGCTAGGTTACTGTTTAACTCTCGTTCCGCCCCTATGCATGCACTTGTGCGGAGCAAGGGGTCGCCCGGCCCGGTACGCTTTTTGCACCCACCACCGCACCGCCCCGCCCGCGCCGCCCGCGCCGCGATAACCCAACGTTCCCACGGTGCATTTAAAACGGAATTAACATGGTCTGTCTGTACTTTAGATAGTGAGTCTACTCGTAGCTAGCTAGAGCACACAGTAACCAGTTAATGTTTATGGTAACTTTAGTACGACGCGATGGACGCGACACTCCATACCCGTTCCTCGCAACCTCGCAAGTCGTAACAACAACACATCAACACTTGAATTTCGTGGAACGTTGTTAATGTACTGCACGTTAAATACTATAATTATCTTAGTTATATTTTACGCTCCGAGAGACAATAACAATTTTGCATATGGAAAACCATTTAATCTTAATATATATAAATCTCGTGTCACAATGTTTGTCCCCAATGGACTCCTAAACCACTTAACCGATTATAATAAAATTCGCACACCATGTGCAGTTCGATCCAACTTGAGAGATAGGATAGTTTAAATCTCAAATTATAGTCGCAATTTTAATTAAGAATCCAGAAATTCCGTAACGAAGAAAAAAACTTCACGCTCGGTTGCCATGGCAACAATATCGGTTGTCAAAACAAACATATAAGAAGATTTGATCATTTTCGGAGAATAATAAAACTCTTTTCATAAACTGTATATACCTCCATATGACAAAAAAGATTTGATTATTTTTTATTTATAAAATGTAAAAACATTTTTATTTAAGACACAGCTGCTAGCTGTTTGTATTTATAGAGATAGGTACAAAAAGATTTTATTCCATATAAATCTTCTGTCCGTGTGTTAGTCATTGAACTCCTCCTAAACGGCTGGACCGATTTCGCTAATTCTTTTTTTTTTGAGTTCGTTATTGTCAGGAGAAGGTTCTTATGTAGGGTAGGGTAGGGTAGGGTAGTGTAGTGTAGTGTAGTGTAGGGTAGGGTAAGGTAGTGTAGGGTAGGGTAGGGTAGTTTAGGGTAGGGTAGGGTAGTGTAGGGTAGGGTAGTGTAGGGTAGTGTAGGGTAGTGTAGGGTAGTGTAGGGTAGTGTAGGGTAGTGTAGTGTAGGGTAGGGTAGTGTAGGGTAGGGTAGTGTAGGGTAGGGTAGTGTAGTGTAGGGTAGTGTAGTGTAGTGTATGTAGTAGGGTAGGGTAGTGTAGTGTAGGGTAGGGCAGTGTAATGTAGTGTTAGGCGGTACGAAGTTCGCCGGGACAGCTAGTTGTTACATATTCTCTTGTAATGGTCTCGCCCGTTTGCACATCGTTCTTATTGAAAGTAGAAGCTCCCATCTTGTAACATCATTTTAACTAAGTGTGTACTTTTGAAATTACAGTACTAGTGAGTGTGTAATAAATAACAAACTTTTGCTACTCGTCATAGTTGTTGACTGATGAGTGAATGTTTATCGTTCGTTGAGAAATGTATACTTAACTCTTTCAATGAATGAAACTCTTATGTAACCGGAAATTTAATTAAATGGAGGGTTTGGTTGGCCGTAATCGCCGCGCCACGCCACGCTCGCAGGCAGGTTGGCAATCGCACTGTGCAGTGTGCAGTGTGCACCGGGTCTGGGTGGCTAGGTGATGACACTGTACGCGCTTGTTGATTCCTTCCTTAGTCGACTCTTACGACACCCTCGCATCGAGGTCGGGGAGAGATGGGTCGATAGTTGGTACTATTCTAAGGCCGCACCGCAGACCCCTTGATTATACTCAAGTAAATGTATTAATTTTAAAATTCTTGTTACTTTCCTATCGGAGCGGGCTGCAGGCAGTCTCACATGTTAATAATTGGAAACGCTGAAACCGTTAAGACCGATTTCAATGCAACAACCGAGTACCTATAATTTTGGTATATTTTTTGGTTAAAAAGTACCTAACTGATTTTGATAAAATTTATATGGGACGAACCTTGCATATAACCGAATAAAAAAATAACAATGATAATCGGTTCACAATCTTGGTAGATATCGCGTAACAAACAAACTAAAACATACAGTCGAATTGTGAACCCTTATTTACCATCAGGTGAGATGATGCCAAGGGCTTACCAAATGTGAATAAAAAATAAATAAAAAAAACCCTCCTTTTTTAAGTCGGTGGAAACAAATCATACTTACATAATTATATGGTAACACTAATGTAGATACATACCGCATACCATAACCAGATAAAATGCGTATAATGTGATCGATATGTTGCCTATACAATTTTTTCACTACCAAAACACTATTTATTTTCTATTTTATAAACCCTTGTGTCACCAACATTCAATTCTTAAAATTATTTTCAGTATTCGCACTAATTGCTAGAACTCATGTCAGATGGATCCGCTAGTGTGTGTACAGAGTTATACTACTGGATACTCAACGAAATTATGTTTTCGGGACTTCCTGAATCATCATCTTCTTTGCATATACCCAATAATTGGGGGCGAAGCATTGATTGGAACAGTTGTCAATGTCATTTTCTTTACGTGTAAAGAGTAAAAAAAACACACATACACTCTATAAATAAATGTTTTTTCGTTTCAATTAAAAACTACAATTAACTTTAAACAATCCAACTGGCATATTGAAGTGTGTGTTTAGACTAAACGAGTAAATTTAGAGTACTAAATCGGTGTGGTTTGCCTGTAGAATGCAAATCTCTGTTCTAAAAGAGGTTTCTTTAAGAATTTTTGAAAGTTAACTAATCGTGTTTCTGCAACTGACAAAATGAAGTGATTGAAATGAACAATCAGGTAACAGAATATCACTTTTAGTTTTGTAATTGCTGAGAAAAATCGAGATTCTGCGTCCAAAGTTTCCAATGCGTCGCCCTAGGAGCACTCAATCCGAGCAGGTTGAAACGTGTTTAAATAATATCGAACGTATGACTATTCATTTTAAGTTCAAATCAGAGCGAGCTTCAACGCGGCTGTTACGTTGAAACCTAACGCCCAATTCTCGATTTTTACATGTTTTTATAACTTTTCATCACTATCAAATAAGTAAAAAAAATGTGTTCAATTAAAATGAAAGATCTTAAAAGTCACCGATTTTTGTCTGTTGGTTTCATTCAACATCAAATGTTTGTTTTCGAGAAATTTTGCAATTAGTGCCAAAAACAGGGTCTACAGTATATTTTGTGACATCAAAAGTGGTAATATTTTCAAAATTGTATTCAATTAAATCGATTTTTTATTACTTTAAATATGTTATATATTTTTTTCATGGTGATAGCTTTACACAGTCTTTCAATAATTTGAATTGAATATTGTCATTTGACCCATCTTAGGGCCTTAAATGTTTGGATCGTATTTCCTTATCGCATGTCGCACGCGGCGCACGCCACACAGACACTCGGCGAATGAGAACTGGCTATAGACTAGGAGGTCATGACAAAGGTAACGATACCGGAAATGGATAAATTTAGGTTGAGAGGATAAATGGCAACCCTCTGATGTTTATATGTCGGTCTGCCTGCGCAAAATGGTTTTGTTATGTACTTAAAGCGCCTGAAAAACTATTTATCGTGACCAAAAAAAAACGATAATGGAAATGGCTGAGTAAGATAGAAAATGAAAGTACTGGTTGTACTCATGACAATTATGCAAAAAATGACCAAATATTTGGTTGCGTTATGGAGCAACGCCCGTTAGTAGTAGAAATAGCGAGTTTTCTGTGCCAGGATCCCACCCCCCTGCCGGAGACCAAAAGTTGCCTGGAATTCCTATCTCGGAAACGCTTGGAGATAGCGAAATGGGACTATGCGCAAACAATTTAAATGGGAGGCGACACTATTGTTTTTAATGTTTTTTATAGGAATTAATTTTAGCCATTTCCAACTTTGGGCTCCGGCAACGTTGGGGTAGGATCCTGTCACAGAAAACTCGCTATTTCTGCTTCCGAAATCGATATCCCTGAGGTCCCTAATCACGAATCCGTTGTCAGAATTTAAAAAAATTGGCCGCCATCGCCATCTCCCAGCACATTTATAATCGTTAGTAAGGAGTAAATTCCAGTCGTGCGTAGGAGCTGACACATACACTTTTTTTTTTCAAATCTGACAACGGATTCGTTAGAAGGGACTTCAGATATCGATTTTGGAAGCAATCGATCCAGTAACTAAAAAAATCCAAATAGCGGCAACTTTTTTTCAATTCCGACAACGGATTCCTTATAAGGGACTATAACAACTAACGCAAAACGTCTGATTTTACTCTCCATAAATTTTCATACCCCGGGCTTATACGAGGGCGGGTCAATAAGTCCGTGACTTTTTGAATAAAACACAAGTTTCTGGATAAAAAAATATTTAATTTGCAACGTATTAACATTGATGTAGTCTCCTTTGAGCTCTACACACTTCATCCAATTTTTTATCCCTTCCATAAAATAAGATTTGTGGAGGTCATCAAAATAGGTATTTGTTTGCGAGATGACTTCATCGTTGGAGTCAAATCTCTTTTCGCCCAGCCATTTCTTTGGGTTTGGAAACAAGAAATAGTCACTCGGGGCTAAACCCGGAGAACAGGGCGGATGAGGGAGCAACTCGTAGCCTAATTCATGGATTTTTGCCATGGAAACTGCACATGTGTGCCCCCTGCATTGTCCTGGTGGAAAATAACATTTTTCTTGGCCAAATGCGGTCGTTTTTTTTTCAAATCCTCATTAAATCGATCCAGTAAGTTTGATTGATTGTTTTGCCCCTTTGAAGGTAGTCAATGTGGAAAAAAGCGTCGGTGGCTGAACCGGTAACGTCTCGGTCCTCCTAATCAGAGGTCCCGGGTTCAAATCCGGACGGCCAATGTACCAATGAGTTTTTCTAAAACTTACGTACATATACTTACCGATTGCTTTAACGGTGAAGGAAAACATCGTGAGGAAACCTGCACATCTGATTCCCAGTTGATTCGGACGTTGCACACGTCCGTATATAGGTGTTAATCTAAATACCTTACACGTGACCGCGGGTGATGATAAGTGCAACACCAGGCAACCACCGTCTATCCCTTGGATAGCACGGTTAAATGTGCCACACGATAAGAAGAAGAAGAAGAATGTGGATTATACCACGTGAATCCCAAAACACAGTCGCCATAACTTTATTGGCCGACAAACCTTCTTTGGCGCCGATTCACCCCGAGAAACCCACTGCTTTGACTGCTGTTTGGTCTGTATTGTGTTGTGGTGGATCCACGTTTCGTCCAAGGTTACGAAACGGTGCAAAAACTCCTCCATATTGCGTGACCAACGCCAAACACTCCTGCGAAGTTGTCACACGATTGCGTTTGTGGTCGATTGTGAGCAAACTCGGTACCCATCTTGAGGAAAGCTTTCTCATACCCAAGTGATCATTCAAAATTAAAATTACTGAGCCATAGCTTGTACAATCTCTCGCACTTTCAATCTCCGATCGGCCAGCACCATATCGTGATTTTTTTCAATTGTTTCGTGGTTAGAGACCTCAACTGGGCGTTCAGAACGTTCGGCATCTTCCGCGCTTGTACGGCCGCAACGAAATTCAGTAGACCACTTTTTTACCATTGAAATTGATGGTGCAGAGTTCCCATAGTATTTATCAAGCTTAGCCTTGGTCTGAGTGAATAACTGTCATTCACGCGCGTTGATGTCTTTTGTTTGAAATGAATAGGTAACACTTTATTCTTGTGTGGAGAGGTCTGGTGGTGCGGAACCCTCGGTGAGCGAGTCCGACTCGCATTTGGCAAATTCGTTAGCTGTCTGTATTACGTCACAATACGTACATAGCGAAAGAAAATTCGTTCTAACCGGGTATTCCACGACACTTCTCGTGCTTTTTTTTTAATTAACGATTAGAAAGCTATTGACATCCTTTCGCCTGATGGTAAGTGACAATCATGCAGAAGATGGAAGCGTTCTTACCAAGATTCCCCAATGCAATGGGGAACTGCCTATCTTATCTTCAAGTCGGAACACATTAATGCTATTAACATTGATGCTTGATAGCCAGACTTGATAAGATGGTGGTAGCTAGATGGTTTAACCGCCTCCGTAGCTCAGAGGCAAAGTTCACTGACTTTACACAGGAGGTTGCGGGTTCGATCCCCGGCGGGGTTAATTGTAAGACTCGGTTTGGTTGGTGGTAGGGCATTTTCTAAGCCCGCCTGGCTAGCTACCACCATCTTATCTAAGTCTTGCCGCCAAATATCAATGTTGATATCATTGGTGTGTTCCGGCATGAAGATAAGATAGCCAGTTCCCGATTGCGTTGGGGAATCTTGGTAAGTCCGCTTCCATCTTCGGCAACATCGTCACTTACCACCAGGTGAGATGTTGTCAAGGGTTTACCAATTGTGATAAAAAAAAAAGCTAGCCATGTGGGCTTAGGAAATGCCCTTCTACCAACCAAACCGAGTCGTAAGTACAAAGTCAGACTCCGCCGGAAATCGAACCAGCGACCTCCGATGTGAAGCTAAAACATCACCACCATTAATTAACTATTTAATAGCTCATCACCATTACATCGCGAAGGCGGTTAAGTAAGTTTCCGCGTCATCAGTCATCTCACACTTTTCTGATAATTCTTAACTCCATCTGTCCAACCTTCTTGGTGGAGAGTGGAGGCGAGATGGCAGGGCAGAGGGGCACAGTCGGGGAGATTCCAAAACAAAACGCTGCAAAAAGATGGTAGACGAATACAACGGTACAAATGGGCACATTGTATGAGAACCGACCGATCGTGCTCCGCGAGATGAAGCGCTCGCTCGCTCGTCACAGGAAGGGGCAAGGTCGGCGTCCAAGCGTGAAGTTCCGGCGTGCGCGGCGGCGCGGCGGCGCGGCGCGATTGACAACCTCCTTGCTGTCGAACTGTACCTACTACACTAACACTACGCTACCACACATGCATTGCAGCGCATACGCGAGTAGTTTTGTGCGTAAAATGTCATCACTACATGCTGAATTAAGTCGTTTCTGATCAGTGGCGGTGTCCATATCCTGTGGTAAATACTTAGATTTTAGGACTACACCTACACAACAGGAAGACGAAACTACTAGTGATAGATAGTGGTAGGTAGGTGACAAACAAAAAATAATTAATTTAATAGCCACTTTAGCCAAATATGGCTTGCAGAACTAGCATTAGTGAACCAGTTAGATAAGTTGAAAGTAAATTGTACAGTCGTGCTGTGCATACTTTCTTACGAAGCCTCCACCGTCAGTCGTAGTCGGACATACACACTTACTTAGTAGCAAAGAATAAAGCTAATAAGATTCGATGAAAGATTTACAAATAATTTGGGTTTGTATGGGAGGTACCTTACTCGGATTTTCCCTGGAATAAGTAACTGGGGTACAATAGTAGGGGTAGTGGGTAGTTACCCTGTGCAGTAGACCTTATTAATCACAAAGTTAGAGCCACTTTTGAGGAGAAGTAACAAACAACCTGGATTTGTATGGGAGGTTGTAAGGTAGGTACCATATTCCGTTTTTTTTTAAACAATGAACTACCGCGTGCTGTAGGCAATGTAAAGTTATAGTAACTTATCGAGTTTTATCATAATCGTTACAGCCATTTTTGAGTAAAAAATAATAAGTGATTTTTACTACGGGGGCAAGCACGCATACAAAATCAAGATAGTTACTATCAGTACTAATACATATACTTTGCTACAGCGGTTCGCCACCCACACAGCTGTTTTATATAAACCGGTTTTCGCTCGGCTCAAGTGGGGACTCGGGGAGGAAAATAAAAAAAACGGCTGGGATATAAAAATTATATTGCCTTATCATATCAGCCAAAAGACGTCCATTGTACAAAGGCCTCCTCCAAGGATTTCCACGACGACTGGTCCTGCGCTGCCCGCATCCAGCGGCTTCCCACGACCTTCACCAGGTCGTCGGTCCACCTTGTGGGAGGCCTACCTATGCTACGTCTTCCGGAACGCGGTCGCGACTCGAGAACTTTATTTTCCAATGGCCATCCGTTCTACGAGCTATGTGCCCCGCCCGCTGCCACTTAAGCTTAGCGATTCCCTATGATATTGCCCTAACCTAAATTTTACCTAAACCCGGTCGAGTAGTTGCTGAACTAAAGTACCAGAGTGTAAGACAATCGATCCCCATCAAAATCTCAACTTCGATTTTTTTGCCATCACAATACCTCCTTGTTCTTTCGTCGCTCGAAAGTAAAAATCAATCATGCATGAATGTACGATACACCTGTTTGTTTAAGTTCTATTACATTGCAAAAATTTTGTTGTAAATACACGTGCAAAGAATAAACACATGAAAAGTGTTATTCAAGTAATACCCACACCACGCATAACGTAATGGTACACCAATTTATTTATAGCATCGATATCTATACACTTATACAGTTCCAGTAGTGGGTTTGAAAATTGTTCGGTTACCGTAACCGTAACCGATGCGTGTTTATTTTTACAAGTCAACGATCCGTGTGCGGTGGGCGTTTCTCTCTTCCTTCACATTACTTTTACGTTAGCGTTAGGCACCCAATACCCATCGGCACCGTGTGCAGGTAGGGCTGAAGAAATAGTATATTTTGCATACACTCTTGGGAACCTTTAAAAGTCACCCATTCTTGCGAGAGATAGACTCGTAAAACAGTAGGATACTCTCGTATCGGAACTTAGCAGCTACAAGCTGATTACCACAACTTAGTACGAAGTTGTAATTTTACTAGTAGCTTACTACATTTTCATACCAACCAACAAAACCACACTACTGCCAGTATTTAATTTAGTTTGGCAACGGTCCTGTGTGGCACGTCAATAGTTCTCTCATCAGATATCTACACTTCGCGTCCGTTCACAATTGAACTCAGCTCTATAATTATGTAAAGCTGTGGAGAGATACCAATGTTTTGCACGACCTACCAACGACGCTAAGACGCAATCCCTTGGAGAGACCGTGGCGAAACGCATGAACCTATCGCTCCTTCAGGCAGTGTCTGAATGGGGTGATATTGTGATAATAAATAACCACGTTGGGTTCAAGGCCTGTAAGGCAGGCGTGCTTTTTATCACCAAAAGAGTCGCTTCACCTTGATTCCAACAGTCTCATCATCATCATCATATCAGCCGAAAGACGTCCACGGTCCAGCGTCCTGCGCCACAGATGACTGATGTGATGAGGTACTAGAGTTACTTCGTAACCTGCGCTGTACAACTGACTGAAATGAATTTATTGAAATATTCGAACAGCAAGAAAGGGGTTTAAAAGGCATTATTTGAGTTTGCGCGTTCAATCCTCGACTGCACCTCCAATTTCCATTACGGCGAGATGCAGTCAAACGCACTTGTTTTTTTTTAAAGAAAAGTAGGTACTATGCATTTTTTACTAGACTTCGTCACAAAAATTCTACGCAACCCTGTATCAAAACAAGGCGGGTCACACCACACGGGGCAAGCGGAAGCGAGATCACCATAACATTACGCCCAACACCAATAAACCAGCTTCGGATGAAAACTGAAATAGGAAACGTAATTTCAACTAACGCGAAATGTATATTATGTTTCACTGGTGTTTGTTGTACAGCTGTGTGTAATGAATGTGTATACAGAGCACGAGGCACGAGGCACGAGGCACGGTATGACGGAATGCGGTCGTGAATTTGATTTACCACAGACACTTTTCAAACTCATTGTTAGTTTATGTTTATTTATTGCGGTTGAATAATTTCTCGTCTGCCTGTACATTTTTCATATTAGAAAGCTAAAATTATTGTAAAGATTCTCATTCAATCAATCAATCAATCAAATATCCTTCAAACATCTGTGATTGACTGTTCATATTGCATAACGCCCAGCAAGACACCATGATGTTTGAACCACGGTAGGCCACGGGCCACAGGTCTCTAACCTTTGATGGGCGCAGCGTAAATTAACAACATGGAATTACGTTTGATGCGAAATGTACTAAGTACTATTCTCAATATTTATTTTCCTTTTTTAAGCAGACTGATATCGGCGGCGGCCGGCGGGGCCGTGGTGGTCATAGGTGGGCCGCCGGCCGGTAAGCCGTGGGCCACATGTTTACGTTTATAAATACTGCGTGCGCACGAGCCGATGCGTCGGCGCATGATGTACGCGAGGAACCGCCCACTTCACCACCATTTTACAGTATCCAACATCAATTGGTTTAGAAGCGATAAGAACACGTCGGAAGTTCTATTCTAACCTGTATTCTAGACATGGAACGAGTAGTGATTCGCCGAGTACGCGGCCTAGATTGGGCGGAATACCCAGCCGAATACTCAACTTTAAAAAAACTTGGTAGCGGGCGGCGCGCGGTTATTTCCCTTACACAGAGTTAGGGATGAAACGATACGAGTAAATACAAGTACTTACTCGACCTTCTTTAACCTTATTTTATTTCATAGTTTTCTTAAATTTTATGTAATAAATACCTCATTAACACTTCTCACGAACGAAAGTACTTTCGTTTCAATACAAGTGAGTATCGATACTTTTCATTCGATACCGAGCAGGTATCGATACCTTTTTGATGATCGACACGGTATCGAGTAAAGAGATCATACTGCTTCTGAAGCTCTTGGAAGGCTCTTGGAAACTCTGGGAATGTTTCGAAGAAGCTGCTGACGCATCCATCAGTTACCAACCTAATAATCCTAAGAATTCCGATGCAGCAGAACTAGATCACTAGATACTTAAGCGTACCGAGGGCCGCAAGAGATGCAAATCCATATAAATGGTGGGTTTCCAATAAAGGTCGTTCATTACCCCATCTTGGGAAAAGTTGCGGCTCAATACTTATCAACACCTGCCAGTTCAATTTATAGTGAACCATTTTTCTCTGAGGCGGGCTTAATATATGAAGCAAAAAGGAGCAAACTAGACCCAAATAGGGCTGAAAAACTGGTGTTTTTGCATCACAAACTTCCTCTCTTAAATTTTAAATATTAGTAATAATAATTTATATTATAGATTGAAAAGATTCTTATGTACGTTTTCAATATTTCTGCTGTTTCTCATGTTCCTGATGTTTTAATGTGTCCAATATAATAATAATGATAAAAACTGGCTTTTTGTCTTTATTTTTCCCTGCAATATAATTAAGGCCGAATACCGAGTACTCGGCCGTTAATACTCGGTGCTCGGCCGAACCCAAAAAATGCCAAATCCGGCGAGTACCGAATCAAAACCGAGTACTCTTCCCATGTCTACTGTGTTCCAAAGGTCACGGTTAAAATTCCGAATACAAACTTAGGAACGTGCTAACTATAGAAAATGTTTCAAAACGAAGCCAGCCGCGTGCGGCGTGTGGCGTGACCTGAATTAGTGATTGCTGGCAAACGGGTAACGGCAATAGTCACACAGTTTGCTTGTTGATTCCACAGTTTCACCAATAGCCTCTCTTCGTCGGCTTACATTTCGCAAGGTTCGCGCCAGCCAAACAGACTCGGCGCTATGGTTAAACGATTGTTACATCAATCAAAACAGCGGAAAGAAAATGACAGGCCATCGGAAACGACACTGTTGCCCAACCTTGTTGTGTGTCGGCTATTTGCTAAACCGATCACCACGAGATTCGCACACAAACATTAGATAGGTACACGAATCAGACCATATAAATTACTTGTTTGTATAACATAATTTGTCTCACATTATAAATTAATACCAAGATACGTATGTTTCAATTACTTCGTTATCTAACTGTTATCAAATTGGTCATTCAGAGATACCAGTAAATGTTTGTGCTGTGTGCTAGTACGGGCGCGGCGCATATCAGTGGCCGGCATTATTTCAATTTTCCATTCCAGTCCCGCGAGGTTATCCGGGCCACAGGGCCACAGGCGCCACAGGCCAGCTCGGGAGATTGACTGACATTTTGATAAGCACGATGCCCTTCAGCAATCATTGATTGCATGTATAACCTGTGATGGTTGTTCCTTATTGTTACTCTTTATTAATTGTTTATTTCTCTCTCTCTCTCTCTCTCTCCCGTATTGTATGGCACAATTAACTTTACATTCTTTCGTAACAATTATAATTTACTAGTTTCGTAACGTCCTCACTTCTCTCTTTTGCATTAGGTATTCAAAGAATTTTAAAGCTAGGCAGATTTTAGGTAATCGATTGGTATTTCGATTTAACCGTCACATCCTCAAGAAACTTTTATTAGTGCAGACTTTGAGCGACTTTACTCTCCGTCTTGAGTCACCACGTCTCCATGTGGACATCTTAACGTGACTAAATATGTTTTATCTTTCTGTTTTCCAGGGCGAGGTTGATGCGGTGACACCGTGACAGGATGGACGCGGCCGACAAGCGCATGTTGGAGCGCGAGGCGCTCCGCAACATGATCCAGCAGTGGAACGCCAACAGGCTCGACCTGTTCGAGCTGAGCGAGCCCAACGAGGTAAAATACTACCTTTACATACACAGGTTCTATCAGACAGTAGAGGCTTCAACACCTCGATCAATCTTGATGAAATTTTGAATGCAGGTAGCCTGTGTCACTGGGAAGGACATCATAGGCTACTTTTTATCCCTTGAAAATAGGATAGTCCGATTAAACGCCTCCGTGGCGTAATGGTTAGCCCATTCGCTTCACACCAGGAGGTCGCGGGTTCGATTGTCAACTTGTAAGACTCGGTTTGGTTGGTGGTAGGGCATTTTCTAAGCCCGCCTGGCTAGCTACCACCATCTTATCTAAGTCTTGCCGCCAAACATCAGTGTTAACAACATTGATGTGTTCCGACTTGAAGATAAGATAGCCAGTTCTCCATTGCGTTGGGGAAACTTGGTAAGCCCGCGTCCATCTTCGGCATTATTGTCACTATTGGAGCTAAGTGGACTGTATGGTGGTTTAAAACTTGCTGTCGACGTCTCGTTCCCGCGACGCCGTCTTCTCCGTTGTCCGTAACAGTCACTTACCATCAGGTGAGATGATGCCAAGGGCTTACTAAATGTGAATAAAAAAAAGTTCCTGAGGGAACTGAAAACATACTCTTTTTTGGTTAAATTCTTTAACATCGCACGGAACAATGGATTGTTGTGGTTCTTTGCACAGAGATAGTGGTGGGGGTGGGAAATGACACTATTGACTAATTAGCATGTCCTGACATAGTTCCGGAGGGAGCTGGGGTAAACTCATTTCCTTGCTAGCGGACGTCGGGGTCGCAACGGAACAACGGATTGAAGTGTTTTTATAGAAATGATTGAAAGGGTGGAAAGTGACATAGACTGCTAATCAGAAAAGCCCGATATAGTTCCTGACGGATCTGGAGAAAGCTCATGTCCACGTTCGCGAACCGCCCGCTCCTCGAAGATAGTCAAAAAAATGATGTTGACGCGGGCGAAGCCGCAGGCAAAAGCTAGTGATATAATATGATTTAGTGACAGAATAGACGCGACCGACCGACATGTTGTTTTTGGAACAGTTTATTATCCTCAAAGAGTAAAGCATCTTGGTATAGCTGATGGTAAGTGACGATGATGTTGAAGATGCAAGTGGGTTTACCAAGGTCCCTCAACGCAATGGGGAACTGGCTGTCTTTTCTTCGTGGACAAACACATCAATGCTGGTAACAATGGTGTTGGGCGGCATGAAATAATAAGATGGTGTTAGCTAGCCAGAAGGCCTAGACCTGTTAGAAAATTTACCACCAACCAGACCGAGTCGTATTACTTTATACCCTGGAAACCGAAATCGCGACCTCCTGGTGTGCAGAGATTATTCTAACAATTACGCTACGAAGGCGCATAACTTGATCCACCAGTTGAACGCCAACTTCTTCAAACTGGATCAATTGAACGTATGACTCGGCTTACACATAATGCCGTCACCGGTTCTGTTCTGGGACATAATAGAGTTAGAAGCGGTGACAGGATATTACCGCAGTGGACAAGCTCATTTAGGAGCACTTGATCCAGCACCAGCTGTGGAACGCCTGCCGACTTGAGCTCATCTTGTCATTATACGGGTCTTTGACACACTAGTCTGTACTGTAGTGGGTGATGCGATGGCAACAAGGTAGGACATAAGTGACGGTTGCGATGTAGAGATTCGACCTGTACATTCAAATTTCAACCTAACTGACTAGTAGTAGAGGAGTACACCCGTCTCTTTTTAAATCAGTCATACATACCTAACGTAACTAAACAAAGTGTAAGGCAATAACTAAAATAGTAGTGATAGTGATCCGTCGTAACTCGTAACAGTTATTTCTTGTTTATTTAAACTGTTTGACGCGTCGTCGTCGCGTCGTCGCGTCGTAGGACGTACTTGTGTAGTTATTATAGAGGTAATATGACTTAAAATAATATTTTAATTCAACGTATTTTGTCTCACGGTTAATAAGGTGAAAAATATAATAAGTAGGTTATTTATCTAATGCGTGATTGTAATTATAGTTTTAAAATGTCTTGCACATTGTAGGAATATCTTAGACCAAATAATGTTTGCACTGCCTTACTTTTAATTCGTCAGGCAGGACTTACGATTTAATTTAATCATGGGTTGACCTTGCAATAATTGTTTAAATAATACCTACTGAATAACACACATTTCTTACTTATTTAAATGATTTTTATGAATAGATGATATTCAATAATACACCACTTACGCACTTTTGTCAATGCATACGTTTACGTATACAAGATTACTGTGGTTAGTGTACCATTAATTATACATACTTTTATATGAAGAACAATAAATTGAACAAAATTAGTAAGTAGGTAAACTACGAAAAAAGTGCGAAACGAAATAGCTTATATGTGCTTATGTGCTTAGATACCTAAAAGTAAAAATAGAAAACAGAAACTCTTAATAGCGAGTTTGAGCTAACTATTTCCTGTACAAAGTTAGAAAGTTCCAAAATAATAGGTGGTACTCGTATCTTAGTGGAATCGCGTCGCCCGCGCCCGCCACCGCACGGCCACGCACGGCCGCGGCCGCACGGCAGCACGCAGCACGCAGCACGCAACACGCAGCACGACGACGATGGGACGATGTTATGTTTCTGAGCGTTAGTCACGCGAGCGTACCTTTCGTAAACAATTTGCTTTGCAGTGATAACGTTTGTCAACACACTTTATCTGAAGCAACGAGCTCTAAAAAAGATTAGGATTCATTTCCGCCTCGTTATCTTTACCTTTTGCTTCTTTTGCTCGCCTCGTAAATGCTCTTGCGCATACTGTCCTACTAAAATTGTACGGGCCATTGACGTTTGTTTTATTATAATTATAACTCATTTTGAAGCTAGAATTAGTAGATTTAAATGTTTTTCTTTTGTCTTCTAAATAATTGAAAACGCTAAACACGTTAAAAAACCAACTTCCATCGCAACGACTTAGTAGGTACAATTTTACTTTTTTTGGCCTTCGTTAATTTTCAAAAAAAATATACTAACGGATTTTGATATAATAATAATAATAATAATAATTTATTTCAACCAAAAGGACATTTACAACACAGTTAACAATGAATCAGTTTTATTCTATGATGGTTGTAAGTAATTTCAGTGTATACCACCTTCAACCCATACTAAGTAATGATTTACTTGTGTTATGGGTATCCAGTGGTCGTATATTGTCATTATAATGTATAGGGGATCTACCTGGCAGCGTACACCCTATCTTTTTAGTAAAAACCGGACAAGTGCGAGTCGGACTCGCCCACTAAGGGTTCCGTACAAATTTATAGGTACATACATATTCATAACAGTGCAAAGTGTTCGGTACTACATACGCAGAAAATATTAGGTACCTACCATACATATAAAAAAGGGAAAATATTTTTTTTTCATTCTTCGTCATAAATCGAAAACACATCAAAAAAATAATTAAAAATCTGTGACAATGAAGCCCTTTCATATGATAACCTACATGATACGGTTAACTCAATTCAAAATTTGGCCCGCCGCCGTTCCTTGCATATTTGATTACGTACTTTAAAAAATTACTACATTCATTTATGATTTAATTACAAATTATAGTTTTCATATTTTTCCCTATACTTTTAGTAGGTATAAGACGGTATTACTTGCCAAAATTCATAGTTATCGGTCAACCTATGAATTTTGATTCCCTTGAGAGTGTCGAAATATACGTTTATTGCGGCATAAACGGCCGTATCTTTTTTTTACGTCACTTAGACAGAAATAATATATGGTTTTCATTTCAACTCGATACTTCCACGCGTTCCCGAGATAAAGGTTCTTGACAGACAGACGGACGGATGGACAATAAAGTGATCCTATAAGGGTTCCATTTTTTCCTTTTGAAGTACGGAACCCTAAAAAAGAATCATGGAAATTGGTTCACAATCTGCGAAGATATTGCGTAACTAACACACATCTAAGTATATATTAAAAGAATTGATGAAAAATTGAAAACTAATGCGAGTTATTTTTTTTTTTTTTTAATGCAAGGTGTTGATGCACAGGTTTGTCATAATCACGCATTGGAAATCACCTCACTTTCGTCCTTCACAAAAAAAAAGAAATCTATTTTGAGTTCGTCCGGCAGTTCTATCTAACTGATTTGCTTTTTTTTATAAAAAAGTATTCATTGATGCACAAATTAGTCATCAAGTATTGAAAATCACCGAACTTTCGCCCTTTTCAAGTTATACGTATAACCCAAGACTCAAACGCGATTTTCGTTGTTTTCTTTGTCAATATCTCCGATTCTAATTGAAGTGCCTACTTGGTTCGTTTTGGTTCAAGAACACTGGAATGTGAGCTGTTTCGTTTGAGCGGTTGTCCATCTATTGGTTGAGTTGAAGGGTTACTAGGTGTGAACATTTAACCTGCCAAACGGATTTTCATACGGTTTTCATCAATGGACGGACTGGCTCATGAGGAAGTAATTTAAATTAATACTAGAGGACCCGTGCTGCTCCGCAGCATTGTATTGTTGATATTCAGTTTTACCATACCTACCTGAGAATATACCTCACACAAAGTGCATACACCGCTTACCTTGCAGATACCCGAGGGGTAGAGCTGCTACCGCCTACCGTGCGGCCCGCCCGTGTCACACTTTGTCCTACATACCAAAAAACCATAGTGACCACTTTACCGTATGAAGTGAGAAAACCAACCAAAAATTACAGTTTCCTACTCAAAAAATTAAGACCCGTTGATTTTTATTAACTCTCCTATCGCCTGGATCTCTTCTCTTCAAAACGGACAGGTCAGCTGACGTCTTGCCGGCGACTGCGCTTCCTGCTCTGGGTAGGGGATTGCTTGGCCATCACCACCACGGATGATCACGCCAGCTCCTTCTCCCCCGGAAGAGGACTGCTTTGCTGTCACCACCAGGGATGACCTCGCGAGTTCCTTTTTCCTCCCTTATGTTATTATTTTTTATAATTTGAGTGTAGTTTTTATTGAAACGAAAAACCATTGAAAAAGTGAAAAAGTGTAGTTATTTTCTTTACTCTTTACACGAAAAAAAAGGCAGATACTACTGTTCCAATCAATACCTCGCCTTGAAAAAAATTATGCAAATCGGTTGGATAGATCGGCCGGACGGACTCGCGTTACATGCTAGATCGGAGCGCGGTGCGCGAGCCGCTAGCCGCTAGCCGCTCGCAGGGGTTATTTCAAATGCTTGATGACGGCACAGATTTGTCATCAAGCATTTGAAATAACCTTTTATTTAAAACAAAATAAACAAATCGGTGGCCGAACGAACACACACGAGTTTTTATCAATTCTTTAAAAACTTTTTGGAGTTACCTCCTTAACAATCGATTTTCATATAATAGGCCCGGAGTATGAAAATTTATGGGGAGTAAAATCAAAATCAAAATGTTATGCGTTATGCGATAGGTGTACGTACATACCTGGTATAGCTGTTATTAATATTAATACCCGTCTCCGCCGAAAAGATGAGTTAAATTTTAATATGTATGGACGCGCACCGGAAAACGTAGCGTAGGCAGACCTCCCACGCGGTGGACCGATGACCTGGTGAAGGTCGCGGGAAGCCGATGGATGCGGGCAGCGCAGGACCGGTCGTCGTGGAAATCCTTGGGGGAGGCCTTTGTCCAGCAGTGGACGATTTGTGGCTGATATGATGATGATGATGATGTATGGATGAATGTATGTGTGTGTTATATGTAGGTGCGTGTTTTGTATACATGTGTGCACATGTTTGTACATGTGTGCCCATGTGTTCACATGTGTGTCCATGAGTGTACATATGTTATATAGTATAGTTATTAATTTTATATTAACTTATTAATTAATTTTAAATTAACATTTATAATCGTTCGTAACGAGTAAACTCCAGTCGTGCGTCGGAGCTGATACACACACTTTTTTTTAAAATAGGTATTGTGTTTTTCTTTCAATTGTATAGTGTGTGCATTAAAGAGAATTTGTCTTATCTTATCCTTTTTTTTAAATGACGGTACAACTTTGACAAATGTAGTGATTTAAAAAGTTAGCGCGATCGCAATTTTCTCATTTAAAACGCACAGTACGTTTTGTGAGTAGTTGTTGTGCTTTCATTTATGGGTATTGGAAAGAAAAGGAAAAGTGCTCGGATGATGTATGAAAGCTAGGGGTGAACATTCAACGCGCACATTTCTCGCACACTGCGCAACATCGACGGTGAGCCGCTTTCGGGTTGCCCACCGCGCACCATCGATGTACATTATAATAGTAATAATGGTGCGGAGCAGCACGGGACCCTCCTCGTCGACATTAAATTACCTAAACATCTCGCTAAAATTTTGATCGACGGACCATTACTGTTTGTAATAGGTATACAGATGTCGACATAGCATCTAAATGTTTCCTGTTGTTTATATTTTTCGACAACAACAGCCGCTTTTTATTTTTTTATTCACAATTGGTAAGCCCTTGGCATCATCTCACCTGATGCTAAGTGACGATGATGTTGAAGATGGAAGCGGGCTTACCAAGATTCCCCAACGCAATGGAGAACTGACCATGTTAACACTGATGTTTGGCGGCAAGACTTGATAAGATGGTGGTAGCTAGCCAGGCGGGCTTAGAAAATGCCCTACCACCAACCAGACCGAGTCTTACAAGTTGACCCCACCGGGAATCGAACCCGCGACCTCCTGGTGTGAAGCGAATGGGCTAACCATTACGCCACGGAGGCGGTTTAAAGCGGCCGCTATGGTAAAATAAATGTAAGAACATATTTAATCGTATCTTTTTACCTAAAAAGAAGACCCAGAGTTGGGTGTATGTCTTGGTCGCAACTGGCACCGCTTCATTCTGAAGTGGAACATTGGGGCTTGCGCGTGCGTACGTTGTTCAGGAAGCGACCTGTCTACATTTAAACCTGTTAGTATAATTATAGGATACCAATCAACAAACTTTGAGAAGCAGGCTGTAACTGATTTAAATTTTCGTATTACAGAACCTGGAGTTCCACGGCGTGATGCGTTTCTATTTCCAAGATTCCGGTCAGAAGATAGCGACCAAGTGCATCCGGGTCGCCTCCGATGCCACCGTCAGCGATGTCATAGGTGAGGATTGACAACGTTTAAAAACCCACAGCCTCGCCACTGCCGAAGCACGGCCCACGGGCGGCTGTCTTCATCAGATCAAAAAACAGTTCAGATAGAACCTAACGTAAATTCAATTACTCGAAGACACGCAAACATGTTTCAAAAAGTGGCTTCAACTGGACTGTTCGCAGCAATCTACTCGTATCTGTTTTTTTTTTTGATCTGAGCTCGTAGAGTCGTAACACCATAGCACTGTGTAAGAAATAAGAATACATACAGTTGTGGTCCATTGTGCACACAGTCATGTTTACGTCAAAGCCGACAGCACCAGTCACTGGTCACCTCTGGCGCTGCACGTTGGACGACTGTGTGGATTCTCTAGACTGTGACCAACTGACCAAACTCCACACGCGAAGACGAAAGTCCGGATTGGAAAAGGTTTTAGAGCTCGCTCAAGCCACCTTTCCTATAGTTATGAATTGTGTTTGTTGCCACAAATATTTGACTTTTATAATTTCGCAAGGACAGTGAAAACGATATACTGGTAGCATTCAAGTTACTACTAACATCTTGTGGTGATAAACTGGCGGCTACATATAAGTGAATAAAAAAAATTAAATAAAAAAATTTGAAAGTTATTGTAATAGGGTAAGAAATACTCTCTATTCCTGTCGGTCGTCACTTTTGTCACCCCCCTCTTAAACCGTAAGTTAAATATATCTTATTTTAAAATGCTAAAAAAAAACAATACAACTTATATATAAATAAAAAAAATGAAATTATTTTATGTCTTCCGGTTTTAGAGGGGAGTGACATAAAAGGCACGACTGACAGGAAAAGGTAGTCTTACTCTATCTACATTTTGTCTAATCAATTGTATGTTATGATAGCGTAGATAGATATGAACAGTAATATTTTATCCCTACTAATATTATAAATGTGAAAGTAACTCTGTCTGTCTGTTACGCTTTCCCGCAAAAACTACTGAACGGATTTGGCTGAAATTTGGTAGGTAGACAGATTAGGACCTGGATTCAGACATAGGCTACTTTTTACCACGCACTGCGCACCCTCGAAAAGTCATAGAAACGTTGTCCACGCGGGTGAAACCGCGGGAAACAGCTAGTAAATAATATTTTTTCCAACAAAATCTGTAAAGTATTCGAAATAGTAGGGCATTTAATCAATTTAAAGGGAAATTTATCACGACTAAATTGTAAATGTTCTTAGTTTAGGAGTAATAATCGACCGACTTAAGATGCGCAGTTTTCTAAAAAGTTAATAGATTTTCCATGCAAAATGTTCTATTACTATTTTTTTTATCCACAATTGGTAAGCCCTTCGCATTATCTCACATGATGGTAAGTGAGGATGATGCAGAAGATGGAAGCGGGCTAACTGAAGATTCCCCAACGCAATGCGGAGCTGGTTATAGTATATTATCTTCAAGCTCGGAACACATCAATGCTGTTAACATTAATGTTGGGCGGTAAGACTTAGATAATATGGTGGTAGCTAGCCACTAGGCAGGCGGGCGGGCGTAGAAAGTACCCTTCCACCAACCAAACCGAGTGTTACAAAGTTAGACTCCGGCGGAAATCCCGCTCCCGCTCTGCTGATGTAAAGCTAATGGAATGGAAACATTACGCCACGGCGGCGGCGCGGGCGGCGGCGGCGGCGGTAACTAACCGCAAATTATATTATTTTGTTTTTAAACGTTTTTGAACAGACTACGGAACCGTACTTCGCGCGAGTCCGACTCGCGCTTGGCCGGGTTTATTGTACATGGGATAACTTGACCTCATCATTATAAACACCTCTCGAATGCTTCATATAATGTTATGTATGCTAATGTATGTGGTGCGTAGTAACTTGTAAGCTTAGGCTTGCCTGCCGTTACAACATTCGAGCACTTGTAGGTGTTCTTTGTTACTCGTAGTATGGAGACACGTACCGTGCGTCGTCGCGTCGTCGCGTCGTCGCGTCGTACCTACAACGTCACTTGGCGCTTGGCGACGTGAGTGTAGGGTTACCATCTGACCGGATAGATCCGGTCTAGACCGGACTCCGCCCGGATTTCATTCAAGACTGGATTTTTTTGTCGTGCCAATAAATAACGGGCGCCGCCTGCGCGAATGTGAAGAATTTTACAGTGAAATACTTACAAAAAAGGTTTTTTTGAAAGCTGTTTCTATAGACAAAAATACCTATAATTAGTACAATTAGTACAAATGATATTAAGATTAATAAAACGTAATTATAATCTACTTGTATCTTTCAATTTGGCCAAGACCGGGTTTTTTTTACAGAAATCAGGATTTTTTAACACTTACAACCGGATTTTCGATTTAAAGTCCTGATAACCCTATGTGAGTACCAACTTGTTGCTAAATTATTCAAACAGATGGCATTGGAAATAAACGAGCCAACCTTATAGTGGTCTGGTCACATTCACACAGGTACTCACATGTTGGTGTGTTACCATCTGACATAAGTAAGATACTCACCGGCCTCGCATTAGGCGGTATAGCCATGTTTACTTAGCTAACAAATTTCATCCAGATCCGTTTATCTTTTGTGGCGTGAAAGAGTAACAAACATCCATACCATACAAACTTTCGCGTTTATAATATGTAATTATTAAGGATTATGTTAGGTAATGTATCGCCTGCGAGCTGCGCGGCAAGAGGTGCGTGGGAGGTGAGTGAGGTGCAGGCAGATGCGGTGCAGGTATTACGGACGGGGTCGGGGTAGTGAGGCGGGGGGAGTTCGGGGTCTAACATCCTTCTCGCCATTATTACGTTCGCGGTTCTCGCATAGAGTAGTCGACTATTTTTGTTATGGACGCTCAAAGCAAAACGCGCACGTAAACACCACGCTGCGATTAGTCCCTAGATAATTCGCTCTAAGATTTTTGGCAAACAAGCAAAGCAAATGGCGTATAACTTATCCTTCCTTAATGTATCCTTCAGAGATAGAAAACAAGACTATTGTTCCATAGAGTATTTACAAGATATAAACGTGAACAAAATTACTGCGCAAGCAACAGGACTCTTAGTAACGACAGTGAGTAAAATAGTAAAAGAAGGAAATGAAATGAAAAGTGAACAAGGAATGCTATGGATCAAATTATCATTAACTTAAAATGATTCTGTTTCTTCAAGCTGCACTGAATCTGAAGATGATTCCAGTGAGAGTGAGATGGAAAATTAGCGAGTAGGAAAAAAATATTAAATTATTTTAGTATATCTCTGACTATAATAGCTGGGCCTTATGGCATGACATATTTCTTTTTTATATTATTAAAGCACTAAAAAGTATCGTATGTCCTTTTCCGCCCTTTACTCTAACTCTATACCAAATTACAACTAAATCGGTTTAGTAACTGTAGTGTGATTGAGTAACAAATAAACAAACTTTCACATTTATAATATTAGTGTGATGTGATACTTATAACATAAATAATGTCATGAAAAAGAGGCCAGCGAACGGCGAACAATATTTCGGGATTTATCTTGGAACAGTTAACTTCGTGTGTACCGCTACCCGCCCCCGGCCCCCACCCGCCACTTGCCGCGCAGGCGTTACGCCAGTTGTACGGCCTACCTATAGTAAGGAAAGGATTATATTCAGCTTCTGCTGAATGTCTCCACTATAACTACAATATTTTAAAAAAAGTAAAGAAAAAAACAGCAAACAACGTAACTGCGTAAAACCTAGAAACCTAAGTGTGAAAAACTTTACTGAGAAAAACCTAAGTGTTATTATACCTAACTGAGAAAAATGTAAGTGTTAAAAACGTAACCATAAAATAACCTAACCACTCCGGGAGTGCCGCTGCCGACGGAAGTGAAAACTTTTTACAGTTTTATAAGTTTTGACGCTGCGAGTTTTCCTACTATGTAATGGGTTTTCCCTTCTCACAAATGCCCGACGCGCCTAAAAAAGTTTTCACTTCAAAATTGTTTTGTTTGTCTTTATCTCTAGTCCTAGCTAGTCCGTAGCTGCCTATTATATAAAAATAATGTGTGTTCCTCAACAGAAACTTTGATCGAGAAGTTTCGTCCAGACATGCGCATGTTGTCCCTGGGGTCGTACTCTCTGTGGGAGACGCACGGCCCCGACGACGAGCGCCGCCTGGAGCCCCACGAGAAACCGTTGCTGGTCCAGCTGAACTGGCACGCCGACGACAGAGAGGGCCGCTTCCTGCTCAAGTGCCTTACTAACAGTGAGGTGAGAATACAGTATTACATGTTTGATTGGTGCTGCACGCTGCACGCTGCACGCTGCACGCTGGTGTATTCGACTTTTGTTCCGTACCTCTAAATGAAAAAACGAAACCCTTATGGGGTCACTCGTGTGTCTGTCTGTCCCACATCTGTTCGTCTGCCTGTCACAGCCGATTTGCTCAGAAACTACTGGACCGATTGAATTGAAATTTGGTACACATATGTAAGTCGGGGACCCAAAGACGGACACGTAACGAAAATAAATTAATTTTAAACATGGGGGCCATTATTGGAGGTAAATTAGAAAATATAGAAAAGTTTTAGAAACTATTTTTTTTTAATTAAAAATTTGAGTGCGTTTGACTGCAACTCACCTGATGGTAAGTGATGATGCAGTCAAGGATGGTACACGCAAACTCAAATAATGCCTATTCACTCAATACCGTGTGTCATATCAAATTAAAGAAATTAGACGAAAATTGACTATCCCCCTTATCTTTGAAACTACTGGGCGCAAAGTTTTATAAAGTTTTCCATATGAGGTTAAATGCATAGATTACAGGAACATCTGTGAGATAATCTAAAATCCTTCCGTTCCTACAGGAAAAATGTTATTTCCAAAGTACGGTTGTTTAGAAACTAGCGACGCCTAGTGGGATCTAGTAGTATCTTCTACATATTTAATTAACGTTGTAATACGACAACAGCAATAAGTCGTTCTCTTTTACCTATATCTATAGATGGCGCTGTAGATGAATATTAGTATTTGGTACGGAACCCTCGGTGCGCGAGTATCACTCGCACTTGGCCGGTTTTATAATATTCACAATTGGTAAGCTCTTGGCATCGTCTCACCTGATGGTAAGTGACGATGATGCCGAAGATGGAAGAGGGCTTACCAGGATTCCCTAACTCAATGAGGAACTGGCTATCTTATCTTCAAGCCGAAACACATCAATGCTGTTAACATTATTGTTTGGCGGCAAGACTTAGATAGCTAGCCTGGCGGGCAGAAAATGCCCTTCCACGAACATCGAGTCTTACAAAGTTAGACTCCGCCGAGACTCGAATCCGCGAACTCCATCAGCGAAGCTAATGAACTTAATCATTATGCCACAGAGGCCGTCTTATCTTTTTAGAGAAGCACTGCTTTTTTTAAGATGAGCGACTTCAAGTACCTCATGGGTGGCGAATATGTTTGAAAATATATATTTTTTATCTTTTTAGCAGACACCCCCGTCGACTATTGGCGAGAAAGGAGATCAAAATTTCAAGCGGAAATTGTCTAAACGTGAAAAGAAGGAGCTAAAGAAGAAAGAAAAACTGTCGCGTCTGAAATCGGACACCAACGACGAGAACCGGCCGGTGGCTGTGGCGGAGAAACTTTACACAGGTATGGCCCGTGCCCGTATCTATCACGCCCCTGTCTTATCTCGCGTAACGCTTTATAGCTAATGTTGTTTTTCCCTAAGCGAATGAACTGTAAATGAATACATAGAGTTATCTGAGTTTGTGATCGCACTATCCAGTAAATAGTAGGTGAAGTTCAGGACAAAAACATTTACACCAAACGTGAGTTTCTTATATGCCAATATTAGACGACATGCAAAGCAAAGTGTCCACAAGTAATATTTGTAAAAACGCAAAGTCTTTCCCGGCTCGTCGTAGCAGTGCAGTGCAGTCAAGCAACAGATTCGTACACGTAGCTGAGAAAATCAAACTGTATTAAAATGACACTATACAGGGTGTCTCGCGATAAAGTGCCCACCCGAAAGGGGGTGAAACTAGATTAAATATTATCGACATAAAATAAAATATATAAATTAATTTTTTTATTGCAATCGATCAATCAAAATATTGCAAAATAATGCAGATATAAGATTAAAAGTTTTTACAAGGACTCTAATGTGCAAAAATATCAATTTATTCCAAAGTAATAGGTCGATTTCGTTGAAATAAAAAAAAAATGACAAATACATAGCAAAGAGAATAAAGTCGATTTCGTTGAAATAAGAAAAAAATATGAAAATTACTTAGAATAAAGTAGCAAATAGCTCGCAAGGTAATTTATCAAAATTTTGCCCATATTAACAGAAAATTTTATGGCATACTATTGTTCTCTATCATTTTAGTTTACAAATAAAAAAAATGTGCGCTTTTACTCAAGAAAACAAGCTAGCTAAGAACTTTTGAAGTGGACCACTGACCACTTTTTTTATTAAGCCTGGCAACTGAACCGATACATATAATAAAATAGAGTCGAATGAAAAAACTATTGATATTTTTGCACATTAGAGTCCTTGTAAAAAAATTAAAATCTTAAATCTGCAATAAAAAATTGAATTTATTTTTGTAATTTATTTAAAATATTTTTTGTCCATAATATTTGATGCAGTTTCACCCCCTTTCGGGTATGCACTTGATTGCGGGACACCTGTACCTATATGTGTATGTGTTACTATATCTGTGAGAAGAGTAGGCTGTATGCCATACTCAAAAGTGGGGCCATTCACGTGACATCTCTATGCCATGTCGCAACACCTAGTTGGCAGTGGTGTTTGTGGCAGTCCTAGTAACTTATATTTTCTGAAAAAGCGGACTGTCTGCTCGGTGCGAACGAAAAATTGAAGATGTTTAGAACGTATGTAGTTAAGCAACGAAAGTCAATACTGTCGCCCCTGAGTAATATCACTTTAACAGAAACACAGAATTTTTCCTTATATATTTTTAAATGACGTTACCTATTTATTGAACAGTGGTTTGTAATAGTCAAAAATCACATGACTTATGCCTTACGATCTTTTGTGTCATGTGATGAGTTCTCAAGTTCAGTATTTTAACGGACTTATTCCTGTTATAGTGTTTGCGTCATTGTATCCTTTGTCATTACAGAATTGCCGGAGACCTCCTTCACGCGCAGTATCAGCAACCCAGAGGCGGTGATGCGTCGGCGGCGACAGCAGAAGCTCGAGAGGAAATTGCAGCAGTTCCGCTCCAAGGACGGCGGCCCCGACACCGGTAGGAGTTGTGATGATCACACGTAGCCTTCATCATCGTCCTCATCATTATACCAACCGAAAGAAGTCCAAAGTAGAACAGAGACCATCCCCAAGAGTTTCCACAACGATCGGAATCCAGTGGCTTCCAGCGATCTTCACGAGATCGTCGGTCAGTGAGAGGCCTGCCATACTCGTCCTCTGGTATGGTATGGTCGCCACTTTAAATATTCACTGCCCCTCCGGCCGTCTGTTCTACGAGCTATGTACGCACTGCCACTTGACTACAATTACAAGTTACAATTCTGTGACCAAGATTCCCCAACGCAATGGGGAATTGGCTATCTTATCTTCAAGCCGAAACACATCAACGCTGTTAATATTTAGCGGCAAAACTTAGGTAAGATGGTAATAGATAGCCAGGCGGGCTTAGAAAATGTAGCATTTAAAACTTCGCTGGCAATCGATCCCGCGTCCTCCTTATGTGAAGCTAATGGACTAACCATTGCGCCACGGAGACAGTTAAAATGTTTGCAGTGAGTAATATGCTGCGAAATAATTTTAGCTACTCTTATTAATCTTCCCGGAAATCTTCTTTTAGGAATAGACTCGGGCCCAGCAGTGGTAATATTATGGGTTGTTAAGGATTCCAATTTAAGATTCAAATGAGATTTTTCTAAACCACAGGACATTGTTTTGTAAATTATGAACTTGATGTCGTCAGGCGGTACTCTCAAGATATACGGCTCTTCCCTGTGCCCCGACGTGCCGTACAAGACGCTCCTGCTGTCGGTGGGCGACGCCGCCGCGGGCGTGGTGCGCGAGACGCTCGACAAGTACGGCTTGTCGAGGCAGGACCCGACGCAGTTCTGCATTGTTCAGGTGAGAGCGCGCCCCTCCTCAACTCGGCGCCGCGCCGGTGGCGTGGAGATAGTAACCTGTGTCCCGACGTGCCGTACAAGACGCTCCTGCTGTCGCTGGGCGACGCCGCCGCGGGCGTGGTGCGCGAGACGCTCGACAAGTACGGCTTGTCGAGGCAGGACCCGACGCAGTTCTGCATTGTTCAGGTGAGAGCGCGCCCCTCCTCAACTCGGCGCCGCGCCGGTGGCGTGGAGATAGTAACCTGTGTCCCGACGTGCCGTACAAGACGCTCCTGCTGTCGGTGGGCGACGCCGCCGCGGGCGTGGTGCGCGAGACGCTCGACAAGTACGGCTTGTCGAGGCAGGACCCGACGCAGTTCTGCATTGTTCAGGTGAGAGCGCGCCCCTCCTCAACTCGGCGCCGCGCCGGTGGCGTGGAGATAGTAACGCGGAAGGCGACGCGGTGTCACTATGACCGGAGTGTTTTTTCCCGTAATCATCAAGTTACCTGCTGAATTGTAACAAAAGTTGGAGGAGGATAATCATCATATAAGCCGAAAAAGTTCACAGCTAAACAAAGACCTCCCCCAAGGCTTTCCACGACGACCGGTCCTGCGCTGCCCGCATCCATCGGCTTCCCGCGATCTTCACCAGGTCATCGGTCCACCGCGTGGGAGACCTGCCTACGCTACGTTTTCCGGTGCGCGGTCGCCACTCGAGAACTTTACTGCCCCATCGACCATCTGTTCTACGAGCTCTGTGCCCTGCCCACTGCCACTTCAGTTTAGCGATTCTGTGAGCTATGTCGGTTACTTTAGTTCTCCTGCGGATCTCCTCGTTTCTGATTCGATCACGCAGAGAAACTCCGAGCCTAGCACGCTCCATTGCCCTTTGACCTTGAGCCTTCTTATGAGGCCCATAGTAAGCGACCATGTCTCAGTTCCGTAAGTCATCACTGGCAACACACACTGGTCAAGGACCTTAGTCTTGAGACACTGCGGTATTTGGGACGTGAAGATATTGCGAAGCTTCCCGAACCCTGCCCAGCCGAGTTGGATTCGTCGATTGATCTCTTTCTTGAAGTTGGAACTACAAGTCTCCAACCTTTAGAGTGGTGGGTGCGACACGGACATTTAACATTATCCTTTTCTCCATGTAAATTTTAGATTCACTTGTTGAGATACTTTACTGAGACCACCGAGCATTGTGCTTAAGTCTTCCATAGTCTTGGCCATGACCACGATATCATAACGAAACGGAGGTGGGTTACTCGCCGTTGATATTGATGCCGAGTCCACCCCAGTCCAGAAGCTTGAAAACATCTTCCAGGGCGGCGGTGAACAGTTTCGGAGATATAACGTCTCCCTGTATCACTCCTCGCTGCAACCGGATAGGTTTCGAGTTCTGGTCCTGGAGGCGAACCGACATGGTGGCGTTTTCATACAGACAGTTCAACACCTAGATGTATCGATGGTCAATTTGGCACCGCTGGAGAGACTGTAGCACAGCCCAGGTTTCGACTGAATCAAAGGCTTTCTCATAGTCTACTAACGCCAAGCATAGTGGCTGATTGTACTCTTCGGTCTTCTGTATAATCTGCCGCAGCGTATGTATGTGGTCCATGGTACTAAAGCCTTTTCGGAAACCGGCTTGTTCGGCAGGTTGGAAGTCGTCAAACCTGCGTGCGAGACGATTCGTAATGAATCTCGAAAACATCTTGTAGACATGGCTCAGAAGTTAAATGGGTCTGTAGTTCTTTAGCAGGGTATTGTCGCCCTTTTTGAAGAAAAGCACGATCACACTTTTGTGCCATGCCTTAGGCGTTGCTTCCTTGAGAATAATGGAATTATATAACTTCTGAAGAGCTTTTAGTACCGGTCATCCACCTGCTTTCAGAAGTTCAGCCGTAATTCCATCATCACCCTTGTTGTTCTTGAACTGTTTGTGAGCCATTCTAATCTCTTACAGGCTGACGTCTGGGATATGTTCAGTATAGTGAGGGGTTAATCTGGCTCTTGGGTCTGTAGCCAGATCGCTGACAGGCAGACGTGTGGTCTTGTACAATTGTCCGTAAAACTTCTCAACCTCTTTCAGCAACTCAGTCTTAGACGATATGATCCTGCCATCCTCAGTCTTCAGCTTGGTGAGTTAGCTTTGTCCAACAGACATATCTCTCGCGAACACTTTTGAGCCTTTGTTGTGCTTAATCGCCTCTTTAATACAACTTGTATTATACTGGCGCAAATCGCGATTCAGGGACTTAGAAATCTGCCTGGTTAGATGCCGATACTGAGCAGCGTCTTCAGAGGACTGCAAAACCAATCTGCGTCTTTCTTTCATGAGGTTGCTGGTGTAGTTAGAGATTTTTTTGGTTCTGTTTGAACGGCGAGTTTTGAAAATCTTAAACCCGACCGTTTGGGCAATTTCCACTAATCTGTCATTATAATCGTCCACATTCTCGCAGTCTCCTAGGCATTCGAAGCGATAGTGCAACTCGAGCTGAATGCTCTCGGGGTTTTGGAGCTGAATGGACGCTGATCGGAGCGTAGTCTTCATCAGTCGACATCTTTCTAGCTTGGTCTTTAGATTCAATGTGCCTCTTACCATCTTTACTGAAGTCTTATCGACGTAGTGTTCCGTGGTCGGCGCGTATACCTGTATGACCTACATCGAATACCGTTTGGTGATTCTGAGTGGTATGCTACCCTTGTCGAAACGCGCACGGTCTGGGACCAAATGTGGTTCAGACCGTGAGCGTTTCGACAAGGGTATATAACTAATCAGATTAACAATGGTTAATGAGGGACTTGTGGACTAGAAACCCGACACCACCCTGGGACAGTTGGTCGGCCTCTCGGAAATAGAGCAGGTTTCCGGATTTAAGGATCATGGTGTCCTCTCCCTCTCTCCGGACTTGACCATCTTTCTGACCATCTTTATGAATAATTAGTACTTAAGTAAGGCCTACTGCACTGTATACTTCACTATTCCGTGAAAATCTGAGTAAGGTACCTCCCATACAAACCCAAATGATTTGTATTTTTTTTTATTAAGTCTGATATATTTACTTAGCTTTATTCTTTGCTACTAAGTTAGTGTAATGTTTATTGTTGATTTGTGTATACCCGACTACGATACGACAGACGGCGAAGACTTCGCGAAAAAGTATGCACAGAGTGGCTGTACAATTTTTTTTTAGGGTATCGTACCCAAATGTGTTTTGCGTGAGTCCGACTCAGACTTGGCGGGTTTTTGTGTATGTTACGCGATATCTTCGCCGATTGTGAACCTACTAAAATGGTTATTTTTTATTCGATAACCTATGCCTCCAGGGTGGTCCCATATACGAGTAAATTATGTTAAAATCAATTTAGTACTTTTTAGCAAATTATTTAGCATAATTGTTGTTATTGGGATAAGTCTCTTGGTTTTAACCTGTATATAATGTACATTTGTATTTGGCAGGTGGACACATCAGACAACTCGGAGAGCGTGCTGGAGGACGACGAGTGCCCCCTCGCGATCGTGATGACGCACCCGCACCACAGTGAGTAAAGTTTCATCATATCAATGCATATTGTGCTCTAGCTAGTGGGTGGAAGGTGCTCTCGTTGGTTACACCGAGGCGAGGGTTCAGTACGAACAGTACTCTGGTATATGACGTTTCGTGTGACGTACTTTGCGTCTATAAACATACGTGGGACAAAGCGGTTGAAACATTGTTGTCTACTATTTAAAAAAATTTTTCGAAATATTTCGCACACGGACACGCAAAAACCTATTTATTTCGGTAGGGGACGCAAATACAAACGAAAAGTCCTAGAAGGACATTTTGAGCTAAAGCGTCACGTTACTGAGATATTTTGAGTTAAATGTTGTCAAAATATCAATTTTCCTCCTTTTTTATCACTCAAAAAATATCAGTAACGCAACGCTTTAGGTACGCTAGTACTCTTTATTATACTATGCTTTAGGTCAAAATGTCCATATTACATACTTTCGGTTTGTATTTGCATCCCCTATCAAAATATTCGGTAGTAAGCGTGTTGAAAAAAAATACAAGTAATTATGTAGCTATGCCAAAGAGGTTCACACCCCTTTCTAACGTTTTATAATCTATCAGTACACCTGAGGACATTTCGAAGGCAGCAATAGAGATCTGGCTATCATATCCTCAATGCCGGAGCACAGCAACGCTGTTACCATTGCTGGTGGGCATTGGAAAATGCTTCTTTTAAATACTTAACCGCCTCCATGGCGTAATACTCGTAATTAGTTCATTAGCTTCACACCAGAAGGTTGCTGGTTTGATTCCCAGCAGGTTCTTACTTAGCAAGACTCGGTGGTAAGCCATTTTCTAAGCCCGTCTGGCTAGCTACCACCATCTTATCTGAGTCTTGCCTCCAAACATTAATGTTAACAGCTTTGCTGTGTTCCGGCTTGAATATATGACGGCCAGCTCTTCATTGCGTTTGGGAATCTTGTAATCTCGCTTCCATCTTCGGAATCATTGGAAAATTAAAATTAAAAATTATTTATTTGGAACTTAAACTAAGTGTACAAACTCAATGTGTACGATAGCAACTGCATTAGTCGAGGACTGTGTCGCAGTTACTAACGCCCACCTCCGGAAGAAAGAATAATATGACGTTCCTTAACGAGTAAAATGTAAAACAAAAAGACAATTGTCAGTTACCATCAGTTGAAATGATGCCAAAGATTTATCAATTGCGGATTTTAAAAAAGTGTGTGCGCGTCAGCTCTGACGCACGAAAGGTGTTTACTAATGAATCTTTTTTTGGCTGCCGGCCTTCGGTTTCACACGAAACGCTCCGGGCTCAGCCTTGTAATGGTAATGGGTATGGACGGGTTGGTTTCCGCAACCAGGCACCCGATGCGCCCATTTTTCGTGGTTAGCTGGCATCACTGCCAGCTCAGCTCCTCCAGGAAGTCCAGTAGCCCCCGCAGGTTGCCGACGACTTCCGGGAGTGTCCTCAGGTCACCGAGATACTCGGCCCTGTATGCTGCCACCTATTTGCAATCCAGAAGGATATGGGCAGCTGTCTCTTCGGCCTCCATGCACGCGCGGCGCAGTGGGCTGTTCGTAATTCCTAGGGTGAAAAGATGTTTGTTAAAGTAACCGTGGCCAGTGATGACTGCTGTTAACTGTCGGAGCTGGAGTCTACCCAACTTCAGGACCTTCCTGGCCAGGCCAGGGTTAGTCCGTGGTAGTGCTAGTCTCGTCTGACGACAGGCATCAAGTCCTGTCCAATACCGGTTATGTTCTGACCTTGTGCGCTGTTGCAGAGTTGATCTGAACCAGCCTACGGGGAGGGGTAAGATGGTTTCCGGTCCCACAGCTACGAGTTCTGACCCTCTCCTGGCTAGTTCGTCGGCTGCGTCGTTTCCTCGTGAACAGCTGTCTCCTTTAATCCACTGCAGAGTTACGTTGCTGTGGTGACATATCTCTGTCAGTCTTTGGTGACACTCATGTGTTAGCCCTGAAGTAATGACATTACTTTGAAGGGCCAGTAGAACTGCTCGGCTATTTGAGAGGATACGAATAGAGTAGTTCCGTACCCTTCTAGCGGTGACTGCATCGGCAGCCAAAATGATGCCCATACATTCTGCCTGAAAGCCTTTGTACGCACCAAGTGGTCTGGTTATCCTTATGTTTAGATATTCTGAGAAGACCCCGCAGTCGGTCCCTCCTCCAGTTTAAGACCCATCTGTGAAGATTCGTAGGTCAGTTAGGTTCTGACCTTCCCAGGAGTCTTCGAAGAGCTGTATCTTGTATTTCTTATCAAATATGTACTGTTTCGGGACTCTGTCGTTAACAGCCGCGAAAAGCGGTTGTTCCGAAATGATAGTGTCCAGAAGTTGAACGTGAGGAACTCTCTACTTGCTCCACAGGTTCAAAAGCTTTAGTCGTACCGCAGCGCTGGCTGCCTCCTGTTGGATAAACAGCTGCAGAGGCGGCACATCCAGCAATGTCTCCAACGCTGCTGTTGGTGTTGTCCTCATGCAGCCGGAGACAGCCATGCACGCTGTCTTTTGGAAACTTTGGAGTTTTTTACGACAGTCGAAAGTTTGGTGCGTGGCCACCAGACCACAGCGCCGTAGCTTACCATGGGGCGAATTACCGCTGTATAGAGCCACAGAATGATCCTTGGGGTAAGACCCCATTTCTTACCTACCATTCTACTGTGGCATTGTTTAACTTACTGTTTAGGTGACTACTCCAATTCAGCTTACCGTCAAGTATAACCCCTAGGTACTTGACTGCCGGTGAAAGTTGGAGAACTGTGTTAAATAACTTGGGTAAATGTTACCCAGGTTCCGCTTATTAGTGAACATAACTAGTTCCGTTTTCTTGGGGTTCACGGACAGTTCAAACTCAGTGCACCAACATTCCACGATTCTTAGCGCAGACCGAGTGACATCGCAGACTATATTTGCAAACTTACCTGATATAAGGATGGCCAGATCATCTGCATAGCCTACAGTGAAGTAGTGATGTCTGTTTAGTGTGGTAATCAGGTCATTTTAAATGCTTCTTTTAAATACTTAACCGCCTCCATGGCGTAATACTCGTAATTAGTTCATTAGCTTCACACCAGAAGGTTGCTGGTTTGATTCCCAGCAGGTTCTTACTTAGCAAGACTCGGTGGTAAGCCATTTTCTAAGCCCGTCTGGCTAGCTACCACCATCTTATCTGAGTCTTGCCTCCAAACATTAATGTTAACAGCTTTGCTGTGTTCCGGCTTGAATATATGACGGCCAGCTCTTCATTGCGTTTGGGAATCTTGTAATCTCGCTTCCATCTTCGGAATCATTGGAAAATTAAAATTAAAAATTATTTATTTGGAACTTAAACTAAGTGTACAAACTCAATGTGTACGATAGCAACTGCATTAGTCGAGGACTGTGTCGCAGTTACTAACGCCCACCTCCGGAAGAAAGAATAATATGACGTTCCTTAACGAGTAAAATGTAAAACAAAAAGACAATTGTCAGTTACCATCAGTTGAAATGATGCCAAAGATTTATCAATTGCGGATTTTAAAAAAGTGTGTGCGCGTCAGCTCTGACGCACGAAAGGTGTTTACTAATGAATCTTTTTTTGGCTGCCGGCCTTCGGTTTCACACGAAACGCTCCGGGCTCAGCCTTGTAATGGTAATGGGTATGGACGGGTTGGTTTCCGCAACCAGGCACCCGATGCGCCCATTTTTCGTGGTTAGCTGGCATCACTGCCAGCTCAGCTCCTCCAGGAAGTCCAGTAGCCCCCGCAGGTTGCCGACGACTTCCGGGAGTGTCCTCAGGTCACCGAGATACTCGGCCCTGTATGCTGCCACCTATTTGCAATCCAGAAGGATATGGGCAGCTGTCTCTTCGGCCTCCATGCACGCGCGGCGCAGTGGGCTGTTCGTAATTCCTAGGGTGAAAAGATGTTTGTTAAAGTAACCGTGGCCAGTGATGACTGCTGTTAACTGTCGGAGCTGGAGTCTACCCAACTTCAGGACCTTCCTGGCCAGGCCAGGGTTAGTCCGTGGTAGTGCTAGTCTCGTCTGACGACAGGCATCAAGTCCTGTCCAATACCGGTTATGTTCTGACCTTGTGCGCTGTTGCAGAGTTGATCTGAACCAGCCTACGGGGAGGGGTAAGATGGTTTCCGGTCCCACAGCTACGAGTTCTGACCCTCTCCTGGCTAGTTCGTCGGCTGCGTCGTTTCCTCGTGAACAGCTGTCTCCTTTAATCCACTGCAGAGTTACGTTGCTGTGGTGACATATCTCTGTCAGTCTTTGGTGACACTCATGTGTTAGCCCTGAAGTAATGACATTACTTTGAAGGGCCAGTAGAACTGCTCGGCTATTTGAGAGGATACGAATAGAGTAGTTCCGTACCCTTCTAGCGGTGACTGCATCGGCAGCCAAAATGATGCCCATACATTCTGCCTGAAAGCCTTTGTACGCACCAAGTGGTCTGGTTATCCTTATGTTTAGATATTCTGAGAAGACCCCGCAGTCGGTCCCTCCTCCAGTTTAAGACCCATCTGTGAAGATTCGTAGGTCAGTTAGGTTCTGACCTTCCCAGGAGTCTTCGAAGAGCTGTATCTTGTATTTCTTATCAAATATGTACTGTTTCGGGACTCTGTCGTTAACAGCCGCGAAAAGCGGTTGTTCCGAAATGATAGTGTCCAGAAGTTGAACGTGAGGAACTCTCTACTTGCTCCACAGGTTCAAAAGCTTTAGTCGTACCGCAGCGCTGGCTGCCTCCTGTTGGATAAACAGCTGCAGAGGCGGCACATCCAGCAATGTCTCCAACGCTGCTGTTGGTGTTGTCCTCATGCAGCCGGAGACAGCCATGCACGCTGTCTTTTGGAAACTTTGGAGTTTTTTACGACAGTCGAAAGTTTGGTGCGTGGCCACCAGACCACAGCGCCGTAGCTTACCATGGGGCGAATTACCGCTGTATAGAGCCACAGAATGATCCTTGGGGTAAGACCCCATTTCTTACCTACCATTCTACTGTGGCATTGTTTAACTTACTGTTTAGGTGACTACTCCAATTCAGCTTACCGTCAAGTATAACCCCTAGGTACTTGACTGCCGGTGAAAGTTGGAGAACTGTGTTAAATAACTTGGGTAAATGTTACCCAGGTTCCGCTTATTAGTGAACATAACTAGTTCCGTTTTCTTGGGGTTCACGGACAGTTCAAACTCAGTGCACCAACATTCCACGATTCTTAGCGCAGACCGAGTGACATCGCAGACTATATTTGCAAACTTACCTGATATAAGGATGGCCAGATCATCTGCATAGCCTACAGTGAAGTAGTGATGTCTGTTTAGTGTGGTAATCAGGTCATTTCCCACCAGGTTCCATAGTAGCGGGGATAGTACGTCTCCTTGGGGGCAACCTTTCGCGACTATGGCTGTACATGCCTTATCTTTGTCCAGCTTGACAACCCGCTGACTAAGCATATTCCCAATTCATTTGGTCATGGTCAGGTTAACGCCGTGCTTGCGTAGCGCCGTCTCTATGCTGGAGAAGTTTGTCTTGCAAACGCACCTTCTATGTCGATGAAGGTGCCTAGACACATGACCTGATTATGAATCGGCGCTTCGATCTTGCTGACAACAGCGTGAAGGGCTGACTCTGTAGATTTACCTTGACTGTACGCATGTTGGTTGCGGTGCAATGGTATGTTTTTCAACGCATTTTCCCTCAGGTCCCTGTCGCAGAGTCTTTCTAACGTTTACATAAGAAACGATGTGAGACTAATGGGTCTGAAGGATTTGGCGTAAGTGTAACCGCTTTTGCCTGGTTTAGGCAAGAATATCACCTTTACCTCTCTCCATTTGTATGGTACGTACCTGTGGGCAAGGCACGCCCTGAGGATGTTCGTCAGGATTTTAGTGAGTGGATCTTCGCCCCACTGCAGAAGAGCGGGGAAGATTCCATCACAACCAGCTGCTTTGAAAGGTTGGAAGCTGTTTAACGCCCACTTTGTCTGCGGAAACCACCTTGTCGGCAACGGCCCAGTCTCCCTCTGTTGCATATGTTTCCTCTGCATTGCAACTTACCTCTTGCACTATTTGGCAGACAGGGAAGTGTATCTGTAATAGTACACACTCCGCTTCCTCAGGCAAGTTGGTGAGGGTGTTGTCGGGTTTCTTTAGCGATCCCAGATCTTGATTTGGGCCGCTGGAGAGGACTTATCTTACCCTGTTTGCTTGGGAATACGATTCCACTCCCCCGCAGAAGATGCGCCACGATGCAGTACTATAGTGTTACACAGAGATTGGCCTTGGGCTTTGCAAAGAGCGCTCAGGGTTTCGCCCTCGGCATCCGGCCTCGCACGGAACGCTCCGAGCTTCGCCCTCGCAAGGAGCGCTCCGGGCTTCGCCCTACGCGGAGCTCGGCGTATGGCCTCGGATTACCATGTTGCCTTAGCCTTAGCCATGGCTGCTAACCCACTTTCTTATTTTGGTTTTGTTCATTTGCTCTTATTTACTTACCTAATCGTTATCCATTAATTAGATAAACGCCTTGTTAATTAACAATGTCTGAAGACGGTTAACAGTTACGGAGTAGAGTAAACTCCAAAAACCCGCCGGATCAATTGGGAGACAAACGTTGCTCGAACTATTTGCGCGATTGCTCTGGCACATCGATATCGCTTTGTATGCAAATTAGTCTCTCCACGTCAATTCTGTTCTCAACACACCAACCTTTTGACAGATTTCCTGTGTCTAAATTCTAAATCGGTGTCGAGTCGGAGAACAGAAGAGCAGAGGAGTTTAAAAAATGCAATATAACGTCTTATTTACCGTGGCAGAAGCGCAGTTTTGTTAAAATCAGTTTTTTTTTATTATAAAATATAACGTATACAAACGTTAATGTTAAACTTAAGTAAATACATAAATTTATACATATTTGTGTGATGGCCTGATGAAGATTGGATAGTTTCGCCATCTCTGTCTGTCTGTCTTCTGTCCGTCTGTCCGCAGCTTAGCTCAGAGACTATTAGTACTAGAAAGCTGTAATTCGGCCTGGGTATTAAGGCACAGATTACTAAATAGTTACTTATTAAGGTGGATTAATCAAGCCGTCAAACTGGGACAAAAAATGTGGTTTTTTTTTCATATTGTACTTCGTATTGTTTCATGTTTACATGTAGTAAAGAGGGGGTGAATTTTTTTCCTTAACGTAATTTTTGTACCCTTTCGTGTGAGGGGGGGGATCGTTGGAAAGGTCTTTCAAAACTACTCAGAGTTTGCTCAAACTGTTTTTCGATTCAGGGATCCATTTGCGACATATTAAGTTTTAAAGTGATAATTTTTGTAAGAGCCAAGCGCATTCCCCCACCCCCCTCCTCCTCCCCTCCTCCCCCGCGCCTCCCCTACCAGCTTAACCGCTATTTCAGGACATCTAGAAAAAAATGGAAATAGGAAATGTAATAAAAAAAGGAAAACTATCACGGTTTCTCAGTTTATATTTATTATAATTATTAATAACATTGCGCGAGTGGGACTCGTAGTTGGCCGGTTGTGTAGAATCCGCAAACCGTGACCACGCCCCTGCGCCCCTGCGGCCCTGCGGCCCTGGTGTTACAAATGCCTCTAGGTGGTTAACATTTCATTTCATTTATTTATTTCAACAACAAATTACATTGTGTTTGAAAGTACACAAATAATAACAAAATATAAATTAATAATAATCATCAGTACCAAAGAAATATAAAATGTCAAATTTCCTAAAAGACTTAAATAATAATAATAAAATAACACGATGTCGTAGTAATAAAATTCACAAATAAGTACCACAAAACATAAAAATATAATTAGCATGTCATTGAGTAATAATAGTTTCAAATAAAAGTCGCAATAGTAATTATAATTGGCAATGTCTTCATATTTATGTTTTGAAATAGTCATCCAGGCTTTAGTAGTTTGTAAAAGTGACCTGAGCCTGGACCGAAACTGACTTGTATATAATAAGTTTTTCACCTCTATTGGCAACTTGTTAAACAACCTAACAGCCTGATATTGTGAGCCGTGCACAACAACCTCGAGTGTTGGTTGTATCTTATTTTTAATGTCCTGCCTTCTCGTAGATTCCCTTACTTGCCTTTCTTGTCTACTTTCAAATTCTGTAAAGTTTTTTGCGAAATTACACAGAACTACCATTAAATATAAACTAGGTACTGTCAAAATCCCTAACTTTTGAAAATAATCTTTACACGATTCTCTTTGACAAATACGTACCATAGTTCTGATGGCACGATTCTCTTTGACAAATACGTACCATAGTTCTGATGGCACGATTCTCTTTGACAAATACGTACCATAGTTCTGATGGCACGATTCTCTTTGACAAATACGTACCATAGTTCTGATGGCACGTTTTTGCAGAACAAATGCTTTCTGTACATTGTAGCTGTAGCTGTTACCCCACAGCTGAATACTATATCTTAGTTTAGATTCTACGAGGGCATAATAAACTGTCTTTAAGTGGTCCATGCTAACTTCGTCACGCAAACTTCTCAGGGCATAACATGCTGAACTTAGAGTACTTTCTATATTTGTCAGCTCATGTTTCCAGTTTAACTGAGCATCTATGTGAACAACTAGAACAACTTTTATCATTTAGACTCGTTAAATCATATAAGCTGATAAAATGGCGTTTGTGTCGTCGGCAAAGACCACTAATTGTGTGTCATCAGCAAGATGATTTTGCATGTATGCCATCATATCATTTGAGAAGGTTATAAAAAGTATTGGACCTAACACAGAGCCTTGCAGTACGCCTCTGTTTATGTTGACTATGCTAGATTATTGCACTCTTTCATGTCCGTCATCATCAATCGATTTGAGTTCCACAAACATTTTCCGATTTTCTAGGTACGTTTTGAACAACTGTAAGGCTTTATCTCTGACACCGTAAAAAATCAACTTTTCTAATAATAATCTATGATTTATTGTGCAAATGCAGAGCTTAGATCTAGGAATAGCCCAGCTACTTTTACTCTATCATTCAATTTCTGTAATACGTCATTATTAAGAGTATCCATGTCATCAGTAGTTCCAACATTCTTTTGATAGCCAAACTGTCTTTCATTCAGAATTCTATTAGAGTTCAGATGTCTCAGCAGTCGATCTTTAAGTATTCTTTCAAATATTTTGCCTAGTGTTGGTAACAAGGAAATTGGTCGATAGTTTTTCGGATCAGTAACAGAGCCTTTTTTATGTATGGGGACTACTTTAGCAAGCTTCAGTTGATCAGGAACCACTTCCCATCAGGTCTGTCAGCTTTTATTATATTATTTACAATTAAAATAAATAGACAGCCACGCTTTTTGCAAAGCCTTCGCCTTCTGCTGTAGTCAGGCATACACTTATCAACAAACAAAACATAACACTTGCTAGTAGAAATTGTAAAGTAACCTATATCAATCTTGATGAAAAATTTCAGTTTGTATGGGATGTACCTTATAAGATTTTTTTCTGAACAACGCGTCACAGAGTTTGCTTGATATTGTTCGAGTCGTTTTTGATAAAAAGTAACAAACAACCTTGCGGGAAGCCGCTGGATGCGGACAGCGCAGGACCAGTCGTCGTGGAAATCCTTGGGGGAGGCCTATGTCCGGCGGTGGACGTCTTTCGGCTGATATGATGATGAACAAACAAGCTGTATTTGTATGGGAGGCACCTTATTCCAATTTTTCCTGGAGTAAAGAACTAACTCGTGTAGTAAGCAATGCAAAGTTATAGTAAAGAGTAAAGAACAGAGTTTAATCAAAATCGTTAGGCATTTTTGAGTGTTTTATGAAAAAAGAACGGTGTCTTTTTACTAACTTTTTACAATCATATAAAATGAAGTTGGAGATACTAAAATAAAATTACTCTAACCCAAATTGTATCCAAATCCATTTAGCGGTTTAGGCACTAGAGCACCGGGCAGGCATACACACACACATTCCGTCATTCATTCATCGTATTTATCAACTTTCCCTTATGAATCCATTGACAATTCTCTTAAAAATTTAGATTCCATTCCATTCTCAATTAGTTAATCTATTTATTTGGAGCTCTCAAAAGGGCTTTTGTGCCCTAACCACTCCGGGAGTGCCGACGGAAGTGAAAACTTTTTACAGTTTTATAAGTTTTGACTCTCTGAGTGTTCCTGGCGAACGACTAGGTTGACAAAGTTTTGACCCTGCGAGTGTTCCTGGTACAGTGTCGTTACATTACAGTGTTGCGAGTTCCATGGTTTTTTCCCATCTCAAAAATGCCCAATGCGCCTAAAGAAGTTTTCACTTCTTGTCTTCTTTCTACACGTGATGTATTGTGTGTGTAAATGGTGTCTATGTATGAGCCGTGTCGGTGTCACGGTGTCGCGGTGTCGCTCTGACCCGTGTCCGTGCTAGATCAGCCCGATTAATACTGTAAGCTGTGTGTCAAGGCACATGCACGGAACTATGTAGCATCTGTCCATGACTTACTTCGCATAGAATTCAGGATGTCACGCAAGGCGTAAGATAATTTTTGCATAATAAGTATGATACTACTTACTTGACCTTCCTCGGACCTCGAGACTCGAGGTGTTACACCTACTATACAATTAAAATAAACCAGAATACCAAGTAAATGCAACCTACTCTGCTTGTAAACAATAAAATTGCATGAAGGAAAAGCCCGTCAGGCTTCTGTCATGTAATTCTTATTGTTAAGAAAAAATGTACTCACATTTTCTAGTCATTGTAAGAAATACATAAATAACTGTTCCTGAGTTGATACTGTTTTTAACCCCGACGCAAGCAAAGAGATGTTACAAGTTTAACGTGTGTATCTGTCTGTGGCATCGAGCTTCCAAACGGATGAACAGATTTGGACTAGTTTTTTTTTTTGAAAGGTGACTTGATCGAGCGTGTTCATAACTATGATTCAAGAACATTTGTTTAGCCGTTTGAAGATTCAGCTCTTTTCTAGTTGATGTACGGATGTGAGCAACTTTCACATGTCTGGTCGATTCGAAATTTAGTATACTGTACTTTAATGATATTACAAGAACATTGTAACTTCACCCGGAAATCTGCAGGATCCACCAACTTGCTTTGAACTTATTAGAGTAGTCTCAATGAATATGTTATTGGTAGATAATAACTATAATAATACATATTACTTTAGAGGTTAAAATTGTAAGAAATGGATCATCCTCGCATTTTAATTTTAGATTCCTTGATAATGGCACCTGGTTTTTACCAAAATAACTGTGTTTTTTATTTTACACTTTTGGATAGCCAGCGTATATTATTTCTTATGTTTTAAACCCACGACGAAAACAGAGGAGTTTCTTGTGATTTGTATATCTCTCTGGGGCATCGTAGCTCCCAAACGGATTAACCAATTTGATTAAGTATTTTTTTTGTTTGAAAGGTGACTTAATTTAGAATGTTCTTATCTATCATCATCATCATATCAGCCACAAATCGTCCACTGCTGGACAAAGGCCACCCCCAAGGATTTCCACGACGACCGGTCCTGCGCTGCCCTTATCTATAATTCATGAAAATATATTCAGTTGTTAATGTAGATGGTCGAATGCCCGCCGAAAAAGGGGAGTGGTGCACTAACTCAAATAATGTACACCCTGGGCAGATTTTAGGTGCAATAAAAAGTCAAAATCAAAATAGCCACTGAAAGTGAGTTTGCTTCGATTTGGCTGAAATTTACTCTTCTTCCTTCTCTTTGCTTTTCACATTATATGGGGTCGAGTATCCTCGTTCTGATGCGCCAGCACTGCCTGTCCTGAGTTGTCCTTTCGGTCAGTTGGGCTCGTTCCAAATTTCATTAATTAAATGTTAAGTTATTTCAATATGTGCTCGTTGAACTGCATAGTGTTTTTTTGTTGTTGAAAACTCATAATTAACTAAAACATTAATTATTTTTTTATTTGCACAGAATTTCAAGTTTTTTTGTTTTGTTGTTTCAAGACTCAGTTTTGCTTATTGTTCACTTCTTACTTTTGAGCTGCACGTATGTATAATAAGGGAGTGTTTTTAATGGTGAATTAAAAACACTCCCTTATTATCTCCCTCTAAAACAGTTACAGCAGGCGACTAGTTAGTTGAATACGGCGGTCTGCGCTAAATAGAGACATAAAGGTTCTCATGTTAACGTGATAGGCTACTGTAATCTAGATTTTCTTAACAAAAACGAATTAAAAGTCGAATTAAAAAAAAATAGGAATATATGAGTCCGTCACGCGGTCCTGCGCCTTAACCGCTGGACCAAATATGTAATGAGATTTTGGTTTTGAGACTGAAATATGAGTCGCACCGGGCGTATTTTTTGCAATTTTAAATATTTCAATTGATTTAATTACAAAAAAAATAATGAATGTGTCCCCAAATTGTAAGAGTCGGGACACACAGCCGCAGGCGCAGGCGCAGGCGAGGAGTTACACTCCAAGGCTTAACAAATATTATCACTCTTTTATGGGAAGTTGCGTAAAATGTATCCGGTCCTGTCACTCACGGGATTAAGACGAATCTAACGATACCTCGCACTCTAAATCCATCAAGCATTTATAAAAGATCGTGAATAAATAAACATACATACTCAAATTATCTTGTCCCATCTCCCTTATCATACTCCTTTGTGTGTGTGCAATCGTATAAAAAATATGAAAACCTTCAACAATGTGGCGTTAGTGGATTCCACTGTCTACTTGCGTCTTATAAGGAACATAGAAATCGAATTATCAGTAAATCCCACACACTGTTGGAATGTCAGAAATGCATTCAAGAAAATATGAATTGTATGTGGGCTAAAATATTTTTGACACTCCAAATATGAATCGTACACTTTATGTGTACCAAGTCAAAGGGTCGATAAGGGGAGATATGTATTTGCGGCATAACTATTAAACTTGTAGTGGGAAATACCTATTGTATAGTGGGAGTGGGACGTACCGACATGTCTGGCTAAAGCTATTCTTTTTTTACCTTTACCTACGTTGTTATTATTTACTTCACTTGTTTATTGTTCATCAGAAACTCGGTTCATTGGAACTTTAAATTAAAGTGCTTCAATTGTCTGTTTTAAACCCATCACATAAAACACGTGGTGGGCAAGTCGATGTGCAGCCTGGTCGAAGAGCTGCCACATACTGCGTGCGGTGTGACCTCAGTGGCTGGCTACAGGCTGAATGTAAACTCGTCAGTGAAATACTTCCATTTAACCCACACCAACACCACGTGGCTATCAGTTGTTAAACCGGTACAAAGTTGACGGTTTTTGACCAAATTAGTCCTCTGGCATTTTGATATCTCAAGTATCGCGAGCCAGATATTGACGGGACTACTACCTGTCTGCAGCCGCTGGAGTGCTTTCACTAAAGATATACACAAATCTGTGGCGGCTCTTGTACCACTGTGGCCCACCGTCATTTTCCGTCCATGCAAAATGCAGAGTCCGATCGAACAGTTCACTTTTTGAGTGTGGATACTCGAAATGGTTTTTCGTGATTATTCAATAAAGAACTACTTTTCGATAGTACTTAACAGTTCACTTTTTGAGTGTGGATACTCGAAATGGTTTTTCGTGATTATTCAATAAAGAACTACTTTTCGATAGTACTTAACAGTTCACTTTTTGAGTGTGGATACTCGAAATGGTTTTTCGTGATTATTCAATAAAGAACTACTTTTCGATAGTACTTAACAGTTCACTTTTTGAGTGTGGATACTCGAAATGGTTTTTCGTGATTATTCAATAAAGAACTACTTTTCGATAGTACTTCTGAAACATAGCTCGTAGAACAGATGACAGTTGAGGTAGTAAAGTTCTCGCGTGGCAACTGCGCATCGGAACACGTAGTGTAGGCAGGCTGCCCACTTGGTGGATCGATGACCTGATGAAGGTCGCGGAAAGCCGCTGGATGTGAGCAGCGCAGGACCGGTCGTTCTGGAAATTCTTAGGGGAAGCCTTTGTCCTACAGTGGATGTCTTTCGGCTGATATGATGACTACTGAAACAAAGTCACTACCTACGCGGCGCGAACGGAACGAATACAATTACAACTGTGTACGTATACTGTTCACTTACCATCAGGTGAGATGATGCCAAGGGCTTACCAATTATTGTGAATAAAAAAAACCTTAGCAAAATAATAGTATTACGGTATTTTATTAGAATATAAAATGTAGGACTGTTTCTTTTTCAAGTTTAAAACGCATATTTATACCAGAAAAAATTTACTTATTTTGCAAACACCATATCAGGAAGTAGTGTTAGATCAGAGCGATATGTCAATCGCGGAATCACCGTGACATTAGAGGGCTACCTACGTTTGCATTCGGCCCGAGTCCCGCTCGACATATAACGCCATTCAATTGAGAACATAACATCTTCACGTGAGTATAGAATGTGACTCTCCGTCTAGCCAAGAGCGCTAAACTTAATCTGCCACTATATTGAGTTCACCATTCATATTCACCATTTTGCTGTTAGGGTTATATGCACATCTGTATGTATCGACCTATGTGTGTAGCGTTATCATGGATAATACTCATCGGGGAAATAAAGAATAGTCAACGGAAATTTCATTGTATGCTTGGTGAAGTTTTGCAAACGTCGTGGTAAGTTTGCCAACGATTAGGATTGGAAAACAGAACGTATAACATGGAAACACCACCCGTGAACAATCCCGGAGACGGTGGCGGGAGGAGCGGGCGTGGACGGTGCACGGTGGACGCGGCAGTCGCACCGGGGCCGCGCGCCGCGCCGCCGAGCGCGCCACAGACATGGATTGGGGCATTCGCCGTAAGTTCGCTAACTTTACAACTTTTGTTCCTGTCCTTCCTTACAACCTAGAGCCATGGAACCGAACTCGGCGGCGGCGGGGGGTCGCTCGAGTTCCCGCTGTCCGCAGCTGGCGAGGACGCGCGATTCGCTAGTCGCGCGACGCTCGCGATCAAGCCGATAGTAAACAAACGCATGTGCCTCGCGGAGTAGTCTGACCGGTGTGCCCGCAGATGCCGCCGCGCCGGTCGGCTCACCGGCGATGGTATTTTTAACTCGAACGGCGGTTCGATGTCCGCTCGTTGGCCAAATCGATATGCATAATGTTGTCCTTGAAAGACTGCGCTAAAAAGTTTAGTTAAAAGTGTTCGTCTACTCGGAAACCGGTGACTCTATGTCTATTTCTTCACGTAAACTTGTAAGTTCCAACTTTGTTCCAAAGCTACCTTGGGAGCTCCGACCTATAATATTTTGATCCGCGATTGTGGAAGTTGTAAAGTTTCCAAATAACTTTGTGTGAAAGACGTCCATCTAGTGGGAGGTTCATTTCCTGTGTGTCATACTTAAATTTCATTCCGCTGTGAAATGCCACGATAAAGAGCCTTTTTATGGTCCTCTCATAAAATTGAAGCAGTTTTTTACTACTTATACGTTATGTCGCAGCGAAAATGCCCTCCGGTGAGTTGGTGTCGTGTCGTGGCTGGTCGGCTATCCCTATTTACACTGATAACGTCAACATAAGCAACAAAGGCCATTGTTCTTCCTATTGAATTCAGATAGCACACCTAACTATTTTCACGTGAGTTAACTCGCGACCTCACAGGTAAGCTATTAAAGCTATGCCAATGTTAAACTTTACGTTGAAAAATGGTGATTGTGTTCGTTTGTGAGCACATGATTAATGTTGCCCTGTTCATTAATCACGGCAGGTTGATCGCTATGTCATGCGTAGTTGTGCTGTTTAGTTCTCTTTACGACAGACGCAATTGTCTGTTTATACACGTATTCAATAGCACGCAGCTATTGAACATCTCTCGCATCGCATTCATCGCGTTGTGCCTAATTACGAGTAGCTGTGGAACAAATAATATGAACAAACAACTTACCCAAGTAAACCTATACTTTTATTATATTCGCTGAGAAACACGACCACTTACTATTTTTTACTAATTATCCTTCCTTATATTATAAATGTGAAAATGTGTTTTTTTTTCGTCCCTCTTTCAATCGCAACGTTACAACGGATCTGTGAATCTATTTTTTGCACATAGATAGTTGACGGTGTGGGAAGTGACACTAGGTATTTTAAATTCCGTGAAAATAGCATATGCCGACACAGTGCCTGGGGGAACTGAGAACGAACAGTTTTTTTGGTTGATTTCTAGAACGTTGCAACGGAACTACGGATGACGTGATTTTTTGCACAGAGATACTTTAATGGGTGGGCTACTAATAATCAGTGTAAATAACAGTAGTGGAGTGATCTGGAGGAAACTTATTGCTAATCTCACGTCGCAAATGAGCGACCAATTGACGTGATTTTTTGCACACATATAGTTGAGGGGGTGGGCGGTAACATAGACTACTAAATTAGTCTAGCCCGACATAGTTCCCAAGGGATCTGGACTCTGGAGAAAGCTCAAAGACAGTCGTAAAAAGATATCCACGCTGATGAAGTCGCGGTAAATAGCTAGTTTATTTTATAAATTGAAATGAAGTGAAATTCGAATGTCACTCACAATTATTTTCCGACTTTGTTTATTCAAAGTCATTTACGTAGTCAATAAGTTGTGGGCGGGGCACATAGCTAGTAGAACAGATGGCCGTTGGGATAGTAACGTTCTCGAGTGGTGACAGCGCACCGGAAGACGTAGCGTAGGCAGGCCTCTACTCGGTCAGACCTGGGAAGGTCGCGGGAAGGCGCTGGTTGCGGGCAGCGCAAGACCGGTCGTCGTTATGCCCTTCTAAAGTTATACGCAAACGCGATTTTCATAGCTTTCTTTCTCAATATCTCAGGTTCTAATTGAAGTACGCGGTTTGTTTTTGTCTAAGAACACTCGCTGGAACGAGCTCTTCCATTTGAGCTATAATTGCCCACTTAAATTGGTCGGGTTGAAAGTGCTAGGTGGGAACATTCAACGCACACTGCGCAATGACGATGGCGCGCCCACCACGCACCATCGCGTCGATGGCGAGCTTCTCGCGGTTCACCCACCGCGCACCCTCGATGTCCGTAATAAAAGAATGGTGCGGAGCAGCACGGCTCTTCCTCGTGTAAATGAACATGATTGCTTAATAAATAAATGATATAAAATAAGTGCAAGACAACATAAGATGTGTTTAATTACGCAAAGAGAATAACCAAGTAATGGCAGACAGGCGGGCGTGAGGCGAGTTATGGCAAATGGTACATCGCAGTAAGAAAGAAAGAAAGAAAGAATTAAATAAAGTTTATTCGGCAAAAAATAAATAGAAAAATAATTACAATATTAGGTACTTAATTGAAATAAACTTAAAGATTAAAACTAAAAACTAAAATTAAATTTTATGCCGAATAGGTCCAAGACTCAGCATGGTGCTGTGGTTTTATTATCTAAAACCACAGCGCTGATATTCTGTCCGGACCCAAAGGAGGGGAGAAAAAGGAAAAGGGGTGGGCCTACGTACAAAGCGGACTCACTTATCACATTGTAGGATTTAATTGGTGTGAAGGTGATCAATCGGTAAATACAATATTATTATGGTTATAATTACAGTAAAAGGTTATAATCATTATAGGTTGTAATAAGAATAATTATAATAAGTTAGGTTGGTTTACGATAAATAAATAAAAAAATGAATAAATATATACTAAATTTATGAAGAGTAAAAACATTACTCGTATCTTTAATATTTCCAGAGTATTCTTAAGGGTTTTTCAATAAGGGCGGGTAGATTTTGAAACGAAATTAAACAAGCTGCGTATGAGGTATCAACAAATTTTTTTATTTATTTAAAAGGCCCATATATGCCATTAAGTATGGAAGATGACATCATTCAAATGCCCGCCTCGGCTTCTCACAGTGGCACGGATCCGAGTGGTCCAATTTTCAATGACTCTTCCGCATAGATCCGCCTGAATTTGAGCGATGGCATGTGTTATGTTCGCCTTCAGGGCATCGGTGGATTGTGGTTTATTTGCATAGACCTGCGACTTCAAAAAACCCCACAAGAAAAAGTCTAGCGGGGTTAAATCGCATGACCTTGGTGGCCAATTCACATCACCCCTGCGAGAGATAACCTTAGTCTCAAATCGCTCATGCAGAATGTCAATCGTGGCGTTCGCTGTGTGGCACGTAGCGCCATCCTGCTGGAACCACATGTTGTCTAGGTCCATATGGTTCAATGTGGGCCATAAAAAATTGGTTATCATCGTTCTGTAGCGCTCGCCGTTGACAGTGACCGCCTCACCAACGTCGTTTTCGAAAAAATATGAACTTTGAGCTCCTGGGTCATTTGAATCTTATACGGGTGTAACCCTAAGTCCCGTCGCAAAATTCGCCAAGTTGAAGTTTGCGAAAGGCCGAGTTCTTGTGCACGGCGAGGAATCGACTGCCTCGGGTTCTGCTGTACACTTTGACGGACCGCCGCGATATTCTCGGCTGATCTTGCGTTTCTTGAACGTACAGGTGTGGGTTGATTGATTAACGAACCGGTTGTTTCAAATTTTTCCACCAAACGCTGAAGAGTCGACTGTGAAGGGCCACCACGTCTACCGTAAAATGGGCGCAATGCACGCAACGTTTGCACTAACGAACACTCATTTTGATAATAAAGTTTTATCATTTGTACGCGCTGTTCAATTGTGTAACCTGCCATGATGATTTGGCATAAGCAACTGAATAATAAGCAAAAGATTTGACAATTGTCACCAAAACAAAATGGCCGCCACGGGCCGCCAAAATCTACCCGCGCCAATTGAAAAACCCTTTAGAAGGACGACGGACAACAGCTGGAGTAGTTTCATAGTAAGAAGTGCAAGGGAGGTAATGAGTGTGTGAGGCGGTGCGTGCGGTGCGCGAGCCGAACAAATTGAGTTATCTCTCTCCCTCCTCCTGTTCACTCGCCTTTACCTCCTACACGATGATTTTTTTGGCAACGCGCGTATTCATGTGGATAGTCACTTTTTTGGCAACGCGCGTATTCATGTGGGATAGTCACTTTTTTGGCAACGCGCGTATTCACGTGGATAGTCACTTTTTTGGCAACGCGCGTATTCATGTGGATAGTCACTATTTTGGCAACGCGCGTATTCATGTGGATAGTCACTTTTTTGGCAACGCGCGTATTCATGTGGATAGTCATTTTTTTGGCAACGCGTGTATTCATGTGGATAGTCACTTTTTTGGCAACGCGCGTATTCATGTGGATAGCCACTTTTTTGGCAACGCGCGTATTCATGTGGATAGTCACTTTTTTGGCAACGCGCGTATTCATGTGGATAGTCACTTTTTTGGCAACGCGCGAATAAATGTGGATAGTCACTTTTTTGGCAACGCGCGTATTCATGTGGATAGTCACTTTTTTGGCAACGCGCGTATTTATGTGGATAGTCACTTTTTGCGAAGAAAAATACATGGTAAGTATAGCACGTTCGGGGAATTAGCTGCAGGACACCCGAACGGAGTTCTGGAAATGTGTTGAAGGATAAAATAATTTTACAAAATAATACAATTAAATAGATACTTTTTTATTTAGAATTTAAGTCACTTTCACTGCTGGACGAAGTATTTTCATAATCGTCGCCTTCATTAATAATTAAAGAATGAATAAGATGTGTGCGACCCTGTACGGGACGCGGGTGTTACGTCGGCAGCGCCGCGATTGAACTTAGGATGCCCCCTTTAACACAAGCGGCATTTATGAAAGGTGCAGCTAATTCAGCGAACGAACTTTACCTATGTTGTACCAGTTGTACACTGTACTGGGTGAGTGGTACGGCGAGTGGCGACGACGGACGCTTTTAGGAGGTGAATCAACAGACGAAACTGAACAAGTTTCCCAAAAAACGTATGATCAATATAAATAGATATGAGACGTTCCGTACAAGTAACAAATCGATCAGCCCATTACCCAACTTTGTATAAAGAGTCCAAAAATGTGTTTGCAAATATACCATATAATATAATTTGTTAGGGCTCCTTGTGGACTACGGAACCCCTAAAACTCCCCCAGTACTAATTTCAATCGACGACTATAAAACAAATTAAATTACTTTTTACCGTATAAATACATACCTACGTTATTTCTCCCGGTGGTTTTTTTGTTTACGTATGTAAAAAACTGAACAATACCAATTGCGCATTATGATCTGTTCATATTTCTTTAAAACATGTATTTTAGTTATCTGTCATCTACAATAATAAATAATAATATTCTTACCTGTACTCTGTACGACTTCGACGAAGCGGCAACTTTTGCTAAACATTTAGTAGAGAGGATGGAAGGTATACTCGTGAACAAACTGGGTGGAATTTGCTGCTCACTGGATTATATTCTAAAGCGCAGGTTAGTCAATTCAATCTCCTCGCTTGGACTATTTACTAAGTAACATTAGATTCAGATCAATGTACAGTCGAGTTCATTAATATATTGGCAGGGCCAATGTTTAAAAAAAATTTAAGCATCGAAATGAATATAAAGTTCTATACCAACAATTAATGAACCGTTTACATGATACCATTGTATAATAATAATTTAAAATTTCCAGTTGTTTTTTTTAAATGACCTAATCTGTCTTTAGGGTTGTCACTGTAATATTTTTTTTCAATCAAAAATAGCTAGCGACTTTGATAAAACGTTGTACATTAGCATTACTTTACATGATCCACCATACAGGGTAGTTCGTTTAAAAAACTGAGTTAAGTACCTCCAATGAAAACCCAGGTAGTTCGTTACTTTTTACTAATCGCTCTAACGATATTGATGAAACTTTGTACGTTGCTATACGAGGGCTGTTTGATAAGTTGTTTTAAAAAGAAATTATTTTTTTAAAATATAATTTACATTTCTTTTTCAACATGGTGGGGCTAGTACCCGAGAATTAATCATTTCATTTCATAGTCTCCTTTAAGGGCCAAACACTTATACCAGCGAGTTTCCAATTTTTTCATCCCCTCCAAAAAATAAGATTTGTTGAGGTCTGCAAAATAGCCGTTTACACCTGCGATGCAGTCCTCATTTTTTATTTTTTTTTGTCCTCCAAGCCATCTTTTCAAATTTGGGTATAGGTAGTACACGGAGATAAGTCCGGTGAACACGGAGCATGCAGAACCAGCTCGAAGACCAACTTGTGTGTTGTAGCCCTCGCAATGATTGACGTGTGCATTGGGGCATTGTCTTGATGAAAGAGGACTTTCTTGGGGGACAATTTTGGTCGTTTTTGCAACAATTTGGCATTAAAACGGTCCAATAATTGCGTAATAACGGTCAGTAATAGTCTTCCCCTTTTCCATGTAGTCAATCATGGTGATTCCTTCGCCATCCCAGAAAACTGTCGTCATCACTTTCCCAGCCGACAAAACAGTCTTAGCCTTCTTTGGAGCACATTCACCAGTAGCCATCCATTGTTTGGATTGCTGCTTTGACTCGGATGTATAATGGTGGACCCATGTTTTGTCCACAGTGACAAATCGACTCAAGGATTACGCTTCATCATATCCAAATACAGCTTTGAAATTCGCTGTCATTGGCGTTTTTGTCTTTCCCCAACTTTGTTTGAACTTTACTACCCCAACGGCCATCTGTTCTACGAGCTACGTGCCCCGCCCACTGCCACTTATATTTAGCAATTCTGAGAGCTATTTCATTCACTTTGGTTCTCCTACGGATCTCCTCGTTTCTGATTCGATCACGCAGATAAACTGAGCATAGCACGCTCTATTGCCCTTTGGGTTAGCCAAAGGCGTGGTCTTGCTATTCTCATGGAATAAAAAGTAGCCTATGTCACTTCCCACCTTGTCATCTACTAGCGTCTCTGTGAAAAAAATCACGTTAATCCGTTGCTTTGTTGCGACGTGAAGAAGGAACAAACAAACACACCTTCAAATTTAAAATGTTAGTAAGGATTCTTTTATGGTCCCTTTGCGAAATTTTTTCAATGGTTTTTTGTGAGGTTTTTTTGGAAAAATAATTAAAAGTTAGCTAATTTTAAATAGTATCAATAACTTAAACGTATGTAAAAAGACCAAAACAAACAATCCGTTAACGAGGTACATTCAATTCGCAACATTTACGAACAAGTATACACTCGTGCGTGAACAAGATTATCGATCATTTCACACACGGCGCGTTACAGTGTAATGCAATCTTGTTTTGCACAATTGTCGCAAATGTATATCGTAGTTTTCGAGTTTGGCATCGCTTGTTTGTCACGAAAAACTTTTAACGCATTTCTCAATAACTTTGGCAGAATGTAACTTCCCAAGGTCCTTGCATTGTGCTTTGAAGATAGAGACTACGCCTTCAAAATTTCATATTTGTAAAGCGATGTCATAATTTGTAACTATTTGACAGAGGTCTCTAATAGAATTATGTGACAATGCACAGTCATCATAATTATCAGCCGAAAGACGTCCACTGCTGGACAAAGGCCTCCCCCAAGTTCCAACTGCCATTTCTGATTCGATCGCGTAAGGAAATTCCGAGCATAGCTCGCTCCATTGCCCTTTGGGTGACCTTGAGCCTTCTTATGTGGCCCATAGTAAGCGACCATGTCACTTCCGTATGTCATCACTGGCAACACACACTGGTCGAAGACAATGGTCTTAAGACTCTGCGGAATTTGGGACGTGAAGATATTACGAAATTTCCCGAACGCTGCCCAGCCGAGTTGGATTCGACGATTGAGATCTTTCTTGAAGTTGAACATATCTATCTGGACTGTTTGTCCCAGGTACACATATTCGGCAACAACTTCCAGTGTAGAGATTCCAACCTTCAGAGGAGTGCGACACGGACATTTGACATAATTTTCGTCTTGTCCATGTTTATTTTAAGAAATTTTGGTCTTGTTCATGTTCATTGTAAGACCTATTTGTTGAGAGGCTCTACTGATGTCTAAGTCGTCCATAGTCTCTCAAGCATATCGTATACAAACGGTTAAGTTAGCACGTCTTGTTTCTACGATATGACTGCGACAGTGATACTATAGGGTGGGTCTATAGGTAAGTATAACACGATATTGTGCGGGACACGGTTTCAGTCCAAGTGAAATGTCAAGGCGAACTGGTTGGTATACCGGTCGAGTAGATCCCAAATGCGACGGGTCGTTCCCGAAACACGGATCGCTTGCGTGCGCCTTGTCGGGCTAAGGAGTGAAGTGGATTACTGCGGAACTACGAGTAGTTTCATCTCTGACGGTCAAACCAAGCTGAGCTGTGGAAATGTTACTAAAGTATAACTTTATGGAATTGCAATTCAAGTAATCCTAGAGTCCTATAGTAGATGCACCGCTCCCCGGCCGCCGCACCGCGCCGCAACGCGCCGCACCGCGCCGCACCGCACCGCGCCGCACCGCGCCGCACCGCACCGCACCGCGCCGTCCACACAAATCGTACTCTACTGATAATGTGAAACAAGAAGTTTTTACAAGACAAGTATATACGGACATAGACTCGCTGACCCAATCGCAAATAAACGGATCTTTTTATAAGCTTTTATTTAACTTGCAATGTATGTATGTACCTGTTCGGTCCAAAACTTTCTGGCTGGAAAAATTTGGCGGCTTAAAAAAAATTAAAAAAGATGTCATCGCGATCGTCATTTAGTCTGCTTTTTCGAGTCTGGTTTTGGCGTTTCTGTTGGTTGTAGTTTTTATTTTACGGCGTTTTAACGATACGAATCCGGAAAACTTTCGAAATGATCAAATTGGAATATCGTTCCGTGATCAAATTCCTGACTAAGGAAGGGGTCAGCCCGACCGATATAAAAAAAAGGTTGGATGCCGTGTACGGGGATTCTTCTCCATCATTTTCCACGGTAAAAGAATGGAGTAAACAGTTTCGATTGGGGCGGGAATCCATTGACGACGAACCTCGCTCCGGCCGGCCTATAGAAGTACTCACCGAGCAATGTATTAAATTAGTGGAAGAGGAAGTTCTGAGTGATCGAAGACTAAAGACTAAAGAAATAGCGGCAAGAACCGGACTTTCCAAAACTTCAGTACTTAGGATACTACATGATCATCTTCACATGAATAAAGTTAGTGCTAGGTGGGTACCCAAACTTCTTTCGAGCTTGCAGCGTACTGAGAGAAAAGCGTGTTCTCAAGAAGTTTTAGACGCGTGTAGGCGTTACGGAAAAAGTTATTTGGAGTCGATTGTTACGGGAGACGAAACCATGGTTTTGTACTATGATCCCCTGTCTAAAAGGGAATCGATGGAGTGGCGTCGTCTTGGTGAAAAGCCACCTAGAAAGGCCAAGGTAACGCAATCCACTAAAAAGATTATGGCAACGGTATTCTGGGATTGTCACGGAATACTAATGATTGACATAAAAGAAAGGAATACCACGGTAAATGGCAGCTACTACGCCACCCTTATTGAGCAGTTGCGAGAGGCGATCAAGCAGAAACGACGTGGAAAACTTAGTAGAGGTGTTCGGCTTCTCCACGATAATGCTCCCGTTCACACTGCTGCAATTGCCAAAGCTGCTGTAGCTAAATGTGGCTTCGAGGAAATTCGCCACCCCCCTTACAGCCCAGACCTGGCCCCAAGCGACTACTACTTGTTCTCGAGACTTAAGGCAGACTTAAGGGGAAGACGATTTTCTTCGGATGATGAAGTGGCCCAAGCAGTTTTTACCCATTTCGAGGACAAAACTCCAGAATATTTTTATAAGGGGATAGAAATGCTTATCACGAGATCTGCAAAGTGCGTTGAAATAGAGGGGGACTATATCGAAAAATAAAAATAAAATTGTAAATATATCTACTTGTTTTCTTTGTTAGGCCGGACACTTTTGGACCGCACCTCGTATGTTTGTTCGGGTGAAATTTTGAAAGTTAAATTTGACCCACTTCCCGGTTTCCGATTAAGCTGGAATTTTGCATGCATATGTAGGTATATCGCGTGACAATGCAATATTAAAAGCTTGTACCTAAAAGTTTTTAGGTTTTTGAAAATTATTTAAAAAACAACTTATTGTTTTCTAATTATCAGGGACGGCGTTCTTCAGTGCAGATGATAATGACTTTTGATCAAAATATGTGTCAGAAAACCCGCATCCCTATCAGCTCTATCTTCCAAAAATGAAATGATTCCACGTATAATAATACGACGACCGAATATGCCAGAATGTTATCAAATTTATAACCTCTTTGTTCGCATAAGGACGTATACGCTGGATTCTACTAAAACTATTTCAAATTGTTATTTCAGTTTTAGTGGACATTTGGCTTTATATGTAATACTAGCTGTCCCAGCGAACTTCGTTCCACCTTACACTACACTACCCTACCCTACACTACCCTACCCTACTCTACCCTGCACTACATTATACTACCCTACCCACCCTACAATAAAATCTTCTCCTGACAATAACGAACTCGGCAAAGAAAGAATTAACGAAATCGGTCCAGCCGTTCTTGAGTTATATATAAATGGTGTAACTAACACGACTTTCTTTTATATAATTTATATAAGATATAAGGGAACGAAGTAAACTAATGTACCATAGGTAATGGATGACGGTCGTACCTCTCCCCATACATAAACGGCTCATGTTACGATGCTGTTGTTCGCCAAACTTAAGTACCTAGCTCTGTGTCAGAAATTTGATTGACTTGACCAACAAAAGTTTTGATCGAGTTTGTCGAACTAATCTATAGCAGGTTCTCCTTTAGTAGTTGCGTCATTATTTGACATTTGACGCAGTTTAGCAATGGACCTGTTATGTTATGGAGACAAAATTCATCTCCGGTTTTTGAAACCGGTTTTATGAAAAAACCGGAGAATCTCCGGAGAAATGTCAAGTTTGTGTACCTTTTTTGATTTCAAGTTTTTTGAGTATAATGGAGAGCAATAACGTCATCATATAATATATATCGTCCAACAGATCGTCTAACGTCTCGTCGAAAAACCTTAATTTCTTACAAATAATGTCACGAATTAAAATTACACTCTCAGGTTATGGTGTTCGCTGAAAGATCAATCCATAACCATATATTCTTTTCCTTTGCATAATCTATTATTATAATATCTTCTATCTAGAGCATACACATTTTTCAACATACTGACTTACTTCACTGCCTCAGCGACCCAAAGAGGATCTTAGCCTCCGACACCAAAAGTCACCACTCGTTTTAACAAGAGTCTTCAATTTATTCTTTGTCAAACTAGTTACATTGTAGAATCTTAAACACTGCCCCACGAATGACTTAATAACTTTCATCATATCAGCCGAAGGAAGTCCACTGCTGGACATAGGCCTCCCCCAAGGATCTCCACGACGACCGGTTCTGTGCTGCCCGCATCCAGCGGCTTCCCGAGACCTTCACCAGGTCATCGGTCCACCGAGTGGGAGGCCTGCCTACACTACGCTTTCCGGTGCGTGGTCGCCACTCGAGAACTTTACTGCCCCAACGGTCATCTGTTCTACGAGCAATGTACCCCGCCCACTGCCACTTAAGTTTAGCAATTCTGAGAGCTATGTCGGTTACTTTGGTTTTCTTACGAATCTCCTCGTTTCTGATTCGATCACGCAGAGAAACTCCGAGCATAGCACGCTCCATTGCCCTTTGGGTGACCTTGAGCCTTCTTATGAGGCCCATAGTAAGCGACCATGTCTCAGTTCCGTACGTCATCACTGGCAACACACATTGGTCGAAGACCTTGGTCTTAAGACACTGCGGTATCTGGGACGTAAAGATATTGTGAAGCTTCCCGAACGCCGAAAGTTGGACCTACCTAACTGGACTGTTTGTCCCAGGTATACGTCGGGCATTCAATTATTACTTAGCCTCGCAGCCCGATGGCGCTGTTGTTACAAAAGAGTTTTACTATCGTGCAGTAAATACTTTTTGAAGTCTACTAAGAAGTTTTCAATATTTTCCCTCCATTTGTTTTGTTTTGACAGCCTTTGGAAGCGAGCGTGTCGGTCGGTTTTACAAAAATGGAAAAAGAAAAATATCGTTCAGTGATTAGATTCTTGTTTTTGGAAGGGAAAACGCGCAGCGAAATCAAAGAGCGCTTGGATTCTGTGTACAGTGACTCTTCTCCTTCGATGGCGACCGTCAAAAATTGGTTCAACGAGTTTTCTCGTGGCCGCACGTCGGTTTTTGATGAGCCACGCCCAGGTGCACCGAAAACGGCTACTACGGAGGAAAACGTAAAAAAAATCCACGATCTCGTGTTGGCAGACCGACGATTGAAGATTCGCGAGATAGCTGAGACTGTAGGCATCGCAGAAGGGACAATGCATCATATTCTGCACGAAGAACTGGGTATGAAAAAGTTATCGGCGCGATGGATGCCGCGTTTGCTCACACCAGACAACAAGTGCAACCGTGAGACCACATCGGCGACATGTTTGGCGCTGTTTCAACGCAATCCGGCGGAGTTTTTGCGTCGTTTTGTGACCGTCGACGAAACATGGGTTCACTGGTACACACCAGAGACCAAGGAACAGTCGAAACAGTGGACTTTACCCGGCGAACGAGCTCCAAAGAAGGCGAAGACTGTTCAATCGGCCGGAAAGGTGATGGCCAGTGTTTTTTGGGATAAGGTGTGATCTACATCGATTACCTCGAGAAAGGTAAAACAATCACGGGGCTCTACTATTCGGACTTATTGGGCCGATTCGACGCCGAATTGAAAAAAAAAACGGCCCCATTTGGCAAAGAAAAAAGAGCTGTTCCACCACGACAACGCGCCAGCTCACACCTCCGCCGTCGTCATGGCCAAATTGGTCGAATTACGCTACGAATCGCTGCCCCATCCACCGTATTCTCCAGATTTGGCTCCCTGTGTTTTCTTCTTGATCCCAAATCTGAAAAAAGATTTGGGTCGAATGATGAGGTCATCGCCGCCACAGACACCTATTTTGAAGACCTCGGGAAATCGTATTTTTTGGACGGGTTAAAAAAGTTGGAGCATCGCTGGGCCAAGTGTATTGAATTGAAAGGAGACTATGTCGAAAAATAAATCACTACTTTCTTAAATTTTCGTTTTTCTTTTGTAGGCTAAATATTTGTTGAATTGCCCTCGTACATATTCGGTAACAACTTATGTCATTAGAACATGTTAACAATATGACACGAGAAGTTATACATTAAATCATGTCATGAATGCCGTTGACAAGTGTAGGCCAGTTCACACGGACAGCACCCGGTCACGAGTATAACGCGAGAGTCAGCCATCGCTCCTCTCATATTTTACAATTTTACAAAGGGCTATAGGCACGGCGTTGGCTTGTCGGAAGAACTTACTTTAGGGCGATATGCCTCACCTTACTGTATCTCTTCTCGTTTTGGAGATATCAGCCGCCCAAAGTACATAATGTTCGTGATGATGCACCTTTTACAAAATATTTGCCTGAAGGCGTTTGATCAAATTCTCATTAAAACTAAAATAATGAGTACAAGTTAATTCTGAAATTGTAAGCGCGTATCTTAGTTTGTCCGATACCAGAGGTAATAAGAATTAATTGTAGTATCTTGATCCCTACAGCTTTATGGGTATGCCCCGCATGTAGGGTCGGATACCCATAAAGCTATTCGTTTATATTGGGTCAGCACGCGTAAGTTTGCCTGATCAATAGGCCAGCGCCAGTGCCAGTGCCAGTAAGGTGGGTCGATGGATTAATTTCATGCCTTTCATGGTATTGTTTACTGGGAGATTGACAACTCAATTCCGTGAGGAGCTGTGTGTTTTTATATATATATGTGTGTGTGTGTGTGTGTGTGTGTGTGTGTGTGTGTGTGTGTGTGTACAATAAATAAGCGAAGTTGATGACGTTCCAAGTGTGGGTACGATTCTTTTTCTGTATTTTTGAGTTATAGTTTCACACTCGACATCAATTATGGACAGTCTAATGCAGGATAAAGCTGGGTAAGGATAAACTCGTTCGTACTCGACTTTCTGATATTGACATAAAAGCTGATTGATTATTCGCGATATTGGATCCCTTGAGGCCCGAGAGGGAGGGGAGGGGTGTGCTCTTCCGTTCTATAAGAAATCAAAGGATGTTTAGCTTCCAATTCAAATTTATGATAATTCAAGCGATGTCGCCGCTGCCGTGTATGTTTTGATGTTCATGCGCAGTTTGCGAATCAGTAAATTGGAAACACTGTGCCTTGGGGCGTGTTTTACGTCAGTGAGTTAATGTTACCGCCAATCGAGGAAATGGGGGGTAATATAATAACAAGAATGGATATATTTATAACTTAAGGTAGAACTCTAAAGTCATGACGCGAATTTCAAATTTTAATTTTATATATTTTTTTATTATGGCTTTATGTTTAGTTTCTTGACAAATTTTACCTGTTTCGCGACATTTATCGCGATTTTTCCGGTATGAGTTCCTGATTTAAAACATTTTCTGCAGTTACCTGGAAAGTATCATATTTTAGGTAACTGCAGAAAATATTCTAAGTCAGAAACTTATATCGGATAATTTACTTTTAAATTGTTAGAAAATTATATAAGAAAGTCGCGAAATAGGTTAAACTTCTTAAAAAACTGAACATGGAATCTTTATCAAATATACGAAAAACCTTATTAAATTTTAAAAAATCCTGCTTTTTTACAGTATGCATAAAATCCAATAATTTCATGTTTTTAGATTTCCTATGGTCAGCTGATTTGCCAAACTAGATAGGCGGGCAGTATTTTTATAAGTTTTTATAATGCACAGACTTAAATTATTTAAATTGTAAATTCTGTTTAAACTTAACGTTCTTACGCTGCTATTTGTAAAGGGAAACGAAAAGAAGGCTATGAATTAGTTGTGTTCCGTTTGCGAAACTGCTGGTTGCAGTTGGAAACAGCTCATACAGAAGCTGAACACGTCGCAAATCTAAAAGGTCGGAGCGTTCCCCCCCCCCCCCCCCCCGCCCCTCTGCCCCCGCTACGCAGTTATCGTTTGTTCTATTTATTACACTACCTACCTATCAAATGTTCTTTGTAAGAGCTGAGCCCTTTGCTCGTCGTATCTTCTTACGTCTTTTAGGTGCTTTGTTAATAATAGTAGTTTATGAAACTGTTGCATAATACCCAGCTATGTGCAGTTTCATACACTACTTTATCTAATCTCATACATTGGGATTGAATCAACTAAACAACAAAAATCAAAGTTAAAATAGTAAATCCCACGAAATTCAGTACCTACAACAAAACGTGTCATAGCGCCAAATCCCAGCGCATCACCGCGCTTGCGCTGAAGCGGACGCTGTCACAGACAGGTAACAACAATGCTTTCACTGATCTTAGACATTTTTTAAGCAAGAATGAAAATTATTCACGAAATTCAGTAACTACAACAAAACGTATTCAATTAATGGCGCCAACACCTAGCACATCACCGCGCATGCGTTAAAGCGGGCGCTGTCAGAGACAAGTAAAAATTGGAATGAAAACTTTTTATAATGCTGTAAAAATGGCGCAAACCGCGTGTGCGTTCCAATAAAAAAATTGAGATGGAACTTCGTTGGTGATTTTATCTTTTTGGATTAACTTGTATCGTAATGGAAAAAAAGTAAACTTTTTCTATGTTAGTCAGTCATATACTTTACCCAATTTACTGATTTTGACGGCGTAATGGTTAGTCAATTCGCTTCACACCAGGAGGTCGCGGGTTCCTTTCCCGGTGGGGTAAACTTGTAAGACTCGGTTTGGCGGATGATAAGGCATTTTCTAAGCCCGCCTGGCTAGCTAGCTACCACCGTCTTATCTAAGTCTTGCCGCCAAACATTAGTATGTGAAGATAAGATAGCCAGTTCTCCATTGCGTTGGGGAATCTTGTTAAGCCCGCTTCCATCTTCGAAAATATCGTCACTTACCATCAGGTGAGATGATGCCAAGTGCTTACCAATCATGAGATAAAAAAACTGTAATATTTTTTTAAATCAATTCATTTGGCAGATTTATTTTCGATGTACCCGAAGGTCGTGGCATACACGAGATCTGTGGATTTTTTGATCTGTGCCCGTCCTATACGTCCTCCAAAGTCAAGCTATAAAATACGTAATAAATTAATCTAATCTATGCTCTAAAGACGATCTTTATTACAACGATATAACATATATTATGTGTCGCATAAAGTACCGCTGCAAGTACTCGTGCACTCTGTCCGCCCAGCGGACATGCGGTCGTTGTTTACGCAGCCCGAAGCCCACCCCGGACACTTCATACTAACGAGTGAGAAATTATATACAAACAACTCACGTATGTATAGACGTGAATGCAAGTAGGGCTAATCACCGGCGCGGCGGCGTTGGTCACGAAAAATATTTAATCTAATTTTCAATGTATTTTCAAAAGATGAAGTAACGTAATTTTGACGTGATATGATAACGTCTGAATAATCGATGAACACGGGCTGCATACACAAAAAGGTGTGACGTCATTGTCGCGTTACGCCTAAATGTGTCACGCGGTCACGTTACCCTTGTCACGTTGTACTTGTACTTGTACTTGAACTTGAACTTGGACGGACGGACAACCGTCAAACTAAAAAGAGGCGTTTCTTATACCTAACATCGGTGTGTCAATGGATTAAAAGTATTAGGCTTCCAGGAGTTTGCGATCGATTCTTTGTGAGGAAACACAAAAGTCCATTTTGATTCCTTGTATTTTTGACGTGATAGACTTAGACTTGGACGGGGACTTGTACTTGGACTTGGACGGGGACTTGGCCGTATATTAGAACTGCACTTTGACGGGTACTTGGACGGGCACTTGACGGGGAATCGGACGGGTACTTGTTATCACGTAAAATTATCGTCCGTTAATCGACTTTACAGACAACCGGTTTTTTTAATATGTACGTACAATTAAAGATTGGGAATATAAATAGCATCGTTTCCATAGGTTTGTTAGTTCGTGTCAGCGAGAGATTTATATTGTTTGAAGCAAGATGCAAATAGAAGCGCCGCCATTTATCATTCCCAGTCTAATTGTATTATAGGAGTATATTATTTATGTGTAGCTTGGTATAATTAATTCAATAAAACAAATAAAATTATACTTATTTATACTTGTTATTTGGAATATTTATTTTACCAACTTTTCGGTACGAAATGAATCAGACAGGGTTATTGAAAATGTGACGTATTCCTTTTAAAGGTGTAAACTAATCTAATTTGACACAAAAAAGTGCTTTCAAGTAACAGCCAAATTATTTTTCAAATTTCGTATGAAGAACGACTTGATTTAATTCTTGTAATTTTGTTAAAAATAATTGTATGCAAAACACGGGAAAAACGGCTCCATCTCTGTGTACATTCATTGATTTCTATGAAGAGCTTTATTGTTAGATATCTGGTCAGTTAAAGATATCTTATACGTAGTATCTTTCCCGCGTGTGACAACCCTTACGTTCGAAAACCAATCTAATAAGGCAGGGAGTGTCCTTACTGTACGCTAGAAGACAGAGAGTGTCCATACTGACGCTAGTACTAATATATACAGGTGTAACAAAATTGGTGTAGTTCCCGTTAACTGGGGGATCTACTCGTCATACTGAACAACTTTCTCCAAGAAACCCATAGTCAATTCTCAAAAAAAAATTTGGACCCTCCATACCAAAATGCACAAAATCAGTCGATCAGCTGATCGATTTGTATGAAGAGTAAAACATTTTTTTTACGTTTTCAGCAAAGTCGTTGAACAAAAATTGTTCAGTAACATGAGTAGAAGCCCCAGTTAACGGGACCTACACCAATTTGTTACACCCTGTATAGTGTGCCCGTAGTCTGGCGGCGGGCGCGGGCGCGGGCGGCGGGCGGCGCGGTGAACTTTGCGTGTCTGTTGTCGTTTCTTACCTACAAGTATTTGATATGTATCTAACGCACCTACGTACATATTTGTGCTCTTCGTATTTTCTAAACCCGATTACTACGCGAACTCGAAATTGGACAATAAAAAAAACAGTTTGCTGTCATGGAACTGATTATAAACTATGACAAATTGAATAATGTAAAATTTTGTTTTTCCATTGTAGAGTTAGGTAAGATGAGAAAATACGATAAATAAGCGACAGCAGTTATTTGGGCAGAAATCTCAATATCACAAATAATTTTGTCAAACCGTATCCAATTTCTGTCCGACACGTTATTTGAATAATCTTCGACTAATCCACGTTTAATGTATGAAAATTAACGTTCTAGATATTCATAGTGACACGAAATCAAATCCAGGTTACGTTTGAATCGCTACCAAATTCGTTTAATCATTGAATAATTGAGGATGTAAATTCAGCTGGAGCGCAGAGTCGAGAGTCGATGCCCGTCAAACAACGGTCGCGGCGGCGGGCACGGCGGCGGGCACGGCGGCGGGCGCGGCGGTGTACAAACACGTGGTTGTTTATGTTTATATTTGCGAGCCTCTAGAACTGTAGGACGTAGCGCTATTTTCTCTTCTCCACATTTCAGTTACTCCACGATGTTGAGTACCTCTTGTTTCCAGCACGCCCCCGCCCCCCCGGACACGGACACGGACGGTGCGCTAATAAAACCCTCTTCGTTCGTTACAGTGTTTCTGCTTACTTCTCCATTTCAAATCCTCTAGTATGAAATCCTTATTTCTTCGGAAGTTTGATTTAATTTTCTTGACATTGTTATTTGATTAAGGTCTGCCGTTCATTATTAATTGATGCAGAGGTCACATTCATATGTCATGTATTCAGTCGGCCTCTCCTATAGGTACTGCTGCGTTCGTGACAGACAATTAGATTATTATCGACCGTAATAACTTTCAATAATCGTCTTACTAATCGATTTTTTATCCTTATCAAAGTTTTGTCACACAAATTGCATATTTCCCTTGTATTGTTTATTAGTAAGAATTGATTGTCATAGTTTTTCAATGTGTAAATAGGGATGACGAAATCTAGTCATCTGATTTACTTTTTATCATCTGTTAAAAACGACATTTGGTACAAAAAATGTTTGAAACACCTAGGCGTGACGTTATAGTTTTGCAGCGTCATTTCTTTAATAATTTTGTGACTTTGATGAATTAAAAATGGAAGACTCGATGGATAACAAAACGATTAAGGTTTCCCGAAGTTCAAGTAGGAGGGCAATTTAGTTATTGCTGGTGCTGTCGTCATCCTAATTGTAAATAAAGTTGATAATGCCTTGATAAGTATCACATAATCTAAAAAATGCTTACATTTGAATCAAAGCGATGAATGTAACAAAAGATCTTGTACAATACACCGTTGCGTGTGCAATCTTTTCACGTGCACATGGAAACGAGGTTTTCTATACGCGATGTGATGTGAGAACGACCAGCCCGGATGTGTTATTCGGAGTGACGTGTTTCCGTTCGGAGAACCGGCGAACAGGAGTCGGCGCGAGATATTCGTACGTGCTCGTTCATCTAATCTAATTTCTCATGTCGCTGTCCGTCCGTCCGTCTGTATATATGCACGTACACGAGGCTCTTAACGCGGCTCTCACTGTGGGTAAGATCGATATGGCATAATTACATTTCCGTTTGTGTTATCTTCCGCCGGAGTGGAAACTCTATCACACTATTCACAGTGTGCTTATTGAACAATATTGTTTTGTAATAAATGTCGTGCGCCGCGCCATGGGGGCACAGCTACTTGCGAGTTCCAACATCATAATATATTCCTTCCCTGACCTTAACTATTCGGTACTGTAGAGATCGTATATCTCTACATTTCCGCACTCGCGACTCCTTTTGCTACTCTCTTGCCAGCGCGAATCGAATTAATTTAAATTTGAATTGGTAAGTCGTTCGAAAGCTTTCCAAAACAATAGCGATTCATTCTATTCTATTCTATTTTCAAGTGTATTATATGTATTTGTAATCCGCGCTGACGCTGACGGGCAGAGATCCCTAAAGACGCTAACTTATGGCAAGAAAGTGATATCATTAGTTTCAATGAAGAAATAATAATCAGTCAGCCGACAGAGCTATTTTCATATTTTTTACGTGTTAAAATAAATTTATCTTCTACGATATTTAATACGTACATGCCTCTTTTCTTTTAAAATAGTAATCTAGAGCTATATCCCCACGGCGTCTCGTAGACGACGTCGCAGTACTGTAATAATAGTGTGCTTCGCCCTACGCGGAGCTTGTTGAGCTCACATCGTTGGAAGGCATGGCCGTGTTGCCTTAGCCTACGTGACTGAAAAAACGTGATGACGCTAAAAATCACGGTAAAGCGTTACCGATCATCACTCGATTTCACCCCTTATAGTTATGATTTTCATATCGGGCTCTATATATGAATCAATTCTAAAGGAGATACTTAACCCTAAAAAAACAATATTTTCAAATAAAATAATTTTAAATTACATAAACAATGTTGCCATTATTGGCGTCTGTCCCTGGTCATTCAGCTTTGAACTTTGGGTCACGTTTTTCATACATCGTAGTGTGAGATTATGTCTAAGGAGTCCAGAGACTTCAACAGCTGCCTGACTACCAAGAATATAGTATGCATAAAGCGAGTGGCAATGCACGGTTCGCAGTGTTGGGTCGTATCTAGATAAAAGTATCTAGATACTTTTTGGGTATCTATTATCTGTATCTAGATATACTTTTGGTCCTGTATCTAGTATCTGGATCTAGATAATTTACTCGGTATCTATTATCTGCAATCCTAGATACTCTTTCCAGATTCAATTATTTCTTTGAAATATTATTTAAAAACTCGCGCGCCGCAAGTGGCGGTGGCGGTCAAATATTTAATTCCCCCTATTACGGTTCATGCGTCGGTGGCGTAACGGCTAGGGCCGCTACCTCCTATCCTAAAGGTTGTGGTTCGAATCCTGCAACGTGCCAATGTGTTTTCGAATTTCGATTTAATAATATGTACGTTTATCCGACGCTCAAACGGCAAAGGAAAACATCGTGAGGAAACCTGCACACGCCTGCGAAGAAACTTGAAGGTTGTGTGTGAAGTCGATCAACCCGCACTGGCCCCGCTTGGTAGACTTAGGCTCGATCGCCTTAATTTAGGGTAGGCTTGAGCCACTCGAAAGTACCCTGTATGTTTTGATTCCCTTGCGAGTGTCGAAAATTTACGGCATAAACGGCTGTTTCTTTTGATTGCGTTGGCTTAGAAGTTTGATTTTTTACAGCTCCAAGAGGCAGTAGACCTGAGTATTTGATATGAATTTCAGCTTGATACCTCCACGCGTTACTGAGAAAAAGGGTCTTGACAGACAGACGGACAACAAAGTGATACTATAAGGGTTCCGTTTTTTTCCTTTTAAGGTACGGAACACTAAAAATCTATTATTTTCTTATAAATTATAAAAGTACTCGATAAAAATAATTTCGAGTATTTTAGTACTGATTAAAAAAATCCATTTTGTTGACTGCAACAAGTTCGTAATACGACGTCCCTTTTGCTTTAAATACTGTAAAATATGTTAAAAACACGGAAAATAAAAAGTATCTAAACAAGTATCTCAGATACTAGTATCTGTATCTAGTATCTTTATCTAGATAAAATTTCGGAACAGTATCTTGTATCTGGATCTAGATAAAGAAACGAGTATCTGGCCCAACACTGACGGTTCGCCAGTCACCACACTGCTTCACTATGTAGGAAGGAACACACTAAAAGATGCTCTCTTTGCATACTACTATTGCATTGCCTGCTTTAAATTTCGTCTAGTTTAGTGGCTTTTGGTACCATCACCTCTATCGAATCGTCTCTGGGGGCGTACTTATTTCGTACTTCATTTTCTCTTTAGATGGCCTCACATTCTCTAGTGCTTGCTATTTGCAAATACATTCTCATTTTCAATGAGAATTGAACACGATCAACACAAATGGATGCGAGTAGAAAAACGTTTTTGCTTTATCGTTTACGTGTTTTATTTCTCTTGCGCGACTTCATCTTGGATTCCTCTTTCGTGCCTTGCAAATGTTCCGAGAGCCATTGTTTCACGCATCCACGGTTAACCGCCTCCGTGGCGTAATGGTTGAGTCCATTAGCTTCACATCAGGAGTTCGCGGGATCGATTCTCGGCGGAGTGTAACCTTGTAAGACCCGGTTTGGTCGGTGGAAAGGCATTCTCTAAGCCCGCCTGGCCGCCTGGCTAGCTATCACCATTCACCATCTTGTCGAAGTCTTGCTGCCAGATATCAAACGTTTACAGCATTTATGTGTTACGGCTTGAAGATAAGATAGCCAGCTCCCCATTGCATTGGGGAATCTTGGTAAGCCCGCTTTCGTCTTCGGCATCATCATCACTTACCATTAGGTGAGATGATGGCAAGAGCTTACCAATAGTGAATTAAAGAAAACCATCAAAAGTCTCGATCGACATATGGGTCGTTTATTACTACAGCGCAGCGCTGCTGTATGTTGTATTTGATTGACATACACTGACATTAATTATGTAATAGGTAAACAGGTTTGATGTTATCAATTTTAATTGCGGGAATTTCAGGGTGTTTAGTAAATTGGTCGCAACAGGTGAGGCGCGTTGTGATGTAGTTAAGCACGCGATCGGGCGTGGTGGCTGGTGACCAGTAGTGGCATGTGGCATGTGGCATGTGGCCCACCCTCAGCCGCAGCCCTCACCCACCGACCTCATACGAGTACATCGCATAATTCGCATTACACTTGCCGTATCGCTCTGTCGTTAGAGCCCAACTTATTTAGTTATTCATGGCGATAGTACTGAGTCAACAAAAGACTGGCTCTAGCTTTCTTCCAGTAATGTTTCAGCCGTCGCAGGGCTAGCAGCTGGCAGCTGGCAGCTGGCAGGTGATACCTTCTCGTAGTTACCCTCACCTCGAGGTACACTTGCGCCTACTTTATCGTCGTCTAACTTGAAATAGGCGGGTGCGGCACAATGGGCGGCCCGGCCCACCTTAGTGTGACACCTGCATCGGGAGCAACGTTGAAGTGTCAAGTGTTTTAGTTTTGTTCCAACTAAACGTACGTACGTGCTTTCGTGTAGGTACAGAGCCAGGTGCCAGCACATCAAGCTAGACACTCGTAGTGCGATCTGTACGCGTACGTCATAAGAAAACGGTACAAAGTCCATAGTGTCTAGCTGGATGTGCTGGCCACTGTACATTCGTTAATTTATAGGTATGTGTATATTCGTGGAGCTAAGCAAAGCTTAGGTTAGTTGCTATGCTACATTAAATTTTAAATAAAATCTTTTTTGTTATCATCATCATCTTAATATCAGCTGTAGGAAGTCCACTGCTGGACATAGGCCTCCCCCAAGGATTTCCACGACGACCGGTTCTGCGCTGCCCGCAGTTTTTGTTATATTACTTCAAATTTTAAAAATAATTAAGCACAACGACTGAAGATGCTGGAGTTAGTAGGAGGTACACATAAAGGAAGTTCAAATTTGGGTGATGTTATAACTGAAAACGATTTTAAGGGTTCCGTACCTCAAAAAAAGGAACCCTTTTAGGATCACTTCGTTGTCCGTCTGTCTATCTGTATGTCAGGACAGTTTTTTCTAGCAAAGTTGAAATAAGTATCAAATACTTTATGCCTACGGTCCCTTGGTGCTGTAAAAAATTTAAGCTTCTAAGTCAAAGAAATAAAATGATTGTCATGCCATTTATGTCACATTTTTTGATAGTCGTAAATAAATCAAAAACTATAAGGTACGAGTAGGTACTTCCCGTTGACCTAGAATCATGAAATTTGTGCAAGAAGCAAAGCCGTACAGCACAAGGAAAGGACAAAACACGTAAATTGTAAATTATTTAAAAATAAAAAAAAATCGCGATGCTATATAAAATACATATTATATTGCAGTTTGGAGAATACGACGTAACGTATATCTATGTATGGAAGAACATTTTTTTAACTGCAAATCTCTGTTTGTACTTCAATCCGATTTTTGTACTCGGTGATGTTTATAAGGTTTCGTATCCAAAAGTGTTGTGGTACGGATCCCTCAGTGCGCGAGCGCGACTCGCACTTGGCCGGTGTTTCCATGTACAAGCTATAATCAGTGAGCTTGACCACCGACCACAAGACCAATAGAACAAACACGTCTAATTATATGTCACAATAAAAGCCGTCAAATCGATTTTGTCGCATGTTCTGTACCTATATAATAACTAACTCACGGTCGCCGGTCGTGCTTGTAGCTATATTGATCACTGCGATAACTACTCCTAAATTCGTAATGCATTGCTTATGAGTGTCCGGCGTGGTGTGGTGGCGTGGTGACGTGTGTTGTGCCACTTCCAGTTAGAACCCGCTTCGGTGTGTTCCTTCAGGATGTGGCACCGAACTCTCCGCTGAAGGGTCATGTGGCTGAACAGGTCCTTTGGCTCGCGACTCCGATATGGAACAAGGGAGGTGGTGCTAGGTAAAGACGTATGGCAGATTGTTACTGTGACATATTACTCCTGTGCGGTGTGTGTGGGTGTCCCGTAAGGGTGGCGCCGTTGTACCGTATTGTCGTGCGTGATGGCTTGTACACGTGGATTCGGTCAGCCCCGCCCCGCCCCGCCCAGCCCCGCCCGCGTCTCGTGACGTCACGTCAAAAGAAAACGTGTCATCGTCGGCTTATAATTTCTTTACTATGTAGAACTTAGTTAGTAGACATATCAAAAGATAAATGACACGTTTTCTTACAGGTCGGTAGAGGCGACAACGGCAGACATAGTCTCGCGGGAATACATTAATTTAAATGTTTATTTTGTATTTTCTTTTTGTTGGCACGAATATTGTTCTAGGTTCGTATAGATAGAGTGACGTGAGTGTTCGATTTATTGATTCACGTGGGAACGTAGCGGTATTGATAGTAGGTTACTGAAATGTGTTCTTAGTCGGTGATAGCTGTCGATTGTAGATTAATAAAAAATAATATCTATAATTATAATAAGGTTTGGTAGTATCGTTGCGTTGTGGTAATTGTTATTGGCGTAAAATTAAATACCTAAAAATAAAGTACTTTTTTACAAAAAATAAATAAAAACCAACAACGTTGCCTGTGTTAAAACTTCTGGATAATGGCCTCCCCTAAGAATTTCCACAACGACCGGTCCTGCGCTGCCCACATCCGGATCCGACGATGGATCTCTTTCTCGAAGTTGGACCCATCTACCTGGACTGCTCGTCCCAGGTATACAGGTACACATAAACAACTTCCAGTGTAGAGTCTCCAACCTTCAGAGGAGTTGTCGTGATCGTTATAAATATTTTTAGAGAGCCTCTGCTAAATGTAAAGTGGGGTTGATTTTTAATGATTTTTTAAGGTTCCGTACCTCAAAAGGAAAAAACGGAACCCTTATCGGATCACTTTGTTTTCCGTCCGTCCGTCCGTCTGTATGTCAAGACTCTTATCTCGGGAACGCGTGGAGGTATCGAGTTGAAGTTAAAACCATATAATCCGGTCTACAGTCACTTGAAGCTGTGAAAAAATCAAAGTTCTAAGTTAACGTAAAATAATTTTCGAAAAACCTAAAAACTTTTAGGTACTTACAGGCTTTTAATATTGCATTGTCACGCGATGTACATATGTATGCAAAATTTCAGCTTAATCGGAAACCGAGAAGTGGGTCAAATTTAACTAGCAAGATTTCACCCGAACAAACATATACATACATACATGGCAAGTTAATTAAAATAAATAAATATTCTGAGACAAATCACACATGGTCATCTGGCCCCAAAGTAGGATTCCCTGTGTTATGGGTTACCAGAGACTGATATACATACTTATATACGTTTAAATACATACATATATAGATATATTTAACACCCAGACACAGAACAAACAAATCTGCTCATCACACAAATGCTTGCCCTGGGTGGGGATCGAACCCACAACCCTCGGGATCAGTAGTCAAGGGCACTAACCACTGAACCACCGAGTCAGTCAATTAAAAGCTTTTAAAAAAGATACGGCCGTTTATGCCGCAAAAAACGTATATTTCGACACTCTCAAGAGAATCAAAATTCATAGGGAATTTTCCGTTGACCTAGAACTATGAAATTTGGCAAGTCATACCGTCTTATACTACAATTATAGAATAAAATCTGAAAACTATACATTAGTAATTAAATCATAAAAAGTCTTTTTTAAAGACTCCCGTTATCAATTACTTAATTATTTGCTTTATCAAATACTCAAGGAACGGCGGGCGGTGCAAATTTTGAATCGAGTTAACCGTATCATATGGGGTATCGTATGAAAGCGTTTCATTGGTACAAACTTAAACAGATTTTTAACTATTTTTATGAAGTACAGTTTTTTCCCTTTTTTATATGTATAGGTAGGTACCTAATAATATTGCTGTATGTAGTGCCTAACAGTTTGCGCTGTTATAATTTATAATATGTACCTACAAATTTGTACGGAACCCTCGGTGGGCAAAACCGACTCGCATTTGTTCGTTTTTTTATTTATTTTTGTTTATCGTGTATCTGTTAACCTTTTGTTTTTTAATAAATAATTATAGTTGTATCGTCTGCGAAAATAATGCATTTTTGAAACATCGCTTTTGGGAGGTCGTTCATGTATGAAACAAAAGTAAGAGCCCTAGATTACTACCTTCCCAAATTATTTTTACGAAAGCTAGACATGTACTTTTGCTTTTTTAGAATCCCACTCATTTTGGTTACTTTAGAAATTTCTGTGCATTGTCTTCTATTTGACAAATAACTTTTAAACCAGTCATAAGCTCTGCCTCTTATACCATATGACTCTAGCTTTAAAAGTAGCTGGTCATGTTGAACAAAGTCGAACGCTTTGCACATATCAAGAAACATTGCCATTACTAGGATTTTAGCATTTAAAGATTCAGAAATTAATTTGATCAGATTGAAACAAGCTAGTTTTGTCGAAGAGCCCTTTCGGAAACCGTACTGGTCAGAATTTAGTATACTGTGTTTGCTGAAAAGAAATTGATAATCCCTCGATGAAATAATTAAAACTCTTAAGTTCCAAATTTTGTCCCAATCGGTTTAAAGATATTATAGCCTCCAGAGCCAAGTGTGACGGACGGACGCACGGACGGAATTGAGATGTTCGGTTTTCGGTATTTGTTAATGATTTCACGTAAATTGGAAAACTTTATTTTTCGGGATTACAATACTCGTACTTCCTCTATCGTACGTAGTACTACGGGGTCGAGAAAATAAAAATTGTTACTTGCCAAGTGGAATTATTAAATTTTGATCATAAATAGAAAGTCCTTAGACGATGATTTTCAGATATTGAGGGAAATCCGATTGGAACCCTGGCCGCCGCCGCCCGCGCCGCCCGCGCCGCCCGCGCCGCCCGCGCCGCCCGCGCCGCCTGGGAAGTAAAGGGGGTTGAAGGAGGCACCTCGATCATTATATTATGCGGCTCAGTAAATGCTACTAGAGCATCTTCGCATAGAACAGCCACTTTTTATTTTTGCTACATAATAAGGTATGTTTCATGAAAAAAAAAACATTTTTCTTAACGGAAAATTATAAAAACGTGACGTGATTGGGTTTAACGTTGTTAGATAGATAGCATTATCACTAAACATAAAGAAAATAAAAATAAAAGTTAAAAAAAACTAAAAACCGACTTCAAAATGAAATTCATTCAAAAGTATGAAATAATATCATTATACTTAAATACACAACATTAACCAACAATAACGAAATCAAAGGTGCGTACGAATTAAATAAGGGGCTAAAATTTTTTTTGAGGTCGGTGTCAGCAATGCCATCGAATCTAAAACATTTGATACGTAAGTAACTGTGTGCTGGTTTTTAATGGGGATCGATTGTCTTACATTAATAGTCTAAATAACAAAAAAAATGTGTGTGTGTGCGCGTATGTTTGGGTGTGTGTGTTTGTCTGTACGTCCGTCCGGTGCTTTAGTTCCCAAACTACTGGAGGATTTGGGTGAAATTTGAGTTAGTGCAATATTATTTTTATATCTCCAGGCGTTTTTTTAGGGTTGCCACAATAGTAAAAATCACTTTTTTTTTTATTTAAAAATGGCTCTAACAATTTTAACGATACTCGGTTTGTTACTATACCTGTCTATGGCCTACAGTACGCGGTAGTTCGTTGTTCCAAGGAAAATCGGAATAAGGTACCTCCCATACAAAGCCAAGGTTGTTAATTTTTCTCAAAAATGGCTCTTATGATTTCAATGAAACTTTGTGAATAACTAGTACTTAATAAGGCTTACTACACTGGGTACTTCATCATTCCAGGAAAACTCTGAACAAGGTACCTCCCATACAAACCCAAATCATTTGTATTTTTTTCATCAAGTCTTATACCTAGCTTTATTCTTTGCTACTAAATAAGTGTAATGTTTTATGTTAAATTTTGTATACCCGACAACGACAGACGGCGAAGGCTTCGCGAGAAAGTATGCACAGCGTGGCTGTACTACAATTTATTAAATATACTGACAAAATGAAAACGGGGCTTGACGTGATTTTATATAATTGATGTTGTTTTTACCTCAACGTTTCGACTATGCTTCGATAGCCGTGGTCGCGAGCAGACTGAAGCCGCGGTGTCATTGCCGCCGGCGCTTCGCAGGAACACCTCCATCTACCCTAACTTCATTTTGTGAAGGGTCAGTATATATGAATAATCGTGAAAGTTTAAAGTGTTATATTTATTAATTATAGTTATTGTATAACAAGTACATAAAGTGTCCATTTTTACAAACTAGATTCAGCAACCATTATTACAGCATTTTTATTTACGTATGGTAATAAGATTTCAGAAAGATATGATGATGCGAATTTTAAAATAAGCACCAAAAAAACAACATATTTGCCATCGAACATTCCTGTAATGTGATGTATCAAAAATGTATTTCTTATGTCTGTTTTATGCGAAGACGAATCCAGACGTCCCTAGTAACATTTACTGATGTGCAAAAGAGAATATGATCGAGGCGCCTCTTTTAACCCCCTCCCGACGCGACGCCCAGAATTCGAATCGGACTGCCTTCACATCTGAAAATGATTGTCTTAGGTCAGGACATTCTGTTCATGGTGAGAATTTCATATATTCTACCTGGCAGGGAACAAATTATTTAGTTATCACTTCCACTATACGGGGGTTATTGGAAACAACTCGTATTCCTTTTAAGAAATAAACTTCATCTGATTATAACAAAAAAAAAAACACATGTTAACTAAACAATTTGAGTAATGGCCAATATATTTTTTTTAATTTTGTTATATTAACGCATTGATTGAAATTTTTTTTAATACTCACAATCTTAATATTTTTTTAGGTGCAAGCTTTTATTTTAGAGTACAAAAAAGAAGATATGACAAATCGTCTCTGGAGATATTAAATTAAACCTCATTGATGTTTCCAAATTCAATTTCGTCTCTCTCTCTCGCTTCACCATCAGATCAACTTCAAAATACCAAAAGGATCAATAATTAAACCACTATTTAAGAAAAGCGACCGTGATAAACTAAACAATTACCGACATTAATATCAATATTTTCAAAAATTTTTGAACGTATCCTTTTTAACAGGCTTATTATTTTTTCAGACAAATACAACATAATTAACAATGAACAGAATGGTTTTCGTAAAGGTAGGTCGACAAATTATGCAATCTATCAGTTGATGCGCAGTGTTCATGAATGTGTAGATAAAAATATCAATGTATCCGCTATTTTTACTGATATGTCGAAAGCCTTCGACTGTATCAATCATGAGTTGCTTTTATCGAAACTGGAGAAATATGGGATTCGAGGAAATTCACTAAACTGGTTACGATCATATTTAGAGGGACGGTACCAGTGTACAGAGATAAAAACTTATGTAATAAAACTAACACAGTTGTATGCAAGAGGTCAGGTTTTAGGATAAATAACAAAGGCGTTCCACAAGGAAGTATTCTAGGGCCGCTGCTTTTCTTGTTCTACATATATGACCTTCCCAAAAGTACTAAAGAACAGACAGTTTTGTATGCTGATGACAGTACAGTTATCGTAAAATCTAACTCTCAATTTGAACTTGAAGATGACGTGAATGTCGCTTTGGTGAACATAATAGAGTGGATGAAAAATAATGGACTGCATATAATCTTATCAAAAACTGTACTAACGTTATGCAATTTCATTCCGTTCATAAAAAGCCTTTGGATATAACTGTAGCATATAATTCTAAAAAAATAGATGTAGTGAACGAAAATAAATTCTTGGGTATAATTTTTGACAGCCACTGCAGTTGGAAAGCACACATAAAAAATCTCTGTGATCGATTGTCACGTTTTGTGTATCCCTTAAGAAATATTGCCCGTACTACATCGGAGGAAGCAGGATTAATGGCTTACTTTGGATATGTACAGTCAGTTTTGACTTACGGTCTCATATTTTGGGGTAACTCAACAGATTTTGTGCATGCTTTCAAAATACAAAAACGATGTGTTCGAGCTCTTTGTGGGCTATCTCACACAAAATATTGCCTCTGCCTTGCCCCTATATATTAAAGAAGTTGCAATGTTTGTAAAAAACACATATTCCTGTATGAGTCAGTCAATATATACAATAGAAATTTAAGACATAATAATAGACTTTTACATTCGCGTAGTTATCGTACAACATTGTATCAAAAAAGTTTTTACTCAATGGCAGTGCAAGTATACAATATGGTTCCGGAATGCGTAAAGCAGTACGATGAGAATCGTTTCAAATCGGCTATCAGTGCTTGGCTAAGCGACTACACAATTTTACAGTGTACAAATTTTTTTGGATAATAAGGGAAAACTTTCGCATTTACTTCAGCATAACAATATGAAATTAATTAATTATATTTTTACTACTTGACTGAAGATTGATGTGTATTAATATGAGAGTTTTGACATTTAATTCATTGACTTCTAATTAATTTAGTTATTTAAGAAAATGACATTGTACACCTCTTAAGGTAAGCCATGGCAGAAGTTTTTGATGTGTAACATCTTTGCTCTCGCTTTCCCTTTGCTCTCGCTTTCCTGCAATTTGTGGGAGTGATTTCGTGAAATGGGACGGAAATGTGTCCCATGTGTAACAGGAAGTCGCGTTTTTTCAAGCTTTAAAAGTGCGGAAAAGGCAAAGGTATCTATGACCATACAGCCTAGTCTGCCGTATCTTTGCCGTCCTTTTTTCAGGCTTTAAAAGCGCGGAAAAGGCAAAGGTATCTATGACCATACAGCCTAGTCTGCCGTATCTTTGCCGTCCTTTTATAAAGTATTTTGTCACATGTTACACATCATATGCGTGTACTGTAGGTCTCGCTCGAATTTTTTTTTTTAATTATATGTAAGACCTTTTTACATACCTACGGTTATGCAATAAACGTATTTGAGTTTGATCTATTGTCACCGGGAACACAAAATTTGGGACTTCTGGGAGTCACTTTAAATTCGGTCGCAGGGTTTGACCGGATTGGCGTTTACAAACCGTACAAATAAATGAATAACCTAACCAATTTAATGAAAAACCCGACTACATAGTTTTCCCTATTTTTGAGGCAGTCGGGTTAAAATGTATCCTACTCGTATGTCGCGCACGGGATCGAGACGAACCTCACGACACCTCGCGCTCCCAAATCAGTAGCCGTTTAGGCGACTGGCTCAGCCAAAGAAACAGACATACATACATACCTTCTTTTGGCCAGTCGGTCGGGTAACAAACTCGTCGTGTAGAGTGGATATAAGCTTTTAAAAAATGTTAAACTTCAGTAACCGTGATGTATTTCGCACCTCCTTATTTTATCAGCTTTGTTAGTAAACAATAAACTAATACGATTTACGATCAAACTTTCTAACTCCTTAACAACTTATGTGTTCCAGTCGTAAACAAATGTTCTTGCCCGTTTACGAAAACGGTAGATTCAGCCTTTTAACCAAAACTTGAAGTTTGTTACATTTACGTACTTAGCACACATTGATGTATTAGACCGTCGAAGACATTATACTCGTAGATCGATCAGGCTGTTTTCAATAAAGTCGTCTTGTTATTTCCACTGGGTTAATATTGAACAGCCCTGCCTGTGTCGTGGACTGCAACTCATATCAATATTTTATGTTTCATTGCATGATGGCTATTGATTTTGCCAGTCAGCCGGGCCCGGTGCACCCGCTGTGTTCGCGTTTTATAGTTCGTTCCATTAATTAATTCTAATGAAAAAAGCCACACGCCAGGAAATTAGCGGGCAAATTGTGAAGTTGTTGTATGAAGTTCGGTACAGTGTGTTAACGTGTGTTTATTGGAACGAACAACTTTTGTGTGCTCAGCTCAAATAAAGTTTGTGTAAAGGTTACACTTGTGCTGTACGGTGTACGTGTACGTGTACGTGCAGAGAAGTTTATCGTGTTTAGTTTAGCGAGAATATAATATTACTCGGAGTATGTTTAAGATGTGTGTGTGTGTGTGTGTGTGTGTGTGTATGATGGGATTGCTGTTAAGATTGGTTCCGGAGCCAAAATGGCAAAAAAGGAATGGGTTAAATTTTGTCACGTCCGTCCGTCCGTCTGTCCGTAAGTCGCACTAAATGTTCTCGCCGCTATTAGACCTACAGTAATGAAATTTACTACACAGATGTATAAGTTCTATACAAAATGAAATATAAAGTCAATATGTCAAAAAACATAGCTCGTGATAGCCTTTTAAAAAGTGTCCCTGGTGTTTTTGAACTATTGGACCTATTATGTGTTTTTGAACTATTGGACGGAATATTTGCGTCTGGTAGTCATCATCTCGTGTTGATGAGCTGGTGATGGGAGGTATAGATCCTTAGCATTTAGGAGTTAGAGGATAATTCTTAAAATATTATAGCTACGTATAGAGCGACAGTACTGTTCTTTGAGGTTATTCAGGTGAGCTGGTACTACAATGGATAGGTTTGACTCCTTAACGTTCATGCTGCTGAGGTAATGCAGGACTCTGTGTCGGTTAATGAAACACGTGCATTATGATTTTTTTTAGACAACATTTTTTAGATAGCATTATAACTAAAAATAAAAAAATAAAGTTTAAAAAACTAATTCCCGATTCAATAACTTTAGGAATTAATTGAAAACCCGACTGCATAAAAACTTAACCCCTATTTTTGCCATTCGGGTAAAAATGTATCCTATGTCACTCACGGGATTAAGACGAATCTCACGACACCTCGCAAACCAAAATCTGTCAAGCCGTTTAGGCTACTTACAGGGCGTGCCAAAGAACTATACATACATACATACACTCGAAAAACATAACCCTCTGTCCGGCGCAGTCGGGTGAAAAGAAATTCACTCAAAATTGTGAAATAATATTTTTTATATATAAATACACCAAATTAACCAACAATAACAAAATCAAAGGTAGGCGCGAAACAAATTAGGGGCCTACATTGTTTTTGAGGTCCGTGCCAGCAAAGCCATCGAATCTAATCTAGAAGTTTTTTTGAAGTCGGTTTATAGGTTTGTAAACTTTTATTTATATTTGAAATCAAGTCTTCCAAAATCAAACAACGGCCAGCCCGCGCCGTTTCCGGTTCCGGAGCTACGCCGCCGCCGCCGCCGGCCGTAGCCCGTAGCCCGTAGCTCTCGTAGCGTCGTAGTAGCGGTGCAGCCGACACTAATGATGTTGACACTAGAAGTCTCTCGCGCCGCATACGACTCGACTCGTGACCCTGAGGGCCGGCCGGGACCAAACATCTGTATGTATAGGTACTAATTAGTAAACTCGTAGCTACTGAGAAATTTAAACATATATCTAGAGATCGGCACAGATAGTGAATTTTGCTACTCGGGGCTGCGAAAGTTCAGTATGGATTGACCCTAACCATCGATAAATTTATTATTTTAAATAAATTTATGTTTCAATTGCAGACGGGCGGACATGATGAAATTATAAGCGTTCCCATTTTGACACTGACACCCATAGTGTGTACTGCACTACTCGTACCTCACAGATGGCTTGAAGCAGTTATTGTCTGTCTAACTAAACCCAGCTGCAACACACCGGTTTTGCATTATCTTGTGAATGGATGGCTGCAACACAGTGGCTCGTGGTGCAGCCGCATTTATTTTTACAAGTCGAGAGAGCGATGGCAGGTTCGTTACGTTTGATTGAATATACATTGAATATACAGAGCATCGCGTTCGCTTGTATTTACGTCGACGCCGCCGCCGCCGCCGGGACTGGGAATAGAGCCAGAGTAGCGTTTGCCACCCGGTGCCCAGCCAGTGCGGCCCCTCACACTTATATTATAAGCGGAAAAAGCCGCACACGCAAAATAGTGAAGCTGCACATATTGTATCTTCGTAGAACTTATCGACACCATTCTTCACACATTTTACATCACATTTACTTTAAAAAATATTAAAAATTGTAAATGGTATAATTACATTCTGCTTTTTTATTGGTATGGAGTTTGCACGATTGTACTGTATACTATTGTAATAGTACAATAGTAAACAGTACAATCGTGTGGGTATAGAATAAATAATAGGAAAAAAATAAAATAAACCAGGAATAAATTAAACTTGATATCAAGTAGAAGGAATACAGTATACAACACCAAGAATTTGTGGGAGGCATCGGTTGACGCCAACCTGGATCCTATGCGTGATGTTTTTTGTAACCCTCCACGTGTTGCGCCAGGACACACAGCAGGACGGTTTTCACGCTGGAGCGAAATGTTTTAGGTTCCACTCTTCCAGTAAGTTGACGTGATCGCCATATACTAACCTGAAGGTGGAGAGTAATGATGCTGACACTTGAGGATATTGAGTGACGCTAACACTTAGACACCCGGAGGGATGTTTTAGTAGTTCCAGAGTACATTTGAGTTGGTGTCTCTGGAACTCTGGATGTATGTAAAAAAAATTGCGACTCAAATAGTAGCGGAGGCGCGAACCGATGTATTTAACGCAATAATGCGTAAGAAAATAACATCGTGAGAGAGCACGATCTCCGCACGGTTTGACTCCCCTCTTGAAGTATTGGTCAGGGATAGTCACCGGTGCGCTAATATGATAATTATTTTCCTAAGTAGTTTTTAAGTATGTACCTTCTAACACAAGTTTCTATTGCTAATAACAAATATTAATTTTATGGATTTATGTATGTAGTACGGAATAAACAAATATATTTATATACGAGAGTGGCCCAGCAAAGTCGAGCACGGCTGTACTACAGTTTCCTCGAAGCAACTCACGGTACTTTCGAGCCCCCTGTATCATTGTTCTGGATATAGTTAGAAGTCTGAAATTTTTGTCACCAATAGCACTCGCACTTACTGAATCTACGTCTACCCCCAAATTACCTCACAGAGTTGGCGAAATATCTCAAGTCAAAGTTCCCTTATTTTGTCACTGACTCACTGACTACATAAAAACCTGAAATTTGGTACTCGGATAGGTTTTACTACCTATACAAAGGGAAAATTTTCAATACGAGGATAAAAAATAAAAATAAAAAACAAGCCCTCCAGAAAATACTTAGTACAGTTCGTACAAAAAGAAGTGAAATTGCAACAAAAACATTCTATAAACATGTTCTTAGTCTTAATCTGGGGGTAAGGCAGTGCCCCCGCCAAGTCCAGCGCGAAACAAGCACTGCCGTAATACCTTTTCTAGAACAACTTCGGCTGATTTTCGAGCCCCTAGGCCTGTATCTTGGCACTAGGTCCGTACAAAAACAAGTAAAATCCCAACAAAAAATTCTTTAAAACGTGCCAAGGCTCGTTTAAGATTACTTGGCCATAAAAAGTAGTGAAATGATATAAAGAACCAAGTCTAAGTGAATAAAAGAAAACGTGTGACGTAGCCGTTAAACATTTTATAAGAGTTCTTTTCTTTACTTAGATTTTGCTCTTTATTGCAAGTCACTACTTTTTACAAACCCGAGTTCAAATCGGGACGGTTAATGTACCAATGAGTTTTTCTAAACTTACGTACATATACTTACCGATTGCTTTAGCGGTGAAGGAAAACATCGTGAGGAAACCTGCACAGCTGATTCCAGATGTGTATGAAGGTCGCGTTGCACACGTCCGTAGGTGTTAATCTAAATGTCCTACACGTGACCGCGGGTGATGCTAAGTGCAACACCAGGTAACCGCCGTCTATCCCTTGAAGAAGAAGACTCCTTTTTATGGCCAAGTAATCGTAACTTGGCACCTTTTTTAAGTGAATGTTTTTGTAGGTTTTAATTTATTTGTGAATTATTCTTCTTATTTGGACCCTGCTCTAAGCCTCCTGTAAGTTTATTATGTGTGTTCTAACCATCTAGATCTGGCCGTAGATCTAGATTGTAGGCAACACTGAATTAAAGTGGATTTGGCACCAGGGACCTCGGGTCGGGATTACTGTAATCTAGAGTTAGTGAAATATACCTCTGACTTTTATAGGCCCAAAGAGATAATAGGATAAATTTTATTTTACGTAAGCCCTTGAGAAACATTTTTCAGAGCCTACTCAAGGTGCTACGGTGAAAGCCCTTTATTCTCGCCTTAATCCAAGGCGAGATAGTAACAATTGTAAAAAGTAATTGTGTTAAAAGGAGCTTGGAACAGGAACAGCACGATACTAGGTCCGAAAACCAATTCTGATCTCATGATTGTAAAACTACTAACAACATGTTTCTTGAAGAAAATGCTAGTCGTGGGCTTAATTTTTAATTCCAGTATTCGATAGTTGAGCTTTAACATAGCTCGTAGGACGGACGGCGTTGAGGCAGTAAAGTTTTCGAGTGGCGACCGCACATATAGGAAGACGTAGCGTAAGTAGCCTCCCACTTGGTGGACCTGGTGAAGGTCGTGAGAAGCCTCTGGATGCGGGCAGCGCAGGATCAATCGTTCTGGAAACCCTTTGGGGAGAATCGGAATTAGATTTAGAACACGTCACACACTTCCGCTTTTGTCACATCATTTTTCTTTCCATGTACGAGTAGGTCAGATTCCTTAAACTGGTGAGGAGACAGCAGCTGTCGTGACTTTCAACGTGACTTTCGTCTTTCGGATTTGGACGACTGTCGACTGACATGATGATAATGGCCTTGCATGAAGCCCACAAAATTTATTTAAAAAACAACTGAAGGAATAGTTTGTAATTATTGAAAGCATCCTCTTAACCTATTCACACTCGGCTCTCGGCTCTCGGCTGTGACGCAAACCTAAATGGAGCACTCTAGGAACGGTACCAAATCGAGTTAGGTGTGCCACTTATTCGCGCAGGGCGCTGATGTGCTGGCGCTTAAAAGCCTGCGACAGCTCTACTCCACTAATACAAAGAGTTTGACTTGTGTATGCGCGGTTCTAGGATTTTAAATCGAAACCAAACTATGGTGATGGGACAGGATCTATAGGAAAAATATTAAGGACTCACCAAGGTCGAAGCTAGTAGCACATTTCCAAGATGGTGGCAGTTCTTCGTTATATATAATCGTACGGCACACACAATGAGTTTTAGAGCGCTCTAATTACACTGCTAGAACTGGTAGATGCAGTTGCTTTGTTTGGTATGTTAATTACACCAGCACAGCATTTTAAATTTTGCTAATAATTGAGAAAAAGGCACACAGCGATGTCGCGCGTGCGCAGGGCCGGAGCTAATCGGTTACTGGTCGTCCATCCGAATGTCACCTCACATTTCTTCTTTATCACTTCATATTAATTAGCAAGGAAGGGACAAGGACAGACATATGATTTCACATAGGATTAAAGGAATAGGATAATCACCATAGATATGGCTTAAACATTCCCCCCGGCTTGAGAGGTCCTAACCTTTCAAGAAAAACAAACGAAAATTAAGTTAAACTAAATTTGTGAACAGCCTTACAAAACCTAATTTTAAATTTTACAAGAAAGCCCACTAAGCAAATAAATTTTATTAATACTTTGTAACACGGGTAGGTTAAATTTTGTTTACGGTAATTTAATTCATTTTATTTTGTTAATAATTTTTACATTAAAATTAATTTTAACATTTAGAAATTACTAACTAATTATTCGATATAATGGACTGTATAGTTGAGTTATTGAGACGGTAAAGGAAACACTTTCACTACAGGTCGGCGATACACTCCAGATCTTGTCTTAACATCAACGACTCGCGTTATCCCATCTCTCCCGGGGTAGGTTTGCTCTACAATACCCAAGGGCCAATCTAATGGGGCGCTATTATCAGATTTTAACAAGACTACAGCGCCCTTTTGAATGGAACTGCAGGAATTCGTCCATTTATTACGGACCTGTAATGAATTCAGGTATTCTACCTTCCACCGTTTCCAGAAGGACTGGACTAGATTATCAACGTTGCGTTTCCTTTGTAGTAGAGCAACATTCTCATTTGTTAAATCTTCTGCAGGGAGAGACTTTAACGGAGTCATTACTAGAAAATGAGCGGGTGTCAAAGCTAAAGGTTCAGAAGGGTCACTACTTAACACAGAAATAGGTCTTGTGTTAAGGACACATTCCACTTGAGTAAGAAACGTAAGCATCTCCTCATACGTGAGTAACTGATTGCCTACTACCTTTAAGAGGTGAGTTTTGACGCTCCGAATATTACTCTCCCACAATCCTCCAAAATGGGGAGCAGAAGCAGGATTGAACTTCCAGGTAATACGGTTTTCACGCAATTCATTGGCGAATTTATCCTTATATTCTTCGGATTCCAGCAATTGGTATACATTGTCCAAATAAGATTTTGCACCAATAAAATTGGTACCACGATCAGAGTAGATTACGGCGACAGGGCCACGGCGAGATATAAACCGTTTCAATGCATTCATAAAGGTATCAGTGCTCAAGTCAGAAGCTAATTCGATATGCACTGCCTTAGTAACAAGGCAGATAAACAAGCATATATAGGCCTTTTGACTGCGCACACCTCGACGTCGGTATGGCACTATATACAAAGGGCCTGCATAGTCAACTCCTGTGTGACAAAAGGCCTTCGCTTCCTGCACTCTGCAAGCAGGCAAATCAGCCATCATGGGAAATTCATTCCGAGGATTCGCCCTAAAACAGATATTACACCTTTGTACCCGATTGCGAACTATATTGCGGGCTGACAAAATCCAGTATTTTTGTCTAAGAAGGGACATTAATAATTGAGGTCCCGTATGTAAATATTTTTGATGATAGTAATCTATAAGAAGATCAACTAGGTGATCCTTTCTAGGAAGCAATATGGGGTGCTGACTATCATAACTCAAGTCTGAGTTACTCAGCCTACCTCCGACCCTTAGCATATCATTTTTTACAAAGGTCCTTAATTTTAAGAAAGCTGGGGGCAGCTTGCTTCCGGATTTGGCTATCTTGAGTTCACTTGCGAAGTGTACCTGTTGTAATTCTTTGATAATGGTTTCTTCCGCCTTTTCTAAGTGAGAAACTTCAAATTCCCTTGGGAGTTTCCTCAAAAAGCGAAGAACATACACGGTAATCCTTAGCAATTTAGACCAGGAGGATAAGCGAGTGGATAGCTCATAGAAAACCGGTATCAGTTGCGGAGCTGTAGGCAAAGTAGTAGTCATAACCTTAGCCTTTACCTCAGGCGCTTCATTGAATGATGCTGGGTCAAACCGATCGATTGGCCATTCAGGAGGAGGTAAGCGTGCAAACGGAGGCCCATGGAACCAGAGTGGGTGTTCTAGCAATTGTGCCGGTGTTAAACCTCTGGACAGGCAGTCAGCTGGATTTTCCTTCCCCGGTATATGGTGAAAATGGCGGGCATCCAATTCGCTTTGTATTTTGGCAACGCGGTTTGCCACAAAGGTCTGCCATCGAGTAGGCAAAGAGTGGATCCAGGCCAAGGCCACAGTACTGTCTGTGAAAGCGTACACATTAGTAATTTGACAACGCGTTGAATACGTGTCAATAATCAAGCGCATTAATCTTGCAAGAATAAGATTAGCGCAAAGTTCCATTCGGGCGACAGAAATCACCGTCTTAGATGGCGCCACTTTCGATTTCGCACACACTAAATTTACTAGTGATTTTCCCGAGCTTGGAAGGTAGACGTGTAAGTATACAACGCCACCATATGCATTTTCTGATGCGTCTGCGAATCCCAGAACAGATATAATACAATCGTTATTGACTCCGAGGTGACGAGGCAATTTAATATTTTGAAGTAAGGGCAATTCCTCCTCAAATTTCTGCCACAGGGTCACTATATTGGGGGGAGGCATTTCGTCCCAATCTATGTCTTCTTTCCAGAGAGATTTGATTATTAATTTAGCGAGCAATGTGACAGGTGCTACGTATCCCATTATGTCCCATAGACGGGCAATAGTGGATAGAATATTCCGTTTTGTGCAGTCACGCGATTGAGGCGTCACACTAAAGGTGAACACATCCTCAGCTGGTACCCAATGTAGGCCTAATATTTTAAGTAGGCTGTCAGGACTGAACTCGACTATTTCAGAGAGACGATGTGATGCTGGTACGTTCGTCAGAACTTCGAGTGAGTTGCTTGAGAATTTGACCAACTCAAACCCCCCAGCTGCAAATAAATCGATCAGCTGGTTTGAGAGCTCAATGCCTTCTGATACTGACGAACAGCTGGTAGCCAGATCGTCCATGTAGATATCTGTCTCTGCTACTTCTGCTGCGATGGGGAAGCGAGCTCGTTCATCCGACGCTAGCTGACGGACAGTGCGTATGGCCAAATATGGGCTGCAGCACAAACCGAAAGGCACTCTAGTCATTTCGAAGATTTTTATCGGCTCATTTATGTCAAATCTATACAGCAATCTCTGAAAACGGGTATCTTTTTCCTCCATTAAAATTCGCAAATACATCTGGCGTATATCGGCACTAATAGCCACTGAACGCAGTCGAAATTTCAATAGAATTTGGAACAAATCATTTTGTAGATTAGGTCCCGTGTATAAAATATCATTTAATGACTTTCCAGATGTAGTTGCATTGCTAGCATTTAAAACTACACGCAACTTGGTTGTACTCTTATCTGAGCGGACAACGGCATGATGAGGTATCACATATTGATTATTTCCGCAATCAATTTCCGAAGCGATCCCGATCGGCCTTAAATAATTTTTATGTAGGTAGTCTATGAACACGTTGTCATACTCTTGCTTAATTGAAGGGGTAGATAACAATTTGCGCTCCAAAGCTAAGTACCTACGTTCGGCCGATCGCAGTGAGTCACCGAGTTGGGACGGGTCGTTCTTGAACGGAAGTGAAACGACATAACGGCCATTCTCGTCCCGTCGCGTGGATTCGCAATAATAATCCTCACATTTTTGATCGTCCGGGGTTAGTCTCGGCACATTGGGTACCTCTTCCAATTCAAAAAATCGATTTATGCGATTTTCGAATGTAGACTCCATAGTGCAATAAGTACGCACTTCCTCTTTCCCGGGATTTTTAAGCGGAGCCCGTCCAACAATAATATAGCCTAACAATGTTTGAACGGCAACTGGATTATTCGTGCCGTGTGAAATTGTATTTTGGCATAATATTCTAGCATATACGTCCGCACCGATTATTAAATCGATTTTACCCGGCGTGAAATAATTCGAGTCCGCTAATTGAATATTATTTAAATAATCCAAACGCGAGGCATCGATTTGAGCGGTAGGCAAGTGATCAGTGATACGACTAACGATCAATGGTTTAAGATCATACCTAACCGTGTCGTCGAATCGCGAGCGAATCGTAAGTGAAGTGGAGCCTTCGACCGAGTTCGTGACGTCACCCACACCCGAGACACATTGATTTTGTGATGGGTGTATTTCTAGGTTCAATCGTCTACAACATTCCGTTGTAATCAAATCCCTTTGGCTCGCACTATCGATAATAGCCCTTAACATGTGTATATTACCCTTAGCATCAACGTAGTGACATTGAGCTGTACCTAATAATATTGATTCCTTAACCAATACGGTATTTTCCCGTGCGTTCCGCTGTCTCACTGACGAGCATAGCGAAATGAAAGCAGGGCCGCATTCAGGCGCGGCACTTTCTGCGCACGAGTTACTTTCCGTCAACATCACATTATTATCGGATGTAACTGGAGAGTAACCGCTAGTATTTGAATTCGTATTATTAGTGGGAAAATGCAACAAGCTATGATGGCTTCGCTTACATTCGCTACAACGTATCGATTCCGTACAATTCGTAGTGTGATGTTTATTACTTAAACAATTTATACACAATTTTTGTGATTTTACTAATTTATAGCGCTCACTAGCGGGCTTGGACAGAAAACTTGGGCACTGAGATAAACAAAAATGTTTACTCTTCCCGCAAGATACACACTGATCTTGTTCCTGCACGTTAATAAACGTTTTAACATTATTATTGCCCGAACGCGTTCCAGTATTTTTACCAAACTGTGAGGAAATATCTTTGCGTGACTGAGTACGTCCGGTGGCGTGCCCAAGTGTTTTCGCGGGAGCGGCAAAGCCCGATGCGGCTTGGCCGGACGACGCCGTACGAGCGCTCACGCTCTGCGCGCGTTGCAATATGTGCGCATGGTTCCGTACGAATTTAATAAATTCCTGACAATTGGAAGTTTCATTTTTGTCATTACTGATTTGTAACTCGTATGCCTTTACGATTTCTAAGCCAACTTTCTTGCATGCTATGTGAATGAACAAGAAATCTTCCAAATTGTCAATGTCCAGCTGTTTTAACGCCGAATAAATTGACGAAAATTTATCGATAAATTCTTCCAAATTAGTTGGTGAATTTTCTTTTACATTTTGCAACGCGAACAATTTATCTAAGTATGTACAGGCACGCAATCGTTTATCGTTAAATTTATTAACTAACGTATTCCAAATGACGCTGTAGTTTTCGGCAGTAGGCAGAATACCCTGACAAATATGTAAGGCTTTGCCTTTCAATTTACCTACTAAATACTGTATTCGCTCACTGTCGGTAAGATCTGGGTTTTCATGAATAACCGACTTAAAAGTTTCATAAAAGATAGGCCATGAATCAATTTCTCCATCAAAACAACTCAACTCCAGTCTTGGTAATTTTATTGAAGGTTTTTCGCGCTTACTTACGGACCCCTGAACGCAAGCCGCGCTCGGCGACTGTTGCGTCAGTGAATGCACTTTGTATTTAATACGCGAGTATAATTGTTCAAATGCAGTCGCAGAACTGTAATTTGGCAAGGGCATATCCGGGTTATTAGACTGAATTTTATTTCTCATATCAATCGTGGTTAAAAAATCATTTCTTAGCGTATCGATCGAGAAAGCATCTGCTAAAAACTCATCAATAGCTATAGGATTTTTATCTAACCTACACCCTGCATCGTATATCGTCTGTGCACGGCCATATAACGCAGTTAATTTAGCTTGCAAATTTTGTATTTCACGATCGCTAATAAGCGATTTGGTTGACGGAGGGTCAGTCGACATTTTTATTCAACTAAGATGGCTGACCACGTGTATCACACTACAGTTAATTCACGATTTCAATTATCCGTTTTCGAATGGACCAAAATTATGTTTGCGCGGTTCTTGGATTTTAAATCGAAACCAAACTATGGTGATGGATCAGGATCTATTGGAAAAATGATAAGGACTCACCAAGGTCGAAGCTAGTAGCACATTTCCAAGATGGTGGCAGTTCTTCGTTATATCGATCGTTCGGTACATACAATGGGTTTTAGAGCGCTCTAATTACACTGCTAGAACTGGTAGCTGCAGTTGTTTGTTTGGTATGTTAATTACACCAGCACAGCACTTTAAATTTTGCTAATAATTGAGAAAAAGGCACACAGCGATGTCGCGCGTGCGCAGGGCCGGAGCTAATCGGTTACTGGTCGTCCATCCGAATGTCACCTCACATTTCTTCTTTATCACTTCATATTAATTAGCAAGGAAGGGACAAGGACAGACATATGATTTCACATAGGATTAAAGGAATAGGATAATCACCATAGATATGGCTTAAACAACTTGTGTGTACATAGGTTTTTCAAAGTCACTTAACCCTCTTTTAATTACAATTGCAGTAAAAAAAAATATAAAAAAAAAATCGTTTGAATGTTGTTTTAAAACGACAGTATCAACTTTTCATACAAGCGATTTTCACCTCTTAATTAAATTTTAACCGATTTTGACCAATTCTTGATAGGTTATTAGTCTAGGTTTATAGGTTTTTGTTTCTTCAATTAAGGTAATAAGTTGAATTTTGTCGTTCACGTGTTTTCATAAAAAAACTAGTATCGGCCATTACTTCTTTATTTTTAAAACGAAACCTGTAAACCTATCTTTTCTGATAACTGATAAGTGATATGATAACGTAACAATAAATGGTCAAATTCTTTTAAGAGGTGAAAATCGCTTTCGTCGTTTGTATGTAAAGTGTAATTTTCGCCGCGGGTTCACAGTCCTTTGAACTGTCACGGGTGCCGACTGCAGAAGGTACTATCCTTCCATTGATCTACTTCATACTTTTAATTGTAGGTTCTTGGACCTTGGTGAAACGTCATATCACTAATTTTTGGATATATACAGGGGTTACTGGTATTCGATACATACCCTTTAAGGGGACAAACTGCAGCTCATTTGCAATAAAAAGTCATACAATACAGGGGTCGAAAATCAACGGTATTTGAATGAGAGCCAAATATTTTTTTGAATTTAGTACGAAAAACTCATTTTCTTGTATTCATCATGACTTAGTAAAAAAAAAGTTTATTTATTTTACCTTATTTGGAAAACAAACAGTATTTTATGACTATTTAAAAAGCTAATTAATAAACTAAGTATAATAAGGTAAGCGCGCTAAATATGGAAAAAACTTTCTTATTCTATCAGCTTTCCAACAAGATATAAAAGTTTTAAAAAATCAAATTAGTAATATCAAAAAATACTGATTTCTTTTAAAAAGGTGCATCAAGTCCCATGCAATTGGTTTTCAATTTTATATGGAAAAAATCGGATCCCAAAAAGCAGGTAAATTTTAGAAATGATAAAACCGGGCATTTGCTTGTCGGACTCGCCACCGAGCGATGTCGATACGATTATAAATCCGAACAATGCAAGCTGTTAGGTACTTCATATAGGTACCAAAATTATTAGGTACCCACCACCTATACATAACAACATAAAAAAAGGAAAAGATTTTTTTTCATTCATCGTCATAAATCGAAATCTATACATCATAAAAATTATTAAAAATATGTTTAAGCTTGTGCCAATGAAATTTTGAATCAAGTTAACCGTGTCATGTAGGGGGGACATGACACGGTTAACTTGATTCAACATTTAGACCGCCGTTACTTGCATAATTGATTACGTACTTCAAGTAAAGACTATATTTTTTTATGATTTGAATACAAATTTATAGTTTTCATATTTTTCCCTATATTTGTAATATAAGACGGTATTGTTTGCCGAATTAGTTAGTTCTAGGTCAACGGAAAATACCCTTTGAATTCTGATTCCCTTGAGAGTGTCGAAATATACGTTGTGGCATAAACGGCCGTATCTTTTTTTTGCATTAACTTAGAAGTTTGATTTTTCACAGCTTCAAGGGACTGTAGATCGGAGTATATGGTTTTAATTTCAACTCGATACCTCCACGCGTACCCGAGATAAAAGGTCTTGACAGACAGACAGACAGACGGACAACAAAGTGATCCTAAGAAGAGTTCCGTTTTTTCCTTTTGAGTTACGGAAGCCGAAAAATAACAATAAAAACCATCTTGAGGAATTTGTATGGGATATGTATGGTGCACAGAAATAATTATTTTTGTTATAACTGTTTTATTATTTAAACTTTTATATCTTGTTGGAAATTCCATCTTTAGCGCGCTTACTGAATTATATATATATATATATATATATATATATATATATATATATATATATATATATATACATATACATATACAGGGTGTAAAAAATTGGCGTAGGACCCGTTGACTGGGGGTTTAACTCATCATACTGAACAACTTTCCCCAAGGAACCCAGTCAATTCTCAAAAAAAAAATTGGACCCTCCATACTAAAATGCACGAAATTGGTCGATCAGCTGATCGATTTGTATGAAGAGTAAAAAAAAATTTTTTGTGATTTCAGCAAAGTTGTGGAACTAATGTGGTTCAGTATGATGAGTAGAAGCCCCAGTTAACGGGAACTACACCAATTTTGTAACAACCTGTGTATATACTTTTTTTTTTACTAGAAAATGGGTTTTTCATTCAAAATTCAAATATTAAGTTAGCCCTATTTAAAAAACCGTTGTTTGTTGACCCCTGTATTTAATGACTTTTTTGTTGTGAATGAGCTGTAGTTTTATAAAGTTATTAACTTATAAATGCAGTTTCATTTGTGTAATGTGGAGTTAGTGAAAATACGTAACTAAAAATAAGTTCCATTGATCTCATTACTTGTGCTTATGAAACGAGGCAGGCAACAGAAACACTTGTTTTATATATTACTTGTCCTTATTACTGAATAAACTTTATTATATTCACAAAAGTTAACGATACTCGTGCAAATACGTTGTTCAATATATTATAGTCATCGTATCAGCAGAAAGATGTCCACTGCTGGGACAAAGAATCCAGCGGCTTCCCGCGATCTTCGCCAGTTCGTCAATCCACCAAGTGAGAGGCCTGCCTAGCGCCTACGCTACGTCTTTCAGTGCGCGGTCGCCACTCGAGAACTTGCCCCAAAAGCCCTTTGTTTTTCTATTAGCTACTCGTATGTGTCCCGCCCACTGCCACTTAAGTTTAGCAATTGTGAAAGCTGTGTCGGTGACTTTGGTTCTCGTAATGCATCTCCACACTTCTGATTCGATCACGCATAGCTCGCTCCATCGCCCTTTGAGTGACCTTGTGCCTTCTTATGAAGCCCATATTAATCTCTACCTTGTACTTGTTAGCCCCTTAAAATTGAAAACTTCATTTCTATTCAAATTTTACGTACTTTTAATTACGTTTGACAGATAATTAACATTAAATTTTAAACTTTCCTTTTGTAACGTCTATACAAAATGTTGTCTGAAAGTGAGTTCAGCTCTCGAGATTCTCGTATTGTCCTGACTCCTGGTTAAATTAATCTCATTATCTTATTCATTACTTCTCGAATGCGCAGTCACGTCGCTCGTCGCTCTTTCACGGCGGATTTTCTTAAATAATGTTATAGGTACCTCATCAATATTTCCTTAATTATATTCTGACGGTGGCTTTGTTTATGTCATCGGATTTGACTTGGAATCCAGTTCTTGTCTTCAACAGCAACGACCACATGTACCCCTCCCTCCAGTTGTTGATTACAGGTTCCATGTAATGTTTGCAACTGCATCTAGGGCAATCAAAGCTATTTGGTGACGTAACAACAACAGAAAATAGTTGCAAGTCGGGCTCACGCATCCTAGGTTCCGTACTTCTAAATAATATACACTCATCAAAAAAGTGTAGCAACACGCATTTAATTTCCATGTTATTAATTATTTCTATATATTCTTTTACATTATTATATTTCTCTGCAGCTATATAGCAATTGAGTGTGGCTGCATTTTTCACTCAGAGTTTCGAACGGATATGATATCCGAGTCATTATGTGCCACCCAGTTGTGCTATTCGGGTAATATAAATAACACATACTCTGTAAAGATATCAACCGGTTGCCTATTACGGTTCAAAAGATACAGTTGTTTAAAGATCGGACAGACAGACATACAGACAGGTGAAAGCTTGGAAACAGGGGCTTGTTGTTACACTTTGGGTGCGTAACCCTGGCTAAGGATTACTAAATAGTCAAATAACCACAAAACTAAAGAGTAAACACCTTGTTGTACGCCAAAGATATACGCGCAAACACGAAAAAAATGGACAATGGCCATGTTTTCAGACGAGTCTAGATTAAAGCTTAATAAGCCTCATGGAAATCGAAGAGTCTAAAAAAGAGAGTGATTTCAGCAAACCTAAATATAATAAAATCTAAAAACCGACCTCAAAAAGAAAATACTCAAAAGTATGAAATAATATTTTTAATCATATAAATACACGAAATTAACCAACAATAATGAAATCAAAGGTAGGTACGAATCAAATTAGGGGACTAAAATTTTTTTTGAGGTCGGTACCAGCACACAGCTACTTACCTTGATTTATTTATTATAATTTAAATGATTCAATCGCAATGCTGGCACCGACCTCAAAAAAATTGTAGTGTTGGTTAATTTCGTGTATTTATGTATATAAAAATATTATTTCATACTTTTGAGTATTTCCTTTTTGAAGTCGGTTTTTAGTTTTTAAACTTTATTTTTTATTTTTAGTGATAATGTCATCTATCTAACAACGTTAAACCCAATCACCTCTGCATACCTCGAGGATGGTGTTTGACTACCTGCAGCTTGCAGCTCCGATTTTAACCCTGTCGAACATGCTTGAAACGAGCTCTTATAATGCGTGGAACAAAGAAATCCCTCATCCAATCAAGCTTTTTGAGCTGATATATCCTCGGCATTAGCTTAAATACCTAGTAGACTGAATGCTGAATTGCATTAAAACCGTCTCGACAGCTGCTGCTGCAGCTCAAAGAAAAGAAGTAATCAAATGTATAAACATATTAAAAAGCCTTAAAAGTGCGATTAGAAACAAAATAAACTGTCAAAAATAGTTTACCTAAAAATAGTTGTGCAATCAATATTGTCCCAGAGCTCGTATATTTCATATTTTATTTTTATTAAGTAGAACTCCAGGTCCTTTCTAATTTTAAATTTATATGTAATCCTGTTTGTTTCCTAAATTAATAAAATAAAATAAAAAATGAGTGAAAATTATACTTGTTACACAAAATATACACACTTGTTCGTCATTGAATACTTTGCGATGAAATTGATGCATTTTGTTATAATTGTCCTTATAAGAATAAACAAATGTGTATTTTTTTGTAAATTGTTTGTTGGTTGTGCCTAAAATTCTAAATTAACACGTTTATCTCATTAAGGCAGTTTTTCATAACGAAATTGAATATAACAAGGTACGTTGTGTCTCGTCATCTCGTGTCTCGCAAAATAAATTTGCTCTTAGTATTAGTGTTATGTAATGAACGTAGAAAGGCGTTTGCTACAGTTTTTTGTTGCCCTTAAAATAAATGAATCAACAACGCAATAACTTTAGATTAAAATAAATATATATTGAAATAAATCGCTAATTCCTTGGTCACGACATCACGCGTGGACGGTTGCACCGATTCCGTTAATTCTTTTTTTTGTTCAGTTTGTTACTGCCTTAAGGTTCTTATGTAGTGTAGTGTAAGGTGGTACGAAGTTCGCCGGGACAGCTAGTGAAATATAAATAAGTAACAAAATGTAAACATGCTCGCTTCGATCAATATATGCTCGTAAATAATTTACATAAATAAATAATATGAAAGGAAATTATTTTCGTACGAGTAGTTGTAGATAAGTTTCATAAAAAAAAAACCTTAGTAATTAGACGCTCAAAGGTTCTGTTATTTTATAGTAAACTAGCGACCCGCCCCGCCCCGGGGCCGTGGCCGCCCGCATTTTTTTTTCTACACATGAACCCACTGAGCTAATCTGAAGGTTCCTGTTAAACTTCATTAAAATCGCTTCAGCCCTTTTGAAGTCCATAGAGGACATACGAGGGCTGTTTGATAAGTCCTTTTAAAAACTATTTGTAAAACCTTTTTTTGGTAAATGGCATTAACACTGGCACGCACAATCTTTCAAATGAAGACTGTCAAAAATTTAGTAAAAAAAAACAAGAAATTGACACTTACCATTACTTGAATGTGTTCACTTCTAAATTTTCCACAACTATGGGAAAATCGGCATTCGTACCGTTATAAAACATTTTTTTATGAAGGGTTGCAGTGCTGCCACAATAAAAACTGAACTTGATTCTGTTCATGGCACTAACGCACCAACGTTGCAGACTGTTTATAACTGGTTAAATGATTTTAAACGTGGTGGGTCAAGCACATCTGATACTACGCGCTCAGGTCACCCAATCGAAGTCACTACTGAGGATGTTGTTGAAAAAGTCCATAATTTTGTACTCGACGACCGCCGAGTGAAGCTGCGTGAAATAGCTGAGATCGTAGTATCTCCACTGATCGAGTACATAAAATACTTCACGAAGATTTGGCTATGACAAAGCTGGCTGCACGATGGGTGCAACGTCTGTTGAAGATCGAACAAAAACGCGAACGAAAGCGAATTTCAAAGCTGTGTTTGGATATGATGATGCGTAATCCTCGGAATTTTTTGAGTCGATTTGTCACTGTGGACGAAACATGGGTCCACCATTATACATCCAAGTCAAAACAGCAATCCAAAAAATGGATGGCTACTAGTTAACGTGCCCCAAAGAAGGCTAAGACTGTTTTGTCGGCTGGGAAATTGATGGCGACAGTTTTCTGGGATGGCGAAGGAATCATCATGATTGACTACTTGGAAAAGGGGAAGACTATTACTGGCCGTTATTACGCAGAGTTATTGGAATGCAGAATTGTTAGAAAAACGAAGTGTCTCCGAAGAAAGTCCTCTTTCATCAAGACAATGCCCCAGTGCACACGTCAACCATTGTGATGGCTAAAATACACGAGTTGGGCTTCGAGCTGGTTCCGCACGCTCCGTGTGATTACTACCTATTCCCAAATTTGAAAAGATGTTTGGAGGACAAAAATTTTTCACAAATGAGGACTGCATCGCTGGTGTAAAGTTATGTTGCCGACCTCGACATATCGTATTTTTTGGAGGGGATGAAAAAATTTTAAACTTGCTGGAAGTGTTTGGCCCTTAAAGGAGACAATGTTGAAAAATAAATGTAAATTGAATAATATTTTTTTTTTACTTTTTAAAAGGACTTATCAAACAGCCCTCGTACGTAAATACAAACACACATCGCTTTTTTTCTTAAATGTGTTCCTCCTGAACCTGAAATTGTATCTTGGTTTTTACAGAAGACTTACCAATGCAAATGTTTGTCGCAGGCTCCATCATGTTCCACGTGCGGCGGCGGCCGGCCGACTCGCAGCCGCGGCGGCGCAAGAAGAAAGCGGTGGCGGGCGGCGGCGGCGGTGGCGGCCGGCCGGGCATGGAGCCCGCGCTGCTGGAGGTGGCGCCCGATGGCACCACGCTCGAGAACGGACGGCGAATACGCGTCGTTGACGTGTTCGAGGTGAGGTGTGCTCGTGTTGTAGTAGATTCCATCATGTTCCATGTGCGTAGCGCAAGAAGAAAGCCATGGCCGGTGCGGCAGCGACGGTCGGCCGGCCATGGAGCCCGCGCTGCTGGAGGTGGTCCGGCGAATACTCGTCGTTGACATATTTGAGGGGAGATGTGCTTGTATTGGTACAACTTTCAATGAGGGTACAATACAATATAACAATGTATCGCCAACGGTTCACGCACGAGCGCTTGATCAGCCGTTCATCCCTAATCCACTTAGACAACTTGGAACTCCTTTCATCTTTATTACGCCTCGTTCGAATTACCTACAACTTGAAGCCAATTTATAAATGTCAAGTTTTTTAATGTCTGAGTAAAGCTAACTAGAGCTTTCTTGTTCTCTTAATTCACTAAAACGTGTATAATTTTCTCGTCTGAAATTCGTTTGAGTAAAATTTCTGTCTGCTGAAAACGCTTCGTTTCGTGAAAAGAAAGTAGGTACATTTATTTACAAACATTCGTTAATAGACGTAAAGCCTTTGGGTATTCATTTGCAAATACCTAGGTTGTTCCGAAATTGTTCGCCACAGAAAACATACAATCTCTTTTTTCCTGAAACTATTTTGAATAGACGGCTAATTTTAATACAAATCTCCTTGGCGAAAATCGTTGGCCATCTATATGTAGTTCTTTTTAAAAATATTTTTAAAGATTATCTGTCACTCTTTTTTTTTTGCAACAATGAACGTCTCGCGGGAAGCTTTTCGTGCTATGATTTTCTATGATTATAAACGAGGGTTAACCTTCAAGGAATCTCACGAAAATTTACAAGGTGCTTTTGGAGAGTCTGCTCCTGCGTTTGCAGCGTTTACTTATTGGTTTCGTGAATTACACATGTCACAAGGGGTGATTGAGGCTGAACTGAAAATTGGATCACAGACAGTTTCCGCCATCCTGCATGAACTACTTAAAGTTAGGAAACTTGCTTCGCGATGGATACCTCATTCTCTCACCGAATAGCAGAAATCCCGTCGTGTTGATTGGTGCAAATTTATGCTGAAAAGTCTAAACAGCATTCCACGCAACGGGTGTTTGAAGAGGGCCAGTTGCCCACAAAAGTTGTTCGCGGTCGGAGCGTCAATAAAAAAAAATAGCGGTTTTTTCTCGACGCAGTGGACCAGTAGCAATGTGTCCGCTAGAAGACCGTAGAACCCTTACTAGTGAATGGTACTGCGAAGTTTGCCTGCCTCAAGCTTTCGGGGAGTTGAATAGCGAGCGCCCAAAGAGCGACATCCGTGGCATTCTTTTTCACCAAGCTAACGTGCCCGCTCATACTGACAACTGCGGGAGTACAAATGTTACCCCATCCTCCGTATAGCCCAGATTTAGCTTGTAAGCGAAAATTCAACACTGCAGACGAGGCCGTCGAAGAATTTCAGCGGTTATTTCTCGACCTCCCGCAAGATACGTTTTTTAAATGTTTTGAGTTTTGAGAGCTATTTCACCCGAATGCATAAGTGCATGGAGGAGAATAATTTGAAAAGCTCTAAATAAACTTTTTTCATATTCTAACTATTTTTCATTTTACTAACTATTGTTGAAACAGCCCACGTATGTTTTTATACGTATACTATATATTTCAAGTACTTATTCCAAATTTTACATGTGCAATTTCATATTTTTCATTTAATGCATGACCACAAATTAATCTCGACTGCATTAAACGATAAATGTTTGAATTAATTTTAAATAAACTCTAATCTTAATTACATAACTAACGATGACATTATTTCTTTCCCAATATCAGAATTTACAATATTTCTCAGACCTGTTACTTCTACAGAAGTATGGAAAACAATGATGACATTGAAAATACTAAATCTACCGGCTACGACAACATAACTACTGACGTTATTAAGGACAACAGCATCGTACTCTGTAACCCATTAAGGCACATCCTAAATCTCTCCTTTGAACAAGGAATCTTTCCCGAAAAACTAAAGTACGTATAAGTACGAGTAAAACTAATCCATATAAAAGAAAGCAGGCTCGATATCTATAACTTAAGGCAAATTTCTCTCATATCGATATTTTCTAAGATACTTGATAAGATTATATACTCACGTGTCATTGATTTTCTGGACAAACAAAAAATTATCACCGACTCTTAATTTGGCTTTAGAAAAAATAAATCTACGTTAATTGCTGTATATGAACTTATAAAATAGTGACCACTTGGAGAGATAACACAGTACCTGTAGCTGTGATATTCATGGACAAGGACAAGACTATTATCTAAGCTAAATTATTACGGCATACGTGGAAACTGTTACAACTGGCTCAAATCATATCTCCATGGACGTAAATAATGTACGTTGGTTATTATTATATTGTTCCAAGAACAAATCTCTAAAAGAGTACAGATCGGAGTATCGCGTGAACAAATATGGTGTATCTCAAGGCAGTATCCTAGGGCCGCTTCTGTTTTTACTATAAATTAACGACTTGCCTCTTATAACAATACATATAGTAATACTTTTTGCCGATGACTGTTCAGTAAAGTTGTTGCTCTAAATAATTTAAAAGTCAATCTTACAAAAACGAACTACATACAATTTTATGCCCCACAAGGTTTTCCGTTTGATATCGAATTATGCTATGAGGGTGAAAAAAATTTATGTGCCAGCAACACTAAATTCCTTGGAATTGTTGTCGATCGTTTCACAGATTGGAAAGATCATTTCGAGTAAATCGTTGTGAAACGTAACATGTTTAACCAAGTAATTTCGTGAATGCTTTTAAACGACTGTCTGATGTGTTCAGGAAAGAAACCGCTATCCTTGCATTTCATTCATGTATTAAGTCCAACCTTCGATATTGAATAATACTTAGGGGTAATTTCACTAACAAAGGTCTAGTTTTCAAACTTCAAAAGCAATGTATTCGGGCTATTTTTAATCTCCTACAAATATAATCATGACTTCCTTACTTTAAAGAGAACATATTTTGGTATGTTTGTGAAAAATAACCTAAGTATGTTCAAATCAAAACAATCAACCACTAAATTTTCCTCTAGATATGCTTGTGATTTAGTGTTGCCAAGGTGTAAATCTGCCTTATTCCATAAAAATGTAATCTATATGAGTGTATCTGTTATAGGCAATGTGTATAATCCGGCATTGTATAGAATGCCTAGGCAATGTGTATAATGAACGACCACGGGAAGGAGACGCGTGCGTACACAAATTTTGTCGCAAAAAAACTGTAGGTTAGGTTAGGTCAGGTGTTCTTTTTCAGTAAACGCAAGCGAGCCGAGCGAGCGGAGCGAGTGTGACGCGGCAGCGGCAGCTGCCGGCGAAGCGCCAGAAGGGACATCGCTCACGTATACTAGTTTAAACATTGAATATCATTTCATACATTCTATACATTTCCTAGGTATTGTATAGAATGCCTGCATTATACACATTGCCTTTAACATATCCATAGACAGAAAATATGAAAATGCAGACTTTTTCAAGGTTTCAAACAAGTGTTTACAATTTAATGATCGAAAAATGATATTACAGTATCGATGAATTTATGAAAGAAAAAGTTAACCGATTTTGTAAAAATTTGACTTGACCTAGCACTAGCAGATTATCTTGATTAATTTAATTCTTTGATTTTTTTATAATTACTCAACGTTTAATATTGCATGCTTTCTTAAGACAGGTTATGGCAAACATAGTACACTTTATTCAAGACCTAATGTCAACCAATAATCGGCAATTAAGTATTTGAGTTTAGCTCAGATAATACATAGCCTGCAATAAAAGTATCGAGAATGGAATATTTCCATTGTTCCTGGCATAGTAAAGTCTTTATAATCGCAAACTCTTTGGTTTTATTAATCGAATACCATTTATTTATTTATTTTTTTAAATGCTGTCTTGTCGAACGTGTAAAGTCGTTGTGAAAATGGAATTGACTCGAGCAAATTCAAGAGCAATGATTTATTACATATGACTTTCGAAAAACAATGTGTTGATCGGATTCTTTCCCCCAACCCCAACTTCAGAATGGAATGAATGCTTTAGTAATTGCTTCCAAAATGTGTCAAGTTTCAAGGAGAATACTTCGAAAAACAATAAATATCTTTTCCACTAATGATTGATTTCCCAAATTTTCAGTGCCGCCCAGGTATTTAATCTATAAGTACTAATAAAAATGTGTGTGTGTGCGACCGTGCGTGAGTGCGTTGAAAATTTGGCTTCTTTTTCCAGGATGCTACCGTCAATAATAACTCCTCTAAGTCTGAATTATTTGTTTGTTCGTATAGGTTGGGTCCGGAAACGGCACCGCCCTGCAACTGTACGGGCCGTCCATTCAGTCGCGACACTGTGTGCTGGCGCCAGGCGAGGGGGGCGGGTACACCGTGACGCCGCTGCACACGGACGCACAAGTGTACGTCAATGGGAGACGCGTGAACCGAGAGCAACGCTTGCAGGTGAGGTCTCACAGCATAGTACGTAACTACTGACTATCATGAACTGTACGGGGCGACCATCCAGTCGCGACAATGCGTGCTGGCGCCAGGCGGTACACCGTGACGCCGCTGCACACGGACGCACAAGTGTACGTCAATGGGAGACGCGTGCACCGAGATCAGCATTAGTAGGTGTTGGCTTGGAGCAGGGTATAGACGATGTAGAGTCGACCGCTTAGTAATGTCGTAAGTATAAGAGCCCTTGGGGATCTAAGTTTGTAGTTTATTAAAGTAGATTGAATCTTTATGTGTTGGAGAGACAAGATTAATTATTTTATTGAATTTTCATCTCAAATTAGCATTGCACAGTATTTTTATCCCCTCACTTGTTGTTGTTTTTCTGACAATATAAACCATTTTGAGAAACTAATTTGAAGTATTTTAATTTTAAACGCTCAGCTATTTTTGTATTATTTTTTTAAACATGAACATGCTGTGCCGGAAATACGTTATCAGTGGCATAACAATCGCGCTTCTGCTTCTAAAAAAAATAAGCGTCATTCAATTTCACACAAAGGCGAACCGAGCCCCTCTCACAATGAGCATATAACCTTTGTACTTTGTAGGGTTCCGAACCCAAAGGGAAAAACGGGACCGTATTACTGATATTACTCTGTCCGTCCGTCCGTCTGTCACCAGGCTGTATTTCATGAACCGCGATAGCTAGACAGTTGAAATTTTCACAGATGATGTATTTCTGTTGCCGCTATAACAACAAATACTAAAAAAAAACATATTTAAGGGGGCTCCCCTACAACAAACGTGATTTTTTGCTCGATATTGATTACGGCAACAGGTCGACGCTTGAAATATTCACAGAATATCTAGTTTTATATTCACTTTAAAAATAATAACTAAAATAAAATAAAACACTAAATTAAAATAAAACAAATATTTAAGGTGGTGTCCCAGACAACAAACGTGATTTTTTGCTTATCTTTGCTCGATATTGACAACGGCAACAGGTAGGACGCTTGAAATATTCACAGAGTATTGAGTTGTATTATTCACTTTTAAAATAAACAATTCAATTAAAATAAAATAAATATTTGAGGGAGGCTCCCATACAACGAACGTGATGGTACGGAACCCTACGTGCGCGAGTCCGACTCGCACTTGGCCGGTTTTTTCAATCAAACATGCTTGGACTTAATCGTGTAGTGCCGTAGCGACGTCCTCGTAGGCACGTTAAATCACATTTGTTTACAAAATATACCAAATTACAAAAAAATGAAATCTAATAACTGGAAAATTACCACAGAAGCTATTCCTCAAAAAGGTTTTTTTTATTAAGTGGGGTTTATAAAAACTCAACAATCCAATTGTCTAAGATCTGAGTAGAAACATTGTAAGGTAAATCCTCGGAAATGTACACCGCGAGCGCAATTGAACATCCTTTCAGGTCACAGTTCTACCTCTAATCTTTGAAGGGGAATTCAAAGAGCGTGAACTGTATACTGCGTACTTTACTTTACGTTGGTTTTAGAAACTTATGTTGCTCTCGAAAGAGCTTCGGTGTTGGCTCGCAACATTTCTTACGGAGACGCAACATCTCGCGAAGTGTAAGTAAATAAACGACGTACGTTTTGTAACATGAAAACGCTTGCTTAGCTTGAAATGTAGGGTGGATCACAAGCGCCACAAGCGCGATATTTCAACTCCACACGAGTAATGTGCGGTGGCGGCGTGGATACGACGTCTGGTAAAATGAAAAATTGTAGAACAATCTATTTGAAGGGCGGAAACTGGAAACTATTCCTTAAAGGTGGGTCTACGAATACAATTACACGTGGGAAAATTAAACACGTTTTACGTTATTACTAGTTCAATCTAGAAGTTCTATCCAAATGGATTGAAAAAATTGGCCAAGTGCGAGTCGCACTCGCGCAAAGTAGGGTTCCGTAGTCTTTTCAAAAAATAAATGTATATTTAGAAATACAAAATTATTTTTACAGTTGGTAATAGAACATTTTGTATGGAAAATCTATGAAATTTTATAAATCCAACTGCACGTCTTACATCGGTCGACTATTACTCCTTAACTAAGGAAGCCTACTTAACCGTGATAGATTTCATTTTAAATTGATTATATTTCCTATAATTCTCTTTTTTTTTTTCAGTAGTCCCAATATAGCGGTTTAGCTGACACTTGACTCTAACAAAAATTTGCACTTTAAAGCTCAATGTTTCATAACAGGGATCCCTAAATCGACAAGGGGCTGTAGCAAACTCTCAGTAGTTTTGAGAGCTATTCCACGACACCCCGCACGACAGGGTGCGTCAACGAAAAAAACTCACTCTCTACATGTATGGGAGGTACCATATTTTTTTTTCAAGATTTTATTTTACCACTGTGCTAAGCCGCGGATAGACGAACAGACATGGCGGAACTATAAGGGTTCCGTGTTGACTACGGAACACGAAAAAGCTGTAGAATATAAATTTTAATTTTTCACAAAAGCAAGAATTACAGTGATCCTACCCTAGTATATCTGAGCTTGCCGACCCAATTAAGGGGTAAATCCTAAATGTATGTGTATTCGAGCCTTGTTACATATTACGAGGGCGTACAAAGCAACATGTCTGTCCTCCTCGCTCTCGCGCGATTTTTAACTTGCCATCCCGCATAGAAAACACAGCGGCGTAAAAAAAGAGTTTATGAAATATATGTAAAATATAAAACTTGAAACACTTTGAAAGTGATAGCCCTCAGTCACCCACTGCTTTAGGTGTTATATTTATACGAGATGTTATCGTCAGTACAAAATTGACAAGTTTAATTAGTAAGGTAAACGCGCGACTTATTTATATCGAGGAAACTATTAGCAATCGTGTTTTCGCTAAGGGTCACCCTTCAATCAGATAGGTAGTCTATTATATTATTATATGTAAGACTAGTGGGTGCTCGCGGCTTCGCCCGCGCAGTTCCCGTGGGAATTTCCCGAAATCCTTTCTTAGCGGATGCCTTCGTCGTAACATCTACCTGCATGCCAAATTTCAGCCCGATCCGTCCAGTGGTTTGGGCTGTGCGTTGATAGATCACTATGTCAATCAGACACCTTTAAGTTATATATATTTAGATATGTTAGAGCGACGTTATATCCGGTAATGGGTGTTGCCAACCCGAAGTTTGTCACTAACTACACTACACCTAATTAATTCTGAATATAGGTCTATTTAGTACCAACCTTAATACTGTTCTAGTTACGTAACTCAGTCGAGACGGCGAGAGGAGCGGCACCGGCTAAGGCTAACTAACTAAATCCAATTGTGAGTCTGTAGACGCGTGTCGTGAGTCTTTGGCAACAAGCTGTTCCAGCAATCAACGGGATTGTGCTCCGTCTCTTGCCTAAAGCGTCTCGCCTACTGTCCCACCGAATTCACAACATTTTCATTCAGCTCACTGAAAATGTTCTGAGTTAATGGCATTTCCATAGAACGTTACAGTTAAATCGGAATTTGTCAGAAGTATATTTTCTAATTAAAATAGGTTCGCTGCTCGAGAACAGTTCTCCGTTTTTCCGTGCGGGCGAGCAGCAAACCGATTTTCTAACGAAAATATATACTTTTTACAAATTTTGATGAAACTGTACCGTGCCATGAAATGACATCCATTTCGGGTTATGTAAGAACATCTAAGTATATATAACTCAAAGGTGACTGACTGATTAACATAGTGATCTATCAACGCACAGCCCAAACCACTGGACGGATCGGGCTGAAATTTGGCATGCAGGTAGATGTTAAGACGTAGGCATCCGCTAAGAAAGGATTATGGGAAATTCCCACGGGAACCGCAAAAATCGGGATATGCGCGAGCGAAGCTGCGGGCATCCACTAGTCTTTCTATAAAGATACCGATTCCATTACTTTTTACTGGTCACTTGGCGAAGCTCGTTCCGTTCGCGGCGCCCCCTCCCCCGCCCCGGCGACCGCTGTCAACCAACTTTTTGTTTCTAGCTATAAACATACTTTATGGTTTTGCCCTTTCGCTGGCTCTAAAAAAGGTTTTTCGGTCACTTTCGGATTGGAGATCGTAATTTGAATTTATAGGTTTTGATTTTAAGAAAGCTGGAACTGAAATATTTCGCTGAGTAGGTAGGTAAAGCCGATTCGCTCAGATAGTGTCACTCGTTTAAATTAAATGCAAGAAATGAATCTTTTGTAATTAGAAATTTATAGAATCAAGTAATACACATACGTCAGAGTTTTTTAATCTCAAGGCGGCGTTCTTTAACATGCGGCGGCACACGCTGTGGCAGTATTTACAAAGGGCGAGTGATAGACACTGTCTGAGCGAATCGACTTTACTCTATATTTGAATTAACGGAAGCATGTTACCAATCCAAGAATTCCTATAAACAAAAGTAAGTATAATAGTGGGTGCCTATACAGTAAACATTATGCAGAGAGCGCTCCATCGAGCTGTTATCCATATAACAAAGGAAACAATGTTGGTGACTTAATTAAGAGCTTTAGAACTTCTTCAGCCGCCCTGGCTGGTTTCACTACCAGTAAGCTATATTTTTTAGTAGTTAATATATTCTCTTCGAAACAAATAATTATACTTACTATGTAATGTACTATCTGCTATTATTGAGTCGTCATCATCATCATATCAGCCCAAAAACGTTCACTTCTGGACAAACGCCTCCCTACATTTTCCGGTAATTATTATTATTATTATTGGTAGCTAAACTAAACTATTTTTTTGTGTGAAAACTGATTTTCTGAGGCATTGCACCTGTGTAGATAGACTTAGAATGTAAAACAATACCTAAATACAATCCGTAGCCATAATCGATTACTCGATTCTCAAAAAAAATAATTGGCCCCTCCATACAAAAATGCACGAAATTGATCATTCAGCTGATCGATTTGTATGAACAGTAATTTTTTCTTCTTCGTCGACTTAGTCGCGATGATATGCCTACCGCCGACATGTACAAGAACTGCTCAATTTGAAGTGATAACATTGTAAGTGTAACGTCATTGAGTTGTTGACGAGTTAACTGCATGTTGCGAGTACGTAAGTTACACTACGCTCACTCCCGAGTCTCGTCTGCCGTGTTGTAGACACGAGACACGAGACACGAGACACGAGACACGAGTAGCGAGTGACGGGTTCCGAACTCACCCCAAGCGAAATAAACTACAAAGTTGAAACTTTTATTGCTCAAAATGTTGCAAAATGATACTTTATCATAGAATATATAAAATCAATGGATTTTGGTATCTAAGACTGAAGATTGCAAAAAGCAATTTGTTACTTTAGGTTGGTTGATCGAAAGGAAAGAACAGAAATAAATTTGTATATAAAGTTCCGGTGTGCGTGTGCTCTCTTCTCCTCCTAACTAGCTTGACCAATCTTGTTGATTCTTAGAAGGTTCTTAGTTATCATTTGACCCGATAGGTATCCCTGTTGTCGAGATCCAGAAAATTTTGGAGATGAGGAGAAAAATTACAAACACACTCCTCTCATCTCCTCCTAAACCACTTGACCGATTTTGAATTTATATTTTTTTGTACTTACGGGGTAACCTGGATGGTTCCTAGTTATACGTAGTTAGATTCGGTAGGTGGTGCTGTTGTCGATATCCAGATTTTTTCCGATTCCAACTATAGCTAAAAACTATCCAAATGACACCATAAGTACAAAGAAAAACATCAAAATCGGTCAAACCGTTGAGGAGCAAGAGTCACCTTACCTTACCCAGTGGGATATCGTTGAATAGCTCTTGCAAAACTACTGAGGGTTTCTAAGATCGTAAAAATGATCTTTACTAAGTTTTAACAAGAGTACAAGAGTTGTGTGTGTGTGTGTGTGTCCACCCCCTGCCAGGTAAACTGCTTTTTCAGAAAAAAACTACAAAGTATTGGAACTAGTAGGGTAATTGTTGTCAAAATTATCACGTCCCACTAGTGCTTCACTAGTTCCGAGTAATAGTCGACCAACTTAGATATGCTGTTGGATTTGTTAAAAGTTTATAGATTGTCCACACAAATGTTATATACCAAATTCAAAAACTACTTTGTTTTTTTAAATTTACACTTAAAACCTACTTTGCGCGTGGTCCTACACGCACTTTGCTACTTTTTATGCAGACTATCGAATTATTTGTTTAAATGATCTTCGCGTTCCTTAAAATAAAGTTGTTCAGGGCTGAAAGGATAGCTACTGACCTCTTCTATCGGCCATTACAATTTGGCACACGATGCACCAAGCACCCTGTATACTGCACTGTTTTTATTATTTATCTGTGTTACTTTCTTTTGTTTACTGTATGTATGAGGCCAGCACATCAATCTAGACACTTTGGACTATGTACCGTTTTTATGTTTACTTTATGTATGAGGCCAGCACATCAATCTAGACACTTTGGACTATGTACCGTTTTTATGTTTACTGTATGTATGAGGCCAGCACATCAATCTAGACACTTTGGACTATGTACCGTTTTTATGTTTACTGTATGTATGAGGCCAGCACATCAATCTAGACACTTTGGACTTTGTACCGTTTTTATGTTTACTGTATGTATGAGGCCAGCACATCAATCTAGACACTTTGGACTATGTACCGTTTTTATGTTTACTGTATGTATGAGGCCAGCACATCAATCTAGACACTTTGGACTATGTACCGTTTTTATGTTTACTGTATGTATGAGGCCAGCACATCAATCTAGACACTTTGGACTATGTACCGTTTTTATGTTTACTGTATGTATGAGGCCAGCACATCAATCTAGACACTTTGGACTTTGTACCGTTTTTATGTTTACTGTATGTATGAGGCCAGCACATCAATCTAGACACTTTGGACTATGTACCGTTTTTATGTTTACTGTATGTATGAGGCCAGCACATCAATCTAGACACTTTGGACTATGTACCGTTTTTATGTTTACTGTATGTATGAGGCCAGCACATCAATCTAGACACTTTGGACTATGTACCGTTTTTATGTTTACTGTATGTATGAGGCCAGCACATCAATCTAGACACTTTGGACTATGTACCGTTTTTATGTTTACTGTATGTATGAGGCCAGCACATCAATCTAGACACTTTGGACTATGTACCGTTTTTATGTTTACTGTATGTATGAGGCCAGCACATCAATCTAGACACTTTGGACTATGTACCGTTTTTATGTTTACTGTATGTATGAGGCCAGCACATCAATCTAGACACTTTGGACTATGTACCGTTTTTATGTTTACTGTATGTATGAGGCCAGCACATCAATCTAGACACTTTGGACTTTGTACCGTTTTTATGTTTACTGTATGTATGAGGCCAGCACATCAATCTAGACACTTTGGACTATGTACCGTTTTTATGTTTACTGTATGTATGAGGCCAGCACATCAATCTAGACACTTTGGACTATGTACCGTTTTTATGTTTACTGTATGTATGAGGCCAGCACATCAATCTAGACACTTTGGACTATGTACCGTTTTTATGTTTACTGTATGTATGAGGCCAGCACATCAATCTAGACACTTTGGACTATGTACCGTTTTTATGTTTACTGTATGTATGAGGCCAGCACATCAATCTAGACACTTTGGACTATGTACCGTTTTTATGTTTACTGTATGTATGAGGCCAGCACATCAATCTAGACACTTTGGACTATGTACCGTTTGTATGCCGTATGCGTATGCGTATGCGTTTGGATCAGAATTGCGTTACGAGTGTCTGTATATGTACTATGTCCTTTCATTGTAAAGGCTACGAAAAATAAACGAGTTATCTATCCGTCGTGGCCAAGGCCTCACCAATTGTAAATAAAAAAATAGGGGCGTATCATGTCAAACAAACCTACGCGAGGCTTCATCTAACCTAACCTATTATCGCTCGCTTCGCTCGCTCAACTCAGATCCGCCCGGGAATTTCATGATCTGGCAATCTAGCAATTGTTTGTTGTTGCCAGCACGGCTGCCTTATCAAGTTCGGGCGCGTGTCGACGTTCCGCTTCGTGGACCCGGCGCAGGAGGCCATCCTCAACCGCAACCTCTCCCAGTCGCAGCACTTCGGCTCCGGCTCCATATACGACAGGTGAGATCTTTGGGGGAAACCCAACTCGACCGCGCATTGCAAACCCATCGTTGTATATAGATGTGCCTTCTAGCGACTTGCATTACTACATTGTTTGTATTTAGCATTCAAACACCCGTTTTCGTGTCGTTACTATGTCTTATATTAGATAGTAGAAACTAAAATGTTTTCAATAAACCCAACCGATTAGGAACGCGCCACACGCCACACGCCACCATCTCCTGCTCGTCTAAACAAAGCTTCATAATAGCAGTTTTATATTTGTAGTTAAATTGATCTGTTTTTGACTGAGCATTTTTCTTTTGTTAAATTAAACTCTTTTCACATAACTGTTGTTGACCGTCGTATGATTCACGGACAAGGTACGTTGCAAACTCGTGACGATAGTGAGGTTACAAAATGACAATTTCCCTTTTAGAACCCTTTGTATCCTCTAATAAAAAAATATTTTTTGCTCAACTTTAGAACCCGTCAAATGATGGGACGAAAACACATCAACGGATTTAATATATCTATTATAGCAATAAAAACCTATAAACATATATTATTTTTCTCCTTCCGGCGCCGCTATCTCATCGGTTGGATTGAAACGTAGAGCCTGCTTTTACTGTTTTAAATTGATTGAAATTTAACGACCAGCAGCCATTTATTTGTATCGGAACCTATTAAATGGGACATAGTAATGACACTTGCATTTGTTTTACAAACATAAAATTACAAATTCCATTCGTATGCAGTTTTAATACTCGTATTCCCGATTTTTGTACCGAAGGACTAGTTCTAATTCTAGTCTCACGTGATCACATCCGATTGCTTTTCTAATCACCTTGTCAGTGTTGTTGTTTTTATGTTCCTCATCCATCTATCATAGTTGTTTTCTTTCGTTGCATGTTTCTCTCACTGGCTCACCAACATATGCTTGTGTACGTTACATACTGAGTAGATCGCCGACCTCGCCCGACAACAGTGGCGCGATGTCGCCCACTTCTATGACGTCACACCAGCAAGACCTCGACCCGAACGCGAACCCCGAGGAGTATCCCAGGACGATGAGCCCCGTCTCGCACGACACGTACGCGTATAGAGAGGGCGCCGACGTCACTCCGTACAACAACAACACCCTGAAACTCGACAACGAATCGCTTATGATGTCGCAGCATCTGAACGATTCCAAGGACGACTATATCAGAGATACGAGAGACGAACACTCCGGCTCAGTGTACAATGACCAGGACCAAAGCACTATAAACAGAACAGCGAACTCGCACTACAAGGACAACTACGAGACCACGTTCGATTTGGAGGGCAATGTTGAGACGAAGAGCATCTGCAGTGCCAAGAGCGGAGGCTCAGGACACGACAACAGGTATTTTTCAAGATATTTTTACGTTATGATCGTCCCAAATGCAAAATATTCATGTCATTAACTATAATCGTTTACTTGAAAAATAAATAAGGTGTGGCGTTTTTAGATCCACCTGCGAATAAAGGTTAGGTTGGCGCCGCGTCGGCAACTCCGCCACCAATTAGACCCGCGTATTGGGTTACGTACGCCGCGCCGCGCCGCGCTCCGCTCTGCTTTTTATGTTTTGCATTCTGAATGTAGGTTAAGTAACTTTGAGCTGCCCACTACCCGCTACATGGTGCGAGTAGCCACCTGTAGGTAGGTGCGTGAATTCGCTCGGAGACCAAGAGTTTCATTTTTGTTACCAACAAAAGTTCCAAGTAAGTTTCGACGAGTTCAAAATATTAATTAAGTTTGACTGGCCACACCGTCCTTCAGGAAATCTTATTTTTTGATGCTGAAAATTGTAACACATAGTTCAGTATTATCATGCAAAACAAGTAAGTCTGGAATTTGAAATATCAACTGGTCTGCAACTTAATTGTTAAGTACTCAAGTACTTGTATTAACTTTCGATGACGCAGATCCGGAATGAGCTAGTCAAAATGTACTATAACTACAAGGAACAAAGTGTCTCGAAGATGTCGTTTAAGACTCATAATTAAATGAAGTTATTGATTTAAAATATATTTTTTCTGTAGTTGAATTCTGCAGTGCTGATGTAAATAATTCTCCACAGAATGAGCGCCACAGTGCCCGCGTCGCGCCCCGGACAAGAGGCGATACTGCCGGCTGTGTTAGAGTTCCCAGAGGCGGGGCAAGCGCAGTTCTTGGCAGCCGTGATCACCAGGCTGGACCCACACGCGCCGGCCTTCAAACTTGCCCCTGTCTACACGCTGTATCTGTGTGCTAGGTATGTCATTCATACGTCTTCTTCCTCTTCTTCAGGCCTGGTCCCATTTTTAGTTGTGGTTGGCTCTCCTGATCGTCCAGAGATATCCTTTCTGGGTCATCATTGGGACTATATTATCTGTGGTGAGATCCTTAATGTAATGTAATGACTGACATCCATGTTAGTCGGGGTCTGCCGCGGCTTTTTTTGTTTTTAACATAGGTACTAATGTTGATAAAACCATTGTAGGATAAGACCTAAGAAACTCCATACAAATGGAACAAAAACATGTACCTACTGCCAGTTTAGATACCTACTATTGGTGGAAGCTTTTTAGGGAGCGAAGAAGTGAAGAAGGTATTGTGATGGCAAAAAATTGAGCTTTTGATGGGTATCTATTGTCTTACACTAATACTCTAAAGAACTAAATAATATATGTATGTTTGTGTGTGTGTGTGGGAGTGTCTGTACGTCCGTCTGGTGCTCTTTTTATATTTCCAGCTGTTTTTTTGACCAATTTTTCCTATCATGATTATTTAGAGTTGCCACCACAGTAAATACCCTCCTTCTGGCGCAGTCGTGGAAAAATGATCTTTTTTTCTTTAAAAAATGTTCTAAAGATTTTGTTAAAACTCTGTACGTTGCTATACCTTAATATGGCCTACTATATGCACTAGTATGTATAATATTAATTATGTCATAAAGATTTTGTAATGTAATTTTTCTTGTTGATTTGTGTATACCTGGCTACGCCAGACGGTGTATTTTACCGAGTTGTATAAATATAAATCGAATAACAAATGAACTGTAGAGGCACGCTGTGCGTGTGCTTACAATGTCGCGTCGCCTTCGCCCTTCACCCCTCACCGTGCTCGTGCAGCGTAGCTCGTAGTCGTGAACACACAAAACAACAATACGCTTACCTAGTAGCGAGAAAAGGAGGTGCTTATAAAATTTGATGAAAATTTAAAAAACAATTTGGGTTTCTATGGGAGGTGCCTTATTCAGATTTTTTCTGATATAATAAACAACCCAATGCAATAGGCCTCATTAAGTCCTTGTTATTCATAAAGTTTCATCTGGATTTGTATGGGAGGTACACACATACTTTCAAATATTTTTTAGACTTTATTAGTGTAAGACAATCGATCCCCATTAAAATCTCTACTTAAATTTTTTGGCCATCACAATACCTTCTTCAATCCTTCGTCGCTCGAACGAAAGTTAAAACAATGATAACAAAAAAAACAATAAGGCATGCGCCTATCGTGAACACAGGTTGGAATCACAATAATTTTGTTCCCGTTAATCACATTACAAACTTTGTATGGAGAGTCCATTTTTTTGCTACGATTCTATGGGTTTCTTTGGGAAAGTTGTTTAGTTCCATGAGTAGAAGCCACAGATAACGGGACCTAAATTTCACCTTGTATATATATTATTTGTTAAGTTTGTTCATTGAGAAACAAATCTATAATTATCATGCACTAGCTTTTGCCCGCGACTTCGTCCGCGCAGTATCCGTTTTTGCCACTTTTTTTAAAACAACCTTCTCCTGACAATAATAAACACAACAAAAAATAATTAGCGAAATTGGTCCAGCCGTTCACGCGTGATCCGATGACCAAGGGAAATAGAAATTCATTTTTATATATTTAGATTATTTATTTATTGTTGTATAGAGTTTACAGTATTATCATTTTATATGACATTTTAAATATTCAAATTGAAATAAAATTACTGTGTTTAAATTTTTTTTATTGCAGTCGCCAATATTAGTATTTTATAATAATTACTATTGAAACTTATCTATAGAACACTAAATTATTATTCAAGGGTGGTTAGAATTTTAAAAACTCTTTCCTCCTTAATTTAACACGATTATAACTTTGCGGGAAAGCGCCTGGATTTATAAATTTGTTATCAACTATTAAGTCCCCTATTGTTATTTCTTTCTATGGAAATTATCTTGTCTTATAAACAGATATAACTATAAATTAAAAAAATACAATCATTTTTTTTATTGAGCAGTAGGCAGATAGTTCAGTAATTCCAAATAAGAAGGCGCGCGGCTTAGTATAATTAAATGCCGGCAAACTAATCCATGTCAGTGATAGCCTTTGATTGATTCGATCTCATTGCCCTGCTACGTCTCACACTTGATGTTTAGGATTCCGTACCCAAAGGGTAAAAACGGGACCCTATTACTAACACTCAGCTGTCCGTCCGTCTGTCTGTCTGTCTGTCTGTCTGTTTGTCTGTCACCAGACTGTACTTCATGAACCGTGATTGCTGCCGCTATAACAACAAATAAGAAAAAGTGAACAATAAGGGGTTCTCCATACAAAAAAACATGTTTTTTTAAACGTGAAGAAACTAGTGCCATCTAGTATGATGGTACGGAACCCTTTGTGTGCGCTACTGATTCGCACTTGGCCGGTTTTTTATTTTATTTGTTAACTTTTTGGAGAATATAAAATGTCTTTTTCCAAACACGATACCTTTGCTGTAAGTTAGTGAAGAGTTGGGTATCCCGCAGATTCCAGGTGACACTGCAGCATCAGGTCAAGGTTACAATGTTATTGAAATACAGGATACCAAATTTCGAATCGATCAGACCTGAGGAAGTTGCCCAGATCCCTTCATTAACTAGAAAAGAGCTAATGATTTTCAAACGGCTGGAAAGATTGTCTTGAATGACGCTAATGACGCTCTCGATCAAGTCACATTAAAAAAAAACGGTTCATCCGTTTGGGAGCTGCGATGCAGACATACACTCAGATAAAAGCCCTCTGTTTTCTTCAGATTAAAAATTGGAAGTAACTTTTGTGTGATAATTGTGTAAAATTCTGCGTTGTCGACCTTCTTTCTCCTTAAATACGGCCAGTAAAGCTAAGAAAAGTATTTTTCTTCGAAATTTCTAAGCGGACGCAAAGCCTTTTCAACTCGCTGGTTAAACTGAAAATGTCTCAATAAAGAGGGATATTTCCATCATACAATGAGCTCAATCAATGAAAATCATTGGAGTATAGAAAGAAATAAAGGTTTTTTTGGTAAACATTTTTTATTTTCGAGTAATGCGCCTACATTATTATACAAAAGAGACATATAGTATAAACATTGTGTGTGCTATTAGGTAGTACATTAAATGCATTGTATTAGGCTGGCGTAGCCATGCTGTACTCTAAATCAACATTTTTAACAACATGTTTTGATTCTGCGTTCGTATCACATAGCTGCAAGAATAATTTAGAAATTTTAGAATCGATAGTTTTACTGTTGTGTTTTTATGGAACACTTGGTTGCCAGAAGTACAAGTGTACATTTCGAGTGTACGAGAGTGGTACGCTCTCTACTAGGGGCTGACATTCAAAAAACGTGCAGTAGCTTGAATCCTTAACTTTACTTCCATACTTAATATTATAAATGTGAATGTATTTGTTTGTTTGTCCTTTTTCCCGTCTCTACGGAGCAACGGTTTCTCTAAGTGCTGAGTGCTCTTAGAGAAACCGTGTTTCTCCCATGGCCTGCAGGTTCGAGTGTGTAATGCTTAAAATCTTTCGTCTTGGCGCCAGGTGGAAAACTTAAAATAGTGTTTTAATCGATTATTTCTCCATAATATAACTTTGCTACTATCAACACACGATCGATACCGCTTGGTCGCAGCTTGCGCACCGCACACCTTCAAACGCAGTCATACTGTAAACGTCATACACGGGAACAAAAGTTAGTGATAAATAATTTGTAATGATTGCGAGTAATAGAACACAAGGACGTTTTCAGGTACCGCGCGTCGACACACTACCGGCCCGAGCTGACGCCGACGGAGCGCGCGCACAAGCTCACCGCGTTCCTGCACCACGTCGCCACGCTCGTGCACGCCACTGTTCAGGTACAATTATTTGTTGATTTGCTGCAAACGCTAAGGCTAGCTGGAGGCTGTCCCCCACGTTCAACTGTTGAATAGGGATGATGATTGCATAAAATAGTTATTTATGATGCAAGGGTTGTAAAAAGGTCAATAACAAACGATTGACATTTGTGAGCCCGAGCCGCAGGCGAGGGTTTGCCATCGTCAAGAGTTTGTTATTTCCTTTTACACCCATGTATCATACGAAGTTTTTCAATTCAGTCGTGAGAAAACAGATAAAATAAAAAAACGACCGTGACAGAAAAACAAAATACATGGGTAGGTACATACCTATCAAGGCTTCAGCAACCAAAGTTCATTTAACGCGACTTGTGGCTTATTTTAAATGTCCGGGGAGTACTCACTTTGTTTTTTCTTATCCATACTCATAAGTATATTTTTTATTACATATATATTAATTATTCATAATTTTATTAGTTTTCACAACTAAAACATCTCAATTCAGTTTTACGAAAATTGCGCCATATTTTAGCTAGTTTTTCTTTATTATCATAAATAGACTACAATAAGGCTTGGGATACTAAACCTCTTTGGAAAGATGACCTATTCTTGGTGTGACCGGTTCCACTTCATTCATATTTTTTCTCTTTTCTTTACAAAGATATAACCCACAGAGAATCTAAACAGCTAGCGTTATGTACTAACGGTGGAACTGCCTATCTTTTTTAAAGTTCTCCTTTCAAAAGTCTTAAAGAAGATTCTGTATCATTGGTTATTGTTTTTTTTTATTCGCTACAAATGTCTTTCCTCCGAGCTAGAAATAAAAAAAAGTGGTAAAGTAAAAGCACGTGAGCGGTAAAATCAATTTTGCGCACATTGATAGGCATGTAAAATGTAAAGAACCACTTTTCGAGCAACTGTATTGAAAAATAAATTATAAAATATTAATCACTAAATTTCCTTTGTAATGAAATTTAAAAAAAACACCTACTCGCTTTTTTCCCATCAAGTCTTAAATTTTTATTTTATCAAAAACACAAAATAAGTACGTAAATGACACCGAAAAACTATGATGTCACTTCTAAGCATTTCAAACATTTTTTTGTGCAATATGTCGTTTTTGACAGATGATAAACAGGTACTCAAATGACTATCATCCCTGTTGTGGCTAATAAGTTTTAATAAAGACTTGAACGCTAGAGCGACAGGGTCACTGTTTGTACGTTAGTATAACACAAGTTCCGATACTTTCCGACTCGTTGTGTTAAATACTCTCCTTTACAACAGCTGAATGTAGGTGTAGGAGAACCATTATAGAAACGCTTGAACACGTTCTCAAGGAACGAGTGGGCGCACGGAGACGTGGCGAACCGTATGCATCCTTGCTGTACTGTTAATACGAAAGTGTGATTGTTTGTTGATCCTTCTTCGACATCGCGATGGATCAACATGATTCTTTGCATAGCGATAGATGACGAGGTGGGAAGTGACTGCTTATTCTGTATCTTATTATTTTATCCGGTAAACATGGTTCCTGGTTATCAAAAAAAAATGTTTGTTTGCAATCCTTTACGTCACAACAGGGCAACGGAATTACTTGTTTTTTTATACAGAAAAACTGTAGAGAGTGGGAAGTGACGTAAACTCTTAAAGTTCCTGAGGGAACCCTATATACTCATTTGCCTCAAATGATGGTGCCCTGGTGTGGTGTGGTGCTAGAATATCACCACCTCTTCTCTTCCCGAGGGTGTGCAAGAGGCGACTAAAAGACAAACCAGAGGATGGGCATACCGTGCCACCAAACTGCACCCCGCCCCCGCCTGCCCAGCACGGCAATTATTGCAAAACTCCCCCAACTCGGGGCAGGGAGCCTCATGGCCAGCAGTGGATGTGATGACGGTCATCAACACATGCAACAGCAGGCTGATTAGCACCGTCAAAGATTGTTATAAAACCGATGTCCCCGGTCAAAAGCTAGTCTACAATTAAGCTCGTTTTGTACAGGAACGTTGCACGGACTCGGCTGCTCAGGCGTTTTGGATGGCGAACGCGAGTGAACTGTTGCACTTCCTCAAGAGCGACCGACACATTTCCTCTTTCTCCACCCAAGCTCAGGAGCTCCTGCCGACCACCGTGCAAAACGCCTTCAGGTACGTATAGTGGCTCGATCGCTCACAATTAAACGTTTAAACACCGGCCAAGTGCGAGTCGGGCTTGTGCAACCACGCAATATATCTGTTTAGTTGTGTTTTGTTCAGTTCTGTATCCTGAGCGCGAGTACGACTCGCACTTGTATCGTTTAATTATTCATTGTTGTTTTGCTTTAGGGTTTGCACTATAATCATAAGTTTTGACGTTTGTACGTATTACCGTTTTCACGATAGAGCAAATACAAAAAAAACCTTTAAAATAACGTGTTTCTTGTAGTTGTATTTTTTTACTACCAACTTATTTGTTATTTAAAGCATTTGTAAAGAAATAAGTTTTTTTAATATTATTATACAGGGTGTTTGGGAAGTAGTGCAGAAAACTGAAAGGGGAGCCAAAGGCGGTCATTTGGAATAGAGTTGACTTAATACACTTGTAGCCTAAGTCTCACAGTTTTCGAGATATTCGCTTTTCAATTTTCAGATTTTGTATGAAAAACGCATTAGTTTAAATATTTCGTGATTTTCCAAAAAAAAGTTATACTACAGTTGAAGTGCAAAATACGGTAAAAACTTCCCCATTTTATCAGCTTTCGAACAGAGTTATATTTAAACAAATGCGTTTTTCATACAAAATCTGAAAATTGAAAAGCGAATATCTCGAAAACTGTGAGACTTAGGCTACCAGTGTATTCAGTCAATTCTATTCCAAATAACCGCCTCTGGCTCCCCTTTCAGTTTTCTGCACTACTTTCCAAACAACCTGTATAAGTGTATATTTTGTACAATAAAGAGTTTACAAACAATCAGACACTCTCTGAATATTTCAACCTTGTACGTAATACGGTACAAAAGATACAGGCTCTTTGAAGGTCGGACAGACAGACAGTCATACGTAAGACGTAGGCTTAGTAATAGGATCCCGTTACCTTCGGGTAAGGAACCTTATAAACAGACCGACTGCGAGTCGGACTCCCGCCACCATACCTGTTCGGTCCAAAACTTTCTGGCTGGAAAAATTTGGCGGCTTAAAAAAAAATAAAAAAGATGTCATCGCGATTGTCATTTAGTCTGCTTTTTCGAGTCTGGTTTTGGCGTTTCTGTTGGTTGTAGTTTTGATTTTACGGCGTTTTAACGATACGAATCCGGAAAACTTTCGAAATGATCAAATTGGAATATCGTTCCGTGATCAAATTCCTGACTAAGGAAGGGGTCAGCCCGACCGATATAAAAAAAAGGTTGGATGCCGTGTACGGGGATTCTTCTCCATCATTTTCCACGGTAAAAGAATGGAGTAAACAGTTTCGATTGGGGCGGGAATCCATTGACGACGAACCTCGCTCCGGCCGGCCTATAGAAGTACTCACCGAGCAATGTATTAAATTAGTGGAAGAGGAAGTTCTGAGTGATCGAAGACTAAAGACTAAAGAAATAGCGGCAAGAACCGGACTTTCCAAAACTTCAGTACTTAGGATACTACATGATCATCTTCACATGAATAAAGTTAGTGCTAGGTGGGTACCCAAACTTCTTTCGAGCTTGCAGCGTACTGAGAGAAAAGCGTGTTCTCAAAAAGTTTTAGACGCGTATAGGCTTTACGGAAAAAGTTATTTGGAGTCGATTGTTACGGGAGACGAAACCATGGTTTTGTACTATGATCCCCTGTCTAAAAGGGAATCGATGGAGTGGCGTCGTCTTGGTGAAAAGCCACCTAGAAAGGCCAAGGTAACGCAATCCACCAAAAAGATTATGGCAACGGTATTCTGGGATTGTCACGGAATACTAATGATTGACATAAAAGAAAGGAATACCACGGTAAATGGCAGCTACTACGCCACCCTTATTGAGCAGTTGCGAGAGGCGATCAAGCAGAAACGACGTGGAAAACTTAGTAGAGGTGTTCGGCTTCTCCACGATAATGCTCCCGTTCACACTGCTGCAATTGCCAAAGCTGCTGTAGCTAAATGTGGCTTCGAGGAAATTCGCCACCCCCCTTACAGCCCAGACCTGGCCCCAAGCGACTACTACTTGTTCTCGAGACTTAAGGCAGACTTAAGGGAAAGACGATTTTCTTCGGATGATGAAGTGGCCCAAGCAGTTTTTACCCATTTCGAGGACAAAACTCCAGAATATTTTTATAAGGGGATATAAATGCTTATCACGAGATCTGCAAAGTGCGTTGAAATAGAGGGGGACTATATCGAAAAATAAAAATAAAATTGTAAATATATCTACTTGTTTTCTTTGTTAGGCCGGACACTTTTGGACCGCACCTCGTAGTTCCGTACCACCACACTTCTACAAGTACAACCAATATTCATTTTGATCAAAAGACATCAATGTGAGCGACAGAAAAACGTTTATTATTTGTTGTTCTACGTTCAACGTTTCGCGCTTGTATGTAAGTATTACCATTTATAAGATAGAGCAAAAAAACCTTTAAAATTTAAATTTGATACCCGCTAATTTTGTTTCCTTTTAAGCTATTGTATATAGCTTTTATCGCGGGCTTTGAGGGGACCGAATCAAGAAAATTCGTAACGAAAATAAAACCTAACACTTCAAAAAAAAATATATTGAGTTTTAAAAAACTTACAGTGCCATCTATCTATCTATCATGATGATGATGATGACGACGATGATGACGACGACGATGATGATGATGATGACGATGACGGATGACTGACGATTACTATGACGAATGACTGATGACGGATGATGATGATGATGATTAACTTTCTTAGTGTTAATTTATTACATAAACATCCCGCGCCCCAAGGACTATATGGTACTGGTAAATACTGCATAAATAAAAAATAAATAAATAATTATAATTGCATAAGTTGATAAAAAATACTATGCAATAGCTTTACCTCGGCAGTCTCCGAGTGCCACACGCCTTTTTTTATTATTATTTGTTAGTGAATGCCCGCAATAACACATATTATGTCTACCTATCACAGTTCAAAAGATACAGCCTTGTAAAAGTCGGTCAGACGAATGGTCGAATATACAGAGAGACAAGACAGTATATTAGTCTATTACTGTGCCTACGTTGTCCACGCGTCTGTCTATCTGTATGTTCGACCATTCGTCTGACCGACTTTTACAAGGCTGTATCTTGAAAATATTATTGTTAATCATCATCATCATCATCCGTCATTCGTCATCAGTCATATATATATATATATATATATATATATATATCGTATTGACCTGCCACTGCAGGGCACGTTCAGTCGTCGGTGCCGGTTGCTAGCATTAAATTCCATCGTTAAGCTGTGTCAGATTCCTTAGTAATCGACTTGAAAACTTGTTACTTACTTCATCATCATATCAGCTCATATACGTCCCCACCGAGGGACTCGAGCCTACCCTGAATTAGGGCGATCGGGCCTTAGTCGACCACGCGGGCCCAGTGCGGGTTGATCGACTTCACACACAACCTGCGAGTTTCTCCGCAGGCGTGTGCAGGTTTCCTCACTTACTTACTAACTACTCATTAAGATATAACTCTGCCACCACTCACTCTACTCTAATGAAAGAGATTGTTTTATTATATGTAGAAAACCATTTGTTATTCTTGTATACTTTTCGGTAACTTTGTCAAGGTATATTCTCTCTCGCCTCCCCCTCTGCGGTCGTGTGGCACAAATAACCGTTCTGTCCAGGGGCTATCACTTCCAGTAGATAAAACCTTTCTTTTTTTACAGCAATCTCGTTTCGTGCTTCCAAGAAGAGCTGTCCCGCGCTCTCGCGACGCTAACCAACCAGTCCGTGGGCGACCCCACGGAGGCGACGGCGCCGACGCTGCAGGCGCTCGCCGCCGCCATGGTGCTGCTGCGCCGGTGTCGCGTCAACGCCGCGCTCACCATACAGCTGTTCTCGCATCTCTTCCATTACATCAACGCTGTCTGCTTCAATAAGGTGTGTACACGTACAACGTAGCGTTTGCTTTATTACTCAATGCTTTCAAGATGCGACCGCTCGCTACAATCTTAACTGGCGATGATGCATAAGTGCTTTAATAATTGGTTAATCGGGGTCCACATCTAGCCCATAAGCTTAAATTATCAAAATGTTACACGATATAAAAAAATTAACTAAATTCAAATTCAAAATTTGTAAAGTGTGCAGATAGTCAATAGAATATTCCAAAACTCCGAGAGGGCCGCTAAAATAAATTATCCCACACGGGGATCCTGAAACTATATTAACGATGTTATTGTGAAGAAGAAAGGACATATGAAAAGTTGGAGGCCCGTCGCATAACTTTTGGAAATTGCTTAAGTTCCGGCAACCTCGGTGGGCGACTCATGTTTGTATGTGAGGGACCCACGTCTGTGGCAGTGGCTCACAACTTTATCACGCTATGTGGAGTTTGGCTAAACATTGAACTAGAGGGTGATAGATAGGGTTCATCATCATCATATCAGCCGAAAATCGTCCACTTCTGGACAAAGGATTTCCACGACGACCGGTCCTGCGCTGCCCGCATCCATCGGCTTCCCGCGATCTTCACCAGGTCGTCGGTCCACCGCGTGGGAGGCCCGCCTACGCTACGTTTTCCGTAATAGATAGATAGGGTTGACCTGACGTAATTAATTACATTATTTTTTCATTCGAGTAGTGGACGGAGAGTTCAGTAATTCCAATTTCATTCGAGTAGTGGACGGAGAGTTCAGTAATTCCAAGTAAAAAAACTCGCGGCTTGGTAGGATTAAATACCGGCGCACTAATCAAGTTCAGTGACAGCCTCTTGATTGATTCGATCTCATTGCCCTCCTACGTTTCACTTGAGTTTATTTGTTGACTTTTTGGAGATAATAATTTATCTTTTTCCAAACACTAAGCCGGCGACTTCAGTCATAAAATAGTTATTAATGCATTGCCAAGTAATGAGAGCTATTATAACATGAGTGCTAGTTTGCAGCTGAGTGGCACAAAAGACAGCACGAGTGTTACAATGGCTAATTGCTGCAGTGGCATACAATACTTTTTCTACGACATTAAAATAAATAAAAGAAAATTTAAACCGTCAAAAATTCCCTTTCGGCTACTAAGGTGGAGTTCCCATCCATACAACCTAATCACACGCGATGTTTAGCCATGGCGTAGGTACGCGCGCTTTTTTAAATAGCCTTGGTATCTTGCACAAAATACATTTAAATTTTGCCATATTCATATATTGAATTTTTGAGCCAAAGCCATAAAAATATTTAAAAAGTTTCATTGTAGTACAGTTGTCTCGTTTTGAAATGATCATTGTAAAACGACTTGTAGGAATGAATACTTTTGTGATATGATTTGAATATAGAGTATTAAGCAAATTACCAAATGGGAGCAGAAAAAGTATATTAAATATCATGTAACATTCTCTTTAAAAATTGAACATTCAATCGGACAAAGACTCACTTTAAATACCATCTTCTAACTTTTAATGTTTTGATGGGACGGTTTATTTTAATGATCACAACCTAAACTGTTTTCTGTGTGTACATAGTTGGTGACACAGAGCGGCAGTGTGTCGGCGCGCTGGGGCGGTGCGCTGTCGGCGCGTCTGGCCATGCTGGCGGCGTGGGCCGAGCGGCAGGGGCTGGAGCTGGCCGCCGACTGCCACCTCGCCAGGACACATCAAGCTGGTAAACTTAAATAACTGGGCATTTGCCGCCACGAATGGTTATGTAAGGTTAGTTTAGCTGGTCTTGTCCCACTGTAGAGAGGAGCCCCGCTTGGCGTTCGGTTTGCGGCAGGTCATGGCCGGCCTAAATCTTACCATCGGCCGACTACACATCCATGTGCGTAACAAGCTTTTCGTGATGGCAAACATGATTATTTACTTATAATAACTTATAATGGATTCGGATAATTTTTGACCTAGAAACATAATGATGATAACCATTACAGAGCAACCCTACAAAGAGAGCACTCACTCCTGTCGGAAATATCAAGAGTTTCGATCCATTGGGGTGGTTATCACCTTTAACCGCAAAGTTTAAATTATTATTTCAAGAAGTGTGGGTCGCGAACATAGCGTGGGATGCATGATTAACTGAAAATATCCAAACAGAATGGTTGAAGCGATGAGAGAGAGAGATGAGCTGGGGAAAATAAATCAATTTCAAATACTTAAATGGCTCGAAACAGATAAGACAAGTGAGATCGAATTACATGCATTTTGTGATTCATCTACCGAGGCCTAAGGGTGTGTTATTTATTGCATAAATAACACAATTAATGAAACAAAAATTACTCAGGTAGCAGGCAAAGCAAGGCTAGTTCCAGCAATCAAGACTGTGTCCCTGCCCCGGCTTGAACTGTGTGGAGCAAACTTGCTACCAAAACTGATGACTAAAACAAAGCAATGTCTATCTAATTTTCTTATAAAAAACATATGGATGGATAGAATCCATGGTGGTCCTGGGTTGGATCCAAGGAGACCCAGATAGATGGAAACGGTTTGTATCAAACGAATACGAAAAATTACAGAAGTGATGCCTTCCACCTGCTGGCGATACGTCAAATCGGAACAAAACCCGACGGACTGCGCTAGTCGAGGATTAACAACATCAAGTTTGAAATATCATAAATTGGTGGAATGGGCCACATTGGCTACCTGTGGATAGGAAAGGGAGAAAGTGAAGAGAAGATACTGAAATGTGACAAGAAGTTAAGAAAACAAAGCAAGTTCACCTAAACATGCAGAATAGAATAGAATAAGTTTATTGAGACACCAGGCACATAATATATAGTTAATGGTACATAGTTACTCTTATTTTAAAAATGAACATTTAACTTACACTAGACAGACATGTCAATTTTAAATAAACGAGTAGAAGTAAATACATATAACAAATAATTTAGGTATAAGCCCGGCGACATCAAAAGGTCCCAGCTCAGCATATGTAGCAGAGACAAAGCCTCAGCTACGCTGGTGATTCTGCTGTAACCTTGCACGAGATGAACACACTTCAATGGTTTCAGATTACTCTGACACATATATATAAAAACAAATCAAATAAGCTAGTGAAGAAAAGAACACTAAAAATATAATAAAAGAAATGTGAGAAATGAGCATACCAATTAATCGAGTACCCTTAATTATTAAATGACTAAGTTACTGTACACCAAATATAATTAATTAATGCAGCAAAATACGACGTCACAAGCAGATAAACAAGGATCTGAGAGCAGCATCATACAAGAGATGTTATCAAAATCAGCTTTTTCAAGCGTGTTGTAAGAGTTTTAGCATGGGCTGAGAGATTTCTAAGCAAGAAAAGGGATCAAAAACCTTACCTATCTATTGAAGAATTGAGGAGATCAAAAATTGCGATGACTAAACATGTGCAGTATCAAGAATAAAGCACCGCAATACAAATGTTACAAGAAATCAAACAAGTTTCTACAAAAACCAAGATTTGTAACCTGAAACCATTCTTAGATCCAGACACAATACCTATTACGTGTCGGAGCGAGATTGGAAAACGCTAAAAGAGAGCAGGATGTGAAGCACCCAATTATCATACCATTATATTTACAAAACTGCTCATTGCCTACGCGCATAAAATGGACCTTCCCCCTGGAAGGGCGCGTCTGACGTCATCTTTCAAACTGCAATAATGTTTACCTATACCGAGGAAGGAGTTTTCAGTAGAGCAAGAACCTCTTCCGGCAAGCTTCCACTTAATTTAGCTCTTCTTTTACGCATGCTGCTAATAAGAGGATCAGACGATATTAGAAACATGTTTACCATGTCTTCCATTGTCTTTGTTCAGCAGAATTTACGAGAGTGAAACTCTCGAAACCTCCTTATGTCCTTATTACGTGCCTCTTGGGCTTCCTCTGAGAGATTCCTACTATAGAGTAGACTACGATGATGCCGAAGATGGAAGCGGGCTTACCAAGATTCCCCAACGCAATGGAAAAAGAAATGGTGGTTATTTGTTTCTGACCACTTATTTTGGCAAACTGATTTCGCACAGGTTTCACGATTGATCCATCGCACATAAATTTTCATCTCTTCTCAGTGAGAAAAATGGCTTTTGGAGATAGCACAATTTTATTACATGAAATGATATCATTTTCCGTTATGGCTAGATAAGAATCCTTCTTTAAATTGATTGCAATATGCTGTGATGTTGGCACTAGGGCGACCATGATGTTTTTTGTTTGTATGATTTTCAGAATTTCAAATACATCTGATCTCGAATATAAGATTAAGAACTCATTATTGTTTTGACTTTAAGTAGTTATGAAATACTTCTCAAACCGGTTTGTATATTGTCTATGGATAGTGATAAACTGATATTTCTCTCGTTAGTTGACTTGATATTGTACTCAATTCTTCTTTCAGCTGTTCTGGAGAGTTCTAATAATTGCTGATTTAAAATCTTATGTTGCTTGTCTTACGTATTCTCAGTTCTTTTTAGTAAATTATATTCCGCTTATATTACAGATGTTCGATTCATCTCTCTCTCTCATCGCTTCAACCATTTTGTTTGGATATTTTCAGTTAATCATGCATCACCACGCTATGTTCGCGACCCACACTTCGTGATATAATAATTTAAACTTTGCGGTTAAAGGTGATAACCACCCCAATGGATCGAAACTCTTGATATTTCCGACAGGAGTGAGTGCTCTCTTTGTAGGGTTGCTCTCTAATGGTTATCATCATTATGTTTCTAGGTCAAAAATTATCCGAATCCATTATAAGTTATTATAAGTTAATAATCATGTTTGCCATCAACAAAAAGCTTGTTACGCACATGGATGTGTAGTCGGCCGATGGTAAGATTTAGGCCGGCCATGACCTGCCGCAAACCGATCGCCAAGCGGGGCTCCTCTCTACAGTGGGACAAGACCAGCCAAACTAACCTTACCACAGTGACAGTATCTAAACAGTGCAGTAGGCGAATGGCTGAAGTTGGCGAAACGCGCCAGTTTGCAAAACGAGCTAATTGGTATACTCCTATGAATCATAGGTGACGTAGTACTATCCACCTTAAACGCACTTGTAACTTTAAGTTGCACTACACTTTCAGCGAATTACTGACACTGTATTTGTCCTGCTGGTGTGTCACTACTCTCTGCTGCTGTCGCTGAGCGCGTGCTCATGATGATAGTGTATGATTCATAGGAGTATACCAACTAGCTCGTTTTGCGAACTGGCGCGTTTCGCCAACTTCAGCCATTCGCCTACTGCGCTGTTTAGATACTGTCACTGTGTATAGTCACGGAGTAGCAGATATAAAATTTTATTTGGTATAAATCTCAATTTTGGTTACTGGAAAAATAACAATAAAAACATATTCTTGTCATTTGTTGTCATTCATTTTCCTTGTGTATTTTATTTTCGTATTGAGTTTGAATGATTATTTAACTATAAATACATACAATGTATTGTGCTGGTGGATCTAGTGGCTCTGAACCTAATTTGGTATTTGTTTAAAGTAAAAGAGGTGGAGATGTTCTGTTACGAGCTGGTTTTCGGTACCTTTTATCGAAATATAATTTAGACGAACCTACAATAGATCGATATTCGTAGCAGAGGACACTGGACACTGTGTACATCTTAACATTTTTATTGTATGCTTCAAATGTTAATTGCTTTCTTTTCTGTTGTGTGGCAGCCAATATGCTATATATAAGGGGAGGTAGATAGGTTACATGCATCCTAAAAGTGAAGCAAAAAAAAGATGCCAATTGGCATCTCTTTTCATAGTAGCATTCGGTAGGTACCTATTATAATGTGTGTGTAAATGGATTCGATTTTCAAATGTGGTTTGTTAGTGCATAACCCATCTATGGTAACAAATCTCTGGTGGCAGCATGTGCGGGGAACCGCACATAATTTAATTTGATTAAATAAGCATTTCTGTATAGACCCGATGCGACGCAGTGCGCACGGACAGTTCACGTTAGGACATAGCAAGCGCTCGCGTGTACTCGCCGTAACGTAATAAATAATAAAAATCTATTATTTTATCAATTCAATACAACATCATTTAAGTTTGTACTGGGTAACGGCAGCCCGTACTGTATTTAATAATTTTATTTCATCATCATATCAGCCACAAATCGTCCACTGCTGGACAAAGGCCTCCCCCAAGGATTTCCACGACGACCGATCCTGCGCTGCCCGCATCCATCGGCTTCCCGCGATCTTCACCAGGTCATCGGTCCACCGAGTGGGAGGCCTGCCTACGCTACGTTTTCCGGTGCGCGGTCGCCACTCGAGAACTTTACTGCCCCATCGGCCATCTGTTCTACCAGCTATGTGCCCTGCCCACTGCCACTTCAGTTTAGCGATTCTGTGTGTTTATTTGTAAATAAATAACACATTATTAAGTACTACTTTGTAAATAGATTTCTGTTATAATTTAACTCATAAAAAGAAGTCGGAACCTATGAACTTGTCGGAACAGTTGAACTTGTTATCAAGACATTTGTTCCCCAGCGCGGCTAATCCAAGGCGAGTACCGCACGGCGGAGGAGGTGCGCGCGGCCCTCGCGGCCTGCTTCAAACTGAACTCCGTGCAAGTGCGGGCGTTGCTAGCCCCGCTCGTGGCGCCCGACGTTTTGGAGGCCGGCGTCGCGCACGCCAGGGCGTTAGCCGACGAGCTGTGTCGAGCGGATGGGAGGGAGGTGAGTCAAGCTTTTCCATGAAAGCGGACGGATGGAAAACTGTGAAAAGTTACCATGTTTCAATTCTCATTTGCTATGTATTTATTGTATTTTGTGCAGGTCCGATTGGAAGAAAGCACGTGGCTGGGTGCTGCGCTTCTGATCCCAGGAGATGGCTTCAGCATGGACGTGGTGCGAGGAGTGCCACCCGGGCTGGCGGAGTTCGTGGCGCCGCTGCAGCGCGGCGGGCTGTGCCGCCTCGCGCACCAGCCGCACGCGCTCGGTACGTCTCCTCGCCTGCACACTGTAGCACCAGCAGGCGGGCTCCGCGTGGACGTGGTGCGAGGAGTGCATACCTAAGCATATCATGTATTCATATCTGCCTTAATTTGTTCAGGTGTATGGACAGTGTACATGACGGGGTACGGCGCACAGAACCGCCGGCCGCCGGACCCGCGACTGCAGATCATACAGCTTCACAAGAACTCCAACGGGATGGGCCTCAGCATCGTCGCCGCCAAGGTGAGCCTTCAACCACTTTGCTGGCATAACCTGCAGCTACGTCACGACGTCGCGTCGGGGTTGCAGCGTTGTGTTTGATAATAAATTGTGCAGCCACGCTGAGCACACTTTCTCGCAAAGCCTTTACCGTCTGTCGTAGTCGGGCGTACACAAATTAACTATAAACATTACACTTAGTAGCAAAGAATGAAGGTAGGTAATAAATGAAAATTGATAAAAACTTTACGAATAATATGGGTTTGTATGGGAAGTACCTTACTCAGATTTTTTTTGTTATAATGAAGTACTCAGTATTATTATTAAGTCCTAATGATTCAAAAAGTTTTATCAAAATCGTTAGAGCCATTTTTGGGTAAAAAAATATTTTTTTTTTGGCAACTAAAAAAATCGAGTTTTGAAAAAGTGTCTGGCGATGTAAAAATAATATTCCCTCAATTTCACCCAAATCCGTCCAGTATTTTGGGAACTAGAGCACGTACAGAAACACACACACACACACACTTTTTTTGTATTTTAGACTATTAATGTAAGACAATCGATCACTAACATCAAAATCTCAACTTTGTTTTTTTTTGTCATCACAATACCTTCTTCACTCCGTCGTCCCTCGAAAGTAAAATTTGGAGCTACTACCGCTAGTTTTGTGCCATCACAATACCTTCTTCACTCCGTCGTCCCTCGAAAGTAAAATTCGGAGCTACTACCGCTAGTTTTGTGCCATCACAATACCTTCTTCACTCCGTCGTCCCTCGAAAGTAAAATTCGGAGCTACTACCGCTAGTTTTGTGCCATCACAATACCTTCTTCACTCCGTCGTCCCTCGAAAGTAAAATTCGGAGCTACTACCGCTAGTTTTGTGCCATCACAATACCTTCTTCACTCCGTCGTCCCTCGAAAGTAAAATTCGGAGCTACTACCGCTAGTTTTGTGCCATCACAATACCTTCTTCACTCCGTCGTCCCTCGAAAGTAAAATTCGGAGCTACTACCGCTAGTTTTGTGCCATCACAATACCTTCTTCGCTCCGTCGTCCCTCGAAAGTAAAATTCGGAGCTACTACCGCTAGTTTTGTGCCATCACAATACCTTCTTCACTCCGTCGTCCCTCGAAAGTAAAATTCGGAGCTACTACCGCTAGTTTTGTGCCATCACAATACCTTCTTCACTCCGTCGTCCCTCGAAAGTAAAATTCGGAGCTACTACCGCTAGTTTTTTGCCATCACAATACCTTCTTCACTCCGTCGTCCCTCGAAAGTAAAATTCGGAGCTACTACCGCTAGTTTTGTGCCATCACAATACCTTCTTCACTCCGTCGACCCTCGAAAGTAAAATTCGGAGCTACTACCGCTAGTTTTGTGCCATCACAATACCTTCTTCACTCCGTCGTCCCTCGAAAGTAAAATTCGGAGCTACTACCGCTAGTTTTGTGCCATCACAATACCTTCTTCACTCCGTCGTCCCTCGAAAGTAAAATTCGGAGCTACTACCGCTAGTTTTGTGCCATCACAATACCTTCTTCACTCCGTCGTCCCTCGAAAGTAAAATTCGGAGCTACTACCGCTAGTTTTGTGCCATCACAATACCTTCTTCACTCCGTCGTCCCTCGAAAGTAAAATTCGGAGCTACTACCGCTAGTTTTTTGCCATCACAATACCTTCTTCACTCCGTCGTCCCTCGAAAGTAAAATTCGGAGCTACTACCGCTAGTTTTGTGCCATCACAATACCTTCTTCACTCCGTCGTCCCTCGAAAGTAAAATTCGGAGCTACTACCGCTAGTTTTGTGCCATCACAATACCTTCTTCACTCCGTCGTCCCTCGAAAGTAAAATTCGGAGCTACTACCGCTAGTTTTGTGCCATCACAATACCTTCTTCACTCCGTCGTCCCTCGAAAGTAAAATTCGGAGCTACTACCGCTAGTTTTGTGCCATCACAATACCTTCTTCACTCCGTCGTCCCTCGAAAGTAAAATTCGGAGCTACTACCGCTAGTTTTGTGCCATCACAATACCTTCTTCACTCCGTCGTCCCTCGAAAGTAAAATTCGGAGCTACTACCGCTAGTTTTGTGCCATCACAATACCTTCTTCACTCCGTCGTCCCTCGAAAGTAATATTCGGAGCTACTACCGCTAGTTTTGTGCCATCACAATACCTTCTTCACTCCGTCGTCCCTCGAAAGTAAAATTCGGAGCTACTACCGCTAGTTTTGTGCCATCACAATACCTTCTTCACTCCGTCGTCCCTCGAAAGTAAAATTCGGAGCTACTACCGCTAGTTTTGTGCCATCACAATACCTTCTTCACTCCGTCGTCCCTCGAAAGTAAAATTCGGAGCTACTACCGCTAGTTTTGTGCCATCACAATACCTTCTTCACTCCGTCGTCCCTCGAAAGTAAAATTCGGAGCTACTACCGCTAGTTTTGTGCCATCACAATACCTTCTTCACTCCGTCGTCCCTCGAAAGTAAAATTCGGAGCTACTACCGCTAGTTTTGTGCCATCACAATACCTTCTTCACTCCGTCGTCCCTCGAAAGTAAAATTCGGAGCTACTACCGCTAGTTTTGTGCCATCACAATACCTTCTTCACTCCGTCGTCCCTCGAAAGTAAAATTCGGAGCTACTACCGCTAGTTTTGTGCCATCACAATACCTTCTTCACTCCGTCGTCCCTCGAAAGTAAAATTCGGAGCTACTACCGCTAGTTTTGTGCCATCACAATACCTTCTTCACTCCGTCGTCCCTCGAAAGTAAAATTCGGAGCTACTACCGCTAGTTTTGTGCCATCACAATACCTTCTTCACTCCGTCGTCCCTCGAAAGTAAAATTCGGAGCTACTACCGCTAGTTTTGTGCCATCACAATACCTTCTTCACTCCGTCGTCCCTCGAAAGTAAAATTCGGAGCTACTACCGCTAGTTTTGTGCCATCACAATACCTTCTTCACTCCGTCGTCCCTCGAAAGTAAAATTCGGAGCTACTACCGCTAGTTTTGTGCCATCACAATACCTTCTTCACTCCGTCGTCCCTCGAAAGTAAAATTCGGAGCTACTACCGCTAGTTTTGTGCCATCACAATACCTTCTTCACTCCGTCGTCCCTCGAAAGTAAAATTCGGAGCTACTACCGCTAGTTTTGTGCCATCACAATACCTTCTTCACTCCGTCGTCCCTCGAAAGTAAAATTCGGAGCTACTACCGCTAGTTTTGTGCCATCACAATACCTTCTTCACTCCGTCGTCCCTCGAAAGTAAAATTCGGAGCTACTACCGCTAGTTTTGTGCCATCACAATACCTTCTTCACTCCGTCGTCCCTCGAAAGTAAAATTCGGAGCTACTACCGCTAGTTTTGTGCCATCACAATACCTTCTTCACTCCGTCGTCCCTCGAAAGTAAAATTCGGAGCTACTACCGCTAGTTTTGTGCCATCACAATACCTTCTTCACTCCGTCGTCCCTCGAAAGTAAAATTCGGAGCTACTACCGCTAGTTTTGTGCCATCACAATACCTTCTTCACTCCGTCGTCCCTCGAAAGTAAAATTCGGAGCTACTACCGCTAGTTTTGTGCCATCACAATACCTTCTTCACTCCGTCGTCCCTCGAAAGTAAAATTCGGAGCTACTACCGCTAGTTTTGTGCCATCACAATACCTTCTTCACTCCGTCGTCCCTCGAAAGTAAAATTCGGAGCTACTACCGCTAGTTTTGTGCCATCACAATACCTTCTTCACTCCGTCGTCCCTCGAAAGTAAAATTCGGAGCTACTACCGCTAGTTTTGTGCCATCACAATACCTTCTTCACTCCGTCGTCCCTCGAAAGTAAAATTCGGAGCTACTACCGCTAGTTTTGTGCCATCACAATACCTTCTTCACTCCGTCGTCCCTCGAAAGTAAAATTCGGAGCTACTACCGCTAGTTTTGTGCCATCACAATACCTTCTTCACTCCGTCGTCCCTCGAAAGTAAAATTCGGAGCTACTACCGCTAGTTTTGTGCCATCACAATACCTTCTTCACTCCGTCGTCCCTCGAAAGTAAAATTCGGAGCTACTACCGCTAGTTTTGTGCCATCACAATACCTTCTTCACTCCGTCGTCCCTCGAAAGTAAAATTCGGAGCTACTACCGCTAGTTTTGTGCCATCACAATACCTTCTTCACTCCGTCGTCCCTCGAAAGTAAAATTCGGAGCTACTACCGCTAGTTTTGTGCCATCACAATACCTTCTTCACTCCGTCGTCCCTCGAAAGTAAAATTCGGAGCTACTACCGCTAGTTTTGTGCCATCACAATACCTTCTTCACTCCGTCGTCCCTCGAAAGTAAAATTCGGAGCTACTACCGCTAGTTTTGTGCCATCACAATACCTTCTTCGCTCCGTCGTCCCTCGAAAGTAAAATTCGGAGCTACTACCGCTAGTTTTGTGCCATCACAATACCTTCTTCGCTCCGTCGTCCCTCGAAAGTAAAATTCGGAGCTACTACCGCTAGTTTTGTGCCATCACAATACCTTCTTCGCTCCGTCGTCCCTCGAAAGTAAAATTCGGAGCTACTACCGCTAGTTTTGTGCCATCACAATACCTTCTTCGCTCCGTCGTCCCTCGAAAGTAAAATTCGGAGCTACTACCGCTAGTTTTGTGCCATCACAATACCTTCTTCACTCCGTCGTCCCTCGAAAGTAAAATTCGGAGCTACTACCGCTAGTTTTGTGCCATCACAATACCTTCTTCACTCCGTCGTCCCTCGAAAGTAAAATTCGGAGCTACTACCGCTAGTTTTGTGCCATCACAATACCTTCTTCACTCCGTCGTCCCTCGAAAGTAAAATTCGGAGCTACTACCGCTAGTTTTGTGCCATCACAATACCTTCTTCACTCCGTCGTCCCTCGAAAGTAAAATTCGGAGCTACTACCGCTAGTTTTGTGCCATCACAATACCTTCTTCACTTCGTCGTCCCTCGAAAGTAAAATTCGGAGCTACTACCGCTAGTTTTGTGCCATCACAATACCTTCTTCACTCCGTCGTCCCTCGAAAGTAAAATTCGGAGCTACTACCGCTAGTTTTGTGCCATCACAATACCTTCTTCACTCCGTCGTCCCTCGAAAGTAAAATTCGGAGCTACTACCGCTAGTTTTGTGCCATCACAATACCTTCTTCACTCCGTCGTCCCTCGAAAGTAAAATTCGGAGCTACTACCGCTAGTTTTGTGCCATCACAATACCTTCTTCACTCCGTCGTCCCTCGAAAGTAAAATTCGGAGCTACTACCGCTAGTTTTGTGCCATCACAATACCTTCTTCACTCCGTCGTCCCTCGAAAGTAAAATTCGGAGCTACTACCGCTAGTTTTGTGCCATCACAATACCTTCTTCACTCCGTCGTCCCTCGAAAGTAAAATTCGGAGCTACTACCGCTAGTTTTGTGCCATCACAATACCTTCTTCACTCCGTCGTCCCTCGAAAGTAAAATTCGGAGCTACTACCGCTAGTTTTTTGCCATCACAATACCTTCTTCACTCCGTCGTCCCTCGAAAGTAAAATTCGGAGCTACTACCGCTAGTTTTGTGCCATCACAATACCTTCTTCACTCCGTCGTCCCTCGAAAGTAAAATTCGGAGCTACTACCGCTAGTTTTGTGCCATCACAATACCTTCTTCACTCCGTCGTCCCTCGAAAGTAAAATTCGGAGCTACTACCGCTAGTTTTGTGCCATCACAATACCTTCTTCACTCCGTCGTCCCTCGAAAGTAAAATTCGGAGCTACTACCGCTAGTTTTGTGCCATCACAATACCTTCTTCACTCCGTCGTCCCTCGAAAGTAAAATTCGGAGCTACTACCGCTAGTTTTGTGCCATCACAATACCTTCTTCACTCCGTCGTCCCTCGAAAGTAAAATTCGGAGCTACTACCGCTAGTTTTGTGCCATCACAATACCTTCTTCACTCCGTCGTCCCTCGAAAGTAAAATTCGGAGCTACTACCGCTAGTTTTGTGCCATCACAATACCTTCTTCACTCCGTCGTCCCTCGAAAGTAAAATTCGGAGCTACTACCGCTAGTTTTGTGCCATCACAATACCTTCTTCACTCCGTCGTCCCTCGAAAGTAAAATTCGGAGCTACTACCGCTAGTTTTGTGCCATCACAATACCTTCTTCACTCCGTCGTCCCTCGAAAGTAAAATTCGGAGCTACTACCGCTAGTTTTGTGCCATCACAATACCTTCTTCACTCCGTCGTCCCTCGAAAGTAAAATTCGGAGCTACTACCGCTAGTTTTGTGCCATCACAATACCTTCTTCACTCCGTCGTCCCTCGAAAGTAAAATTCGGAGCTACTACCGCTAGTTTTGTGCCATCACAATACCTTCTTCACTCCGTCGTCCCTCGAAAGTAAAATTCGGAGCTACTACCGCTAGTTTTGTGCCATCACAATACCTTCTTCACTCCGTCGTCCCTCGAAAGTAAAATTCGGAGCTACTACCGCTAGTTTTGTGCCATCACAATACCTTCTTCACTCCGTCGTCCCTCGAAAGTAAAATTCGGAGCTACTACCGCTAGTTTTGTGCCATCACAATACCTTCTTCACTCCGTCGTCCCTCGAAAGTAAAATTCGGAGCTACTACCGCTAGTTTTGTGCCATCACAATACCTTCTTCACTCCGTCGTCCCTCGAAAGTAAAATTCGGAGCTACTACCGCTAGTTTTGTGCCATCACAATACCTTCTTCACTCCGTCGTCCCTCGAAAGTAAAATTCGGAGCTACTACCGCTAGTTTTGTGCCATCACAATACCTTCTTCACTCCGTCGTCCCTCGAAAGTAAAATTCGGAGCTACTACCGCTAGTTTTGTGCCATCACAATACCTTCTTCACTCCGTCGTCCCTCGAAAGTAAAATTCGGAGCTACTACCGCTAGTTTTGTGCCATCACAATACCTTCTTCACTCCGTCGTCCCTCGAAAGTAAAATTCGGAGCTACTACCGCTAGTTTTGTGCCATCACAATACCTTCTTCACTCCGTCGTCCCTCGAAAGTAAAATTCGGAGCTACTACCGCTAGTTTTGTGCCATCACAATACCTTCTTCACTCCGTCGTCCCTCGAAAGTAAAATTCGGAGCTACTACCGCTAGTTTTGTGCCATCACAATACCTTCTTCACTCCGTCGTCCCTCGAAAGTAAAATTCGGAGCTACTACCGCTAGTTTTGTGCCATCACAATACCTTCTTCACTCCGTCGTCCCTCGAAAGTAAAATTCGGAGCTACTACCGCTAGTTTTGTGCCATCACAATACCTTCTTCACTCCGTCGTCCCTCGAAAGTAAAATTCGGAGCTACTACCGCTAGTTTTTTCGTAAATTTGATGATTTTTTTGAGGTTTATGTTGTAAACTGCTTCCGTGGCGTAATGGTTAGCTACACATCAGGAAACCGCGGGTTCGATTCCCGGTGTAGTCTAACTTTCGAAGACTTGGTTTGGTTGGTGGAAGGGCATTTTCTAAGCCCGCCTGGCTAGCTACCACCATCTTATCTAAGTCTTGCAGCCAAACATTACAGCATTGTTGTGTTCCGGCTGGAAGATACGGGAACCAGTTCCCCATTGCGTTGGGGGATCTTGGTAAGTTCGCTTCCATCTTCGGCATCATCGTCATTAACCATCAATACCAATGTGTTAAAAAAAGTCTCTTGCGCGGTCTATGACGTCCTCGGCAGATGATAATGTTCCAAAAATATATGTTTGTGTTGTCGTCAGATGGATCTTACAGGCGGGGTAGTCACATGCTTAGGGTACGGCGCCAGGTAACGGGACCCTAGTACTAAGCAGCCTACACCGTCTTTTAAGGCTTAAGCTGTTTTTGCTCTATCGTTATAACGGTAATAAAGGTCTAATCCTAAAGTAAAACAATAATACTAAAAGCCGGCCAAGAGTGAGTCGTACTCGCGCTAAGATGTCCGAACCGAATAAAAAAATCGTCTCTTTGGTTAAAATTAATCATTGTTGTTGTACTCGTGTGGAGAGGTGTGGTGGTACGGAGCCCTCGGCGCGCGAATCCGACTCGCACTTGGCCGGTGTTTCTATTTGCTATTGTTTAGCCGTATGAAGCTCTATACATGTTTTTATGTCGCATTTTCTCTGGACCGCCTGCCGAACTAAACTTAAAACGTTCATGGAATTTACGACAAAAGTCTTTCACACTGTCGATAAGCCGGTGCATATTATGTCAGCTGATCGACTTCGGATAAAATGTACCAAGGAAAACCATTTGCTTTAGGGCGCGGGGCAAAGCAAACTAGGCATCTACATCAAGTCAGTGGTGCCGGGCGGCGCGGCGGCGGCGGACGGGCGGCTCGCGGCCGGCGACCAGCTGCTGTCTGTCGACGGACATTCACTTGTCGGCATCTCTCAGGAGAAGGTAATTCACCTAATAATTGACTATTTTTTCCAAAATTTTGCCAAACTGACACAATTTGGAAATGGGACGATAATTTCGAATATCCTGACTAAAGGTACCTTTGGGTATAGGGGTTACTAGAGCTTGTTTCCATATGTTCGGCACGATACCCTCGCTAATTGATTTTTTGTATATAATTGTAAGAGGCAACGCCAGACTAGAAGCACAGTTACGAATGATCAGAGGATGCACACCATCAGGGCCTGCTCCTTTATTGGTGTTCAATGATTGTAAATGTTTAAAAACGATGGATTCCGATATTTCAATAGTATGTAAATCAAACACAGCTTGATCTGGCGAATTCAAATCGTTAAGTATGCAGGGCTAGATTCCGACGAAGGCTCAAACACCGAATGAAAATGGACATTGAATAAATTACAAATCTCCGCACCGTCACTAGTCTTGCTGAACTCTAAAAAGTTTGTTCATGCTCTGTCTCAAACATTCATCCTGTCTCTATAAATATTGTTAATTTTCTCGTGTAACGTTCATACTGTCTCCAAAAATTCGCTCTCTCGTCTCAAATATTCAGCTTGTGTCTCTAAAAACTTTGTTCACTTTCTCGTCTCAAACTTTATTCTGGCACTTCACATCGCTATTCGTGTTCGCGTATTTGTCTTAATCGCCCAAATACAACGATGCGAAAGTGGCTCTATTCGTCTATATTTGCCAATTGTCACAAACAAGAAGAATATGCGAATACACGAACACCCGTATCCGCCTGCTTGCGGTTTTTTTCAATATTCGCTGGGTGCGAAGTACTAGGTGGGGGGTAATATAATCGATCACAGCGCTCATAGTGGCCAAAAGTAAAAATAATGTTTGCTCTATCATCCGTCATATCTCATAGTAAACTCCTTCAAATAATATTCATTTCGATCTGAAAACGATATTTAATTTATCACTAGAGATACAGGAACAATTATATATATTTGTTATTATTGAATGAAGTAAAACTACAACTAAAAATGAAGTAAACAAACCCTGACATGTTCAAAATAAAACACACTTTTTGAATTAATTTTACATACCTCATTTGAATTGAATGTCCAAAAATGATTTTACAACCCTTTCTCCACCCTAATCTAGGTACCACAGTTATTTTGGAAATAAATTAATAGATAATTTTGGATTATTATAATACTTGTCACAATGTCGTGATTAAATGTCAAAACGTGAGAGCCAACAAAGTTGCGGACGCTAGGTGGCGCTGAACTCGTGCACAGAGCCAATAGCAAAGGATATCGAATATACCGAATATGTTCGTTTGCCGTCCACATATCACTCGCTCAGTAGTGTGCGGTGCACAACAGTGGTGGACGTGTTTACTTAGTTTATTTATAGCTCGACCGTGCCAAGATGGATTGGACAAATGACCTCGTCATGCGGTTTATTGGAATACTATCAAATGCATCCCTGCATATGGGACCCGCAACATGCATTTCATAAAAACAGAAGCATCTTCTCCATGGTCTTTTAACGACTTTGATTTTATGTAAGCATAACATGTACTGGTGATTAGCTCAATGAAAATAATAAGCCGCTGCTGCAGTCAACACGTCCATCTTTGCGTTCGATACTATAGCAAAAATATTCGTTTAATCGCTGTTCATGAACGACGTGTAGACGGTGTTTTCTTGTTAATTGGATTTCAACACGAATATAGCGAACAAAGCCGAAAAAAAACCCGAACACCGAATAGCGATGTGAAGTGCCACCATTAAGCCTGTCTCCAAAATATTGTTCCTTTCCCCGTCTCAAATGTTCAGACTGTCTCCAAAAAAGTTGGATTCACTTTTACATCTCAATCTTTTAGTCTGTCTCTAAAAATTTTGTTTCACTTTTACGTCACTATCGTTTAGACCATAAAGTTAGTTTCACTTTCACCTCACTATAGTTTAGACCATAAAGTTTGTTTCACTTTCACCTCACTATAGTTTAGACGATAAAGTTTGTTTCACTTTCACCTCACTATAGTTTAGACCTTAAAGTTCGTTTCACTTTCACATTTTTATCGTTTAGTCTGTCTCGCTTACCTGCAGCAGTAGAAGCAATTGCTAAATAACTTAAATTTTACTTATTTACTAATCGTTCTCGTCAGGCAGCGGAATACCTAGTGAGAACTGGTCCCACGGTGACGTTGGAAGTTGCTAAGCAGGGCGCCGTGCTGCACGGGCTAGCCACGCTGCTCCACCAACCCGCCTACAACCAGCGACAAGGTATGTTGGCTCTAACTCTACTGTATGGTAAAAGGAAACCTCCTAAGGGTACTTGTTTGTAATTGTATTCTAATTATGTATAGACAGGCCGGGCTAAAGCAATCACCAGAACGCCCGTTTAAATACCTATCTGTTGCGAGAGCAAAAACGGAATGCGGCAACGGATGGCGAAGTTTTTTTTACGAATGAGAGTTCATTGTCATCCCAAAAAGTGATAAAGTAGCACACATTCTACAAAGGTTTCATAGATATCCGCGAAAGTACTGTGGGCCTCACGAGGGACCGTATAAAGTTGTGTCTGGAAAGCGTTGGCCAGGGGCGCGACCGTATGCAGCAAGGGGTCGGAAGTCGGAACTGTCTGGTTCACACATGACTCGACGTTCGACATGCAGTAGGTAGTTGTAAAATTTTTCATTTTTGGAGACCGTCTGGGTCAAAAGTGTTCATCATTACAAATCAAATGAGCCTAATCTTGAAGCGATTCGTCATTTAGTTGTGCAGTTTCTTGAACCACCTTCTGGCTTAACCATCAGACCATCTCTACATTAGTTACTATTGCTTTAATTTATAATATTTTTGCGATATTTCGGCATAATTGACACTCAGGGTTGGATAAAATTGCCTAGATTGATCATCTAGACAAGTCTAGGACACATTTTAGTCACTTAGGTTGACATCTACATCATCATCTTAACAGCCGAAAGACGTCCTTGCTCCTTACCGCTGACTCCAGACTGCTGGACATAGGCGTCCCCCGAGGATTTCCACTACGACTGGTTCTGCGCTACCCGCATCCAGTGGCTTCCCGCGATCTTCACCAGGTCATCGGTCCACCGAGTGGGAGGCCTGCCTACGCTACGTTTTCCGGTGCGCGATCGCCACTCGGGAACTTTACTATCCCAACGGCCATATTTTCTACGAGCTATGTGTCCCGCCCACTGCCACTTAAGTTTAGCAATTCTGAGAGATATGACGGTTACTTTGGTTCTCCTACGGATCTCCTCGTTTCTGACTCGATCACGCAGAGAAACTCCGAGCATGCACGTTCCGTTGCCCTTTGGGTGACCTTAAGCCTTCTTATGAAGCTCATAGTAAGAGACCATGTCTCCGTTCCGTAAGTCATCACTGGCAACACACACTGGTCGAAAACCTTGGTCTTAAGACACTGCAATATTTGGGACGTGAAGATATTGCGCAGCTTTACGAACGCTGCCCAGCCGAGTTGGATTCGACGATTTATCTCTTTCTTGAAGTTGGACCTGCCTAACTGGACTGTTTGTCCCAGGTACACATATTCGGTAACAACTTCCAGTGTAGAGCCTCCAACCTTCAGAGGAGTAGGTGCGACACGGACTTTTGACAAAATTATCGTCTTGTCCATGTTCATCCTAAGACCTACTTGTTGAGAGGCTCTACTGAGGCCATTAGGTTGACAAAGTTGTCCTAACTGCACACTGTCCCATTTGTGAGAAACACAAATTTATTTCCATAAGTGCATAGTGTCATCTGTGAGACACAGGATTTTTATTGAATGAAAATTAAATCCATGCTGGATTTTTTATTTTTCATACTCAATTTTATCATGTCTATCACATAAATATTTTTGCAGTAAGGGGATAATTCAGGCTAGCACTTGTTATTAGTAACTCATTATGCCGACAAAGGCGCTGCAATTCAAAATAGATTAGATATCTACAATAAGTAAACATTGAGATTAGTAGCGACATCTAGTCTATACCATAGATTCGGAAGCGAAAACTGTTTTTAACCGGTCTAGTACCGGACTACAACAAAGAGACACACGATTATGTATCTTATTTATTCTCGAGTTGTGTTCAAATTGGTGCCCTCTCTACTGGAACGTAAACGTTCCAAAGGGCTTGAGGGGTATAAGTTTCAATAAAATTATTAAGAAAAGGAAGTAATATTATGTAACTGCATAATAAACATTCAGTCCGCAAAATAACTACTTGAGCGGCAAGATTTCATGATTGAGCGGCAGAAAAACATGTCTATAAGCAGTATATTTGATTGGTATGCATATTTAAAACATGGTGAGCAAAATAACTACTTGGATTGCGTTTTTGTTGAAAAAGGGGCGTAGCCCCCGGCACCCATTTAAACCCCCAACAAACCTTCGGGATCCCAGGGGGATGTGGGAGTATCAGGGCGGGGAAAGCACGCAGGTCCGACTTCGTCGACAACTCAACACTGTAGGAAGAGTGTGGTACGGGGAGTTCTAAATGGAAGCGGGAGCGAGCGAAGCGAGCTCGGACTTGCGTAGCACCCCGACTCGGATCCGTTAGGTTCGGAGACTGTGCGGGGAGGCGAGCTAAGCTCGTAGTGTTAGGTTTAACATGAGAACACAGAAGTAGGAGCCCCGAAGGGGCTCCGTCGACCACTCAACACTGTAGGAAGAGTGTAGTACGGGGATGTTTAAAATAATTACAGCCATCCAGAATGACATAAATTGCTGATTGATTTTGAAATGTTTGCTGACCATGAGTTGCTGACCAATTAGCTATTTCTGCTCACCGATTATATTTTTCTGCTCACAGAAATAACAATACTATGCTAATCATTTAATTGACACCCTTAAGAAAACGGTTTCAATTGGTATTGATAATTAGAGTGCTATTAAAGAATACTAACTAAATACTACGTAAAGAAGCAAACCGCACCTCCCCCCGCCCACATAATGCCGCCTTGCGGGAGGGGTACGCGAGGATGTATTGTGCGGCCGGTCGCTGCGAGAGCAACACGAAGAGAGCGAGGTTGGAAAGAGAAGCACTAATAGCACTAAGTGTAGGTACTTATTCTTGTTCATTGTGGAGTGACGTAGTTGTGGTAAGCACTGGACGGACGGATACACGCCCACACTCACGCACATTTTTTTCTACTCTTTTAGTGTATGACAATCGATCCGCATCAAAATTTACCTTTTTTTGCCATCACAATGCTTTCACTTCTTCGTCGTCACTCGCTGACGCTCGCTTTTCAGTCGCTCGTAAGTGAAAGCAGTAAGAGAAAATAAGCCTCATTGTATTGTTTCAAATTCGGCTGGGCGGGCAGCGTTCGGGAAGCTTCGCAATATCTTCACGTCCCACATACCGCAATGTCTCAAGATTAAGGTCTTTAACCAGTGTGTGTTGCCAGTGATGACATACAGAACTGAGACATGGTCGCTTACTATGTGCCTCATAAGAAGGCTCAAGGTCACCGAAAGGGGAATGGAGCGAGCTATGCTCGGAATTTTCCTACGCGATCGAATCAGAAAATCAGAAATGAGGAGCTCCGCAGGAGAACCAAAGTAACCGACATAGCTCACAGAATCGCTAAACTGAAGTGGCAGTGGACAGAGCACATAGCTCGTAGAACAAATGGCCGTTGGGGCAGTAAAGTTCTCGAGTGGCGACCGGAAAACGTAGCGTAGGCAGGCCGCCCACGCAGTGGGTTAACGACCTGGTGAAGATCGCGGGAAGCCGGTGGATGCGGGCAGCGCAGGACCGGTCGTCGTGAAAATCCTCGGGGGAGCAGTGAACGTTTTTCGGCTGATATGATGATGATTGTTTCCAAAGACAGTTAGTTCGTAATGTTACGTTAAGTGGGAAGAGACCCGCGGAAGTGAAACTCTTCTTTCCCGCTAATATAACTTGTTACTCAGCAGTACTCGCAGTAGAGCGGTCGGACCGGGTGCTGGGAGGGCGACACAATGAGTGGAAAGTTAGAAAGAGAAACACCAGGTATAGGGACTTATTGTTGATCCATAGGAGTTTCGTAGGGTTGCCTAACCAGTAAGACCATGTGTTGTTGATTATGATGACAATGTACTTGTGTTCGCTGGGTGGTGGTGTGGTGGTGTGCGCAGACGAGGAGGTGCAGTACGAGCACCGCGCGCGCCGCAACTCGGGCACGTTCACCAACACGCACCCCGCGCTCTGCCGCCCCGTCAGCCCGCGCACCGAGCTCGCCACCGCAGGCACGATACTCTATTCTACAGACTACAGTGCCGGATTTAAACACCTCGATCACCTAAGCCCAAGGATATGTACTTTACTACTGGCAGAAGTGAACATGAGCCCTGGCTCGGATGATATCAGAGCGTACTACTACGAACGGAGATACTCCCCCCACTTCCCCAAGCGCATTCCACGCGGGTCCCATGTTCACATCTGCGAGTAGTACCTATCTGCTTCCCCAAGCGCATTCCACGCGGGTCGGGTCCCATGTTCACATCTGCGAGTAGTACCTATCTGCTTCCCCAAGCGCATTCCACGCGGGTCCCATGTTCACATCTGCGAGTAGTACCTATCTGCTTCCCCAAGCGCATTCCACGCGGGTCCCATGTTCACATCTGCGAGTAGTACCTATCTATACAGGATATAAAAAAATTGGTGTAGGACTCGTTAACTGGAGAATCTGCTCATCAAATTTTGCTGAAAAATAGGGTATTTTACAGTATCAAAAACAAATTCACAAATTCTCCTACAAAAGCACAAAAACTAAGTAATTTCATGTTTTAATACATTTTCAATTTGATATTTGTTATTACTTACTTACTCCGCTGGCTCACCTAAAGTGTGAGCCGGGTCGTTCCTTTCCCTCTAATATGGTTGGGAGGAGCGATGGCTGACTCTCGCTTTATACTCGTGACCGGGTGCTGTCCGTGTGAACTGGCCTACACTTGTCAAAGGCATTCATGACATTCAATGATTTTAATGTATAACTTCTCGTGTCATGTTGTTTTCATGTTCTAATTTACATAATTTGTTTTTTTTATATCACGGATTGGATTTTGACGTTATTAACTATTGACTGTTTATTTCTTGAATTTTTACAAATGAAATTATGTAATCACTATTTTATGACTATCAGAAAGAGTGTAATTTGCACTTATTTTGAATAAATATCTTGAATCTTGTGTGTCCTGGCCTCCGATACGAGAAGTCGCCACTTGCCCCTGTCTTGTGCGATTTTCGCCAGTCGCCAGCTTGGAACTTGCGCACATCTGCGTTCACCACATCGCACCGTATTAAATTTGACCATCAAAGACATCACATGTTTGTAACACGAACATTTTCATAACAAAATTTCGTATTTGACAGTCGATAAAAACTCGTAAGAATTCTGAACTTCCCATAAAAAGTTGCCAAATTAACTGATCTATTTGTTTGAGAAGGCCAAAGATTATTTTTTTGATTTCAGCAAAATTGTTAAGGTCTTAAAAATACATAGACACTTGAGTATGATGAGTAGAAGCTCCATGTAAGGGATCTTACACCAATACTTTTACACGCGCGTGCTATGAAGACAAAATTTGGTTTGCAATTCTTATTAACATATGTATGTACACTCTTAGTAGCCTAAACTCGGACCGACGAAGACAAGTACTTTTTGAGCGCTTCCTACCGTGATTATTATCTTCCTGCTTATGAATGCCTTATGATTTCTTTTTAAATCGTTTAAAATGGAACGGTCTTTGAACGTTCTATCTGTTAGCAAATGCCATATTCCCAAATTTCCTCGAACCAATGATCCCATTTTCCTGGATCATATCAAGATAATTTCTTGGATCCTAAAACTATATGGGTTCACTAAGCTAGCTTAGACGGTTAAATCTGTTAAATCCGGCACTGCTCTTATATCAGTACTTTCTTGTTTTGTTCCGTCCACTACGCAGTTTTCGGTTGATCGAGCACTGTTACGATGTTGACGTTAGGATGTTCGATTCTATGTTGCTATTTGGAATCATTGATGTATGCATTCACAATTAATTAGAAAATATCAGTTTACTCGTTTGGCACTCGTTCATATTAATTTTATTTTTCGTTTACAATGTTTTTGCTGGTTTATTTTCTTTCATATTTCAGTTCGCTTCATTGTAGATTGGTATCGTCTCCTCTATTCGTAATGTTCGCCATCATTTGTTGTTTCTGAACTGGGTTCTGGTTTTACAGTTGTATTAATTACAGGGTACAGTCGCCGGCCCTGCCACGACAGGTGTCACTTGCTAAGATGTGAGTCGACCGAGTCTAGTACGGACGAGAGCGAGGAGTGTCACCCGCATTATCACGGATCCATTCCTAGATTGATCATTACTTTGGATCGCGAGAACGATACGCTGCAAGATGACTTGTCGCCAGATACTCCTGGGTGTCCACTTGAGCTTAAATGCAATGCTGCGCCTCCACGGCCTATTCCCGTGTTCACATTCACGTGCGAAGACTTTGACGAGATAAAAGCTAGTAGCGACACAACCACTCGGAGCAGTCAGCGACCTCAAGAGGAGCCACCACCTGTGCCCGAGCCACCTGCGAACTATGACCAGTCCAGTGAAAGTGGGGACATGGTGTGCCTTCCGCCAGAAATGAAACCTATTGACACTAGATTTACGCTAGATTTGTTTAACATTCGAAAAGAAGATATTTATAAAGGCAGATGTACAGGGGTCGATGAGTGCGTCAGTGTGTGTGAATGTTGTCGCACCCCCCAGCCTGAAGCACCGCAGATACCCTACATAGATGAGCCATCCTTTGAACCTGTCATATTTGAAAATGACTGCGTCAGTGACAAAGTCGCGACACCAAAAGTGCGTAGAATACTTCCCTCCCTATCCATAGATAAGGTGGAAGAAGTTAAGCCGGAAACAGCTGATGCAACTTGCCAAACTCCATCGTCTCTCATAGAAATAGAACTTGTTCAAAGAATAAACACTTCTGTTGTTAATAAACCATTAGTTGCACCTAGAAAGAAGATGGAGCTCAATTTAAATGTTCAAAAAGTGGCCAAAAAACTAGATAATGTTCATAGTAGATTAAGGAAAAGTTTGTTTAGTATGTCGACATCATTGTCTAAATCGGAAGACACGGAGGAGCCGTCCACGTTCTCCACATCCGAATCGTTCGACGCCACCATTAATGAAAAACCTTTCTATTCCAAAAGTCCGATACAAACTCCTCTTGACGCAGGAGCTAAACATATCCTAGACAGTGTTGATAGAAAATCGTGGAAATCTCCCGACGAATATCGGCCTGCCTTTGGTAAAGTACAAGCTTTAACAAAACATTTCAATGATATCAATTTAAAATATTGCGTTAAAAACTATAAAAGAAACTGTCAGTCTAGTCCGAACCTGTGCAATCGTGATGACAAAGTGAGGATAGAAGAAAACATACCAAGTAGTGTAAGTCTAGTGGATATACAACTTGAGTGTCACAAAACTGATAGAAGCGAAACAAAAGAGGAGAAGATGTCTGAGGAGGAAGTAAAAAGCATACTAATACAGCTAGAAGACTGGTCCAAATACGGCTCCCGGGGGAGTGGAGACACGCTCGCTCAAGGCAATGAATTTGAATTGCCCAACCTACCTTCTGAGGAACACGCAGACACGAACACGTCTAACGGGTTCATTTTCAACGAAATAGTGGATAAGAAACCAAAAAAGATAACCCTAGATAACATAAGATTGAAATCAAACCATTCTAATGCAAATTCTAAAGCGAATAGCAGAGAGTCTCTAATGAAGAGTGGCAGTTTAGAAAGAGTGCCCAAGCCGAGAGTGGTTGCGGTTATTCCTCAGAAGCACGTGTCTTTACTTGACATTTCGAAGAGTAAAACTTGTGATTCAAGACGGGAATCGTACGCGACAGTAGTACAGAGCTGCCCCAATGTGAGCAGCGGGAGCGCCCGGGGGCGCAGCGCGTTCGCGGGCGGCAACGCGCACCACAGCTGCCCCGCGCTCGCGCGCCCCCTGCGCCCCCCGCGCCCCCGCACCGCGACCACACCGTGTAAGACTCCACACGCATGATAAATACAATAGGTGTGTTATAGTCGTCCGCACGATCTACTCGTGCGTCACTGTTGTATGTACCACCGATCCTTATTTTCGCATGTTATTTCAGTTGTAGTTTTTATATTTCGTCGAGTACGGCAATTTTTTGTCTCCGTATCAACACGCTTTCGTTAAGGCAAATGTTCACTGGTAGTTTTATGTTTATTTTTTCAATGTGAAAGCTTTTTAACTTGTTTAAAAGGTTTAATGGACTGAAAAACATACACTGAACAGGTTTGGTCTTATTATTTGTTTTTTTACATTGTTTTTAATAATGTGTAATAGTGGAATGTTGATATTATAATAGTAGAATAATGATAGTTTCAACTAATTAGTCTCAAATTATCATAAACAAAGTACTTGCACACACCTGTTTTTCTTCGAAGTAAAAGTTTTTTTTCGTTTCAGTCAGTGATCTAATAATTAGTTAACTGTTTAGTTACACTACAACAGTATTTGCTTTAGTTGTTCTAGAGACGTTTCGTTAAAGCCAACACTGATAAAATGTATGTGGTCGATAAGATTTATATATTAATTAATTTATCTATATTTATGAACTTAAATATTAGTACGAGTATATTAGTAAAGCAATCAAGGATAGATGTGCATGAATAAGTGCAGATGTATGAAAGCAGCTCAAAACCAGCCATGTGGTAAAGGTACTGTTCTGACAGCAGTGAGCGGCACCGGCGCGGGCGCACTGCGGCGAGCGTCCGAGCGGGACCTCCCCTCGAGACTGGCGGCCGAGCCCGTCAAGCCCAGCAAGAGCACGCCGGCGCTGCACGACGCGACCTCGCCGCCACCGCACCAGCCGCACCACCACCCGTCTGGGCGCGCTGGGTGAGCCTCTTATCTCTAATTTGTCTAATGTGAAAAGTTTTACAAAAGCTAGTGTATTCCTGGCGATGAGACTGATTAGTAAAACTTTAGGTTGCAATGAAGGCTCCTCTTTTTTCAGGCATTGACTCACTACAGTGGCTTACGTAGAGGCAACGCTTTTGTTGGCTTCGTTAACAAACCATTACAATCACTTTGCTGGGGTACAGTGGCTAGTGGCTAACGACATTTTCCGAAGTTTTTAAGTTGCCCGTAAAGGCCTCAGACACGGAATAACGATTGCCATCTAGCTCCCAACTGCACGGCTTACCGTGAATTGCGAGGCACGGAAACGGTCGAGATAGAATTGCCGGTGATCAGAGCGAGCTAACACCAACCATGTGTGGCACGGCCCAAGGTTCCATACTAGGCCCAACTGAGTATCTCTTATATGTAAACGATATGTGCAACATATTCCAGCACGCCTCTGTGTTCCAGTTTGCTGATGATACTTGTATGATTACAGCAGACTGTAATGTAATAACTGCACAGACACTCATGCAAAGCGACTTCAACAAGCTGTGTGAATGGGCACATGATATGGGCCTTTCTATAAATTATCAAAAAACTAAACTCATGCACATACATTCTCCGTACCTAAAGACGGCATCTAAACCACGAATTGTAGCCCATGAACACAAATGTATGCATCTACAAACAAATAATTGTATGTGTGACCCCCTTGAAAACGTTTTGGTGCACACATACCTAGGACTAAAAATAGACCATAACTTTAATTGGGGCCCGCATATTGACCATATCTGCAATAAGTTGAGAGCAATTATGGCAAAGTTATGTATACTTAAATATAAATTACCATACACTACACTAAGATTACTTTACATGTCAATGGCCGACTCTGTAATTAGTTATGGCCTATCCAGCTACGGTAGAACCTACAAAACATACTTACAAAAAATATGTGATCTACAACTGAGATTGCTCAAAACTATAGTCCCTAGAAAAATCAAACTAAAACACAAAGATAATTATGAAGGTCTATTTGAATATTGTGGTGTAATGAATATCTTTAATAAGGTAACATGTGCTATGTTGTGTGAGTATGCATGTAACATAAACAGCCTAGATAAAAAAACTAGACCAGATGGGTCTCGACCCCTTTCGTACCTACCTATGTATAACTTGCCAAAATGTAATAATGAATACGGGAGAAGGGTCTGGGTGTATACCCTGCCCAATGTCTTAAACAAACTACCTAAAGACTGGGTCACGAATCATATACATGACAAAAACCCTAAACAAATAAAAAATAATCTAAAGAAATTACTTCTGCATGGTTCGGAGGTGCACCCGGACAGTTCCCCCGTATCAGCGGATGTCGGGCAGCATCCAATTTAGCTATAAACGCGCATTATTATTATTATTTTTAGTGTTTAAGTTAACCCGTGTGTGTAGTGTGACCCATCAGGCGCACACAATCTTAATATTAGATTTAGCGTTCTGATGTTGTCTTTTTTATTTTATATGTAACTCAAAAAATAAACAGATTAAATTTTTTTTTTTTTTTTTTAGAAGCCACTAATAGTGTAATACATCCGGTAACGACGCGACGGTTCTATGGTCAGTGAACCAGCGTGCGGGAGCAACGCGACTGCGACCGCTTCCTTTGGTGGCTTACGAGTTGGCTATCTAACAAGATAGTTCATTATAATTATAAATCTGTTCTATTTGATATCTCTGGACTGATTCCACCTTATTTTCCTAATTCGAAAAGTGTTGTTTCTACATTTGTATGCGAGGGACCGAAAAGTTTAGTTTGTTATTTTGACTGCTGTTATATAGCGCAATGAGTGAGGTGTCGGCGGCGAGCGCGGGCGCCGCGGCGTGGGCGAGCAAGTCGCGCAGCAGCCACAACCTGTCGCAGGTGCAGGACGCCTTCTACCAGAACCTGGCGCGCGCGCCCTCGCACCAGCCGCTGCTCAACAGGTTTACAACAATACTCCTACATTACAAGGTTTCCCCTAACACAAGTTCCCATTGGGATTTGATCGGGACGTTAGCTAAAACCAGCATGGCTTGCTTTGTTTACCACTTTACACTCGACTCCCTTTTTAGTGGGTTAAGACCGACTTCGAATGTCAAAAATTAAAAATACATTGTGTATTACTTTTTGTAGAAAAATACAATGTGTATTGCTTTTTGTAGAAAAATATAATGTGTATTACTTTTTGTAGAAAAATACAATGTGTATTACTTTTTGTACCAGTTCGGTGGTAAACAACAGGCCAGCGTCAACACATTTTATGGTGAACCAGCAGGATCAGCTGTCCGAGTCGCCGCTACTGCAGCAGGTAATTTAGTTTTAATATAAATCAAGGGTTTACGAAGACTTCCAAATTAAATTTATTTCAATATCACGTGTCCTTATTTTGATAACCCTCAGGTCAACCAAGCAAACGCAATGAACGCTCGCTCGGCGAAACTAGCGGAGATGTCCGAGGAAGTGACGCGTCGGCAGCAACAGCAGCAAATGCATTACCAACAGCAAATGTCACAAAAACCGCCTTCGATCCTCCCCCACCAACATCCCATCAATAACCAACCAGTGATGAGCCAGCCGAGTCAGATGCAGAATATTCATATGCATACTGGGCAGCCCATGTATCAGGCCCAGCAGTCACCGCAGACATCTAACTACAACACTCAGTCGCCGCAAACGCAGCATTTCCATCCTCAGTCGCAACAAACGCAGCATTACAATCCTCAGTCGCAGCAAACGCAGCATTACAATCCACAGTCGCCTCAAGCACCTCACTACGTGCCACAATCGCCGCAAATGTCGCACTATGGAATACAATCGCCCCAAATGCCTCAATATCCGCCACAGCAGAGGTAACATTTATTTTAATTGAAGTGAATGATTTTTTAGTTTTGAGCGACGAAAGAAGATATTGCGATGGCAAAAAATGGAAGTTGATGAGTAAACTCGTGTCGCGCGTCGGAGCTGACACAGATTTCCCCCATTTTGAGTTTAGGGTTGTCACCATAATAAAAATCACTTTAAATATTTTATTTGAAAATGGATCTAACGATTTTGATGAAACTCGGTATGTTATTGAACTGTTTATGGCCAACAGTACGCGGTAGTCCTTTGTTCCAAGAAAAATTGGAATAACGTCAAAACAAATCAAATACAAATCCAGGTTGTTGGTTAGGTACTTTTTTCTCAAAAATGGCTCCATTTTAATGTTACTTTGTGAATAATAATTAAGACTTAATAAAGCCTACTCCACTGGGTACTTTATTATTTAAGGAAAAATCTGAGAAAGGTACCTCCCATACAAACCCAAATTTTTCATAAATTTTTCATCAAGTCGGATATCTTACTTAGCCTTATTTTGTGCTACTAAGTACGAGTAAGTGTATATAAGTATATATTAACAATAATGTTTATTTATTTTATTTATTTTTTTTTTTTTTATTTATGTGTGTATGTCCGACCACGACAGACGGTGCAGGCTTCGCGAGAAAGTATGCACAACGTGGCTATACCATTTATTTTAGATTATGCTCAATTTAGTCTGTCTGAAATAACTTTAAATTAATATTTCCGAATGTTCCCGTTTATCAGGTACGATTGGCACCCTCCTGGCCCGCCCTCCCCGCAACGTGCTCAACCACCTGTCGCTCCGAAGCCACAGGTAAGTCCTCTATCTCATCATACCAGTCGCAAGACGTCCACTGCTGGACAAAGGGATCCCCCAAGGATTTCCACACCGACCGGTCCTGCGCTGCCCTCCCCTCATCCAGCGGCTTCCTGTGACATTCACTTGGTCGTCAGTCCTGCGAGTGGGAGGCCAGCCTACGCTATCTTCCGGTGCGCGTTCGCCACTCAAGGATTTCACTGTCCCAATGGCCATCTGTTTTACGAACTATGTAACTCGCACAAAAGTTTTACGAGCTATGTAACTCGCACAAAAGTTTTACGAGCTATTGCGAAGCTTCTCGAACGCTGCCCAGCCGAGTTGTATTCGACGGTTGATCTCTTTCTCGAAATTGGATCCACCTACATGTCCCAGTTAATGAACATATTAATCAACAACTTCGAGTCGTCTATCTACAATAGTCTCATATTTTTAAGCATGGCATAGAAGGCTTAATCAAATCAAAGACAAGGCATGTCTTATTTCAGTTAAGTTTAAATAATAAACAACAATAAAATAGTAAACAATAGCAATTGACCATGAAAAGTTATGTAATGTGGGTGACGCTCTACAGAATGCAAGGAGATCCGAGTCGGAAATGGAAGGCCACCTGCACCTGCAACAGCAGCAACCTGGAACGGTGCAGCCGGATGATGGTTGGTTCGATTTCTTCATTAATATCTTTTATTTTATATGTTCTTACAACACATTTTCACTCGGATTAACATATTATTAAGCTAGAGATTGTTTACTAACTTAGCGAGGTTTATGAAACCAACACTTTCTAAAGATCCAGATAGATGCACTAGAATAAATTTTTATTGTTATTTTCAAGTCGAATTGTGTTTATTTTTTATTTACAATTGGTAAGCCTTTGGCATCATCTCACCTGATGGTAAGTGACGATGATGCCGAAGATGGAAGCGGGCTTACCAAGATTCCCCAACGCAATGGAGAACTGGCTATCTTATCTTCAAGCCGGAACACATCAATGTTGTTAACACTAATGTTTGGCGGCAAGACTTGATAAGATAGTGGTAGCAAGAAAATGCCCTACCACCAACCAAACTGAGTCTTACAAATTGACCCCACCGGGAATCGAACCCGCGATCTCGTGGTGTGAAGCGAATGGACTAACCATTACACCACGGAGGCGGTTTCCTTTTTGTCAAATGAAAATAAACATATGCGATAATTTGTCACCATATTCAACAGAGCGTTACGTGGCGACGGCCCTGGAGCCGCCGGCGGTGTCGCTCTACCCGGCGGGTGGCGGCGCGGGCTCGGGCGCTGCACCGGCGGGCGGGGGCGGGGGCGCCGCGCACAACCCCTGGCAGCGCGAGGAGCGCGAGCGCCAGGCCGAGGCGCGTCGACAGCAGGCACGCGCGCGCAGGTACGCTAGCTACTGTGTCGCTGCACTCATCATTATCATCATATCAGCTCATATACGTCCCCACCGAGGGGCTCAAGGGTACCCTCAATAGGGATAACGAATGCTAGTCATCAGATTTACTTTTAAAGTGAAACTTTTATTACATCATCAAACATTTTTTCGTCTGTGTGTTGCATGTCGCGTGACGGTCGCTTTCGTCTGACGGTATGATCGTTTCGTCCTCTGTACCGTAGCGAGAGCAGCCATGATCGTTTCGTCCTCTGTAAAGTTTCACTATTACCGTGGTTTCATAAAACCACACACTTACTTTTTTTTATCATCTGTCAAAAACGACATTTTGTTCTGAAAATGTTTGAAATACCTAGTCGTGACGTCATAGTTTAGCAGCGTCATTCATTACATGTACTCATTTTGTGATTTTGGTGAACTAAAAATCGAAGACTTGATGGAAAACAAAACGATTAAGGTTTTCCGAAGTTTAAGCAGGAGGGCAATTTAGTGATCAAGAGTTCATAATTTAATTTTTGATGCTGTCGTCATCCTTATTAGGGCGATCGGGCCTTAGTCGACCACGCAAATGCAGTTTGATCGACTTCACACAACCTTCGAGTTTCTTCGCAGGCATGTGAAGGTTTCCTCACGATGTTTTCCTTCACCGTAAAAGCGTTGCATAAACGTACATTTGAAATTGAATAGCAAAAACACATTGATACGTGGGAGGATTCGAACCACGACCTCCCGGACAGGAGGTAGCGTTCCTAGTCGTAATGCCACCGACCGACGCTCTCGCCTCGCTGTACTCATCACTACGTAAATAAAAGACGGGAAGATCCATGGCGTTCTCCTTCTAACTCTAAATAATGTATCACAATTTCAACATTGCTATTCACTTTGAAGACTGTCTTTGGCCCTTCAACAGGGACGCAGCCATCGCGAACCTAGTGTCACTAGGCGGCGCGCGCACGCCCATCCAGAGCCAGCAGCTCCGCGCGCTGCAGCTGGAGCGTGACTTCGAGCGGCGCGCCACGCAGCACGAGGAGGACAACGCTCGCGCCGACCTGCCCGCCGACGACGAGAACGAGGACGCCGACGCGCGCCCGCCCGAGCCGGAGAGCCGCCCGCCCGCCCCCGCGCCCGCCCCCGCGCCACCCAAGTCGATACTGAAGACTAACAAGTCCGATGCCACTAACGGATACGCGCATGATAACGTAAGTACCTACAACAAGATTACATCTTTATTTTTGCAGCTAAACTTAAGTGGCAATAGGCGCGGCACATAGCTCGTAGTACAGATAAGTTCTGGAGTGGCGACCGCGCACCGAAAGACGTAGCGTAGGCAGGCCTCCCACTCGGTGGACCTACGACCTTGTGAAGGTCGCGATAAACTGCTGGATAGGGACCAGTGGCGGCTGGTGCCTCAGAGACCCGGTGGTGCACGGCATGGAAATTAGATTTATTAAGACACCACACTTTAATGAATTTTGGAAAATAATATTTTATATACCTAAGTTTTATTGTTCAAATGTTCTATGAATATTGTTTTCCACGTACTTTAGTACCTTTGAATACTGTAGATGTTGCAAGATGCTCCTTCAGCACTCCATCCATCTCGGATACAAAATCAACAAGCCCACGAAATACACCAACGTTCATAGATTCACTTGCTTAATCCAATCCAGTTTGTTTTGATAATCATTACTCAAATTTACTTTACACTAATTTTTACTAATCCACAAAATCATCGCTATTTTCTAAGTTATTAAACAACTAGCTTTTGCCCGCGACTTCGCCCGCGTGGACAGCGTTTTTATGACTGCCTTTTAGGGTGAGTGTTGCGCGAGCCGCAAGTGGCTTGGGTTTTCCTCAGACCCCTCAGAAACGATATCGGGCTATTCTGATTAGAAATAAATGTCACTTCCCACCCCCTCAACTAATTTTATACTAAAAACCTCTTCAGTCCATAGCTCCGTTGCGACTTGCGACGCTGACAGAGCGTGGAAATTAGTTTTCCCCAGATCCCTCGAGAACCATGTCAGGATATGCTAATTAGTAAATTATGTCATTTCCCGACCCCTCAGCCATCTATGTGCAAAAAATGACAGCAATCCATTGTTCCGTTACAATGTTTAAAAAAACTAACCAAAAAAGAGTATATTTTCAGTTCCCTCAGGAATTGCATCGGACTATGCTATTTTCAGGTAATAAAAAGTAGCCTATGTCCTTCCCAGTGACACAGGCTACCTGCATGCCAAATTTCATCAAGATTGGTTAAGGTGTTGAAGCGTGAAAAGGTAACAAACAAGCAAAGAAACACATTTTCACATTTATAATATTAAGTAAGGATTAATTGCCAACACTTGTACAAAATAACTCCGCTAACGCGCGCGAAAAGTGACAAAAATCTATCGTGGGTTAGATAAAAAACCCCTTTTTTTTCAAGAACACAATCGTTAGATTCCTTGACTTGCTCGTTGGCCCTCGCTTTAAATCCGTCCTTTATTCACTAGTTGCATAATATATTATTTGTCCCTCATTTTAAGAATACAACGTCATGTATGGTTTAATAACAATTACATTAGTAACAATAGCTAATGGTAGTAACATAATTAAGTTTTTTGGGGTCAAATAGGGGGTGTCTCTAATTATGTGACCACCACTGTATGTGTCTTTGTATTGTTTTTTTTATTCACGATCGGTAAGCCCTTGGCATCATCTCACCTAATGGTAAGTGACGATGATGCCGAAGATAAAAGCGGGCATCCTAACACTCCCCGACGCAATGGGGAACTGGCTATCTTATCTTCAAGCCGGAACACACCAATGCTCTTAACAATGATGTTTGGCGGCGAAAATTAAATAATAGCTAATCAGGCGGCGGGTATGCGGTAATGCCCTTCCACCAACAAAGTTAGACTCCGCCGGGAATCGAATCCGCGACCACAACACCACGGAGGCGACTATAGCATAGAAATATTATTTTTTCCCAGCAGAGCGTACTGGAAGAGCACCGCATCTCCGAGCTTTCCAACGGTCTGTCCACCGTAAGCGTGGGCAGCGGCAGCACCGGGCCCGGACACGCGGGGGGCAACCCCGCGCCGCCGCCGCCGCCGCCGGAGCGCGGCTCCTCGTTCGCGGTGATGGCCACGCACGCGCGCGCGCTGTCGCCGCCGCAGCCGCCGCAGTCGCAGGACGCGCCGCCGCCGCTGTGAGTACCATACACAAAGCAGGTCGCAACTTTGTCAAAATACTACTAGTAACGAAAGCGCTAAATTTGAGATCAAGTATGTAGGTATGGTAAAAAATTATGGAAAAATCTTAAAACTGCAGTTTTACCCAATTTCAACAGCCTTGGTGATCTGCCAGACTCTTTTAATGACCCAAATTTAATTAATCAATCTTTTTTGGATATTCCTGGGGATAACACCATTAACATATCAGATCTGACATTCTTTGAACATCATAGATATTGCAACACTACATTCAAGCTTCAACCTGTGCATGAAAATTCAGTTGCTAAGATAATTTTTAGCTTAACATCAAATGCCACTGGTGATGATATGATTAGCAGAGATATGATTTTGTTGACTCTTCCACGGACTCTCAAAATAGTCACAGCTATAGTAAACAGATCTATAACAGAGGGTGTATTTCCCTCAGTATGGAAATCTGCGGTAGTTATACCACTTCCCAAAAAATCAAATCCAACAGATGTTAAGGATCTCCGTCCCATCAGTATCTTACCGTATCTTTCTAAGATCCTAGAAAAAGTTGTACATAATCAGGTTGCTTATTACTGTGAGTCTAACCACATATTACCTGAACTTCAGTCTGGTTTTAGGAAAAACCGAAGTACTGCTACTGCTCTCCTTGACGTGGTCGACAATTTACTGTCTTTCTGTGACAAAGGGAAAGGATCTATCTTAACTTTACTGGACTTCTCCAGAGCTTTTGATTCCATTAATTTTGACATGCTTCTTTCAAAACTCTCGTATTACGGGTTTGATAATTTAACTGTTAGATAGTTTGAAAGTTATCTTAGGAATCGAAGTCAAAAGGTTGTACTGCTTCAGAAAAATGGACATAGAGTATTTTCACAGTCTTTGCACATCACTAGAGGAGTACCTCAGGGTTCTATCTTAGGCCCTCTGCTTTTCATAATTTATAGCGCTGACATAGTCACTTGTATTCATAACTCACACTTTCACCTTTATGCTGATGATCTTCAGGTTTACTTACCTGTAGACCTAGCTCATATTGATGATTCTGTAAATGATATGAATGAGGATCTTCATCGGTTACATTTATGGTCTAGAAAAAACTCACTCGTTTTGAATCCCAGTAAGTCAAAGTTTCTTTTTGTGGGTACAAAAAATCAGGTACAACAGTTAACTTTAAAAGATCCCTTGATACACATCGATTGTAGACCGTTGCAGCATGTAACAGATGCACGTAACCTCGGTATAATCTTTGACGAGCATCTCAAGTTTGAAAAACATGTAACTGAACTGGTGCGAAACTGCTTCTATAGGATAAAAGTTCTGTACAACATTCGTCCTTTCATCTCTGTTGATATGCGAGTGAAGCTTTGCGAAAGTCTGGTGCTATCAAAATTAAATTACTGCATAAGTGTTTATGGGCCGTGCCTTTTGAAGAAGTCTTTTCTTCTTATACAACGTGTCCAGAATGCCTGCGCACGTTTCTGTTTCCATATACCCCCTCGGACACACGTAACACCTTATCTAAATAACTTTAATATTTTAAAAATGCAAGGACGGCAAAATCTTCTCTTAGCATCACTTTTGTTTGACATCATCAAGTATAAACGCCCTGAATATCTGTTTACGAAACTAGTTTGGCGTAACGAACAGCAAAGGTATTCAGTGAGAACAAGCTCTAAAGTACTATGTGCATCAAAACATAGAACATCGGCCTTCCGCGGTAGTTTCCGATTCCTCGCAACAAAATGTTGGAACGACATTCCGCCTCCCATTCGTGAAATTACCAATAAACACACTTTTAAAAAGAATCTCCGTATCTACTTTCTAAACCAACAAAAATGCGAGTAAGGTTCTACCGCGATCCAACTAACGATAGCTTCACTGATAATATGCTATAGTTATCCTTATAATCTTACACTGATAAATAATCTTACTTCAGAATTAACTTACCTACTACGTTATTACTATCATCATAATAATATTCATAATTCAATTATTATTCAATTATTGCTTTTATTATTTCTGTCTAATTTATGTGCAATATCTACCCGTCATACTTGCAATGTATTTAGATACCTACTTTTATTTTATTTGGTTTCGCGAAAGACGGGCATCCATCATATACTTTAAATAATATTATTTCCACAAAGTTTATGTTTTGCATTGTACATTGGTCTACTACATAAGTTGTACTTTGATGCAGTCGGGAGTGGTTTACTCGAGTTCTTAATCACATAGCCATGTTTAAAAGAAAGAAGATAATAATTTCATTAGGCTTTAAGTATGGGTATTTAAAATGTATAATGCACATGTAGGTATAAAGACAAACTGTATGTAACTGTATGTATTCCCTTAGTTTTAGACATATAGGTAACTCGTATAGGATTCAAGGTGTGTTGAAATAGTCGTTCGAGGTGCGCACGACGCAACCACCGGTACTGACAGAATATCAGCGTTGTGGACACAATCCACAACATTATGCTGAGTCAGCGCCTTTTCATTGGCAGTACTTATCGTTCGTCCTGTTTGTGTTTAACTTAGTTTTTTAATTTTGCTTTATTACGTCTTTTATTTTAATGTTGTTCTTTGTGTCAAATGTTTAAACTGTCAATGAATAAATGATTTATCTATCTATGTAGCGAATTTTCGTGTTAGCTTAAGGGTCCACAGGAGGCTCGAGTTTCCATACAAACGTAGTTCCGCTTTAATATATAAATTACATGCCGGATTGAATCCAAACTTTAAAAATATATTGAGTAGATACATATCGATGTTTTTTTATTTGTTTTCGATGTAATAATATAAAACGGTGAGCGTCGGTGGCGTAACGGCTAGGGCCGCCGCCTCCTGTCTAGGCTAGGTCGTGGTTCGAATCCTGCCACGTACTAATATTATTTCGAATTTAGATTTCATATGTAAGTTTGTCCGACACTCTTACGGTGAAGGAAAACATCGTGAGGAAACCTGCACAAGCCTGCGGAGAAACTAGCCGGTTGTATGTGAAGGCCTCCAGAGCGATGGCTGACTCTCGCGTTATACTCGTGACCGGGTGCTGTCCGTGTGAACTGGCCTACACTTGTCAAATGCATTTATGACATTCAATAATTTTAATGTATAACTTCTCGGTTCATATTGTTTTCATGTTCTAATGAGATTATTTGTTTTTTTTATATCACGGATTGGATTTTGACGTTTTCAATAAAATAATAAAATAAATGAATCTTTATTTCAGGCACACTAGTACATAATATAAATTGTATTAATATAAATAACTACACATTAACATCTAACTATTGCCGTCCTAGTAGCCATGGAGGATCATGTCTTTATGTTAAATCAGACTTAAAATCTAAAGAAGTGAAGGAATTATGTATTTTGTCGGTCGAGAGGTATTGTGAAATATCAGCGATAGAATTAATAGACTACGAATTACTTGTGGTTTGTTTATATAGGTCAAATCACCACTCAGTCAAAGTTTCCGATTTTATAGAAATTTTAGAAAAAATGCTCCATTTAATTAATGAAACTGGTCTTAAATGCATTATTGTCGGAGATGTAAACATTGACCTTCTAGTGACGAGTTCTGGGCGAAAAGGACTGCTTGACACGTTATCAATTCATGGTTTTAATAGTTGTGTTGATTTTCCTACACGCGTCACAGAGAGTTCTGCCACATGTCTTGACCATCTTTATACAAATGAACCTTGCATATTACATTCATTATCCAGTGTTGACTCTAACCTGAGCGATCACTTGGGAGTGCGTGGTGAGGTTCTGCTAGCCTCGACACTAAAGGCACAGGCGGAAATCTTAACACGGAACTACACCACGTCTACCCGGGCTGCTTTCGTTTCAGCAGTAGAGAGTGTGGATTGGCAGGAGCTCTGTTGCCGGAAAACCTCGGCGAATGAACTAGCTCACTCAATAATAAATATTCTGAGAAGTAAATTTGAAATTTGTTTCGCTATAAAGAAGAAACAACCTTTTAGTGGTACTCAATCTTGGGTTAGTGCAGATATATACAATTTAAAGTGCTTTCTTTTCGATTTATTTGACTTGTTAAAAAAATTTCCACAGGATAATGAACTTAATAATAAAATTAATGACATCGAAACCCAATATAATAATCTTTTAACAACAGAGAGGACAAGATACTTTTCAAAGAAAATTTTTGACAGCGATAACAAGTGTAAAACAATGTGGCGCATTGTTAACAACGAAATAGGTAAAAAGAAACGAACCCGAATAGACTTTACCGACATAGTTAGGCAACAATGTGGTATACCATTCCCCACAAAACATGATTTAGTAAACTGTCTTAACCAGAAATTCACAACGGCAGCGGAGCAATGCGGCGCCCCACAAGCTTGTATAGAGGGTGTGCGCACCGCCCTAGCCCGTGCGTGCCACCCCGCTGACCGTTGCTTAAAGCTAAAACACTTTACTCCGCAGAAAATACATACAATACTTACCAAGCGAGTGGCTAAGAAACCAACCCAAGATATTTACAATATGTCGGCAGAATTACTAACTTCTGTCTCGCATATAATTTCATACCCTTTGACTGTATTGTTTAATCGTTGCCTAAGAAATGGTACATATCCAGGCCCTTTTAAGTTAGTGAAAGTGTGTCCATTGTATAAAGGTAAGGGAAAAAAGTCGGACCCCGATTGTTATAGGCCCATCTCTATAATACCTGTGATTGCAAAAATTTTCGAACAACTCGCCTCACACACTTTCTTCGGTCCTTCGGGTTGTCGGATCGCCAACATGCCTATCGCTCACAGAGATCTACTACCATGTTGGTCCGGGAGGTTGTCAGTAGGATTCTTGATGCGCGTGAGGGAAAAAGAGAAATTGCCGTACTTTGTTGTGACCTTTCTAAGGCTTTCGATGTGACAGATCATGCTGTGCTGGCCATGAAACTGAAATATTACGGAGTGGAGGATAAAGCCCTTTCTCTCATAACTGACTCCATGAAAAACAGAGTTCAGCACGTCGTTGGCGACGGAGGCGCCGTTAAATCGGAAGGAGCTTCAGCAGATAGAGGAGTTCCACAGGGATCCTCTCTGTCTAACCTGACTTTTAGCGTTCTCTTAAATGATCTACCAAATAGTATTAAAGGAGCTGACATATTTATGTATGCCGATGATGTCGCAGCTGTGGTTACCTGTCCGAACCGCGAAGCCCTCGAGCACAGACTAAACCTAGTGGCGGAACAACTGTTTCACTGGTTCCATCTAAACGGGCTAGTGCTGAACATTTCAAAAACCCAATTCATACACTTCGATTTGTCAGGTAGGTCTCGCCAACCTCTTTCGGTTAAAGTAGGAAGCGTGACAGTCAAGCAGGTATGCACCACTACTCTTCTAGGCTTTCACATTGATCAGACGTTGACTTGGGAAATTCATGTGGAGCAGCTATGTGGCAAACTGGGGGGTGTCTGCTTCGCGCTGAGCCGCCTCGCCTCTACACTGCCCTGCGATGTCGTGCGAAATTGTTACTTCGCTACCGTTCAATCACTTCTGCAATACGGTATTGAATTCTGGGGTCGCGCCGCGGACTGGGAGCGCGTTTTCAGAATGCAGAAGCGTGCCGTCAGAGTGATGGCACGAATACCCTCTGATGTTTCAGCTAGGCCCTATTTCATATCCCTCGGAATAATGACGCTACCCTGCTTACTAATATGGCAGGTAGCAGCTTACGTGTGGCACAACATAGATAGTTATTCGAAACGGGGTGACCGAGATAGACACAATCTCCGGAGTGCAAACTTGCTCACAGCCGTAACGCACAGGTTGGAGAAATCTGCGAGAACCATACATATTATGGGCCCCCAGGTGTATAACAAACTCTCTGTTGACATTAGGAATTCCTCTAGTTTTGACACTTTTAAAAGTAAGCTACAGAAATGGCTTGTCGAGCGGTCCTTTTACACATATAACGAATTTTTGACATACAAGGGCTAAATATAAAATGTTATTTTAGAATTGTTTAATAATGTTAAATGTTTCAAAATGTTTCAACTTTAATTATAATTTTACTTAAATTTTATAAATGTGTTATTATAATAATGTGACTTGTAATATTAATTACCAATAAATATATGTCTATGTCTAATATTACGCACAAAGTTTTACCCATAGAAGGATTAATGTCAAAATATAATAAAATAAAAAATGACAAAATAAAATAATAAAAATGTCATAACAATAACATAATCATAACAATAATAGTTTAACAGCACAATGTCAGGTTGAAATGATTCGTATTCATATAAATGGTGCGGAACACAGCACCAATTATACTGTTCTTACATTTGATCAATCTTATGTGGAATGATGCTTTAGACCTACGCAACACAGCACAGAAATCGTCAACCCTATTCTCCGCGAACATACCAGACGCACTACACCGCCAGGGCAGATTGAGCATGGAACGGAATGCGTTGTTGCTTTATTTATTGGGACATTAAATTCATTTAAATGACTATTTATTATACGTTCAAATATTTTAGATAGTACAGTTGCTAAGGAAATAGGGCGGTAATTTGACTAATGATTGTGATTTTTTACAAATGAAATTATGTAATCACTATTATGACTATCAGAAAGAGTGTAATTTGCAACTATTTTGAATAAATATCTTGAATCTTGAAAAAGTCGAGCAACCCGCACTGGGCCCGCGTGGTCGACAAAGGTCCAATCGCCCTAATCAGGGTAGGCTTGAGCCCCTCGGTGTGGACGTATATGAGCTGATATGAATATAATGGAAAAAAATGAAAGCATTTACAAACTTTTAGTACAAAACTAATTTGAGCCTTTGTTTAGTTATGTTTCAATTTACTGCGATGGAAACTATTACATTGATATGTGTCTACTCAATATATTCGCAAAGTTTGGATTCAACCCGGCATGTAGTTTTTGTATTAAAGCGGAACTACGTTTATATGGAAACTCGAGCCTCCTGGGGACACTTAAGGCGGAACAATGAGGTCATGGCGCGAATTTTAAATTTTTGATGGTGTTTCGTTAATTAAGACTCCATATTTAGATTTATAAACAAATTTAACCTGTTTTGCGCACACGTTACATAACGTTATACCATTTGTTATGAATTTATCAAATGTAAATTCCTTATTTTGGATGTAATGCTCAATTATCACTAAATATCATATTTTTTTAGGTTACTCTAGATAACTCAGAAATTTGTACCAGATAAGTTACATTACAATTGGTGGAAAGTAATGACATAATAAATGTCCAAAACAGGTTAATCTTGTTACAAAACTAAATATGGATCATAATTTACGAAAAACCCTCAAAAATTTAAAATTTGCGCCATGACCTCATCGTTCCGCCTTAAGTGTCCCCAGGAGGCTCGAGTTTCCATACAAACGTAGTTCCGCTTTAATACAAAAACTAAATGCCGGGTTGAATCCAAACTTTGCGAATATATTGAGTAGACACATATCAATGTAATAGTTTCCATCGCAGTAAATTGAAACATAACTAAACAAAGGCTTAAATTAGTTTTGTACTAAAAGTTTGAACATCTGCACTTGTCGTTTTGTGATATATGGACTCTAACTTTAGATCCTTTTTTACTGTCAAATTACATACCACCATATTTAAGACAGGAGACTAGAGGTCTTTAAGTATTATTGTTGTTAGTTTTATATCTGTAAATGACTGTTTGTCTGCAATAAAATAAATAAATTAAATTTTATGAGATTGGTGAAAACGACAGCATAAAAAAAATTGTTACTTTAAATTGTTCGTATTTAATGAAGTATGTGTTATTGGCAGATCGCCGACGGGGTCGGGCACCGCAGCGGGTGGGCGCGACAAGCGCGTGTCGTTCCACGCGGCGCCGCCGCCGCCCGCCGCCTCGCCGCCGCCGCTCGACCCGCCGCCACAGCCACCACGGGAGGACCCCGACGTGAGTACTCAACGCGTGTCGTTCTACTCTCGACCCGCCGCCACAGCCGCCGAGGGAGGACCCCGACGTCAGTACTCAACGCGTGTCGTTCCACTCTCGACCCGCCGCCACAGCCGCCACGGGAGGACCCCGACGTCAGTACTCAACGCGTGTCGTTCCACTCTCGAACCGCCGCCACAGCCGCCGCGGGAGGACCCCGACGTCAGTACTCAACGCGTGTCATTCCACTCTCGACCCGCCGCCACAGCCGCCGCGGGAGGACCCCGACGTCAGTACTCAACGCGTGTCGTTCCACTCTCGACCCGCCGCCACAGCCGCCACGGGAGGACCCCGACGTCAGTACTCAACGCGTGTCATTCCACTCTCGACCCGCCGCCACAGCCGCCGCGGGAGGACCCCGACGTGAGTACTCAACGCGTGTCGTTCCACTCTCGACCCGCCGCCACAGCCGCCGCGGGAGGACCCCGACGTGAGTACTCAACGCGTGTCGTTCCACTCTCGACCCCCCGCCACAGCCGCCGCGGGAGGACCCCGACGTGAGTACTCAACGCGTGTCGTTCCACTCTCGACCCGCCGCCACAGCCGCCGCGGGAGGACCCCGACGTGAGTACTCAACGCGTGTCGTTCCACTCTCGACCCGCCGCCACAGCCGCCGCGGGAGGACCCCGACGTAAGTACTCAACGCGTGTCGTTCCACTCTCGACCCGCCGCCACAGCCGCCGCTTTTGGACCCCGACGTGAGTACTCAACGCGTGTCGTTCCACTCTCGACCCGCCGCCACAGCCGCCGCTTTTGGACCCCGACGTGAGTACTCAACGCGTGACGTTCCACTCTCGACCCGCCGCCACAGCCGCCGCGGGAGGACCCCGACGTGAGTACTCAACGCGTGTCGTTCCACTCTCGACCCGCCGCCACAGCCGCCGCGGGAGGACCCCGACGTGAGTACTCAACGCGTGTCGTTCCACTCTCGACCCGCCGCCACAGCCGCCGCGGGAGGACCCCGACGTGAGTACTCAACGCGTGTCGTTCCACTCTCGACCCGCCGCCACAGCCGCCGCGGGAGGACCCCGACGTGAGTACTCAACGCGTGTCGTTCCACTCTCGAGCCGCCGCCACAGCCGCCGCGGGAGGACCCCGACGTGAGTACTCAACGCGTGTCGTTCCACTCTCGACCCGCCGCCACAGCCGCCGCGGGAGGACCCCGACGTGAGTACTCAACGCGTGTCGTTCCACTCTCGACCCGCCGCCACAGCCGCCGCGGGAGGACCCCGACGTGAGTACTCAACGCGTGTCGTTCCACGTGAGTGAGTCCCGACGTGAGTTCTCAACGCCATTTGTTCCACAGGTTAAGCGAGGCATTGATTGGAACAGTTGTCTCTGTTTTTTCCTTTACGTGTAAAGAGTAAAGAAAATAACCACACTTTAACACTTTTTCAATGTTTGTTTTGTTAAGTTTTAATTTACTTAATGAATGTATAAAAAATAATAACATTTCTCACTTTGTATTATCATAACAAATATATACTTCAAAATATTAGTCATAACTAGAGTTCAAAGTAACTGTGTAGATCTTTAGGATTTTTTTCTATCGAGCCAAAACTGCTTAATCGTGTTTTAAATAGCTTTTGACTTTAAGGAACATGATGATGTTCAAATTGTTGATGAACTATAAGGGTATTTTATTTCAACCTTGGGTTTTCTATCGTTTAGGAGTAATTGACGTCAAAAATAACGAAAATCTGTAATATTATTTTATTTTTATTTTATTATATTTGGAACTTTAACGCGAAACTGGGAAAACGAAGCGATGGTGAGCTGAGAGTGGGGCAATTTGGATATGGAGTAAGAAATGCACGTGGCCAGATGCTGGCCGACTTTATGGAGAAGGAGAGCCTCTTTATGATGAACTCCTTCTTTAAAAAGTCAAAACAGCGGAAGTGGACATGGTTGCATCCCAATGGCGTAACAAAAAACGAGATAGACTTCATCTTGTCGACAAGGAGGCAAATATTCAATGATGTCTCCGTGATCAATTCAGTCAAAACAGGAAGCGATCACCGGATGGTCAGAGGCACATTGAATCTAAAGACCAAGCTAGAAAGATGTCGACTGATGAAGTCTACGCTCCGACCAGCGCCCATCCAGCTCCAAAACCCCGAGAGCTTTCAGCTCGAGTTGCACAATCGTTTCGAATGCCTAGGAGACTGCGACAATGTGGACGATTATAATGACAGGTTCGTGGAAATTGTTCAAACGGTCGGGTCTAAGATTTTTAAAACTCGCCGTTCAAACAGTACCAAAAAAAATCTCCGACTTCACCAGCAACCTCATGGAAGAAAGACGCAGATTGGTTTTGCAGTCCTCTGAAGACGCTACTCAGTATCGGCAACTAAACAGGCAGATCTCTAAGTCCCTAACTCGCGATTTACGCCAATATAATACAAATTGTATTAAAGAGGCGATCGAGCACAACAAAGGCTCAAAAGTGTTCGCGAGAGATCTGTCTGTTGGACAAAGCCAACTGACCAAGCTGAAGACTCAGGACGGCAGGACCATATCGTCTAAGACTGAGTTGCTGGAAGAAGTTGAGAAGTTCTATGGACAATTGTACAAGACCACACGTTTGCCTGTCAGCGATCTGGCTGAAGACCCAAGAGCCAGACTAACCCGACACTATACCGAAGATATCCCGGACGTCAGCCTGTACGAGATTAGAATGGCTCTCAAACAGCTCAAGAACAACAAGGCACCGGGTGATGATGGAATTACGGCTGAACTTCTGAAAGCAGGTGGATAACCGGTAATAAAAGCTCTTCAGAAGTTATTTAATTCCGTTATACTCGAGGGACAAACGCCTAAGGCATGGCACAGAAGTGTGGTCGTGCTTTTCTTCAAAAAGGGCGACAACACTCTGCTGAAGAACTACAGACCCATCTCACTTCTGAGCCATGTCTACAAGCTGTTTTCGAGAGTCATTACGAATCGTCTCGCACGCAGGTTTGACGACTTCCAGCCTCCCGAACAAGCCGGTTTCCGAAAAGGCTTTAGTACCATAGACCACATACATACGCTGCGGCAGATTATACAGAAGACCGAAGAGTACAATCAGCCACTATGCTTGGCGTTTGTGGACTATGAGAAGGCCTTTGATTCAGTCGAAACTTGGGCTGTGCTACAGTCTCTCCAGCGGTGCCAAATTGACCATCGATACATCGAGGTGTTGAAGTGTCTGTATGAAAACGCCACCATGTCGGTTCGCCTCCAGGACCAGAACTCGAAACCTATCCAGTTGCAGCGAGGGGTGAGACAAGGAGACGTTATATCTCCGAAACTGTTCACCGCCGCCTTGGAAGATGTTTTTAAGCTTCTGGACTGGGGTGGACTCGGCATCAATATCAACGGCGAGTACATATCCCACCTCCGATTCGCTGACGATATCGTGGTCATGGCTGAGACTATGGAAGACCTAAGCACAATGCTCGATGGCCTCAGTAAGGTCTCTCAACAAGTGGGTCTTAAAATGAACATGGACAAGACGAAAATAATGTTAAATGTCCGTGTCGCACCCACTCCTCTAAAGGTTGGAGATTCGACACTGGAAGTTGTTGACGAATATGTATACCTGGGACAAACAGTCCAGCTAGGTAGTTCAAACTTCAAGAAAGAGATCAATCGACGAATCCAACTCGGCTGGGCAGCGTTCGGGAAGCTTCGCAATATCTTCACGTCCCAAATACTGCAGTGTCTCAAGACTAAGGTCTTTGACCAGTGTGTGTTGCCAGTGATGACTTACGGAACTGAGACATGGTCGCTTACTATGGGCCTCATAAGAAGGCTCAAGGTCACCCAAAGGGCAATGGAGCGTGCTATGCTCGGAGTTTCTCTGCGTGATCGAATCAGAAACGAGGAGATCCGCAGGAGAACTAAAGTAACCGACATAGCTCACAGAATCGCTAAACGGAAGTGGCAGTGGGCAGGGCACATAGCTCGTAGAACAGATGGCCGATGGGGCAGTAAAGTTCTCGAGTGGCGACCGCGCACCGGAAAACGTAGCGTAGGCAGGCCTCCCACGCGGTGGACCGATGACCTGGTGAAGGTCGCGGGAAGCCGATGGATGCGGGCAGCGCAGGACCGGTCGTCGTGGAAATCCTTGGGGGAGGCCTTTGTCCAGCAGTGGACGATTTGTGGCTGATATGATGATATTTGGAAAACTTACTGCTATTATACAATAATGACAAGTTTTCAATTACCACCTTAATGCCTGCTGGTGCCGTAGTTGCCGCCTGACTTGACGATGTTTCCTTCCTTTTGACATGAATTTGATGAAGACTCACACGGGAGGGAGCTGTTTTACCAATACGTTTTCTATTTATGTTGCATATAGGTGGAGACTTGTCATTAGCATCGCCATGCATATTTAGTTACAAATTGTAAAATTTTGCTGTAAGACTCCCAAATAAAATAAAAGTTGCGTCACGAAAGTTATGTACTTTGGGCGGCTTACATTTGGAACACTAGAAGAGATCACAGCGCGGAGAGGCATATCGCCCTGTATAGTAAAGAGGTGTAGTCAAACGCACTCCAAATTTTAATAAAAAAAACCGGACAAGTGCGAGTCGGACTCGCCCACCGAGGGTTCCATACAAATTTGTATGTACATATTATAAATATAACAGTGCAAACTTGTCAGGCACTACATACGCCAAAATTATTAGGTACGAGTACCCACCTATTCATATAAAAAATGGAGACTTTTGTTTTTATTCTTCGTCATAAATCGAAAACTATACATTAAAAAAAATTAAAAATCTGTTTAAGCTTGTGCCAATGAAGCCCTTTCATACGCATACGATGGTGGCGCATCAGAAGCCAGGTCGTTCCTTTCCCTCTAATATTGTTGAGAGGAGCGATGGCTCACAACTGGCCTACACTTGTCAAAGGCATTCATGACATTCAATGATTTTAATGTATAACTTCTGGTTTCATATTGTTTTCATGTTCTAATGACATAAGCTTGTGCCAATGAAGCCCTTTCATACTTCATACGTATACGATGGTGGCGCATCGGGAGCCGGGTCGTTCCTTTCCCTCTAATATGGTTGAGAGGAGCGATGGCTGACTTTGCGTTATACTCGCGACCGGGTGCTGTCCGTGTGAACTGGCCTACACTTGTCATAGGCATTTATGACATTCAATGATTTTAGTGTATAACTTCTCGTGTCATATTGTTTTCATGTTCTAATGACTTAATTTGTTTTTTTATATAAAGGATTGGATTTTGACGTTATGATTGTTTATTTCTTGATTTTTTACAAATGAAATTATGTAATCACTATTTTATGACTGAAAGAGTGTAATTTGCACCTATTTTAAATAAATATCTTGAATCTTTAATATGATACCCCACATGACACGGTAAACTCAATTCAAAATTTGGACCGCCGTTCCTTGCATAATTGATAAGTACTTAATAAAGACTATATTTTTTTATGATTTAACTACAAATGTACAGTTTTGAGATTTTTCCCTATATTTGTAGTATAAGACGGTATTACTTGCCAAATTTCATAGTTCTCGGTCAACGGGAAATACCCTATGATTTTTTTCCCCTTGAGAGTGTCAAAATATACGTTTCTTTTTTTACGTTAACTTAGAAATTTGATTTTTTCACAGCTTCACCAAGGGACTGTAGACCGAAACATATGGTTTCAATTTCAACTCGATACCTCCACGCGTTCCCGAGATAAAGGGTCTTGAAAGACAGACAGACAGATGGACGCACAACAAAGTGATCCTATAAGGGTTCCGTATTTTCCTGTGAGGTACGGAACCCTAAAAATAATGAAAAAAAAGTTAGTTCTTCCGACATACCAAATTTTGTTACTATACATTTTATACGACTGGTTGTGTCCTGAATAAATACATAAATAAAAATAAATGCCAAAACGAGATTACCCGAGTGTTCGTACGCTTTGAGCCTTTCTTAAGAAAAAGTGTCGAAATTCTGCTAAAAATGCTTATAAATCCTGACTACCGGTCGGCTCGACTTGTTTTTTTTTATTTATATTTAATAAATAAATAAATAAAATAAAAAAGCCTTTATTTGACCATACTTCATTTCATCTTATCTACTATTATTAATATTATTATAACGCTTAGTAGTTGCTATATGTACTATTTTACTTTACTATTACTAAATTAGGTTAAGTAGGGTCCCCAGATTGGGTAAAGGCCTCCTCCAATGATGTCCACTTCTCCCTATCCTGTGCTATTTCCCACCACTTTGGGCCAGCGACTTTTTTTATTTCATCCTCCCATCGGGTAGATGGTCTTCCTCTCTTTCTTTTCCTTGAGGTCCTTTCCATACGGTGGTATTGTAGGTCCATCTTTTGTCTCGAAGCCGCGCTATGTGGCCGGCCCATTTCCACTTTAACTTTTGTGCGTAATTCAAGGCATTAGTGGCTTTTGTTTTTTCTCTTATCTTTATGTGTCTAATCTTATCTAGTTTTTTTATTTTAAGCATGCTTCTCTCCATTCCGCGCTGGCAGGACGTTATTTTGTGCTTAACTTTTGCCGTAAATTTCCAAGTTTGACACCCATATGTCAAGCATGGTAAGAGACTAGAGTTCATTGTCCTAGTTTTCAGTTTTATTGGCATGTTACTTTTGAAAATTTCTTTTAGACTCCAGAATTTATTCCATGTTCGCTGTACTCTTCTTTCAATTTCTAGTTCGTTGTTTTCTTTTCCAAAGCTGATGGTTTTTCCTAGGTAAATATATTTGTCTCTGTATTGTAGTGGATATCCATTGACTTTTATTTATTTTTTGTGGCTGTTAGTCATTGTCATGGTCTTAGTGAGATTGATTTTAAGTCCTACGTCGGCGCTAACTGTTTGTAAATCATTGATCATGAGCTGCAGTTGTGAGTTTGTCTCAGATAGTATTACTATATCATCGGCGAAACGTAAATGACTCAGGAAGGTTCCTTGTATGTAAATTCCTCGTTCGTTCCAGTTTAGTTTGTTGATGATGCCTTCGAGTATGGCTATAAATATTTTTGGCGACAAAGGGTCACCCTGTCTTACACCTCTCTTTATGGGAAAGCTCGGGCCCAGCGTGTCTAGCTTTATTCTACCAATGTTGTTATAATATATGTTTCGGATCACTTTTATATACACTTCGCTTACTCGCTGATCTCTCAAGCTTTGCCAAACGCTAGCGTGAGTAACAGTGTCAAAGGCCTTTTGGTAGTCAATGAATCCGAGATAGAGTGGTCTCTGTTGCTCTCGATACTTCTCTATAATTAACTCTAGCGTATGTATATGGTCCATCGTAGAGAAACCCTTCCGGAAACCGGCCTGCTCCACAGGCTGTCTTACTTCGATTACGGGGCTGATTCTCGAGTTTATAATCGCAGAGAAAAGCTTGTACAGAGTTGGTAGTAGGCTTATCGGCCTATAGTTGCCTATATCTTTTGGATCTCCCTTCTTATATAATAATATTATGTTGGATTCGGACCATTGTGCAGGCGTTTTAGAACTTTGTAATATCAAATTGAATAGTTCAGCGAGCGGTGTTGCCAGTACATGGTAAGCTGTTTTTAAAGCTTCGTTTGTTATGCTGTCTGATCCAGGAGATTTTTCTAGTTTTAGCCTTTTTATTGCTTCTATGATTTCTTTTTTGTTAATTGTTTTCATGTTATCTTCATTTTCATGTGCAGTATGGCCTCTTGTGTATTTATAGCTTTAATAGAGCTTTTATTTTGTAGTGTAGTTATTTGATTTTTGTTGCTATATAGGTTTTTGCAAAAATTAGTTGCTGTGTTGATGATGTCTTTTCTATTGTTTAGGTCTTTGTCAGACTCCTTTAGTCCTTCTATCCAGGTTTTGCTTGTTCTGAGTTCTTTGTAGGCCTTTTTAGTACTGCCTGTGAGGTTTAGATGTTTTTCTATTGTGCTTTGTCTATATTTTGCATAGTCCCGTTTTATATATTTATTGACTAGCTTGTAAAGTGCAGAGAGTTCATTTTTCATAGATCTCGATTTGTTTTTGGTTTTTTGAAGTTCCTTCCTTCTCTGTAAAAGAAGTGATGTTCGGTCCGATAGCAACTTGTGTCGTTTGTGTTCTTTTCTTGTTGCTTGGGCTGATTTTAAACTCGTGGTGATTGCATTTGTAATGTTATCGTAATGGGTTTGTACTGAGGTGTTTCCATGACTAGCAGATTGACTAGATATCAATTCTGATAAGGTTTCCCTGTATTTCGATATTTCTTCTTCAATTTTTAGTTGGCTTGTATGATTATTACTGTAATTTACTCTACTTTTTTTTTAGTTTAGTTAATTTTACTTTTGCTCTGATTATTCTATGGTCTGACGGGTAGTTTAAGTTCATAGTACTAATATCTTGGAATATTCTCGGTTGGTTTGATAATATGTAATCTATTTCATTCTTAATTTTTCCGTCCGGAGATGACCATGTCCATCTTTTGTTTGGTTTCTTCTTAAAACATGTATTTATTATAGTTAGTTTATGTTCTAGTGCAAATTCTACTAGCCTCTGGCCTCTTCCGTTCCTTACTCCGTAACCGAATTGTTATGTAACTAAATGTTCTTCTTTCTTAGGAAGCCCGATTTTCGCATTGAAGTCTCCCATAAGTATTACGTTTTTGTGTGCAGTGTCCAGAACTTTGTCAATCATTTTGTAGAATTCTTCTATTTCTTCATCACTTGCCGCTTCCGTGGGTGCATACACCTGTATAATAGAGATTAAGAATCCTTGAATGTTCATGTTTAGTACAGCGATTCGTTCCGTTATGCCAGTAAAGCTCTCTATATGGTTTTTATGTACTTTGTTTATTAAAAAGCCTACTCCTTATAGGCCTGGCGTGTGACCCACGTGACAAAATATAAAGTTTTTATGCTCTTCTATGTTGGTACCTAGCCGTCTTGTTTCAGATATCCCTTTAACGTCGTATTTTGTTTCTTGTATTGCTTCCTCTAATTCTAATAGGCGTTCGTATGACGATAAGGTTCTAACATTGTATGTTGCTATATGTATTTGTTGTTTTTTTTCTTTGTTACTGCTCTTTGTGTCTGTGGTATCAATTTTTGGAGGGTTATGGTCGTACTCTTTCACGGTGACCGGCCGGGTTGGAAGATCATTCTGTTTGTTTCTTGTTTTTATTTGTTTATTTGTTTTTTCTGTGTCGGAAGAGGAGGCGCTGAGTTGCTACGCTTGTTTGTTTTGATTATAATTTTTATTTGTTGTATTTATGACTACGTAGTTTAGTATTCCCTGTTTTATGATTCCCTCTGAGAAGCTGCTAAACCTCTTGACCGATGCATCAATTTGTTGTGTTTTGTTCTTTTTATTTATTTGTGTAATTTTCTCTACATTGGTTTCAGTGGCATTCTCGGATGACATAGGCAGGCAGCTTTCGTTTAGTGTTATTTTTTGATATTATCAGTTTGTCATATTTAATTATAGCTATGTTTCCCTTTTCTCTTTCCAGTTGTAGTTGTTCTTGTAGCTCCCTTCTCTTTTCCAGTACGTATTTTGGATAGTCTTCTTTAATGTAGTAATGTGTATCTTTTAGTGCTCTTTTTTGTTTCATAATTTTTATCTTTGTGCCTCGAGTTGTGAAGGTCACTACTATCGGGCGTAGTCTTTCTTCTTTCTTTCCTATTCTTTTTATTTCTTGAATGTCGCTATAGCTTATTTTTACAGAGAGATATTGTTCCGCCCATATAATGAAGTTTATTTCTAGTCTCTCGTATGATTTTTCATTCTCCTCTATGCCGAAGAATACCAAATTGTTTTTCCTTGCCTGTCTCTCTAAAGCGTGCAATCTTTTTTCCTGGTTATCTACTATTTCCCTCAGGTTTTCTTGATTTTTCTCTAATGCTGAGAATTTTTCTTCAAACATTTTACTAATATTCTGTGTAACTTGCTCAGTAACATTATTTCCCGTTTCACGGATTTCTTGTCTTTGATTATCCAAATCATTTTTATTGCCTCAAGCGCTTTCAAAACTTCGTCCATTATTTTGAAGTTGTTAGCACACGTAACGCCCTCAAGCGTTTTTTGACGGAAGCTTCTGGCTAGGTGGAAACAATGTCAATTGAAGTAAATGATTTTCTGCGCTTGTGTCTGTCGATGTAGTTCTGACACTAGCCGCTAGAAGGCACTTTCTGAGCTTATTTTTTATCATGTATTTCCGTAATGACTTGTTTTTTTTTTTTGTGGGATTTTAGGTTATGATAGTTCACAGTTTCTTGTAGAAGTAAAGGACAAACCTGGTAGACTGCGGAGCAGGTAGATTTGGGTTCACTTCACTTTTAATTTCATTTCTTATAGTTCAACACTAAGAGAAAAGTGATTTTTTTGTTATATAGTGTCACTTGTATTTTTATTGTTTTTTGTCACGATTAGTTCGTTTTCCACTAGACTTTTACACTTTTTGAATGCTTTTTGACTTATAGCATGTTTGTTTACAAACTGTATCACTTGGTATGTCGTAAATTATTTATTAGGTAATTTTATATTCAGAGAAGATGTCAACAGTGGCTCAGTGGCGCCTCCACATCATTTACATTTAATAGCGGCATCAAATTCACGAATCTTAAAAGTTAAGCGGCCGTGGTTCCGACACAGTCCACCCCCAGTTTTTTTTACAAATAAAATAGATAATTCTGTTTAGCATATCTGTAGTTTAACGGTTGGTCTCGGCTTCCTTTACGGCAGCGCATCTGGGCGCTCCCGCCAAGTCGAGCACGCCGTATTAGCCTATTCTCGAAGCAACTTACGGTAATTTTAAGCCCTCTGTCTTCGTGCTGGATAGGTAGATGTCTGAAATTTTTGTTATCAATTAGTACCTAGTTACTTATCAATGCGGTTCACTCACTCAGCTCGCTAAGCTACTTGTATAACACTTGTTGCAGCGCTTCATCGAGGAAGCGGAGAGCATGCTGTCGGGCGGCGCCTCGCCCGGCACCCCCGGCGCCGCGCCCGCCACGCTCACGCCCGGCGTCATCGGCGCGCAGGAGGTCTACAGGTACTACACTGCACCCCGAACACTTCATACAGCGGGCGAGAAATTACATCTTTAAAAACAAATGACGGAACAAACGAAATGACGGTGAAATTCTGCACGTTCAAAAACCAAACTAGCACCTTTGTGTATCGATCTGGGTGACGGGATGGGGGGTTAGGTCGGAATCTAGAGCGGCAAGGAGTGGCCTACTGTATGTTAGTACTGATATACAGTGGTGGCCATATAATTAAGAACGCTTAGTAATCAGACATCGCTTTCAAATGTATATGGTCATAATAAAGATATTTAAACCATATTGAACAATATTGACTATACTGCTGGTTAGTATATTTATGAGGCCAACATAATCAAAAAAGAAAACTAGGAAATAATATTTAATATTCAATTTAATTAGCTGTTGTTTAGGTATTGTTCACATAGCATTAGGCGAGAGGCTGGACAATGAATTAAGAACGAGTTAAAACTTTATAATAAAACTAACAATAATTTTATAATTTAAATTATTTATTAATTTAAAGTGAATGCGCTTTTCTTGATGAAATCAAATTGTTTTGTAACGCTACCGTGGATAACTGCCTGACAGCCGCGGCGGCGCGGAATTGATGCTATGATATGAACCTTTGGCAAGTTTCAACTAAAAACAAATGCATTGTTAAGTTCATTCATGTTACCGCACACTCTGTTCAACAATTTCTTTTTATCTTGATACCACAAAATTTCTATGGGGTTAAGATTAGGCTATTTGGTGGCCAGTCTAATACAGTTACCATTTGCCTATTGAGGAATGTTTTTACAGAGTTGGCACGGCAGTGCGTTTGAGTCATAATCGTGCTGGAATATTCAAATTATCGGGAGATTATCGTCAGTGTATGGCAGCATACATTCTTCCGAGTAATCTGTTTATATTTGTATTGATCCACGTTACCTTGTATCAGACTGGTATAAGGTCCCATGCCCTAACCGGCAAAGCAACCCCACATCTTGACGTTTCCACCGCCATTCTTTACCATATTTTTTGTGTATTTGGGTCGAATTCCTTACTTGCAGGTCGACGTACGTACTGCTTGCCTTGAGAGCATTTTCGTTTCGTCAGAAAAAAGTACATTCTTCTATTGCTGTTCTGTCCAGTTTACATAATTCCTTTCAAATGCAAATCGGGCCTGTCTATGACATGGTGTCAACATGGGTACCTTTCTGGTTCATCTCCCAAATAACTGTGCCTCCACCGAACGTCTTCGAACGATGCGCGCCGAGACTGAGGGTTATTCCCACCAAAAACTTCATTTTTATCCGATTAGAGCCTTTAAATGGGTCCTGCTTAGCATAGTGAACTGTTCTTAAATCGTCGAAGAGACGTTTTTCTTTTTTTTTCGTTTGCGGGGATTATTTGAAGTAGCTTTAGGGGTATTAAAATGTGTTAGCCTGGTACACTATCGTTTTAGAGCAACCCAAATGATCCACAATTTTTTTATAAGACCTATTACGACCACGCAATTTTATTATTATTTCTCTAGTAGCAGAGTCACAAAATTTATTTTTTCCCGTGGTTTTTGACGAATAATTACAAAAAACGAGAAAGGAATCAATAAACTATATATATTATTTGTTCCTGCAAATAAATGAGTTCTTGTAGTTTAATAAATAAATAAATAAACATGCACACTGTTTTGACAATAATATTGTGATACTAAACAAAACAGGACAGTCATAGCAATATTCTAAAACATTATTTAATCATTTTTATAAACTTATTGTACAATTTATTCTGGTGACAAAATTAAATTGGCCTCGTATCTTAACTATATGACCACCACTGTATATACTTCGCCTAAACCAAATAAGGTAGGCTGAAATTCTTGGGGGAGGCCAGCAATGGACGTTTTTCGGCTGATATGATGAAACCAAATGATAATTTTACCATTGTCTCAAGATCCATTTAGCTGTAAATTTAGAAAATGAAGATGTCTAGACATGGCAAGACATTGGGCAATCGTGCAGGGGCAAGCCTGTTGAGACCGAGCTCAAATTGCCCTAGTCACCGTCACCGTGTCGACTTTGTCGCAAACATCAAGCTATTGCTCTATGTAGGGTTTCTTACACCCACTTTTGGACATCGGCCTCCCCCGAATCGGGGGGTTGGGCGGTAATAGCCACACTTGGATATTTGAAATTATCACAGAATTTGTATCTCTGTTTCCGCTAAAATGACAAATAAAAAAAGTGAAAAATTCGTACAAAGGTTCATACAAAAACGCGTTTTTAGGTATTTTTGATTAAGCTCTATCGTAAAAACGGTAACACATATGAGCGTGAAATGGTACTAATCTGAAAGTAAAACAACAAATAACAAAACTGAGACACTGGTAAAAAACTGGATAAAAAAGTATATTTCTGTCGCTCGCGTTGATGTCTTTTGTTTGTAATGTGAATAGGTATCATTGTTGTAGTTGTGTGGAGAGGAGTTATGTAGTAGTACGGAACCCTCGGAACGCGAGTCCGACTCGCACTTGACCGGTTTTCGTAGTTACGCCATTTGATCGAGCACATAATGTGATTACCGTGTGTTCGCGCAGGGACCCGCGCGCGCGGCGCCTGGCGGAGAAGGAGGCGCGCGCGCCCGCGGCGCCGGTGCCCGAGCACCTCTCCTTCAAGGAGAAGATGAAGATGTTCGCGCTCGAGTCCGGCGAGGCCTCCACGCCCAAGGACAAGGTACCCCTACCACCCACTCCATACGACAAGTAACGCTGCACGTGCCACGTGCCACGTGCACGCCTTCCAACTTCAATATTATACATATGTCCGATATAAAAAGTATCCATAAGTGTTATCCAGAATTATGGGCACGATAGCCCGTGTGCATTTCATCAAAATCCATTCAGCCGTTTGAGTATTCAAACTAACGCAATTTAACATTATAATTTTAATGATTCCTATGAATTGTTCCGTAGGTGAAAATATCGCGAGCGCAGCGCGACATCGACGCAGTGCACTAACCGTTGCACCAAACGACCACATAACGACATCACAATCATTATTAACCTAAACATACAACACACAACAGTGAGGCGGCTTAAACAAGTTTATAATTAATTGTACATAAACTTCAAGTATTGTACGTAAATGTAACGAATCATTACACTTATTTCAGTATTAAAACGAGATACCTGTCTTGGGAAACTGTCCAATTTACAATTACTATTAATTACATGTACTAAAGTTATTATAAAACCCTTTTGAGATTATGATACAACTATACTTTATACATTTTTATAGTATGACATTTGTAGAGATTGAATTTTAGTGCGCACTGGAGAGCTTTGGAGGAGTCGGTCGTGAGGTCGTGAGGACGACGTGACCTCGTCCGACGGAATTTAGCACCAATTTACATGTCCAACTTAGAGTTAAGGAATTATGTCAAACGAATATATTGTAATGAATGATAAATAATTTTTATCGAGTTTACATGTCGCCTTAGCAGCTAGTGCAGAGATTAAGAAAAACTTGTTTTATTAATAAAATTTATAATTATAATGGCATATATTTTGGTAAATATAAATCTCTAAATTTAGGCATGTGCCATTGATAAAACTATGTTTATATACCGTTCTTTAATCATAGTGAGGTTAAACAGTTTCAGGGACTTGTAGGACCAATGTACCTAATTTTTGATGTCGGTAGGTGCCTTTGCGAGTACCTTATATTATAAAACATATCTACATATTTTGTTTGTCTGTGCTGTCCAATCGTTTGTATTGTAATTTCGATAGCATAGCGGCTTCTTGTACTATAAGCTCTTTTAGTTTCGTTACATTCCAAAGAATATCTTCTTTACTCTGTCTATTCTACGTAAGCATTCCTATCATCTCTAAAGGATCCAAATTTTATGTGTGTAACACAATGTTGCATATTATTATTATTATTAGATGGCTATTGTAAACCCATCATGATATCCCAACGCACTTTAAACATAAAGCAATAAAGTTATGCCTTTGTTATATAGAATTAATTTACAATATAATATTTAAGCACATCGATTGTGCCAAAAATATAAGTCTTAAAACGCAGCCCCTATGGTCATAACAAATGACGATCCGCAGTTAACTTCAACGTTGCATCCAGGCTGGTCGTGACACGTGACTCGTGCGTGACTCGTGACATGTCGCGGCACCAAGTTGTTGTATTATACTAATTAATGTAGGTAAATGAAACACTCTATTGTTAAGGTTTTGTACACCTGTTTGTATATGTAAATGTTTATTTAAATATAATTAATTAATTATCTATATCAGAATGTAAAATGACGGAGGCCTAATTGAAGGTAAGATTTAGTTTAGTATCTGGGAGTTATTTTGTCAATTCTCGGTATTCACCCAACGATAGTCAATTAGCGAGAACGACATTTATTTGTAGGATGGAGCCTAGTGCCTGGGCACGAGTACTGTGTGCAGTGTGCACTGTGCAGTGTGCACTGTGCAGTGTGCACTGTGCAGTGTGCACTGTGCAGTGTGCAACTACTCTGTATATAATTATTACACTTGTAGTATATAATAATGACATAGCGCCAATTTATGTAGGTACCTACTTTCCGATTTTATTGTAATTGGGATAGATAAAGGTATTACACAAATTAATGTATTGATAATTATTATTAACTATTGTACCTACATCATATAGTTAACAAAATAAATTTAATTACGTCATAATGTCGTCTATTTTATTTTGTAATAAATTACGTTACATAAAGTTTACTCTTTGTCATATTCGAAGAATATGGGTATAGTCCTGGAAGCCGCCCATTTCCCACGGTCTCCGATTTGCGAGTGGATTAGATGAAGATTAAGTCATGAATGGTTTAAATTTGACACTCCCCCGTTTCAAAAACCATATTTTGTGAAGTAGTTTCTACTCATGAAACAGTAAAAAACTTGATTTAAAGTCTAATCAGCTGATCAATTTTTATGAGAATAATTTTTTTTTTTGCGATTTCAGCAAATTGTAGAAGTTGTTCAATTTGATTAGCAGACTTCAAAACTATGCTGTATTTTACCTAACACCCGGTATACAGATCGGAGACGTACTTAGAGCGACGCCTCCCCCCCCCCCCCCCCCCCGGCCCGCGCCCGCGAGCGCTCGGGTGGGTGTAGGCATGTCGTGCCGAGACAGGGCATGCCTCGCGTTCACATTTGAGACAGTACATCATCGAAATACTATGTTCGCACCTTAAGGGGCGTCCCGGGCGCTCGCTGCTCGTACTAGTAGCGCCCGCCGCAGTTAAATATCAGGCATCATCATATCAGCCGAAGGACGGGCGTTTGCCTCCCCTAAGGATTTCCACAATGACCGGTCCTGCGCTGCCCAGCGGGTTGTCGCGACCTTCACCAGGTCCTACGCTACATCTTCCAACGGCCATCTGCTGTACGTGCTATATTCCCCGCCCACTAGCACTTAAGTTTAGTGCAAATTTTGATTATCATTAAGGTAATTAAAATATTGTATTGTGCGTTCTGAACATTGGGACTGTAGATGTGCGATGGGACCCTACTACTACTAGACATAAAGCGCAAGTGTGTAAGTAACGGGTAGGTCCTGTCGCACCTCGGAGCTGACACGCACACTATTTTCCAGTGACGAAGGAGTGAAGAACGTATTGATAGGGCAAAAAAATCCAGTTGAGATTTTGATGGGGATCGATTGTCTTACACTATAGTCTTAAAAAATATAAAATGAGTGGGTGTGTGTGGATTTGGGTGAAATTTAGATTAGGGCAATATTCTTTTTAGACGTGGATACGTCTATTGTTTTCGTTTCGTAGTGGGGTGTCATTTCGTGAACAGGAGCTTATACGTCACCCTGTTGGGAACCCCGACCGCTCCAAGAACCGTGCTTAGGTCAGTTAACCTGCGTGATCGACCCAACTACGCAAGTTGCGCCACTGAACCACAGAGTATGGTAGGGAGCCCAAGCGGAGATTTTGCGCGTTACTCAAGCGCGTCAGAAAATCATATGGGGAGAAGCCTTGCACCCTGTAATGTACCCCTACCATATATGAACCCTTAATATAAGGGCGTGCGTTGAGGGCAGCCCGTCAGATTAGAAAAAAAATATCTAACTCAGCATTACGGACAAAACATAAACTGGCGATGTAGCTGAAACCAGCAACAAAGCAGATTGTGGGGCGTATAAGTAGTAGGCCCCCACACCTCTGCCGGAGACCCAAAGTTGGAAATGGTGGACATTAAATCAAAAATAAATAGAGTATAAAAAACTAAAAAACATGCTTTTAAAGTACATCAGACTAAAAAGTAAAAAATAATTGTTAATATAAGTTGAAAATAATAATAAACAAATGACTAGTATTATTGTGAAAACGCGTGGGGCGCTCTGTGCCATATTTTTCGTCTAACGAGCAACTCACACTTTTTCACAACAATACTAGTAATTTGTTAATTATTATTTTCAACTTATATTAAGAATTATTTTTTACTTTTTAGTCTGATGTACCTACTTTAAAAGCGTGTTTTTTTAAACTCTATTTATTTTTTAGTTCAAACTTATGAAATTATTATATTGTCGCTGATTCTTGATATGTCTACAAAGTTTGAATTCAATCTGTCCGGTTAAAGTGGGTCAAAATCGAGTCCAAAGTAGTCGGTTACATACAAACATACAGGTGAAGCTAATAAAAGCGTGATAAAAATGGTTGCGCGTGGACCCATTTCGCTATCTTCAAGCGTTTCCGAGACAGAAATTCCAGGCAGGATCTAAAACAATGGCCACAGCTCGAGGATCGATAACCCTTTCTAACGGCTAAAAGACTTGATGGATTTTGGAGTGCGAGGTGGTTATATTCGTGTTGATCCCTTGAGTGACATACATAAGGCACATTTTTACTTGCCTGCTAAAAAAGAGACATATAATATGTTTAGCAGTTGGGTTTTTAAAAAACTGGTTAGGTTATTTCTAGTGCCCGGCGACGTCTACCCGACTGTTAAAAAAGGAGGGTTGTGTTTTACAAGTGTATGTATGTATGTTTGTTTCTTTTGCGTAGCCTAAATGTTCAATTTTAAAGATGTAGGTATGGATAAACTGCTTAGAAAACCTTTTTTTTAGGATTTAATGTCCGCCATTTCCATCTTTGGGTCTCCGGCGGGTGGTGGGGCCGGGTCCAGAACTCTCTAATTCATACTACTAGCAAAGTATATATACGAGGGCTGTTTGATAAGTACCCGTTTATGGCAAAAAAAAACATTTTTTTTGTATATATGCATTTATTTTTCTACGTAGTCACCTTTTAACTCTATACACTTGTTCCACCTATACTCAAGCTTCAATAAACCATCCAAAAAGTATGATTTTGGAAAGTCATTAAAATAGGCCTCTGTGGCGGCAATGACTTCGTCATTTGATCCAAATCGCTTACCACCGAGCCATTTTTTTAGGTTGGGAAACAAAAAGAAATCGCATGGGGCCAAATCTGGAGAATACGGGGGGTGAGGCAATAGTTCGTAGCGTAACTGTGCTAATTTAGCCGTCACAACTCTGGACGAATGAGCCGGGGCGTTGTCGTGATGAAACAGTATTTTTTTCTTTTTTAAATGGGGTCGTTTGTCCTTTAAGACGGCGTCAAATTCATCCAATAAATTAGCATAGCACTGCCCTGTTATCGTTTTCCCCTTTTCTAAGTAGTCAATATGTATAATACCCTGCGAATCCCAAAAAACAGTCGCCATGACCTTTCCAGCCGATGGGACGGTTTTTGCTTCCTTTGGAGCAGGTTCACCCGGTAAAATCCACTGCTTCGACTGCTCTTTCATTTCCGGGGTGTAGTGGTGAACCCACGTTTCATCCACGGTTACGAAACGACGCAGAAACTCCTTCGGGTTACGTTTGAACACGGCCAAACACTGCTCCGAAGTAGTCAGTCGGTTCCGTTTTTGCTCCTCCGTGAGTAAACGCGGCACCCACCTCGCCGATACTTTCTTCATAACCAATTTTTCTTCTAATATGTGTTGTACCCTCTCGATTGAAACGTTTACACCATCAACGATTTCTCGAAGTTTAATTCGGCGGTCGGCTAAAACGATATTTTCAATTTTCTTAACCATATCGTCTGTAGTCACCTCAATTGGCCGGCCTGGGCGATCCTCATCAAAGACGGTTGTTCTCCCTCGCTTAAACTCGTTATACCAATATCTGACGGTAGTCATAGAAGGAGCACATTCATGGTAAACCGCTTGCATTCTTACTTTTATTTCATCACATGTTTTTCCTTCCAAAAACAAGAATCTAATTACAGACCGATACTGTTCTTTCTCCATTTTAACAATTTTAAGTTCACGCTTTCACTAAATCGCTGTCAAATGAGAAAAAAAACAAAAGAATACAATTTTTTTTTCCCGTCTCTGAAAAATGGCTTAAAAAGGTGGTATACTTATTTTCGGCCAGTGATATTAATATATTTAGTAAACGGGTACTTATCAAACAGCCTAGGTATTAGTACTAACGTACAGTATGGACACTCCCTGCCGCTCTCTAAAGTCGACCTCACCCCCCGTCACGCAGATTGGCTGTAGATTGGTAACCAACGTAAAGGAAGAGCTACGCTGTGATTTGGTTTGGGAATTATTAAATCCAAATTTAGTAAACTGTTCATTTAACTGATGTTTTAGTTCACATAATGTAAATGCAATAAAAAAAGCTTTTACAGATATCCTTTGGATGAAAAGCAACACAAAAATCCAGTTCATTATTTTATTTCGTATTTTGTCACACTTAGGAATTAACCTTGATTTTTTTGTGATGATTCTTAAATACAAAGCATATGATTATTTGCTCTTAGTGTAGAAATAAAACCGGTCAAGTGCGAGTCTGACTTGCACACGTACAATTCCGTACCATCGTAAAATATATAAAACCACCTCCGTAGCTCAGAGGCAAAGTTCACTGACTTTACACAGGAGGTCGCGGGTTAGATTCCCGGCGGGGTCTATTGTAAGACTCGGTTTGGTTGGTGGTAGGGCATTTTCTAAGCCCACCTGGCTAGCTACCACCATCTTATCTAAGTCTTGCCGCCAAATATCAATGTTGATATCATTGGTGTGTTCCGGCATAAAAATAAGATATTCCCCATTGCGTTGGGGAATCTTGGTAAGCCCGCTTCCATCTTCGGCAACATCGTCACTTACCACCAGGTGAGATGTCAAGGGTTTACCAATTGTGAATAAAAAAAATCGCATTCCAAAAAAATATTGAATGTTATTGTAGGTACCTAACCTACCTTTACGTAATTTTTTAGGTTTATCACCTTATATTTTTTAATCCACAGTTGATAATAATATTCTTGTTCGGCGCTAGACTTAGATAAGATGGTGGTAGCTAGCCAGGCGGGCTATAAAAATGCCCCACCACCAACCAAACCGAGTCTTACAAAGTTGACCCCTCCAGGAATCGAACTCGCGACCTCTTGGTGTGAAGCGAATGGACTAACCATTGATTTTTACCGCCTCCGTGGCGTAATGGTTAGTCCATTCGCTTCACACCATGAGGTCGCGTGTTTGATTCCCGGAGGAGTCAACTTTATAAGATTCAGTCGATTCTACGATCGGTAACACGAGTTCATTGCTCTACGGATTCACGTCAAAGATTACGTAATTTGACTACGTCTTTATTTCTAAAGTTTATCACATCATCCTTGATAATTATTATCAACGGTCGGTACCTCGAGGACAATGCTCTCCAGGTCACGTCAAGGCTTACGTGTTTTTTAAAATTTTGCGCGCGAATATACGGACCCGCAGTGCGGGGATCGTTGAACTATTACTAGCGGACGGGGGATATTAGTTGTATTCGTACCTATTTTATTTAGCTATGTTTGAAGAACAATTTTATTCATTTAACTTACCTACTAAATAGGTAGGTAGCCACTGTTGATTGTTACGTGCAGTATAAATATCTAATAAACTTTTCGTGACCAATGCCGCCAGTGTGATTCAACCCTACCTGCATTTGTGGCTATAGATACCTACGTCAGTTGTTTTTATGTCGCTCGTTTGTATGGAGTGTCCGGGGTGTGCTACTAGCACAGTATTGCAATATTGCCCATATTGTAATTCTGTGCTACTAGCATACAGCTGCTGAGAACTGTGTATTACTCACTCCGCGGCTCTCTTTCCTTCTCACTCTATCTCTCACTCTCTAGCACCGTCCCCACACTACCAAAAAATATGAAAATAATAAAAAACCAACAACAAAAACAAACAAAACAACCAACAATATATTTATATAATTGTATATTGCTTTATTTACATCCAGTATTTTTTTTTATTGTCCGATTAGCAATATTCCGCCATATAATTGACAGATTATCATTGAGGACGAATAGGACATCAATATGAACCGTCTGTATAAAAATCTGACGCGCTCGAGTATTTCAAGATCACATTTTTTTTTAATTTTTCAAAAATCGGTCATGACTTGGTCGCGTCCAAATCGTTAATCATTCTTTTGAGTTCCTTAACATTCCCGCTGAATATCTGACACGCCCGCATAACTTTTTTCTACCACTTTTTAACGCCCCTCCCCTTAATATCTCTCGGTTATCATATCAGAAAGACATTGCGCGTATACACTATGAAAGTCTGACGAGCTTGAGTATTTCCTTGCGACTGTTTTTTTTTTTTGAACATTTGTACGCGCTCTCGCCCTCTAAAATGGAAAACTTGACATGAACTTTTTTTCATATGGACCTTCTCATCACAATCTCCATGACGCTTAAGTAACTGCAAGTTTAGCATCCCGGGCTCCCCTACTATTACAATATAGCAGGACCGAGAACTTATAAGCTACCTCCCATACAAAAACAGGTTGTATGCAGAGATATGCTATATATAAGGGGAGGTAGATAGGTTACATGCGTCTAAAAAGTGAAGCAAAAAAAGATGCCAATTGGCATCTCTTTTCTTAGTAACATTCGGTGCAATAGAAGGGAACTACCTATAACATTGTGTGTTTAAATGGCTTCGATTTTCAAATGTTGTTTGTTAGTGCATAACCCATCTATGGTAACAAATCTCTGGTTGTATGTTACTTTTTCTAAAAAATAGCTAAGGATTTTAATGAAACTTTGTAAATAACTAGGAATTAATAAGACTTTCTGTACTGGGTACTTTATTATTCCAGGAAAAACTTGAGTAGAGTTCCATACAAACTCAAAATATTTGCAAATTTTTCATCAATAGGTACCTAGCTTTATTCTTTGCTAGTAAGAAAGTGTATTGTATTATTGTAGATTTGTTTATGACTATGAAGGTGAAAGTATGCACAGATGGCTGTCGACTTGCCAGCTGTCTGAGCGGAGATGATCCGTCAACATTAGTATGTATGTATGGCGACGGAGAAATCAGACCTGAATTAGACATGGCCATAGCAAATTACCAAAAAAAGAATTGGATACCGCCGCTCTGAGCAGACATCGCAACTGTCGGCGGCTGATCAAAGTGGACGAATTTTAAACTAGGAAGCTCAGTGCCAAGTGTTGGACGGTGACGAGGAGTTCACGCTCAGCTCGTCGTTATCAAGTGTTGGACGGTGACGAGGAGTTCACGCTCAGCTCGTCGTTATCAAGTGTTGGACGGTGACGAGGAGTTCACGCTCAGCTCGTCGTCACCAAGTTTGCCCAAACTGCGGTACCGTATGGAGTCGTGACGTCGACGCTGCCAGGAATATCCTTTACGGTGTCCAATTCTTTTTAACAAGTTAAGTTACGCGGATGACGTGGTGCTCCTCAGCCCATCGATCAGTGGAGTCAGAAAATTGCTTTCGGTTTGTGAGAGTTATACTAACTCTCATGGCCTCAAGTACAATGTCTCGAAAACAGAAATGTTAGTTTTCAGAGCAGGAAGGGGTCCGGAGAGGATTCCCAAAGTATATTTAAATGGATTGGCGGTTCGGGTTGTGAAGACTTTCAAATACTTTGGCCACATCGTTACCGAATATCGCAAGGATGACCTCGACATGGAGCGGGAGAGGCGGGCATTGTCGGTTCGGTGCAATATGCTTGCGCGCAGATTTGCTAAATGCAGTAAAGATGCGAAGGGCACCCTCTTCAGAGCCTTTGGCCAGTGTTTTTACACCTGCCAGTTGTGGTACCGGTACAAGAGGGTGTCCTTCAGCACGTTAAGGGTGCAGTATAACGACGCGTATCGTATCCTTATGAACCATCCTAGGTGCTGCAGCGCGTCGGGTATGTTTGCCGAGGCGGGAATGCCCGACTTCTTTGCTGTTGTCAGGGAGCGTATATCTTCCTTTTGGGATAGATTGCGGCGCTCTGATAACAGCATTTTACAGATTGTGAGTCAGGACTTGACCAGTCCCATGACAAGACATTGGGTCTTGGTTCACCGAGACCCTAATAAAAAATTACGATCTATACTGATTTAATAGTATACTATTATTATAATTTTGTTTATTTTAATATTGTATTTTAATGGGTTTATTGCCTAAATAAAGAATTTTTTATTATTATTATTTACTTGGGCAAGAGTGAGGTGGAGGTAGGAGAAGAAGCTAGACTATCAGTTTTTACTCCAAACGCTCAAGAAGAGTGGCCAGCTGCCAAATCTGTTGGGTGGCTAGAGTGTAGATTGTCAATAAGGTCTACATTCGTATCTCTTCAGATCAAGCGTCAGGTGTAAAAGTGATAAAGAAACACCAGAATCAATTAACAGTGTTTATATTTGTTTTAGGTTAACATTACGTGTGCCTTGAGGCTTTGGGTACTTTAGAAAAAGCACTAAAATGTTTTCTAAAACAATATCAACATGATCAGTAAACATATACGTACCTACTCTATGTTACGTTTGTTAGAATTCAATATAATTATGTACAAACTCATTATGAAGTGGTTCCGGTTAGCAGTGTGCTCGGCCCAATCTACAAATTACATTTTGTGCACTGCAATTACGTCTAGTTATATTAAGTTATAAACTTACAGTACAGTGCAGTGCATTGGTAATTGCGAAAACTTTAAACACAGGTACATAATCGTATTGCAAATGCATACAACTCATCTACATGATGTAAAAACACTTAAGGGTGGGCTTTTACTCGTGAAACTATGATTAAATCTCAAAAACAATTTTGGACGTTCATTTATTTTATAGTTTTTATTGGACACCGGAAACTTTTCATACAAATCGATCAGCCAACTTTGTATGGGAAGTATGTTTTTGCGAATCGAGTAAAGCTTCTCAGAAGAAAATGGCTCACAATCAGTTTAAAGAGTTTCAGCCCACACTTTTTGTTACCATCTGTATACTATCAGAAATAACTACACTGAAATTATCTAACTGTTAAAATAATCTTGTAAATATCAATATAAAAAGTTTTAAATCAGGTATTTAAAAAAACGTTTATTTAGCACAACAAGTTGCCAACAAACTTATAGGAAGCTGAATCACTTGTAATACTTATCTACAACAAATTTACATTTAGTAACAACTCACGGCTCTCGCGTTTTCTACTTAACATTAAAGCTTGCCACTTATGTATTTACATAGAAGTAGATTAAATAAAAATATGACTGAACGTCAGATTAAAACAATAAATGCTAAAAAAATGCCTCGGCGGTACGGGTCTGAGGGAAAGTAGTTTAAATTATGGAAAATAAAAATTTTACTCTAAACGACTATTTATTTAATTTTTAAAAGTAAGTGTAACTGTATTCAATGCTCGCCCAAGGGTCAGTTCACACCGCGACGCGACGCGCACTTTTTAAGATAGTAATACAAAATATAACTTTACTTACTACACAATAAGATACACATTTTATTGAGATATGCCCGCGGCGTCACGCTACGCCGCGCTGCACCTCGAGATGCCGCGCGGCGTAGCGCGACGCTTCTCGATGCAGCGATGCTTCAACGGCTTCGCTTAGCGGCGCCGCGCTGCGCAGCGCGAAACAATTGGCCTCCTCAAGCACCGTCGTCGCTTCGAGTCGCTTCTAGGTGTGAACTGACCTATAGCTGAGACTCGAACTGACAAAGTAATGAAATAGATTAATAGATGATAGGGAATTTTACTCAAAGAAGACTTCATTATTATTAATACTCAGATTTAATTTCTTCTATTTAACTATGTATCGCAAATTAAAGGATGACCACAAAATTTAACATTTATTTTTCACATTTGTTGGTTCGGTTCCGAGCAACTTTGGAAACGAACGACTTTTCAAAAATCTGAGTGCCGTTTTACTTATTTTAAAAACAAAACGAAGTCACATTTGAGTGAAATTCCTTTATTTTATTATTTTTTAAAGTTTTGCCCCGTCGCCGATCGATTACTGGCAAGGGCAAGCTATTTTCAAAAATCTATGAATGCATTTAAAATAACAATTAATAAAAAACCAGTCCCTTCGAGTAAATTTTCTATTTTAAATATTTTATATTTGGTCCTTACATATGAAATTATCGTTTTGTCGAACTAGCCACTTTGGTCTCTATTAACTAGCGTTTGGTGAGGAATTTCAAATTAAAATGTATTTCAAATTAAGCTCGTGTAATTGTGTTTCGAATTCATTTACTTTTGCATTTGAGTTTTCTTTGACACGGACTGTTCACAATATAGGAAACTCAAAATATCGCGTTATTTACGAATACGCGTTCAAATATGGAACCAGCGCTGCAGAAATAGCTCGAAGGATTAATGTTGTGTATGGGGCAGCTACCGCGAAGAAACCCGGTACATTTCCAGAATTTTCTTTTTTTAGTGATATCATAGGTGTGTTCCGGCATGAAGATAAGATAGCCAGTTCCCCATTGCGTTGGGGAATCTTGGTAAGCCCGCTTCCATCTTCGATAACATCGTCACTTACCACCAGGTGAGATGTTGTCAAGGGTTTAACAATTGTAAATAAAAAAAAATTACAAATTCCTGCTAGGAAAAATTTAACTCCAATAAGGCAGTGCAAGCTTTTCTCTTGACACTCGCTCCCAAACATGTTCAGCAAAGGAATAAATCTACCTATGGGATGGCGAAAGTGCGTAGGTAGCCATAGTAGGTACATACATACTTTTATTGAATCAAATAAAACGCCAATTTCATATGTAAGGACCTTGTACATACTTTAGCTCCATGACCGCAGCGCTAAGACGTCTTGCTGTGTTATATGAATACGCAAAAAAATAACAATACATAAATAATTTAGCTTGCATTGTATCTATAAGTGTGGAATAGGTATTTAATTATTTATTTAAGTAATATTCATACAAAAATATGTATTTAGCTAGCAAGACTCCACTCACCATACAATGTGGTGTTCACCACATTTCGACTCCATAATTTGTTGTATTGTGTCTTGTAATTTTTTTAGAAACAATGCCAGGAGTCAGGAAACATCAACTGGTCTATATATGCAGATGTAAATAAATATTTATCTACGTATAGTAATCATTCTATTTATTATATTATACGCACATTCTCATTCATTTCCATACAAATTTAATATACATATATCAACAACAATGGAAGAGTCACCAGAAGCCCTGTTACTAGAAATAGCATTCTATGAAAAATATATTATACGTTCTTATATTGTTCTATAACAAACAACTTTACTGTTTCTACTCGTAGTGAGTAGTGTCGGTGTAGTGTCGGTGTCGGTGTCGGTGTCGGTGTCGGTGTCGGTGTCGGTGTCGGTGTCGGTGTCGGTGAAGTAAAACAGAGAAAATGATGCACGAGCAGCTCCCTCACAGAGGAGAACATATACTAAGCACGAGGACGACACAACTGTTTTACAGAAAATAATCCAAAATTAAATAAAAATATGTTTACAAATACCATATTCAAAATTTATCGAAAACATTTGATTGGAGACAAAATGCATCGCATAATGGAAGGTTTGGGAATGCATTTCGACCTGTGTATCCATATCTAAATATACAGGGAGTTTCCTTTAAGGGTCCCCCTTCCTGGAGGCTCGAGTTTCCACACAAATGTACTCGTAGTTCCACTTTGATACAAAAACTACTTGCCGGATGTAATTAAAACTTTGCAAATATATTGAGTAGACACATATCGATGTTTGTAATTAGTTTTTGTCTCAGTAAATGTCAACACAACTAAACTAATGCTTAATTAGTTCTTTACTAAAAGTTTTAAACTGCTCTTATTCTAGTTCATCTAAAATAAATTTCAGACATCGATATGTCTTTTCAATTTTTTTTGCAAAGTTTGAATTCGATCCGTTTTATGTCGTTTTAGTGTTAAAACGGAACTACGTTTGTATGGAAACTCAAGCCTCCAGGGTACCCTTAATAGCGTGCAAGCCGTTAAGGGTGGGCTCTACTTATTAATATAAACAACTTTCCCCGAAGAACTTATAAGGCATTTGAAAAAAATAGGACTCCATTCAATTTTAGACATTTGTATTCGGGCTGATCGATTTGTACAAAGTAATTTTTTTTTGCAAATTCAGTATGGGTGGGTCCCTTATTGGGGAAAGTAGTTCAGTATCATGAGTAGAGCTTATCCCGCATTCATAAACATCCTGCAAATTTATAGATGACATCAAACTTATAAAGTTGTCTCGAGAGCCGCCAGGAGCCCTCGAGTTGCCATACTGGTACAAACGTGCTTCCATTTGAACACAACCACGACTTGCCGGATCACATCGAAACTTGCTAATGTACTGAGAAGACAAACTTCCACGTCTCTAAGTAATCTGCTTTCAATGTAGTAAAGTAAAACTGAACAAAACAAAATCGCGTTGAAACTTTTAGTTCAAAACTTATTTAATTAATTTAATTCTGTTTATTACGATGAAAACAAATCACAGACATATGGATAATGCGTCTTCTCAATATATTCGCAGAGTTTTTATACGCACCGACATGCTGCTTTTGTATTAAAACGGAGCTACCACAGCTAACGGAAACTCGAGCCTCCTAGCTTCCCTCGACAAATATGTATAAACACACTAATCCATTTTCACTTACGTCTACAGTTTAACCATACCTACTTGTTGTGGCACTAAAACAGATAATTCTGCATAATCGTAAGTGCTGCACTAATTTATCTAAAAATATTTGGCAGCGCGCGGGGAGCGGGGAGCGGTCGCGTAGCGTGCTGTCAATCGAGTTACTGGGAACATTCATACGTACAACACAAGTAATACTTGGCTCGCTCGCGGGACGCACTTTAAGGCCCAGTGGTACTTAAAAATATGTCTTTGTCTTTTTCTTTACGTGTAAAGAGGGAAGAAAATAACCACACTTTTGCACTTTTTCGATGTTTACATTTTTTATTTTCATCATATTTATCTTAAATAAAAATCCAATCGATGTATGATTCAGTCACGTATGAACTTTATTTTGGTAAATAAATCATATTATTTAATTACTTAATTTAAGAATAAAACCGAAAATAGACGATAAAATGGCTCGATAAAGGTACTTTTGCGAAATTATTTTATCGAGCCAACTTTTTTTAATCGTATTTCCATTCGATATAGTTCCTCGTAACTATTCTCAATAATACCAATATGTTTTCCTACTTCAAAAATGAATTCTAAAAACCTGTTTAAGTGGATTTTTAGGTACCACTGCGCCTTGACGATTTTAGTAAAAATCGCCATAATAAGTACGGCGCCCATAAATATTCAGTCATTCTTGACTTTTCAATGCCGTCATTGACTATCAAACAGATTCTCACAAGTCTAAAAAGCGTTTTATTGTTCGACAATTAATTTTAAAATTGCCCGACAATACAGACTGGCCATCTATTTGCGTCTAGCCTGTGCCAGTGCCTGTGCCATCGCACCACACGCTCGACGCTCGACGCTCGTGCACCCAACATTACAAGTTTTCCTATTAAACGCGTAAGCTACGTTTTGCACAAATGATTAAGCACTACGCGCAAAGAAAAATAATAAACGATTTTGTACTTGTCCGGGTTTACATTCAGCGTTGTAAGTATTTGGCATCATACGGCATTTCCAATGAGCTGAGCTACATCCACCTGATTTTAGGGTTCCGTACCACAAAGGAAAAAAGGGTTCGTCTGTCAGTCTGTATGTCAAGACCCTTTTCTCAGGAGCTCGAGAAGCTATCAAGTTGAAATAAATATTAAATACTTAGGTCTACGGTACTGGTAAAATGAAGCTTCCAAGTCGACGCAATCAAAAGGTACGGCCATTTGTGCGGAATATTTTGACATTCGCGAGTTAATCAAAACCTATATGGTACTTGTATTTAATTGAATCATAAAATTTGCCCAGAAAAGTAGAAAAATTGACCGTGAGGTGAATGCCTGGGAGAGAATTATTTAACTACAAAGTTAACGACGAACTTATCGTGCCTTATCTTATCACTATCAGCCCGTGCCTATTTTTTTATTCTCAACTGTTTATTACTTATTGTTAAAACTAGAGGCGGCCCTGGTATTCCTGGCGCCCGTAGCAGTTATAGTAACGGCGGGGCGGAGGGTGCGAAGAATCCCCTGCAGATGCCAGGCTACTAAACCCAACGACCTTCTGCCTTGGCAACTTACAACACGCGTACACTGCGGACTGACGAGAAGCTTACAGAACTAGCATATAGCAACTAGCGAAGAAGCATTGAGTAGGTTACGGTGTTACGGAAGTCCGAAGAAAGGGAGAGGAGACCAACTATCCCAGGGTGGTGTCGGGTTTCTCGTCCACAAGTCCCTCGTTAACAATGTGGTCCAGACCGTGAGCGTTTCGACAAGGGTAACATACCTTATACTCAGAATCACCAAACGGTATTCGATGAAGTTCATACAGGTGTACGCGCCGACCAGGGAACACTCCGACGACGAGGTAGAGACTGTGTATGAGGAGATCTCTACAGCCTTACATAGCACCAGGAGTCCAGGACCCATTATACCGTTGTTATGGGGGACTTCAACGCGACACTGGGCAAACGAAGCGATGGTGAGCTGAGAGTGGGGCAATTTGGATACGGATAAAGAAATGCACGTGGGCAGATGCTGGCCGACTTTATGATGTATTCCTTCTTCAAGTAATGAAAACAGCGAAAGTGGACATGGTTGCATCCCAATGACGATGGCGTCGCAAAGAACGAGATTGACTTCATCTTGTCGACGAGAAGGCAAATATTCAATGATGTCTCTGCAATCAACTCAGTAAAAACAGGAAGCGATCACCGAATGGTAAGAGACACATTGAATCTAAAGACCAACCTGGCCAGAGCCCATCCAGCTCCAAAACCCCGAGAGCTTTCAGCTCGAGTTGCACAATCGCTCCGAATACCTAGGAGACTGCGAGAATGTGGACGATTATAATGACAGATTTGTGGAAATTGTCCAAACGGTCGGGTCTAAGATTTTAAAAATCGCCGCCGTTCAAACAGAACCAAAAAATCTCTGACTTCACCAGCAACCTCATGGAAGAAAGAAGCAGATTGGTTTTACAGTCCTCTGAAGACGCTACTCACAAGGAAGGGTACCCAACTAAAATATTTTTTTATAAAAAATGAGTTTGTGGTGAAATGACAAAACACGTCCCCATTCTTTATTCATGTATGTTCTCCAACATATAACGAAACCAGTAATTAATTATCAATTTTTTTGAACAAATCTCTTCTCAGAAATTAGAAGGTTTGGTCAATTTTCAGTACATTGAAAGCCATTTTCTCCTAACAGGTTGAGTTTGGGCAGCTAAAAAAAATACGTGTCCATTATTTTAGACTACTCTATAAAATATATCAAAATAAATCAAATCGGAGTCGGACAGTTGGGTACCCTTCCTTGTCAGTATCGGCAAATAAACAGGCAAATCTCTAAGTCCCTGACTCACGATTTGCGCCAGTATAATACAAATTGTATTAAACAGGCGATTGAGAACAACAAAGGCTCAAAAGTGTTCGTGAGAGATCTGTCTGTTGGACAAAGCCAACTGACCAAGCTGAAGACTGAGGATGGCAGGATCATATCGTCTAAGACTTAGTTGCTGGAAGAAGTTGAGAAGTTCTACGGACAATTGTACACGACCACACGTTTGCCTGTCAGCGATCTGGCTAAAGACCCAGGAGCCAGACTAACCTGGCTAAAGACCCAAGACCAAGAACCCGACACTATACCGAAAATATCCCGGACGTAGGAATTATGGCTGAATTTCTGAAAGCAGATGGAACACCGGTACTGAAAACTCTTCAGAATTTATTTAATTCCATTATACTCGAGGGATCGCATGGCATGGAGGTTGTACTTTTTTCTTCAAAAAAGGGCAACAATACCCTGCTAAAGAGTTACAGACCCATCTCACTTCTGAGCCATGTCTACAAGATGTTTTCGAGAGTCATTACGAATCGTCTCGTACGCACGGTTGAAGACTTCCATCCTTCCGAGCAAGCCGGCTCCCAAAGAGGCTTTAGTACCATAGACCACATACATACAGGAACAGGAAGACGTTATATCTCCAAAACTGTTCACCACCGCCCAAGAATATGTTTTCAAGCTTCTAGACTGGGGTGGACTCGGCATCAATATCAACGGCGAGTACATAACCCACCTCCGATTCGCTGACGATATCGTGGCCATGGCTGAGACCATGGAAGACATAAGCACAATGCTCGATGGTCTGAGTAGTGAGTTTCTCAACAAGTGGGTCCTAAAATGAACATGGACAAGACGAAAATAATGTTAAATGTCCGTGTCGCACCTACCCCTCTAAAGGTTGGAGACTCTACACTGGAAGTTGTTGATGAATATGTATAACTGGGACAAATAGTCCAGCTAGGTAGGTCCAACTTCGAGAAAGAGATCAATCGACGAATCCAACTCAGCTGGGCAGCGTTCGGGAAGTTTCGCAATATCTTCACGTCCCAAATACCGCAGTCTTTCAAAACTTAGGTCTTTGACCAGTGTGTGTTGCCAGTGATGACTTACGGAACTGAGACATGGTCGCTTACTATGGGCCTCATAAGAAGGCTCAAGGTCACCCAAAGGGCAATGGAGCGAGCTATGTTCGAAATTTCCCAACGCGATCGAATCAGAAATGAGGAGATTCGTAGGAGAACCAAAGTAACCGACATAGCTCACAGAATCGCTAAACTGAAGTGGCAGTGGGCAGGGCACATAGCTCGTAGAACAGATAGCCGTTGGGGCAGTAAAGTTCTCGAGTGGCGAATAGATGTAGCATAGGCAGGCCTCCCACGCGGTACACTGACGAACTGGTGAAGGTCGCGGGAAGCCGTTGGATATGGGCAGCGCAGGACCGGTCGTCGTGGAAATTCTTAGGGGGAGGCCTTTGTCCAGCAGTGGACGTCTTCCGGCTGATATGATGATGATAACTCGGCTGATATGATGGTGGTATTGCCTCAGCTTACTTTGAATGCCGTATATGTACTAAGAATTTAGGAATAAGATTAGAACATTCGAGGGCAACAAACAACTGTTGGAGGGCATCAAAATATTAAAAGGTTTGCATTTTTAAGTGCGATTTAAATGTAATCATCATCAATAAAATAAGTTGAACGGCCTTGCCATTGGGTCCTCCGGCGGGCGCTCATGGCGTCACTCGTCGGTGGCAGCGGGCGCGGGGCCGGGGGGCGGCGGCGGCGGCGTGAAGAACTGTCATTGCGGCGTGTCGCGCGCGGCGCTCCAGCGGTCGAACTCTATGCCGGAGTCGGGCGAGACGCCGGCGGGCGCCGCGCAGCCGCAGTCGCGCGCGGCAGGGGCGCGGGCGCCGGCGTCGCGCGCCCCCCCGCCGCTGCCCGCCACGCCGGAGTCCGGCGCCTGCAGCTCGCCCACGCCCAGCTCCTCAAGCACCTGCCGCCGCAACACACACTGCACTCAGACTCAGCATCAAATAGTTTTAACAGACACTCCGATCCGGTTGGCAGTGAATGTCAACCGACAGGGAGTGCGCCAGGATCTTACATACTTGAAAAAAAAAAAGTGTTTCAAACCAGTGTAGCATTCTTGTCTAACCTTTAGTTTTATCTCTGTCGCCGAGCGAATTTGATCGTCCTGCTAGAGTAACGTAAGTGGGTGGGGTATCGACCATCTACATTTAGGGAGGACTACCTGCACTCTGCAGCTACGCGTGTCGGACTTTTACTGCTAAACACGTACAGCTAAAGGCAGGCTAGGTCGTACTAAACTAATCAACACAATCAGGTACAACGCTAAGACGCCACGCCACGCCACGCCTCGCCACGCCACGCCACCACACTCTTACTAGCAAAAAGTTTCTATAATGTCTCCAGAGGCACATCTGTGTCGGGTAAATGGCCCCACGTTTAGGGCATACTCGCCTCATAGGTTGCTGTAGTGAGAGTGAGAAGACAGATATGTGGAATTTCCATACATTTAGACCGCCTCCGTGGCGTAAAAATAAAATCCATTATTTATTACTTAATCCATATTAGATATTATAGAAACTCCGTGCTTATCAGTGCTTACTTGTAACTACAACTAGCTATTCTAACTAAACGTAAACGTGAAAACGCTGGAGCACCTCTGAGCACGGAGCGCGCGCGGCGTGCGGAGAGGGGCTCGCAACGCGGCGGTGCGTAGATACAAAACAGACCTTACTCAGAGTGGCGCAGCGCTCGTGCAGGCCGAGGTCGCGCTCGAACGAGTGCAGCTGGCGCATGAAGTGGAAGTTGGGCGCGATGTCCGCCTTGCGCGCGCGCACCAGCTCGAACGCGTCGCGCAGGCACAGCCGGTGGCGCTGCATCAGGTACGCGAGCGTCACCGTCACCGAGCGCGACACGCCCGCCACGCAGTGCACCAGCACGCCGCACCGCGCCGCCATCGCCTCCTCTGCGACAAACACCACACCACCGCACCGTTACACGTTCACACTCCTTTCTGACCAGGGTCCGAAGTAAGAATTATCATTAATAATTATTTAATATTGATAATTATCTTGACGGTTATCGAAAATTACAACTTTGATAATTATAAAATTAATTGCAAAAACAAAACACTAATGGTACATGCAGTTATCTTGACAAAAAGCTAGCCTCGCGCTACGTCCTGCCATGCTCACCTGGACACGGTTAGACGCGTCAACGTCCACCTCCAAAATAGTTTGTGGAAGCCTAACAAGTGAATGCTCGCGAGCCACGAGCCACGAGTCACGACATGGATCAGCAACCTTCGGCGTTGCTACTTTGTACCTTTGTACGATCTAGCTGAACTAAATATGGAATAATGGATTTCAGAAAGGGAACCCCTTTGTATATTTGAGAAAATGCTTTTCAGCTTATGAAAATGTGTAAGTTATTATAAAATCAGACTATATAGGTAGGGTATTTTCTCAAATCAATAATAAATTATAAAATACGTACTAGATTTTGACTGCGGCTGGCGGTCAGAAAAACGATTATGACTGTCTCTGATGGTGAGTGGTGCGCGAGCCGCAGTGGACGTGAAATTTATCCAGATCCCTCAGGAACTATAAATGAGTTTTCCCCAGATCCCTCGGGAACTATGTCAGGATATGCTGATTAGTAAGTTATATCATTTCCGACCTCTTCAGCTATCTCTGTACAAAAAATCACAACAATTCATTGTTCCGATGCGATGTTAAAGAAATTAACCAAAAAAGGGTATTTTTCAGATCCCCAGGAACTGCACAGGACTATGCTAATTTCAAGGAATAAAAAGTAGCCTATGTACTTCCCCTTGACACAGGCTACAAGTATCTACATGCCAAATTTCGTCAAGATTGGTTGAGGTGTTGAAGAGTGAAAAGGTAGCAAAAAACACATTTATAATATTCGTAAGGATTATTCAGCGCACCTTCTAAAATATCTGAAAACCTGACTTCATCATATCAGCCGACGGACGTCCACTGCTGGACATAGGCTTCCCCCAAGGATTTCCATGACGACCGGTTCTGCGCTGCACGCGTCCAGCGGCTTCCCGCGACCTTCACCAGGTCATCGGTCCACCGAGTGGGAGGCCTACCTACGCCACGTTTTCCTGTGCGCGGACGCCACTCGAGAACTTTACTGCACCCAACGGCCATCTGTTCTACGAGCTATGTGCCCCGCCCACTGCCACTGAAGTTTAGCAATTCTGAGAGCTATGTCGGTTACATTGGTTCTCCTACGGATCTCCTCGTTTCTGATTCGATCACGCAGAGAAACTCCGAGCATAGCAAGCTTCATTGCCCTTTGGGTGACCTTGAGCCTTCTTATGAGGCCCATAGTAAGCGACCATGTCTCAGTTCCGTATGTCATCAATGGCAACACACACTGGTCAAAGACCTTGGTCTTAAGACACTGCGGTATCTAGGACGTAAAGATATTGCGAAGCTTCCCGAACGCTGCCCAGCCGAGTTGGATTCGATGATTAATCTCTTTCTTGAAGTTGGAACTACCTCACTGGACTGTTTGTCACAGGTATACATATTCGGTAACAACTTCGAGTGTAGAGCCTCCAACCTTGAGAGGAGTAGGTATGACACGGACGTTTGACATAACTTTCATCTTTTCCATGTTCATTCTAAGACCTACTTGTTGAGAGACTCTACTGAGGCCATCGAGCATTGTGCCTAAGTCGTCCATAGTCTCAGCCATGACCACGATATCGTCAGCGAATCGAAGATAGGTGATGCACTCGCCGTTGATATTGATGCCGAGTCCACCCCAGTCCAAAAGCTTAAAAATATCTTCCAGGGCGGCGGTGAACAGTTTCGGAGATATAACGTCTCCCTGTCTCACCCCTCGCTGCAGCTGGATAGGTTCCGAGTTTTGATCCTGGAGGCGAACCGACATGGTGTCGTTTTCGTACAAACACATCAGTACCTCGACGAAAACCTGACTTATCTTCAGATAAGATTTGATTCATCAAATCTCAAAATTAGTTCGTCAAAAACTATTTGTGACGTCATATTTTTGTAACAAGAATAATTTTAGAATAAAATAGCGTGTTTGACAGATGATAAATAGTAACTGATTTGACTAAGTGGAAAATACACTGTTGAAGAGTCCTTGACTGACACAAAATTTAGATCAACCTTCATAATATCAGCCGAAAGACGTCCCCTACTGGTCAAAGACCTCCCCCCCCAAAAGATTTCCATAATTGTTGCCGCGCTGCTTGCATCCACGGCCGTCTCGCTACCTTCACCAGGTCATCAGTCTACCGAGTGGGGAAGCGTTCCTACGCTACGTTTTTTCCTGAGAAAAGGATCGGACCCTGGAAGTAGCTCTTAAATTTATCGCAAGATTTGACATACATTTTTTTTTATTTCATTTATTTAAGTTTCAAAAGTTACATGTACTAAAGTGACAGGTGAAGTTGAATAAAAGCTTATAAGCTTTAAGACTTTTAAAATCATTAATTATCATATCAGCCGAAAGACGTCCACTGCTGGCAAAGATCCCCCCCCCCAGGATTTCTACGACGATCGGTCCTGCGCTGCCCGCATCCAGCGGCTTCCCGCGACCTTTACCAGGTCGTCGGATGATCAGAATTTATTTGTGATACAAGATTTTTAGAATACATTTTCGTTTTTGACGGAAGATAAAAAGTTATTCAAATAACTAGCCGTCAAATATCTTATTCCTGTGACCAGCATGGCAATGACTTCTGACTTTTATTTACTACATTCTTAAAATTCACACATGAATAGTGGGATGAAAAACTTCTCGTCTCAAAATAAAAACTCTTTTGGATTAGAGTCTTTTTCATTTGGTTGTACAACGGATAAGATAAATAAGGTTGGATTAGCAATAGTCACACTTTTGTTTGAAAACCAGCTCGCCGCCTGTCTCCCACCCATCAACTCCACTACACAAACAATAATAATACATACTCGTATACACGAATTGCGCGAACTAATAAACAAAACACACTTAGAACACAAGGCTGCAATTGTGTCTCACACCATTTCGAGAGTCTGTACGTTACACACAACCACACGCAAATAAAAAGTATGAACGCGTGCTTCGATTGTCTAATCATACTTGAGGCGCGCCTGCCCAGCGCACATTTCCAATCCAACCTTATTTATCTGATCCGTGGGTTGTACTATTTGTTTTTTTTTGGAGAGTATGATGAAAAAATTTGAAAAAGCTGGGTTTGACATTTTTTGATGACAAAAATTCACATGGCCGTATTACAATAACAACATTTTAAATAGGGTGTTTTAGCCTCATGGTAATTCCGGCCGCACTAGTTTAATGTATATTTCTGTCAATAGGACATTAATTTTAAGTCTGTATGAGGTTTTATCTGGATTTAGCGACGATCGTTGTTAATCTGGAACATAACCAAATCTTTTATAAACCCTAATTTTGTTCTTAGATAAGTTAAAATTTACGTTTTATTTTAAGGCTGAACTAGACATCACCGCCGCTGTAGCTGCTGTATTTTACCTTTTTCTTTTTTTATATATATGTCGGACGTGGCGCCACCTATACATGCTTCGAAGCACCGTGTGTTTTATCTTGAAACGTCAAGCGGTTAGCTAGGGTAGTAATAATAGTCATGTTTGGCCAAGGCGTGGTCGGTGCGAGACCGGAACCCGGAAGTTGGTAGTGTTGGTACTTGTTTGTTAGCCAATCAGAAGTTGTGATTATCGAACCATTAAATGACAATGCAGCCAACCTAAAGAGGCTACGACAGAGGCGGGCGCCAATTATTTTACGAGCACTTTTGATCGAGCAGCTGAACTGTCAACTTGGGAAGCCAGCCACGTACCGAACTTATCGCAGTCCATAAATTAATCGGTTTTCATCCGAATCAACGTGAAGCCTCGTGTTGCAAACATGTGTGAATATTGATTGTACACTCCAAAACTTCTCAAAGACGAGTTTATTTCTTAGATCCGGCCAAAACCCTTCTGATGATCCGAAATATATATATTCCGATTTACCCCAAAAATATTTTCTTTCCTTATTTCCACTTTTAGGCCAACTGATCCAAATTCAACTTAATTATGTGGCCAACTGAAGAGGTATTTTTAGCCAACTTTAATTTATTTTTGCTACAATAGGTAGCTGCTATTCCTTTCCAATAATACTGACTTGAACTGGATAATTATGTGATTTAGGTGGGCCGTGGCCGCCATGGGCGGACTCCTTCAATGTAGAGCGTGGCAACACTAACCAATGAACCGTATCGCCTGTGGGAAGTGCACGGCGAGGTTCTGACTCCAGTGGTCGGCGATGGGGATCTTAAGGTAGTTGATGCCGCAGCCCTGCGCCTCGAACGTGTTCGGCAGGTCCGGGGTCACGTTCAACACGTACTGGAAACAACACAAAAGATCTAATGTAATAATTATACACTAACGAAGTTTTTTTTTAATGAAGGTTTGTGCGTCTGTCTGTCTGTCTGTCCGTCCGTCTGTCACAGCCAATTTGCTCCGAATCTAGGTGAAATTTGGTAGGATGGTGTAATCCTGTGACCCAAACATAGATGTGCAAAGTAAATAAATATTTTTTTTTTAAATACGGGTAATTTTCGAGGGAAAAAATAAGAAATTAAAAATAAAGTTTTGCAAACCTCACTGTAACATATATAAAATAAAAGGGCTCGTTATGAGGATCTCAAATATATTTTTGTAGTTATTGTAAAATAAATAGTTTTGATTTTATTCATGACAGAAGACGAAAATTGACCATCAAGGGATGACCCTGATCCGAAACTACTGAGCCTAAAATTTTTAAGAAAATACAAAATATAGTTAATTGCTTGCAGATTACAGGAACACCTATAAGAATTCTATAAATTGAAAATAAAGTGGTAAACTCAATATAATACGCCCACTTACGGAAAATAGTTCACTAAAACACCACTAGATAGCGCTAGTAGTATTTTTCTGTTGCTCGCGTTTGTGTCTTTTGTTGTCATGTGAATAGGTCATAGTTGTGTGGAGAGGTGTGGTGGTACGGAACCCTCGTACCGCGAGTCTAACTCGCACTTGACCGATTTTTGAATTATTTATTCAATTCAAAAAAACAATGATTGTCTTAGACCATTCAATGGTCTAAGATCATTGCACTCGAAACCTTAAAAGGTTCATTTATGCAATGGATTCAGAAGTACAATTAATATTTAGATACTAGTTTTAAGGTTAGTTTTTGCAGAAAATACTTTTGAATGAGGTTTGATATTTGGCAGATTCCATTTCTTGTAATATGCTCTGAATTTCCCTACACGATCGAATCAGGAGTACATAGCTCGTAGAACAGATGGCCGTTAAGGTAGTAAAGTTTTCGAGCGGTGACAGCGCACCGGAAGACGTAGTGTAGGAAGGCCTCCCACTCGGTGGCCTTTGTCCAGCAGTGGACGTTTTTCGGCAGATATAACAAATAAAAATGGTGAATTAAATCAATACAAAACAGAACATACGTTAGTACTAATATATATATACTTTGGTTCTGGTACGATTTGATCTGTGCCGGGAACTGTTCCGTTCTTCCGCCTGGCGATAATGTACTCTATGTCTGCTAAATTAGGTTTGTCAGTTTCGGAAATGGACGTACTGCCTTCTCTTATGCAACTATTTTAGAGCCTTCGCTTTTTTTTCAACTCGGAGATCCATTAAGACATTGCGATGTAGTACTTTGATTGGGTTCTTTTTATTTTATATATATGTGAGTTTCATCCTTACAGATTTATGAGTTAACTAAGGCCTTCGAAAAATTTACTACTAAGTTCCTGTTCTTCGGCTTCATGTATTTCGCGAACTTTTTTACGTGTAATTCTTACACGAGTCTGTAAGTTTTTATCTTCGGGGTTTCTATTTTTCAAAAACAAGGCTTTTTGCAGCTCGGCTAGAGCTAGTCTGCCTTCTCGTGATCTAGCTCCTGATAAAGTTAATATTTCTGTGCTGTTTCGCGCTAAACTTCATTTAGTTTATCTATCGGTAGGTAGGTTTCACCTTCCGGGCTGTTCCTATTGGAATCCGATCGGGTTTTTTTATTTTGTGTTGAGTGATAAGATCATTAATTTTTGAAGTTACTCGGCTTTGGAAATCCTTCAGTGTTTTGGAACTTTAAAGAGATTCATAATCTAGCACTTTATAATTTTATTGTAGAATATTTTCTTCTAAGAACGTTGTGATGTTTTTTCGCAGCTATTAGCGCTTATGTTCTGGGTCGCAAAGTTTTATTTAGCGTGACGTTTTTTTTTCCTATTGAGGGGTTGATTGTCTGATATTATTCCATATTAGTTTGTGATCTAAGTTTATGGATTTTGCTGATCCACCTTTCAAGGCTTCAAAATGTACTTTCTTTTTTGTGCAAGTTTAGTCGTGTCCTATTTGTAAATTTTCTTGGCCTGGGACCAGGAAGTTTTACAAGATGGGATGTAGCGATAACTAGGTCGTGTTGTTCGGCAAAGTTTACTATCGGGCGTATACCAAGGGGTCCCTGCCGACGCCGTGTACATATACGTTTACGAAATAATAACTGGCTGCCGCTGTGACGATGTCCTCTCCTCCCCAAAAGCCCTGTTCACATTGGTTCTTGTAAATTCTCCATTTTAGTTTCCATGGAGGCATCGTTCCGTGTGTAGGTGTCGAGGACATTGTTCATATATATAATCTGACGTATTATTTTGACGTATGGCGATTACGATTACTATATATACGTAGTTGGTCAAGTACTTTTTTACAAGTTCATGAGACCAAAAACAGTAAGACCAAATAATATGTTTATTTCAAATATGATTTCCGTCCTTTGCCGTTTTAACTATCTTCATGGCTTCTGTTATCTGGCATTCTTTTGTTCTGAAAGCTATAGATAAAATTTGTGATGCTTTTGGTCATCGCTAACTTACAAATGGTTGCAAGGCGCAATTCACAGTTAGTCTTGATTTTACTGAGGTTCTTCCTTTGACGGCAGATGTTATATGATGCACATTTATTTTTTCCCCTGTCTCTTGTTGTATTGTATTGTATGTAACTAAACAAAAACAGATAAAAAAGTTATTTTCCGGCGCGTTCTAGGATTCTGATGTTTACGAGATAAAATAATAGGTGTCCTGTCAAGGCGCAAGAAAACAGGCGTAATGAAGTTGTAGCACAGAAGCGTTATTAAGTTAACGAGCAAGACTTTGATGGTATAGCTACACAATACACATGTTGCGCTAGTTCAAGGATGACAATGAAACTAAGGAGTGGTTGTAATGGCGCTAGATAAATAAATCCGCCTCTTTACATGTATGTACAATATTGTATTGTACCAAATTACGTGATTAGTATACACACTGTCAAATTACAGCTTTTTAGTACTAATAGAGTAACTATTTAGTCATCTGTGCTAATAGTCTCTGAGCTAAGCCACGGACAGACAGACGTGACGAAACTATAAGGGTTCCTTGTTGACTTCCGAACCCTAATAATAATATACTCCGCACACAGAAATAGTTCGGCGTTACTTAAACCTAACATAGTAGGGTAGTGTGTTGCCGGATAGGCCACACTACTGAAACAATCCCATTAAGGTGAATAAAAACATGATAATGTTAATAATATTAATAATAATATAAAAACAGATTGCAAACAAACCGAAAAGTATGAGTTCGTCACAGTATTCCCCTTTTGAAATGACTTGTTAACGAAAGCAATAGTTTTTAGGGTTTCGTACCTCAAAAGGAAAAAACGGAACCCTTACAGGATCACTTTTGTTGTCCATCCGTCCGTCTGTCTGTCGAGACCCTTTATCTCGAGAACGCGTGGAGACATTGAGTTGAAATTAAAACCATATATTTCGGCCTACAGTTCCTTGAAGCTGTGAAAAAATCAAATTTCTAAGTTAACGTAAAAAAAATATACGGCCGTTTATGCCTCGAAAAACGTATATTTCGACAAGTACGTAATCAAATCAAATATGCAAGAATGGCAGTCTTGTGATGTTATGCCTGGCAAGAACGTCGAAATCCTCGCTGTTTGTGGATTTGAAGAGGTTTGATGAGAAACTACCTGTTAGCCTGCCCTTTACATATTCTCAATTATTGCTACTCAGTAGTACATGAGTGATAATCACCTTGATGTTATGCTTGGTGAGCGCGTCGCAGTCCTCGCTGTTGGTGGAGTTGCCCAAGTACAGGTTGGGCAGGATCTCGATGGGGAACTCGGGCTGCGCGTGCGCGTGCGTGTCCTCGCACTCGGAGGAGGAGCCGGAGGACAGCGCGTCGTCGCACCCGCTGCCGGAGATCCGCAGGGACCTGGAGCACAAGAAAAATAGTATTGAAGAGTCATAAATACAAAAGAGGTACAGTACATCTTCATCACCGATAAAAAATCTTATCATTGCAGGGTTTCTATTGGCAGTGGACTTCCGTTTCCGCATTATGACTTTTTTCAGTCCTCTATATGTACTTGCAGGTGTGGTTGGCTAGACCAGCCCACCTTGCGCCTTTCAGATAAACTGTAGTCTCCTAAAACATTGACAGGCTTCCTGGAGCGACCCTATATCATTGAGGATTTTTTGAGGATATAGATGAGAAGACGCCTGTACCGCTCTCCATTTAGAGCCAGCGGCGCGGGCGGCGCGGCGTGAACACGGACCTCGTTAATACTTGAATGGTCCTCATCTTCCTTGTAAAATTGTATACGGTAACGCTTATCGAACACATGTTTCGTAGGGACCATATCACAGGGGGCTTATAAGAGCAGTAAAATTCCAACTGCGGCACAGTTTGGTGTGCACCCTCTTGTGTCACAGGTCCAGAGAATAATTGCCACCATTTGACAAAGAGGTCAAGAGGTGGCAAGTTTAGTAAGTATCATATCGATCACTACGCTCGCATGCGACGTGTTTTCTAGTGAAACTGACAGGAATCTGTGGATTTTAATGTCTTGCAAAATATTTTTTTTAACGTTTTCACAATCTCCAAAATATTTAATACGAAGGTTATGAGTATAAAAAAAACCATTAAAAATATAATAATTATTTGATGGCAAAAACATTAGAACGACATTTTGATGGCGATCGATTGATTGTCTTACACTAATTGAGCCCAAAAAACTGAAAAATAAAAATCAATCAATCAATTATGCTTTATTGTATAGTTCAATAACAAAACTATATATAGAGAACACAAATTTACGCCAGTAATATAGAAGTCATTGATAGAGAATAGTACATATTATACAGTAAAATTTAAAATTGTACAATGTAGGCGGCCTTCTTGCTTAAAGCAAGTTCTTCCAGGCAACCCAGAGAACGGATACAAATAAATAAAAGTAAGGGCTGTGCAAAGCAAACTGCAACAAAAGTGAAAAAAGATAAATTTACATATCTACAATCTAATTCATAATACAACATATAATAAAAATACTATACAAAATATAAATAATAATAATATAAACTATACTTCCATATAATACAAATATCTAATAATAGTTATTGGTCAGTAAAACAACTATGAACACGTTGGTTAAAGACATGAGAGGTATTCTTTAACTTGATGTGTGTGCGTGCTTTAAATGTATGTGTGTGCGTCCGTCCGATGATCTAGCGCCTAAACCGCTGGAAGGACTTGGATACAATTGAGAGGTTGGGGAAATATTTTTTTAGCTACGGCCATCAGCTGTTCTCTTTCTTAAAATTTTACCTAACTTGATACTTATTGGAGTTTACCTCCTTATGAATCGATTTTCATTTAATAAACCCGGAGTATGAAAATGTATGGGGAGTAAAATCAAAACGTTATGCGTTATGCGATAGTCGTATAGTATAGTTATTAATACCAGTCTCCGCCGAAAATTTTAGTATGTATGTATGTATGGTGTATGTATGTACACATGAGAGGACATGTAGTTATATAGTATAGTTATTAATTTGCGCGCAACTTATCTTGCGTCTCCCCCAGCAAATTTATAATCGTTCGTAACGAGTAAACTCCAGTCGTGCGTCGGAGCTGACACACACACTTTTTTATTTATTTAAAACGGCTGTAACGACAACTGTAACTGTACGTGACTACAACTGTATATGCTCTACTATACAGGGTAGGACGTTATACCAGGAAAAACTGGGTAAGGTTCCTCCGAAACAAACCCAGGTTGTTTGCGTTAGCGTGGCTGTACAATTTATTATGCTTTGCATGGGTAGGGCAAGTAGCTCGGTACTCGGTACTCGGTACTCGGAGGTACACAGAGTACTTTGCGAGTTTTAAGTTGTTTACCTACCTATTTTTCTAAAGAGCTGAATGGCCTTCTGCAATGGCTCCGCCAGGCTTCATTGTCCACCTGTTTTTCTTTAAAATGATTAATAGTTAAAGAATTCTTTCCTTCTCAAGTACAAAGCATTTCACAGAAACGCGAACAGGAGCCCTGGCCCCTGGCTATGTGCACTGTGCGTGACGTCACCGAGTTAATTGGTCCTCATAGTAGCCCTTTTATATTAACGAAGTATGCGTGGAACGTGGTGGTTACGCGTGCGTGAGGCACGAGTCTGCGTCCCTGAGCCCTGAGCCCGACAGCTCGATTGAACTGTCATCGTTCATCGGTGGCGCTCGAACGAAACCTAATAAACAAGATAATCCAATAAGGAAGGTTGTCCAAACGTAGCTAATGCGTTTAGTATCAATCACGTGAGGGCGGCATGCAGAGGCAGAGGCTTGAAGGCCTCAGGCGGCGGCGGTGCGGCGGTGCGGTGACGAGGCCGATCGATACCAGCGCGGCAGTGAATGGGGAGGACGCCGCAGCCCCCATTCACCTGCCCCCGCCCGGCCGGCCCCGCGGCTCAATGGCCGCCCACGCAGCCGCTTCCTCGCCGCCGCGCCGCCTCGCCGCCCGTGCCGCGCCCCCCCTCGCAGTCAACCCCGACGCCAACGCGTCTCTTCCCACGCGAATTTTCCGAATTCGCCCTCTTCATCGTCTCGCCGAGTCGCCGCCGCCGCCGTTCAGTTTACTGTTTCGAAAGCAATAAAATTAGGTGAGCGCTCCGCAAGAGTAAGGATTGTTGATAATAACTGGCCGAGTGGCCGCCGGCCGCCCACGTCAGGTCTCGCCTCCTACCTACCACCTACTCGATCTCACCTCGCTACTTGCACCCAGTGGTAATAGGTTTGCTTGACACCGCGACGCCCTTTCTTTTAACTTTTCATGTACATACCTAGTGCAGGGGCAAGAAGCGTGGGCACCTGGGCACCTGGGCACCTGCCCGCCCACGCGGTGTACCAATTTAGATTTTTATTTGCCTGATCCAAGCACTTCGCTTTATGAATCTAATGGAATTATTTTTGGTGTAGGATGATTTTAGGTAAGTTAATATTTTGAGCTGTGCACGTTACGTACAGAATCAATGAAAGTATTTGTGGCGTCACAAATCATGCTGAAAGCATAAGGAAGAGCGCGTGTAATCCAAAGCATGTAGGTTAGTTACTAGCTACATAAATATAACTAACACTAGGTACTTGTAGTAGTCCCTACTCTTTGCTAACATCTTTACAAACATAACTATCAATATCCATTCAAAACGAAAGTGCCTATAAATGTACGGTATGTAGCGTAGTTTGATTGCTGTTTAATCGGTCAATTGCATCGATCGCAATCAACGCAACGATATGATGCACTCGAAATATGGAAGCTGCTTACATACATAGGTACACTTCATGCGAATGACTAATTCTGGAGCGGTTGAGTCGAGCGATTGCTGCAACTGCAATACGAAGCATTTTCTGTAGGTACATTCATAAATAATGTGTTTGCCTATAAGAGATTGTTACATTTAGTAAGTTTTTCTTTGTAATAATTAATATATCGTATGTATTGATGTAAACAATCATTGGTGAACCTAATAAATAAAATAAATAAAATAAATAAATAAATAATGCAAGAATAGAATACCTTCATCATAATCATCATATCAGCCGAAGGAAGTCCACTGCTGGACATAGGCCTCCCCCAAGGATCTCCACGACGACCGGTTCTGCGCTGCCCGCATCCAGCGGCTTCCCGCGACCTTCACCGTACGACGTACGGAACTGAGACATGGTCGCTTACTATGGGCCTCATAAGAAGGCTCAAGGTCACCCAAAGGGCAATGGAGCGTGCTATGCTCGGAGTTTCTCTGCGTGATCGAATCAGAAACGAGGAGATCCGTAAGAGAACCAAAGTAACCGACATAGCTCTCAGAATTGCTAAAATTAAGTGGCAGTGGGCGGGGCACATTGCTCGTAGAACAGATGGCCGTTGGGGTAGTAAAGTTCTCGAGTGGCGACCACGCACCAGAAAGCGTAGTGTAGGTAGGCCTCCCACTCGGTGGACCGATGACCTAGTGAAGAATACCTTATGGTCGCTGAAAAAGTTACCGCTTAACGATAGTTACGCAAGTTCATTCAGTATATACTACTAATTCATTCAGTATATAATACGACCGTTGCAATAGTGAGCACTGCATGCCAAAAAACATACCATTCATTACCACAGAGCTCAATAATGATAGCCTGGTTGCACTAACTACCTACTGTGTGTCGACTTATTTATTATGTTCGTCCTCTGGAGCACACACACACACGTCTCATCGGAGATCCGATCTCGGCTTAAAACGAACAGTTCAATGAGCGATGAATAGCAAATTGGATTAGTCACGTGGCTGGTCATCACATCAGGATAATTATATCTGCGGACCAGTGGGCAGAGGCAGAGGCAGAGTAACTCTGGGCATAATCTCTAAGGTAGTGTGGGTTGCCTGTGCGTGGGTGAGCGGTCCATTGAGTGAGGCGTTCGCCTACGCGAGCACCGGCCGTCACACCAACTGCAATATTATTAGGGATGCCTCGATACGCCTTTTTGCCGGTACGATACCGATTATAAAAATATCGGCGATACTGATACCGATACCGATACGCTTATTGAATTCAAAAATGAAGGTAGAATAAATAAAACACAATTAATTAATAGTTTTAATAATCAAAATTAACATTTATAAGATTTTTATTTAAAAAACAAAGCATTCTTAAGTTTTGCGGGCAAAGGCGATTTCGCAAGTCTGTTTGAATAAGACCTGCGGTGGAAAATAGTCTCTCAGATGCGACAGATGCCTCGTTTGCAACGAAATAGATGGGACAACACGCGCGTTTACATTACATTTTTAAAGCGCGAAATTTGAAAAGTATCGTTGAATCTGCCATAAAAATATCGCCGATACCGATGTATCGGCAAAACCGAAGTATCGCCGATATATCGGTATCGGATGCATCCCTATTATGGACTACCTACTATGCAGCTATTTAGTGTGAATTCACGTAGGTAGACATCGATGCGACGACGTGGGTATGCGTTGCCAGTTACGCAACTAACGACACTATGTGTGGATTGAACTTATTAGATCGTGACAGTGACATGAGATGCGTGATGGGACTGGGACACACATCGACTGGCAGCCATTTAAACAAAGAGAACATGGATGTGGGCAACGCGGGACCGGTGTTTATGGAAATTCTTTGGAGAAGTCTGTCCAGCAGTGGACGTCTTTCGTAATCGCGAAAGCATCCAATTATCTAAATTTGATACTAATGGGGGGGGGTCCCTAAATAAAATCATTGATCAAGCAAACCATCAATGCCAGAGGCGTTCATGAATGAAACATTAAATGGAAAACTAATGATTGCTAGCCGATAAGAGGGCGAGGGCACGCAACAATAGTAAGCGTTAGAGAAAGACAAACGACGAACGAATTCACAGGCTCACCGGCTCACATCGCTCGCGAGTGAAACAATGAACGCGGGTCGCGGCCGCAATCCTCATTGTATGTATTGAAAGGGCCGCCGCCCGGTCGGTCGGTAGCTGCAGAGTGCGGACTGCGGACGCTCGCGCTGACGGTAGAGCAGACGCAGAGCGTTGTGAAATAAATAACAACGCGCTAGCTTCGTGCGAATTCAATTCGTGTCTGAATGGGCCGGTCGGCCGGTCGGGTCGCTGTGGGCGCGGGCGCGGGACAGCGCCGGAAGCCGTGACATGGTCGCCGCCCGCCGCCCGCCGCCGTTATTAATGAACAACCTTCTATGTATGGATGAGCATTGAGCCGCCTTCTCGGTCTGACGCAAACTGGCCAAATTGCAAAGACCGGACTGCTATACATTACGAAGTAAACGGAGGGTCGCATTACGCTGGACAGATAGTAAGGCGCAGAGTGTAGGTGCGCGTACGAGTGCGTGCGTCGAACGCGGAGTGCTGCGCCTGCGCCTGCGCAAAGGAATGCGCACCGGTCCGCCCGCCGCCCGCGCCCGCCGCTCGCCGCCCGCTGCCCGCTGCCAATGACCGGCAAGGGACGGTTTTTTTTAACGTCCGACTAGTCCTTGTCCTGGGCCGTAACGAACCGTGTCGGACAGAGGATGGATTCGTTTATTTGGTGTCGAGTTAGATGCACTGCACACTGCAACGTACGTACAGATGTAAGGGTTACGAACTACGCACCTAAATCTTCGTCTCGGACAATGTTACTTTTTGCCCGACTGTTTAAGAAGAAGGGTAATAAAAGTGTTTCGGGTGTATGTAGTTTCTTCGATTGAGTCTGCCTGTTAACCTACTTATAAGGGTTAATGGATTTCGGAGCGGGAAATGTTTCGAGTGAGATTCGTCTTGTTCCTCTGATATGATGATGACATAGGTAGGATACATACAGGAAGCACTCGGATCTTTATTATTTTACAGAATTGGTCAGGTTACAATAGTAATCGTTAAAAATTTGTGAAGAACTACAACTTAATAAGGCCTACTGCATAGTTGAATGATTATTGGTACCTCCCAAATACACCCAATTTTTTTGTAAATTTTTTAATCAAGTTACGAATAGAACAAGAAAAAACAAATAAACATTGCAAAAACCAATTATTTTTCTACGTAATTTCCATTTACCTCGATGCACTTCGACCACCGTTTCTCCGGGTCCAAGATACCTTTCTGGAAGAAGGTTTTGACCAGGCTATCAAAACAGTCATTTACGGCGACCTCCGCTTCGGAATGGGTAGAAAATTTGTGTCCACCTCGCCACCTTTTCAGATTTGCGAACAAATGGAAGACGCAGGGGGCCGAGTCTGGCGAATAAGGTGGATGGGGCCTAAGTTACTAAGTAAGTAGGTAAGCCTAACGTTTATTGTAGATTTGTGTATGCCCAACTACGCCACACGGTGAAGGCTTCACGAGGAAGTATTCACAGCGTGGATGTACAATTTGCTATTTATATAATGACAGTATTTCTGCGCATGTTAGAAAAAATATGGTCATGTCCAGTGTTGTTGGTTAAAAGTATTGTTGATTAAAAGCCGCAGGGCCTCTAAAACTAGCACGCGCCATTTACGTAACAAGAAGAAAGAAAGTAATCGACAGATATTGTGTTGGCGTGGTGGCGCGGTGACGTGGGGGCGTGGTGGCGTGGTGGCGTGGTGGACGTTCATCTGGCTAGGTCGACAAATGTGTCGAGGTCGCACGAAGGCAGCAAGAAGCCGCCGCCGCCCTATTTTGAGATTAGAAACATTTAACCAAGTGTCACTTAAACAAGAGATGGATGACATGTGAAAAATAATTTTCAATATATCTGTACCTATTATAATTTCATACAGTTTTCTTGTTGGCCTTGTTGCTATACATACTTGTACTTCTGATAAAAATCCAATCAGAAACATCTTTATAATATCAAATGAACTGTAGAGACTTCGAAACCGCATAATTTCTATAATATTGTGTGCAGTTATTTGTAATTAACCCGAAACCCCTTAGTTCTTACTGGTGACGAGTTGACGACTCTCACAAACAAACCGGCCAAATGCGAGTCGCACTCGCGCACACACACACAGACACACATTTGGGTCCGAAATATCATAATCGTATTAATGGACAAACTTTGTAGTCCAAAAAATGTTTACCCATACATAGATATACGTCACGGTCAATTCTTTAAAAAAATACTTTTTATGTAACGTATCAAATATATATAACTCAAAGGTGACTGACTGACATAGTGATCTATCAACGCACAGCCCAAACCACTGGACGGATCGGGCTGAAATTTGGCATGCAGGTATATGCTATGACGTAGGCATCCGCTAAGAAAGGATTTTGGGAAATTCCCACGGAAACCGCAAAAATCGGGATCTGCGCGGGCGAAGCTGCGGGCATCCACTAGTAATATATATAACTATAAGTTTACAATTTCCGCTTTTTTTTTTCTTTGTATACTTGTGCTGTAAGACCTTTCTTCTTGACCTAATTTCATGATTCTAGGTCAACGAGAAGTACGATATAGGTTTTGATTTACTTGCAAGTATCAAAATTTATGACTGAACGGCGTTATCTTTTTACTGCTCTGACTGAGATGCTTGATTTTTTTACAGCTCAAAGGGGCCGCCGCGCCGGCGCAGGGAAAGTATTTGATATGAATGTTAACTTGACACCGCCACCCGTTCCTCAGATAATCGGAATCGCTGAACACGTCAAGAAAACCGCCTTCCATCACAACCACTCGGTACAATTTTGCATTACTATTTTTGGTTTTTGTTAACTTTCAAAAAAAGTACGACACCGGTTTCGATGAAATTTATATGGGACCAACCTGACAACATAACTTATTGAATAAAAAAAGAATCATAAAAATCGGCTCACAATCTGCTAAGATATCGCGTAACAAAGACACAAAAAATAACAACATTTAGTCGACTTACTAGTTACTGAGAACCTCCTCCTTTTTGGAAGTCGGTTGATAAATGGTCTTGACAGACAGGCAGACAGACAGTCAGACAACGAAGTGATCGGTACCCAAAAAAAATCATTTTCATACAAATGGATGATGGATGATTCAAGTTTTTTTTATTTTATTAAAAATTTGAGTGAGTTTGTCTGCACCTCACCTAAGGGTAAGTGCCGATGCAGCCGAAGATGTAACACGCAAGCTCAAATAGTGCCTATTCACTCTCGTCTTGAAGATTCCTAAATTATACGAATCGGGGAATACAGACGCCGGCAGGGAATTCCACTCTTTGGCCGTTCGCACGATGAAGGAAGAACCAAAACGCTTCGTGCGTAAAGGTGGAACATTAACGACAAAGGGGTGGAACCGCCCTCCACGCCTGGTCGTCCGATGATGAAATAGAGAGGGGGAAATGAGGTCGTGAAGCTCTAGGGCACACTCTTAGAAATGAAACCTGTAGAACACCAATAGACAGGCGACTTTGCGGCGATGCTCGAGGCTTTGGAGCCTGTTTGATACAAGTTCCTCGTCGCCAAGTCGTCGTCGTTTGTAAGAAAAATCCCTAAAAAATGTTTTTGTATAACAGTTAGTTTGTTCCAAGAGCAGAATAAATATGAAATAACTGTTGTTTACAACCAATTGACGTCCTCGTTGCTGCTACAGTGCCACATGTGGCACGGGTCCCCACCCGAACTCGGGAAGGAGTAGGCCATACCAAAGTATATATAGTAGTACTAACATACAGTATGGACACTCCCTGCCGCTCTCTAGATTGCGATTCACCCCCTCGTCACCCAGATTGATACAGATTGGTTACAGTTTGGTTGTCGAACGTATCGGATTTCGCCACCATTTTTTTTGTTCCGGTCATTCCTTTTTTGAAATGTAATTTCTGGCCCGCTATATGAAGTGTCCAGGGAGTGCCTTACTCTACACGCGGGGGCCGAGTCCGGGTTGGTGGAGGTTGAAGCGCACAAACTGTCGACAAGAATCAATCCGGTTAACGACCGTGCTTCGATCAGTTGACCTACGAGATCGACGCAACCACGCGAAACCCACTGAGCCACGACCGCTACATGAAAAATTAGATGAAATATCTAACTGTATACGAACAACATAATTCCAAGTCAAAGGACAATGAGCAAGCAGCACGCAGCACGCAGCAAGCCGGCTTTAGAGAGATTGTCAAGGACGTCTCAATAGCTTATAAAATAACTAGCTTTGGCCCGCGGCTTCGACCGCGTAGACATCGTTTTTATGGCCGTCAGTGGTGCGCGAGCCGCGCGATCGTGGACATGAGTTTTCTCCAGATCCCTCGGGACCTATATCGGGCTATTGTGATTAGAAATATATGTCACTTCCCACCCCCTCAACTATTTCTAATCACGTCAACCCGTTGCGACGCCGCGCTGAGGTGCGCGAGCGTGGACATGAGTTTTCTCCAGATCCCTCGGGACCTATATCGGGCTATTGTGATTAGAAATATATGTCACTTCCCACCCCCTCAACTATTTCTAATCACGTCAACCCGTTGCGACGCCGCGCTGACGTGCGCGAGCGTGGACATGAGTTTTCCTGAGATCCCTCGAGAAAGAGATAGCGCTATGCTAATTAGTCATTTCTAACCCCCTTCCCTTACATTACACACCTCTAAGCAAAAAACACAACAATCCGTTGCTCCGTTGCGATGTTACACAAATCAACAAAAAAACACAACAATCCGTTGCTCCGTTGCGATGTTACACAAATCAACAAAAAACACAACAATCCGTTGCTCCGTTGCGATGTTACACAAATCACCAAAAAACACAACAATCCGTAGCTCCGTTGCGATATTACACAAATCAACCAAAAACGGAGTATTTTTTCAGTTCCCTCAGGAACTATATCGGAATGAGCTATTTTCACGGGATAAAAAGTAGCCTATGTCATTTCGTCAAGATTGGTTGAGGTGTTGAAGCGTGAAGAGGCAACAAACAAACAAACACATTTACAATATTACTAAGGATGTTTGTCCCAACGTTTCCATGTATCATGTAACCACTGATCGTATAAGTGACGACCTCGACAGGCCTTTTGCGGAAAATTATGCAAAATCGGAAAAAGCTATAAATTAAATGTGACTCAATTAAACACGGTTTCTTGTTTTTGTTTGCGGTTTTTGTTATATTCGTATGGAATTGAACTGAATATTCGTTACATTTTAGTCGACATCGTACAGAAACGGCGAAACGAAATCGACAATGATGACTTTCATTAATGATGACGTCGAAAGCAAAAATTTGTGTATTTGTTGACCCCGCAGGCTTTTGCACGAAGTTTTGCTAGTCAGCTAACATCTCCGAATCGTCTTCGTCAAAAAGCACTTTTTTAAATAGTTATATTTTTAAAAGGAAAAACCGGTCCAGTGCGAGTTTAGACTCCACCGAGGGTTCCGTACCGCTCATCTCTGAATGATAAACCTTAAAATATCAACGAGTACAACATGTTTCAAGTGCGGTCCACCGAGGATTCCGTATTCCGTACCGCCCATCTCTGAATAAGAATAACATCAAAAGAAAAGAAGAACATCAACAAGTATAACGTGGCACCTTGACACCCTTAATTTCAATCGAGACAAGAACACGAGCGACAGAAAAATGTTTTTCTTTCATTCAGTTCGGGATCCTTGGCGCGACGGCGCGAGTACGACTCACGCCTGGCCGGATTACATTGGTTGTTGTTACCCGTATGTGCCACAAGGAGGGTTAGGTTTTGTCGAGTGTATGTACATATGTTTGTATATATTACGTATATGTATTTATGTATTTTTTTTGGCACGCCCTGTTACCTAAACGGCTTGATGGATTTTGGATTGCGAAGTATCGTTAGAATTTTTTCCCGACTGGCCAACAATTAGGGTTTCAGTTTTTAGGCAGTCGTGTTTTTCATTTCATATTAATTCCTTCTTTTAATTTAGGGTTCATACTGATATAAACACACCAAGTTGACGCTTGTATGTATCAACGTTTTTCCGATACAGCTAAATCATAGATACTTCTAGACCTATAAAAACACGTTCTTTGTATGGAGGCACCCCCCTTATGTTTTCACTTTTTCTAATTTTAGAGCGGCATCATTCACTCGGCAACAGTCTAACTATTACGATTAATGAAATACAGCCAGCAGACTTATTTTAATATTTTTTTTATCTTAGCATTGACATGAGTGGAGCATGCTCGCTGCGGATGGTGGCGCATCGGGAGCCGGGTCGTTCCTTTCCCTCCAATAGGTTGAGAGGAGCGATGGCTGACTCTCGCGTTATATTCGTGACCGTGTCCTGTCCGTCTGAACTGGCCTACACTTGTCAAAGGCATTCATGACATTCAATGATTTTAATGTGTAACATCTCGTGTCATATTGTTTTTATGGTCTAATGACATAATTTGTTTTTTATATCAAGGATTGGATTTTGACGTTATTAACTAATGATTGTTTATTTCTTGATTTTTTACAAATGAAATTATGTAATCATTATTTTATGACTATCAGAAAGAGTGTAATTTTCACCTATTTTGAATAAATATCTTGAATCTTGAAAAGATGGACAGACAGGGTTTACCAGTTGTGAATAAAAAATAAAGACGGGCAGACAGCGGAGGCTTAGTAAAAGGGTCAATGTTCTTGATTTTATGTTAGATCTCTCAAAAAATGAGAAAGACTGTTCATATCTATTTACCAAAATGCTTTTCGAAGTCGGCAAGAACTGAGAGCCGGCTTTTAGAAGTGTGTTATATTACCACGTGCTTTAGGAACATTGAGCTTGATGAAAGGTGGTGTGTGTTTCTTCCGCTTCCCTGTCAGTGGTATCGTTAAACTCGTGAATGAACTCACTCGAGCGCGAGCGGCGCCGGTGACGCCACTGCCGATAACCCTCGACCTGACGCATCACGAAATTAAGTCACGTGACGTCAACAGATTATTACTATTTCTTCGCATTGAAGACAAAAGTCTTCATTCTTGACAGTGATGGAATGGTTGACCAATGGTATTAAGACATATTTTCGCTAAGTATTGACCTCATTTACAAAGATGGTCAACGGGCTATGGAGACAGCTACGTTTAGTATAGGGCTAAAAATTGTTCGAATTAGCTTGAGAACCGTCACCGATATACGATGAAGAAGTCATATTTTTTAGTTTCTTTTGAAGCTGTTTTTACATCATCTATTTATTGTTCCTTTTTCTTTTTTTTACATTTTAGGTATCATTTTTTTCCATCCTTTCCCATTATGTTTCCTATTCTCAATTCTCGCTGTTTATCTTTCTACGGTTTTTTATTATTTTCTTTTTTTTTTTATTGAAATCTTTTTTAGGCGCATTAGGCGTTTTTGAGATGGGAAAAAAGCATTAATGTAATATAACCAAAACTTATTATAAAACTATATTTGAGATGGGAAAAAACCATTGAACTCGCTACACCGTAACCTGTAACCCATTTTCGTTGGGGAATCTTGGTAAACCTGCTTTCATCTTCAGAATCGGACTTACCAAGATTCCCTAACGAAAATGGGGAACTGGCTATCTTATGTTCAAACCGGAACACATCAATGTTGTTAGCATTGATGTTTGGCTCCAAGACTTAGATAAGATGGCGGTAGCTAGCCAGGCGGGCTGAGTAAATGGCCTTAGTCTTACAAAGTTAGACTCCGCCGGGAATCGATCCCGCGACCTTCTAATGTGAAGCTAATGGCCTTAACCATTACGCCACGTAGGTGGTTAAAATGAGATAATAGCGGTGACATCCGCGGCGGCGGCGCGTACTTGTGTCTGGCCGGACTGAGACCGCAGGTGCCGCAGTATCGTACGCACGCAATCGATGTAGCCAGCTGTAGAGAGTTCGCACCCGGATATCGTTGCCATACTAATATTTGCAATTCATCATCATCATCATATCAGCCGAAGGATTTTAAATTTGAAATTTATATCATAATTATCATTTTCTTCAACTATAGTGTATGTTTATTCATATTTAATTTAATTCACTTTTTCGAAATTTTTCAACGAAAAAATATTAAAGTGCAAAAGTGTGCTTATTTTCTTAACTCTTTACACGTAAAGAAAAAGACAGAGACAACCTGTTCAATCAATGCCTCGCCTTAAAAACTGAATCGTAATTTCACAGGAAAAGATCTATTAAAATGCTGGGAAGCAGATCACTCGGCCGGCAGGCGGGCAGGCTTTAGGCACACCCCGGACACTTCATACAACGGGCCAGAAATGACATTTGAAAATTGAATGACGGATCAAACAAAATGGCGGCGATATCCTATACGTTCGACAACCAAACTGTAACCAATCTGTATCAATCTGGGTGACGAGGGGGGGGGGGGGGGGAGTGAGGTCGCAATCTAGAGAGCGGCAGGGAGTGTCCATACTGTATGTTAGTACTAATATATATGCTTTGGGAGTGTTTGGCACGTGTATATACTGTATCGCGTAGGGTAGAGTTACGCAACCAAATCGGGGCTCAAGTTACATCGCGTGACCATCGCCAGTGCCGCCGCCGCCGCCGGTGCCAAGCAAGCGCACACCGTCAACTCCATCGGTTTGATAACATCTACGTCACCCAGGGGCCAGGGTCGATAAGGTTTATTTATTTCTAATTAAGCCAGAGCTATGGTATGCGCGGCGCGAGTCGCGACCCACCGCTACTTTAAGTAAAAGTCATGGTCAGGGATGCACAGATAAAGAAGTGACAAGGGGCATGATGTTGTATTTTTGGTACTGGGCTGTGTTAAGGTTTTCGACAGTGATGACATACGAACCTGAGACATGGTTGCTTACTATGGGCCTCATAAGGAGGCTCAAGGTCACCCAATGGGCAATGGAGCGTGCTATGCTCGGAGTTTAGCTGCGTGATCGAATCAGGAACGAGGAGATCCGTAAAGGAGAACCAAAGTAACCGACATAGCTCTCAGAATTGATAAACTTAAGTGGCAGTAGACGGTGCACATAGCTCGTAGAACAGATGGCCGTTGGGGTAGTAAAGGGCTCGAGTGGCGACCGCGCACCGGAAAACTTAGCGTAGGCAGGCCTCCCACTCGGTGGACCCACGACCTGGTGAAGATCGCGGGATGCCGCTGGATGCGGGCAGCGCAGAACCATTCGTCGTGGAAATCCTTGGGGGAGGCCCATGTCCAGCAGTGGACGTTCTTCGGCTGATATGATGATTATGATGACTGTGCTGATGGTGGAACAACCTTTGGATTCTCTTCTGGCAAAACATTGAATTTTCAAAGTTTGGAAAATAGATCCTTACTGTAAACGTATCAAATCCAACGTTAAACTATTGATCCGATGTCGCTGAAATTTGGCACAGAGGTAAAATAAAGGTCAGAGAAAAACCTCTTTATCCCGGAAAAGAGCACAGTTCCCGAGGAATTTGGAAAAAATATTTTTGTGGGTAAATTTCGTCGAATATAAAGTGGTCGTTAAAGGAAAAAAATACTGTAAATAGCGGAAAATGGCATACTTCCCGAGGAACTTGGAAAAAAACTGATTATTGTAGGTAAATTTCGTCAAATACAGGGTCTTAACAAAGGTATGCACTTATTTTTAACTGGAACTGAACAACTTTCCCCAAAAAACCCACCGTCAATTCGCAAAAAAAATTGGACTTCCCATACAAATGAATCAGCTGGCCGGGCATACTTTGTATGGAAGTCCAAAAATTTTTTTGAGAATTGACGGTGGGTTTTTTGGGGAAAGTTGTTCAGTTTCATGAGTACAAGCTCCAGTTAAAAAAAAGTGCATACCTTTGTTAAGACCCTGTATAAAAGGCAAATGGACGTCAAATATTTTAGTCCACGCACTCTCCGAATACAGTCATAAGTTTATCCAAGCGGGCGAAGCTGCAGGCAAAGCTAGTAAGGTATATATTCTAAAGCTTAACAAAAAGTAGGTACACAGGCGAATTTACAAGAAACTTAGTCCCTAAAAGTAAATCCAATTTGCATATTACGTGACCTGTACGAATATGGCCATCATTATAGAACCTGTATTAGGCCATTAGGCTATGAACTGGATTCCGATCCTTACAAATGAACAACTTATTAGTTAAACGCACACAAATTCCACATGTAACTAGTCACAGCGACCTCGTGTGCATTTCATAATACTTGTAGCTATTGAGTTGCGAATGAGGTACCTACCTGGGTATTCCACATCAATGTACACATGCAAATTCATTCGTAATCCTTGTTGGGAAAAGTTCATTGTTTATGTAGTCGACTGAGTGGAGTGGAACCGGACCGAAGCGACTGTGTGGCCATGTGAAGGCAAAATGAATCGAAGTAGCGTACTCACAAAAAAACGGCCAAGTGCGAGTCGGACCGAGCGCCGAGGGTACCGTAACACCACACCGCTCCACACAAATATAACAATTCATTTCCAATAAAAGACATATCCGCGAGCGAGCGACAGAAAAATGCTAGTCTTTATTAAGTTCGGACTGTTTAGCCCGAGTACGACTCACACTTGGCCCGTTTTTTATTATTTGGTGTTGAACTTTATGATTGCAACTCCTCCTCCTCTTACGGTGAAGGAAAACATCGTGAGGAAACTTGCACACGCCTGCGGAGAAACTCGCAGGTTGTGTGTGAAGTCGACCAACCCGCACTGGGCCCGCGTGGTCGACTAAGGACCGATCGCCCTAATTCAGGATAGGCTCGAGCCCCTCGGTGGGGACGTATATGAGCTGATATGATGAAATAAAAGCAATAATTAAATAAAAAATTATAATAAATACGCACTCAAATTGTTAATTCAATAATAATAATTTCATTAATAATTGTAGCATTGCAAAGAAAATATATATTTTTTTTATTACTACGGGTCAAATTGATCAATATGGCCTGAAAATAAATCGTCCCAATTTTCATATTTTCACTTATGCTTTGTAACACAATTTGCAGCTTTTCATGGCTTACCAAAGTCTTCAAACCTTCTTGAGACTCTGCGGCCTTTGGGACGTGAAGATACTGCAAAGCTTTCCAAACGCTGCGCATCCGAGTTACATTAAATTATGGATCTCTTTCTCGAAGTTATATTCTGTGAGCTATGTCAGTTATTTTGGTTCTTCTACGGATATCCTCATTTCTGATTCGTTCGCGTATGTCGACCACGTGGGCCCAGTGCAGATTGGTCCACTTCACACACAACCTTCGAGTTTCTTCGCAGGCATGTGCAGGTTTCCCCACGATGTTTCCTTCACCCGTCCGTAAGAGCGTCGGATAAACGTATATATAAAATCGAAATTCGAAACACATTAGTACGTGGCAGGAGGCGAACCACGACCTAATGCACAGAAGGTAGCGACTCTAGCCGTTACGCCACCGACGCTCTTATTACCCGACTGCGCCAGAAGGAGGGTTATGTTTTTCGAGAGTATGTAACTATGTATGTATGTATAATTGTTTGGCACGCTCTGCAGCCTGAACGGCTGGATGGATTTTGGCTTGAGAGGTGTCGTTAGATTCGTATTTACTGTGAGAGTGACACTGGGTATATCAAAATAAAAAAACAAAATGGCGGATTTTTGGCGCCAAATTCCAATGTTTGACACGCACTGCAGCTAGAACGGCTCGATGGATTTAAGCTTGAGGGGTTTCGTTAGATACGTATTTACTGTGAGAGTGACACTGGTTTTATATCAAAATATAAAAAAACAAAATAGCAGATTTTCCAGAGAATAACAGCAAGCGGTATTTGTTGACGACCGCACAATAAAATTATTAACCAGGAGCTCGTATACGGATTGAACCATGTACGATTGATTTTGACGCACTTCGAGGACAAGGAAAAATTGAACGCAGGATGTTGCCCTTAATCCTAAGTTGGGCTATAACTGTCCACAAACTTCAGGGTACTACACTCGATTTGACACTTGTGGACCTCGGCCCACATATATTTGCTAAAAGTCAAGCATATGTAGCTCTTAGTCGAGTTAAAACTTTAGCTGGACTGGTCATCTGTACACTTGATCCTAAAAAAACTTTTGAAATGGCCACACGATCAGAATTCTTTTATAGAGCTTCAACGTTTACGAGAATATTATTCTATCAACTGATAAGTTAATAATCTGCGTAATCTTAATGTGTGTCATGTGTATATAGGTTACTATACAAACTCATTCAATAATAAAACTAATAAATGAATAAAATAAAAAACGGTAATTTAAAAAACTAAAAAACCCGACTGCGTTTCTGTGTAATTTGGAAATGAAAAACCCTAAAACAAGAAAGTCGTCATACCCGATTGCACTTAACTTAAGAAAAATTGTAGCAGTCGGGACCCATTCTAGAAAGTCAGCCGTCTAGTCAGTACATTGGAGTAATCTGCAATGTAACATAGGTATGTGCTCTCAATTGACTAAGCCTCCATTTCTAGAATGGGTCCCGACTGCTACAATTTTTCTTAAGTTAAGTGCAATCGGTTGGCTGATATGATGATGATGATGATGAAGTGCAATCGGGTATGACGACTTTCTTGTTTTAGGGTTTTTCATTTCCAAATTACACAGAAACGCAGTCGGGTTTTTTAGTTTTTTAAATTACCGTTTTTTATTTAAATAACGTTGTCTTTATGTTTTAATATTTATTAATATTTAATTGTGAATATTTATTATTGATCTGTAATAAATAAAATGAACACGTTTTTAGGATTTATTTAAGTATTTTATTCATTATTTTTTCTTTTATTTCTACGACCAACATTGATTTATATGGTCTCCAGATCAATCGTAACGATTTTCGTGCTGTGGCGGAATTGAGACATGTTCGCTTACTATGGGCCTCCTGTCAGTTGTCACTTGTCACCCAAAGAGCGATGGATCAAATCAGAAATGAAGAGATGCGTAGGGGAACCAAAGTACGCCAATATGTAGCCAAGTGAAAACTGCGCTATTGGTTGAAGCACAGGCGGCCTCTGTTTAATAAACTGTAGAAACATTTAATAAACTGTACAGCCACGATATACATACTTTCTCGCGAAGCCTTCGCCGTCTGGCGTAGTTGGCACACACAAATCAACAATTAATAATATGTTTACTTAGTGTGTAAAAAAATAAATTATGATATACCTTGATAAAAAAATTGTAAATAATTAGAGTCGTGTAGGTTGTACCTTATTCATATTTCTCGTGTAATAATGAAGTGCCCTGTGCCCTGCGGCCGGTATATGTAGTGGGCCTTATTAATTCCTAGTCGTTAACAGTTTCGTCACAATCATTAGAGGCGTTTGAGAAAAAGTAACAAAAAGCCTGGAATTGTCTGAGAGGTACCTTAATGAGTAATGAGTAACGAACTGCAGGGCTGCAGGCGTGTAGAAGGCCAACAAGACATAGGTGTAGTAACTTTAATCTAAATCGCTTCATTTTTAGGGTTCCGTAGCCAAAGGGTAAAAACGGGACCCTGTCACTAAGACTTCGCAGTCCGTCCGTCTGTCTTTCTGTATGCCTATCGGTCTGTCACCAGGCTGTATTTCATGAACCGTGATAGCTAGACAGTTAAAATTTTTACATTTCTGTTGCTGCTATAACAGCAAATACTAAAAATTAGAAAAAGTGAAAGCCTCCATACAAAAGACCTGTTTTTTGGAACGTGAAAAAACGAACGCCATATAGTACAATGGTACGGAACTGAACTCTATGTGTGTGTGTGTGGTTCTGACTCGCCCTTGGCCGGTTTTTAGGGTTCCCTACCCAAAAGGTAAAAACGGGACCCTATTACTAAGACTTCGCTGTCCGTCCGTCTGTCTGTCTGTACGTCTGTCACCAGGCTGTATTTCGTGAACCATGATAGCTAGACAGTTGAAACTTTCACAAATGATGTATTTCTGTTGCCGTTATAACTGCAAATACAAAAAATTAGAAAAAGAGAAAAAATAAGAGTGTCTCCATACAAAAAAAAACGTGATTTTCTTAAACGTGAAGAAACGGAACCCTTTGCATTGTACTAGCGCCATCTAGTATGATAGTACGGAACCCTATGTGTGCGGTTCCGACTTGCACTTGGCCAATTTTTATTACTAACCCATGTAACCATGTAACCCATGTAACTAAATTTTTTCTCTGCCATCACAATACCTTATTCACTCCTTCGTCGCTCGAAAGTAAAAACGGGTATACCACCTACCTAGATCTATGTGTAATAATAGGAACGTTTAGCCCGAGAGCCCACACTGCAAGAGACCCTACCACATCGATATACATGTACTTACCCCTGCCTGCCCGATAAATAACAGAACAAATCCACTTTGAACTGAGAGCCGACACCTTAGCCTTAGAGTATATACATAAGCAATTATGTATATACTCTAAACACAGATTACTAAATAGTTACTACTCTAAGGCCGACACTTAGTTGTCTGTCTTGCCAAATCGTTTTTTTTTTAACGTAAATGTGGTCGGACTAGGAAAACTGCCAAGACAGGACCCGGCCGACCGAGTTGTTTAGTCTTTACTAAACGGCTTCCAACTAACCACATTAGTTTCTTTCGGTTACCCGATCAGGTATATTTTGTGAGTGAAAAGTGACTAGCTGTGCCGCGGCCGACCAAGAGTGACTGAACCTACTACTTAAGTGCCGGCTTTCCGTGCACTGGATTTGTTCTATTTTTTTTTTTATTTAATTGATAAATATAATGTTACAAAAAAATTATAATACTAATACATCAAAAACCTTTACAGGTTTATCCGTGTACTAGTTACTATCGTTTCTGACAAAATACACTTAAACTGAATTATCTACCCTATGTTATCAAAAAATAAAGCACATAAAAGAGAAAAGAAATAAATATGACAATACATCAATATTAAAAAAATAATTAAATATGTATCTACCTATACGAAAAACTAAAATGAAAATACAGTAAAAGCTTAATGATTTATCTATTTGAAAAAGATGGGCACAATCATCACAATAGACTTAACTTAAGTCTATTGTGCTATCATGAACACCATATACCTACAGAAATGAGTTTGTGCAAAGGAAACTACAAGCGCAGTGCACGCGCTACCCGCGGGTGATCTACCCGCCTTTTACAAGATGTTGCCACGGAATCTCAGCGAATTTGTCGGTACCACCGCGACGCGACGGCTCGCCGCCGGCCGGCGCGATGTTTGGTAGGCAGGTATACATTTTGTAATTCTGTGCAGGTACCCTCGCGCTGCGATGAGCTATGCGTTATTTATTGTTTCAGCTAATTTTGTTATTAAGGACGTCTTCAAAGTGTCGTGCAGGGTGGTAGGTATGGATTTTGTTCAGCCTTCTTATTTCATGATACCACAATCAAGTCTATAACTCAATTCATTGATCGCTGATAATGACAATATCGCACCGCGCGCTGTAAACTCAACTCAAAACAAACCAACTCCCGGCGCGGTGGCGTGGTGGCGCGGTGGCGGGCGTGGGCCCACGCCGCCGCCGCGCCGCTCGCACGCCCCACGCATTTCCTTCCTTCGCGTCGCGAGCCTCGCCGGCTTGCTACGCCGAAATGCCGAAACTGTAGGCGGCTACGTTTACACTATACATTTTGAATGTACCTATTTATAGATCGGTCAGTATATATTCTGTAAGAAGGACATTGTCTATAATATTGTCTAATATGGTTGAGAGGAGCGATGGCTGACTCTCGCGTTATACTCGTGACCGGGTGCTGTCCGTGTGAACTGGCCTACACTTGTTAAAGGCATTCATGACATTCAATAATTTAAATGTATAACTTCTCGTGTCATATTGTTTTCATGTTCTAATGTCATTATTTGATATTTTTTTATATTACGGATTGGATTTTGACGTTATTAACCAATGATTGTTTATTTCTTGATTTTTTACAAATGAAATAGTGTAATTTGCACCTATTTTGAATAAATATCTTGAATCTTGAAAAAGTCTAGGGCCAGACCAGAACTCGACTGCGAGTGGAGGAGGCACACTTGCTAAAAATTGGGGTTGGGCTGCGTCGGCGTCGGTCGCAGTAACGGTCACTTAACTTTCAAGATTTGTGAATTTGATGTTAAAAAAACAAGTTGCAAGTCGATCCGACTGTTCAGGATTTAAAATTTAAAAGCATTTTTAGCAGAATTTCTAGACCTTTTCAAAGGGGCATATTTTAGTAAGGGCTCCAGGTATACAACCCTAGGGTATCTTGTTTTGGCATGTCGGAAGAACTAATTTTAGGGCGATATGCTTCACCTTGCTGAAGCTCTTCTCGTTTTCAAGATCTAAATAAGCTGCCCAAAGTACTTTATTTTAATTCCTCACTATTTTACTTCACGACGAGTTTAATTTGTTTATTGGGTTCAATTGAGCCGAAATTTGGTATTCCCGGTGACAATCCTTTTGGTATTTTGAAATTGATCTGATGATGAACTGTGGAAGTGGATTCAATGTCCCAGGATAGTAATAATGTATTCAATAGATTCCTTGATAAGTAAAGTAAATTAAGTAACTTAATGTGCGTCGATACAAATATGTCCACCAAAGTTAAATAAAATAAAGCTTATATTGGCGCGCGCTGCAATGTGGCTGTTACCCGCTCCGTCTGGGCAGCGCGAAAGTAAACACAAAATAATACTTTCCACGAAAAAGCGTCACCGATTTGAAAAAAATAAAAATCAAACATAGGTAGGTATTACCACTGTACACTATTTAGTGTATTGTGGTATTACGTAATATCCGATTGGAGCTGTAGTCGCCGAGGTCTAAGAGCGATTCCTTTCTAACTGACAAATTGAAGGAAAATCGAGGTAACTTTGGTATTTTATGTACTTTACTATAACACATTAAGATCTAGACACACGACAGTGAGTCAGCCAAGTTCGAAAAGAAAAGAGCGACACCGGCCGTGGGTTATATTACACACACCATTTCGGGCCACTTTGCTTGTCTAGGAAAAGGAAAGGTGTCTAGGAAATATTCGAAAAACGGCCAAGTTTAGCCGAGCGGTAAATGAGTCTAGCCCGTGAACCAATTCAAAACTGGGTTCAAACCTCACTAGAGGCGTCATTTTTCGTTCGGTCGCCCAGTTACTTTAATTTAATAAGAGAAATGGTGACAAACTAAATATTTTTTCAGCGTTGTCTAAACTTAGCCGCATAGAGCGTCTCAAGTCTCAACAATGCGCGACCCCCATGAATGTACACTGTATACAGCCTGATAATGGCCGGCCGATGACTATCTTGGACTTGAACTGAAATATAAAAGTTTTTTACCTGAATGAAACTTTTAGAGCACGATTATTCATAAACAACTTACATAAGCACTTAGTACATAAATAGTACTTCGCTAAGAATCTAATATACGTACCAACTCAACCTAAAAATCTAAATCAACAAATTGTTTCATGTCAACAGTTTTTTACGCTTTCATTCCGAAATGTGTTAGGATTATGTTTATAAGTGCATAACCTACTTCTTTCCATTAACTTATAAACTGAAACTGAACGCCATCGATGGACTATTTCGCCTTGTAGAAGTAGCGAACGTACTGAACGTAGACAAACTGGTGCAGCAATCGCGCGCTGCGTTACAACACCACCGCGGCTGCGTTTCATCAATGACACGGATCTATGAACGAGCCACCGTGAACGCAGCTATTAAAAAACGCGATGTGAAAATATGAATGCGAATAGTGAACGGGCGTTACTTAGAGCGCGCGCGGCCGCCGCCGCATGAATGGAGCGAATCCATTGAGAACTGCTACCTGCTGACGTTTGCCAACTGTTTCATGTACAAGTTTACCCGACCTCGGAAACAGGAGGGTTATATTTATGACAGATTACGTATATGTGTGTATTTTCATCTGTTCTCTCGTATGCGGTGTCTTTGAATTCGTGCCATCACTCCGCGTGTCATCATAGAACATAAAGCATTTAAAAATTATCGAAATTTTTGAGATAATCATATTATCATGTTTGATATCAATGAGTACATTCTAAATAAAAGACCCAGGAGTATTAAAAAAATAAATATTAAAAATTAAAGATAAAAAGTAAATTACTTACTCTGAGCACAAAAATATTTATATATTTCCATATGGAAATAAAATTTTAAGTAAAAAAAAAAGTAAAACCCGATTACGAAACGTTATCTGAGGTAATCTTAGAGAAGGTTCAAACTTGTCTAAGGAAAGAGGTAATTGTGGTCGCAAGCCCTATCGTTATCAAAATTTATATCATAATATGAACTTATTACCAGGGCTTACCCCAGGACCCAGATGAAGGGAAAAATATAGGCTAAAACTTAAAGCGGGAAACTCTTGTTTTCATACTCTTCAGTGAAGATTCGTATATAGGCGGTTTTTAGTTTTTTTTACTTTTATTTTATTAAAAGGTGTGGTTAGTATACTTGAGGCATATGGTTCCAAATCTACGAAGGAGACTTTCGAAAAGGAGTTCCTTCGAATGGAATTTGCGGATGAGATATATTTAAATTCAAATTACATATCTCTTACTTCTAAAGAATATGTCATACACAGAGTGGTCAGAAGGATTTTGGGTTTTAGTTTTGTTAATGGAAGTGTCGGAAATAGTAAGAGGCAAGATCGATCAGACAGCATGCGCACTGGCAGAGTGCAGAGTGGTCTGCGAAACGCGTGTCGTCATCGTCAGTCACCGCCAGAGACGTGTGTGTGTGCGCCTCATCCCATGTTCCTGATCACATCAAATGAAAGTCGGATTTGTTGGTCAATCATATAACATGTCTGGTTTGACTCTGGGGCGCTGCACGCTGCACGCTGCACGCTGGGGCGGCGTGTATGTACCTTTTCGTGCAAATACGTGTTGCACTTATTGAACGTTATACAGTTATTTTAGTCCGGTTTTTGTTTTTGCAGTCCGTTCTCATATCAGACTAAATATGCCTATTTATAATGATAATGTGTAATCAGACCAGCATATTAAGTGTTCATAGTTGAATAAATGCAGGAGCTCATGACGACATTGCTTTCCAAGAGACAATTTGTTTCTCTCATCTTGAACGTGGTCATTGTACCGAGCTACCGAGCTACCGCGCCTCAACACAATGACTTCATTGAGCAAATTGTTTGCGGAGCTCTGCTTACTCATTTGCATATTTTGTTGAGTCGTAAGTGTAAATCGGTCGATACATTTAGCGTGGCCGTGCGAACCTATACAATACCATTGATAACGCTGCCGCCGCGCCGCCGTCGCATGGTCAATGGAACGTTCGACATTGACAGCACGTTACTAACACCACATATACATATCTATTCATGCGTGCAGCGTACACGGTCAATTAGATAATGGAGGGGGGAGGGGGGAGGGGGCCGACTAGTAAAACTATGACTTTGTTAAACAAATAAACCATGACTAACGTATGTCTTATCCTATTAATTTGTTTACGTGGAGCGCTGGGTTTTTTCTTTCAATGGTAGTTGGGCTGCGCGCGCCCACGCGAAGATCAAAGTCGAGTGGATCGAGCTCCATCGCTATAAATACCAAATACATATCTATCTATTTTACATTAATGTTTGCTTAACTTCCGGCTGTTTCATTAACATTTTCAAATGGTCGTCTTCTGTTTATCGTGTTCGTAAATTTTTCCACTTCGAATGTTTTTCTTTGCGTTTAGCACCTAGCATAGCAGTGTTTGTTAGAATATAATATTGATAATGACGAATGTGTTGCAATTCAATGTTAATTACTTTATGTACTTAGATTCACGTAAAATATTGCTGGGCACAGTAGTGGGAGAAGGTTACTGCATCCTTATAGCTGTAACACATTAGGGCTAAAATAGATTGCGCGCGGCCAATTCCCAGCGCTCTTTTTACGTGGCGCGTCGTACGTCAATGTCAAGTCTCTATTCATTACTTTGTTGGTGCACACAGACGTTAAAAAATGTGATAATTACTACGAAAGAGCTGTATCGTCAGTTTCACAGGACGACACAATGATGAGTAGTAATTTTCGATATCTATAATAAGAAAACTTGAATACGCTATAATTTTATATCCCACGGTGTCATTATAAAGAGCTTCCTCCACATAGATACATGAAAAGGTATGTGTGTGGCAGGTGACAGGTGGATAAAGAGTGAAGAATATTTGATTCGGTTGGCTTGGAGTGACTAATACAAAATGAAATTGAAATTGTTGGAAATTTACAATCGGATAAAAAACAAATTTCGGAGATTTTAGCTGGTTGGACCATTTTAGCAATTTAATTCTGCTTCGATTGCATAGGCAGGTTATCGGGCCAATGTTTTCAATTACTATCGACAAGCGCCTCCAATGGACATATTTTATTTAGTCTAATAATTATTAAGATGCACAAACCCCCTGTACACCAGTCATTTATTTAGCTAACCCTTGTCTCCTTATGAGATAATCATTGTTTTTATTGTTTATTAAAATCTCCATGTTGAGATCTCAATTTTACACTTAATTAAATAAAAAAAAGGATTGTGTGGTTTTATGAAACCACGGTAAAAGTGAAACCTTTTTTCACATTATAGACATTTACAGAGGACGAAACGATCATGGCTGCTCTCGTCTTGGAGCTACGGTACAGAGGACGAAGCGATCATACCGTCACGCGACATGCAACACACAGACGATAAAGTTTGAGACGATGTAATAATAGTTTCACTTTAAAAATAACGGTGGCTGGAACAAGATGGTCAATATCACTTTGGAGTGAGAAAGCCAGCTCGGTTTCCACTCGCCAAGTCGGCATTGCGCCCTAGGGTTACCTACCAATTATCTACCTGTTACCCACACGGTATTTATACGACACCCTCATTACCGTCCTGCCAGCCACCGTGCACACCGTTCTGTTCTGGGTAGTAATTATGTCTTGTCCAGGAATTCAAGACGATGCACGGTGGTAATATTTTTTTGTTTGGGCAACAGGTTTCAAGTGGTATACGAACTTTTTATTGGGTTGTCAAATAAATACTTTCGAATAGTGTGAAAAACCTGCGCTATCAGGTCAAAAATGAGGAGATCCGCAGGAGAACCAGAGTAACCGACATAGCTCACAGAATCGCTAAACTATAGTGACAGTGGGCAGGGCACATAGCTCGTAGAACAGATGGCTGTTGGAACAGTAAAGTCGCGATTGGCGACCGCGCACCAGAAAACGTAGCGTAGGCAGGCCTCCCAAGCGGTGGACCGACGAACTGGTGAAGATCGCGGGAAGCCGCTGGATGCGGGCAGCGCAAGACCGGTCGTCGTGGAAATCCGTGGGGGAGGTCTTTGTCCGACAGTGGACCTTTTTCGGCTGATATGATGATGATGAGTGAGCAAAATGAAGCGGTTGTAGCACAGCGCGACTTGCGTGCTTGGGAAGATCTGACGAAGCACGATCATTGCCTAGATGGGTTTGGCTGTGAGTGGTATGTTTCTCGACCGTTTTCGTGTATCGTTTGATATAACTAGATGGAAGTCGTTAAACCGTGTCCCATGCCTTAAAAGGGGCTTGAAAACGTCCGAATGATGGAGTTCGCCACTAGCCCTACAACCTCCACAAACCCGGACTAGGGCGCCGTATGTGAAATATGGCCTAACCTGCCCGAGTTTGAGAGAGATCCGAGCCTGTATTGGTGCGCAAAATGTAGCATTATTTTTTTTACAACAAACAGCTAAAAAATGTTTGCCATCTAAATGAGAGCCCTGCTACCGTGATACAGTTCTGAGCGTCAACCGTATGCAGTGTAGCCTGCCATCTAAATGAGAGCCCTGCTACCGTGATACAGTTCTGAGCGTCAACAGTATGCAGTGTAGCCTGCCATCTAAATGAGAGCCCTGCTACCGTGATACAGTTCTGAGCGTCAACCGTATGCAGTGTAGCCTGCCATCTAAATGAGAGCCCTGCTACCGTGATACAGTTCTGAGCGTCAACCGTATGCAGTGTAGCCTGCCATCTAAATGAGAGCCCTGCTACCGTGATACAGTTCTGAGCGTCAACCGTATGCAGTGTAGCCTGCCATCTAAATGAGAGCCCTGCTACCGTGATACAGTTCTGAGCGTCAACCGTATGCAGTGTAGCCTGCCATCTAAATGAGAGCCCTGCTACCGTGATACAGGTCTTAACGTCAACCGTATGCAGTGTAGCCTGCCATCTAAATGAGAGCCCTGCTACCGTGATACAGGTCAGAGCGTTAACCGTATGCAGTGAGCCTGCCATCTAAATGAGAGCCCTGCTACCGTGATACAGTTCTGAGCGTCAACAGTATGCAGTGTAGCCTGCCATCTAAATGAGAGCCCTGCTACCGTGATACAGTTCTGAGCGTCACCAGTATGCAGTGTAGCCTGCCATCTAAATGAGAGCCCTGCTACCGTGATACAGGTCTTAACGTCAACCGTATGCAGTGTAGCCTGCCATCTAAATGAGAGCCCTGCTACCGTGATACAGGTCAGAGCGTTAACCGTATGCAGTGAGCCTGCCATCTAAATGAGAGCCCTGCTACCGTGATACAGTTCTGAGCGTCAACAGTATGCAGTGTAGCCTGCCATCTAAATGAGAGCCCTGCTACCGTGATACAGTTCTGAGCGTCACCAGTATGCAGTGTAGCCTGCCATCTAAATGAGAGCCCTGCTACCGTGATACAGGTCTTAACGTCAACAGTATGCAGTGTAGCCTGCCATCTAAATGAGAGCCCTGCTACCGTGATACAGTTCTGAGCGTCAACAGTATGCAGTGTAGCCTGCCATCTAAATGAGAGCCCTGCTACCGTGATACAGTTCTGAGCGTCAACAGTATGCAGTGTAGCCTGCCATCTAAATGAGAGCCCTGCTACCGTGATACAGTTCTGAGCGTCACCAGTATGCAGTGTAGCCTGCCATCTAAATGAGAGCCCTGCTACCGTGATACAGGTCTGAGCGTTAACCGTATGCAGTGAGCCTGCCATCTAAATGAGAGCCCTGCTACCGTGATACAGTTCTGAGGGTCAACAGTATGCAGTGTAGCCTGCCATCTAAATGAGAGCCCTGCTACCGTGATACAGTTCTGAGGGTCAACAGTATGCAGTGTAGCCTGCCATCTAAATGAGAGCCCTGCTACCGTGATACAGTTCTGAGCGTCAACAGTATGCAGTGTAGCCTGCCATCTAAATGAGAGCCCTGCTACCGTGATACAGTTCTGAGCGTCACCAGTATGCAGTGTAGCCTGCCATCTAAATGAGAGCCCTGCTACCGTGATACAGGTCTGAGCGTTAACCGTATGCAGTGAGCCTGCCATCTAAATTAGAGCCCTGCTACCGTGATACAGGTCTGAGCGTTAACCGTATGCAGTGAGCCTGCCATCTAAATTAGAGCCCTGCTGCCGTGATACAGGTCTGAGCTTTAACCGTATGCAGTGAGCCTGCCATCTAAATTAGAGCCCTGCTACCGTGATACAGGTCTTAACGTCACCCGTATGCAGTGAGCCTGCCATCTAAATTAGAGCCCTGCTACCGTGATACAGGTCTTAACGTCAACCGTATGCAGTGTAGCCTGCCATCTAAATGAGAGTCCTGCTACCGTGATACAGGTCTGAGCGTCAACCGTATGCAGTGTAGCCTGCTACTAAATGAGAGTCCTGCTACCGTGATACAGGTCTGAGCGTCAACCGTATGTAGTGTAGCCTGCCATCTAAATGAGAGCCCTGCTACCGCGGTACAGGTCTAAGCGTCAACCGTATGCAGTGTAGCCTGCTACTAAATGATGCTACCGTGATACAGGTCTGAGTGTAGACCGAATGCAGTGTAGGCTGCCACTCAAATGCTACCTGTCTGTCAGTCGACTTTTTCCGTGCGCGGTGAGTGAGGTGATTGAAAACGTTTCGCATCTCGTCTGATATCGGATTCCCACGCGTGCGCGTGCGTCGATGCAGGTTCACTCGCAGCAATTAAAGCCGCCATCGTGCCCAGTAGGCAGCAGAAAAAATAACGGATCGGAAAAAATTACGTCGTTAATCATTAAGAATCACTAGATTGTGGAAATTACACGGGGAATGTTCTGCAAGAACGTTGCATCGGTCATGAATAAGTATTCGTTTTGACGTTGTTGATCAAAAACATTTAGTTACCTCAACTCAGTTTTTGCCTGATGTGAACGCCTATTAGTTTCGCTTCTTCGCAATTATCTGCGCTCCGGAAGCCTTAGAGCAAATTTCACAAAAAGCAATTAATGAGTCTTCACTCTTATCTTTCTTTAGATGAACATATAGAGCGTCTTACATAAACTTTAAGCTGAGCGACGTGCAGCTCATTTGTCTAGAAACAACGACTAACTTATTGTCCCAAGTCCCCAATGGGGGGCAGAGGGCATCCGCAGTACTCCGCTATTGCGTTTTGTTTTGGGCTACGCGCTCAACTTCGGACTATAACAACCCGAGCACAGCTAAATCTATTCCCGAGTCCCGATCGCCTTCCAATCTGCCTGTCACTGAATGCCGCCAGGATTGCTTGAGATGGCCAAGTTTTCTCCTGCTTTGTGCGGTTTACTCAACTAATCTCAAATCTCAATTAATATAAACAATTAGGGAAAGGTAAAACCTGCCTGTGGTGGGCTAAGTATCGTGGGTTCCAAAGTTCCAAAGTTCGTAAACATGTATGTTTCGACCAAACAATAGTCTACCGAGTCTCTTTCAAATATAAAGAATGACAAACATAGAGACACGTACTCGCAACGTAGCACGAATGAGATACACTAATTTCGACCTTCAACCCATTTGCAGAATACGGATCGACTAAGGTGAAATGAGTGAATGCGCTCATTCTGTAGGCATCAAAACCGCTGTTCACGTCGTAGGCCGGTTTAAGCTGTTATATTGGTTGAAGCATGTACGACAGTGATTTTTCTGAATGTAAAGTGTCATTCCATTCGCATAGATTTTGAGGTTAAGAGTGAGACGTGTGACCATAGAGCCTAGAGCACAGTGCGTGCGACTCACCGCAGTCCCATGAGCGGCAGGTGCGGGACTTGCTGTGCGCCCGTCTCGCTGCACCACTCGGGGTACGCGCGGTGGAACTCGCTGAACTCATCTGTCGACAACACACACACACGTCATGCTACATCCAATAGGTAAGTACGTACAGACAGTCATACATAATACAAAAAACAACACAATACTAGATATACAATCACGTTAATTAATGAACGTGGTTTGATATGTAGTGAGTAGTGAGGGCTGCCTGTGAACCAAAATGCTCGTGAGATTTTTTATGTCCAAAAGCCGTGATGAATTTCATTTCACAGCCCGTCATGTTGCAATTTTAACCCGTTTCTGCATGGAACTTTCGAATCAGTTGCAAAATATATAAGGTCTAACAAAATTAGCTGAAACTATTTTAACTGGTGCTTCTACCCATGAAACTGAACAACTTTCCCCATGAAACCCATAGTCGAATCTCAAAAAAAGTTTGAACTTCCCATACTAAGTTGGCTGATCAGCTGATCGAGTTAGTATGGGAGAGCCAAATTTTTTTTTTGCGATTTGACTATGGGTTCCATGGGGAAAGTTGTTCAGCTTCATGGGTAGAAGCACCAGTTAAAATAGTTTCAGCTAATTTTGTTAGACCTCATAATATGAACTAGTTTTTGCCCGCAGCTTTGCTGGCGTGGGCATCGTTTATATGACAGTCTTTGAAAGTGAGTGGTGCTCACATGTGGCCTATGTCACTCAGGAATAATGTAGCTTTCTACTGGTGAAAGAATTTTCAAAATCAGTTTAGTAGTAACAGATATTACTTCCTACAAACAAACTCACAAACTTTACCTATTTATAATATTAGTGTAGATATGTTGAAGCATGGACCAGAGTGCCCTTAAAATATTTCACGTACAATTTCAAAAGTGACAGCGCGCACACCATTTTGCAATTTTAACCCCATTCCACGTGGAATTTTTGATTCAGTTGCAAAATATGTCGGAACACGGACAAAAATTATTAATATTTCAAAAGTAACACCTAAAAACTGTGCGTGTGCGACTTATAGTCACTACGTGCATTAACGGCAAACAATATAGCCTGTTACTAGCAGTTCCCAAATAATCAAGACTTAAGTACACTGTTACTTGGTACTTAGCCTTTAAGATGCTTCAATCCGAGCAGGTTGATACGTATTAAAATAATATCGAACGTAAGTCTATTCATTTTAAGTTCAAATCAATGCGGGCTTCAGCGCGGCTGTTACGTTGAAACCAAACGCCCAATTCTCGATTTTTACATGTTTTTATTACTTTTCTATACTTTCAAATAAGTTTAAAAAATATGTTCAATTCAAATAAAGTCACCGATTTTTGTGTGTTGGTTTAATTCAACGTTAACTAATTTGTTTCAGAGAAATTTTGCAATTAATGCCAAAAACAGGGTCTATAGTACATTTTTTTACATCAAAAGTCGTAATATTTTAAAAATTGTTTTCAATGAAATCGATTTTTTATTACATTAAGTATATTATATATTTTTTCCATAGTGATAGCTTTACACAGTCTCTCAACAATTATTATTTGAATTGAATATTGTCATTTGACCTATCTTAAAGCCTTAAAGTAAGAAGTAATAGCATAGATGGGATACTAGTTACTTCGTAGTAATAGTCCTGAGATAAATGATACATAAGAATAGGTATTCAATTAAGTACAGTAGCATAGTTCTCAGGTGCCAATTTATTAGTTCTTAATATTTAATACAGGAGCTCATCCCGTAATTCTGAACAATGTTCACCAATCCTCTCAAACACATTAATAATCAGCTGATTGACAATGTTGAGACACTACTGCATGGTGTGTCTTATATTATTATTATGATAGATATTTTTTTCCTCTTACATATTAGAATGAATATTATTTATGTTGTAACATACAAGACACAACAAAAACTACCGTTACTGCATGAGGTTGTCTTATTATTAGACACACAGCAATAATCTCTGTTTATCGTAAACATTTAACAAACTGTGATTATTCTTATTGTCAAGGGTTATATTTATGAACATAACTGTAAGATTGTGCACGGCTAAGTATACAGGACGAGTAATAAAATTCGGAATTAAACACGAGCTACGTACCGCTCCAAGAAGTTTGACTTCAATCTGAAATATTTTTGTTTTTACTACAGAAGGGACATACATTTACCATAGATAACTGTCGAAGTATGTTTGTTTTTCTAATGTTGGCACTACGCTTACTGTGTTTATTTAGAATGAGAAACAGAAAACTAACTGTGACACCTTGTTTTTTTTGTCAAATTTCATGATTTTAGGTCAACGGGAAGTATTCCTCATAGGTTTAGATGAGTTAGTTTGCGAGTATGAAAACTATGTGACACAAATGGCCATATCTCTTGCTTTTAGCCGTTTTCCTGAGAAAAAGATCTCGACGACAGACAACAAGGTGATCCTATATGGGTTTAGTTTTTCCCATCGCCCTTCTCTGGAACACTAAAATAGGATCAGAAAACACCATTACGGTAAAAAACTTAACAAGCAGTGGAATATTCCGAGCAAATGATGAAAGCGCTTTCTTAAAATGCATTAGATATAGTATCGTAATGAATGATGATTTCGCCAGACAAAAACCATTTTCAACCTTTCCCACTAACACATTAAACTGCATTTATAACGAACCATAAAAACAATACGTAATGAATCAAATTCGCCACCATCCATTTCATACAAATGCATTCACACGGATTTTCACAAAATAGCAGTCGTTAGTATAGTTTTTGTGTACGGTGACGCCACACGACCTCGGAGCACTTATTTTATTACTCCGAGACTCCGAGCCCGCGATCGTAAGCGCGCCGCGGTTTGTCGTTCATTCATTGTTTTTCACTGTTTTAGACGCATTGATATTAGTGAAGACTCATTCATCGCACTCGCCACTCAGCTCGTTTTAGGTTTGAGAGAGCAAAAAGCATCTTTGAAGTCAATAAAGTTTTGGCGGATTGCGGGCGCAAGCGGTAAATGGAGTCGAAATTATTCCGAGGCGCTATAATCAAACACAAAGTGAAATTATTTGGAGACAGACCTAAAGAACTCAACTCACCTAAACTACTGAACGGATTTGTGTACAGTTTGGGTTAGGGAAATATTATTTTTATATCTCCAGGCGTTTTTTTAAATAAATTAGCTACCTATCTTGCATTTTTAGTAGGATTGTCACCATAATAAATAACTTTTTTCTCAAAAACGCCTCTAACGATTGTGATGAAACTTTGTAAGTTACTATAACTTTATATAGTTTATTATACAGGATATTAGGTCGTTATTCCAGGAAAAGTCTAAGTAAGGTACCTCCCATACAAACCCAGAAGTACGTTAGTACTAATATGTATATTATACTGTGCCAGAAGGTTGTTATTTTTTCTCGAAAATAGCTCAAACGATTTGAATTAAACTAAGGAACTCGCTTTACAAACACAGGCTCAGAAAACGAAACATTGTGAATTACTAGAAGTTAATAAGGACTAGCCTGACAACTATTCGCTGTCGCGTATCAGTCCACAAAATATTGAAATAAAAGACATAACATAATATATGCGCCGATCCAGAATCGACCGGTGGCTGTCGGATGAACTGCTTCCGTTGAGCTCTCGCCTACTTCCGCTGCAGGCATTGTGAAGCCAACGTCCACATTCAGATCCTATTATGTCCGCCTTACCCCCCCCCCCCCCTCCCCCCCTCAGCCCCGCCGTCCGTCATCGCTATAATTTGCTCATCGTGCCTACTGCCTACTGATGATTTGTGCGGATGCCAGGCCGACAGTTGTGGTCACAATTCGGAAGCACAATCAGTGCTGAACAGAAACAATGGCGTGCATGATAACAATGCTCATACAAAGAGCTCAACGCTCAACTATTACCCCTGTGTTAGTCATCCCATTGTAATAACGCTGGAAGGCTGAATATAGTTTTATTTCCTTACTCAATGTCTGCTGTTACATGTATAATTCGGGAAAACAGGGCATTCAGTGGATCGATCATAGCCTGGCAAATGGCGGCGCCGACCTTGGGAAACTCGATAATGGCCCATAAGATATTACGTTACGCTACGGAGCTTGGGGTCGGTGCTGACTGCTGAATGCTGAGCTCACAGCTTAGCGTATAGATAGGTACTATGTAAACTTTCAGGTTCTAATTGGCTTCTACACTTGCTACACGACTGCCGGAGCGTATTGTTTTCAACTCTAATGTATGTATGGTTTTTTTTGTTGCACGGTTGGTTTAAGAGTGAACGGTATCGTTGTATTCCTCTCTCGATCCCGTGAGTGACATAGGATACATACATTTTACCCGATGCCCAAAAAATAAGGGTATTGTTATAATGTTTTCATGCAGTCGTGTTCTATTTGCATAATTTAAAGGTATTTGGAGGGACCCAGAAGGAAATAAGAACATCTCAGTAGTAAGGGTAGGTATCAATTTATCTGTCTGTGTGTCTGTCACCTACTGAGTTTACTTTGTACTCAGTACGTAAATATTGTTTGCATACTTTACGAATGTCTGTTGTTCTTGTTCTCTTTACACTTTGAAACCTTCAAAACTTTAGCCATTCATTTTTAGTTTTGTTTTAATGGTTCATAATCATCGTATCTATTGAAAAACGTAAATTGCTGGACAATTGCCTCCCCCAAGGATTTCCACAACGCGGTTCGCGTTGCCCGCATCCAGCGGCTTCCCATTTTAATCGTTATTACCATAACGATGCATACCCAAAAATATATTACAATTTAGTCTGGTTGCAGATGTATGTAGGTGGCGGTGGCGGGCGGAAGGAGCCAGCATCACGCAGTCGCGCGGCGCGGCGCCGTATCGATCGGTGACTCATAGCCTCAGCGCCCATTCATCCGCCACTCTCAATGAACCCCACCCCAGCCTTCCCCTCCGCCGCGCCGTCGTGTCCTCGCCACCAAGGACTTTCGCCCCCAGCTCCCAGCTCCGTGAATCAGATCCTTCATCCATTACGCCCACACAAAGCAGACCTTATCGACTGGAGGCTGAACTAAGTTTTAACTCCCCGTGGCCCCGGATTTCCGCCCACCGCTGCACGATTGCACGCTGGCCAAACACACGATGACACTATACTGTACGTTATAATCATAAAAAATCGGACGCAACGCCCTTTTGCATCAAATGAACGAGTCGCAGTATGCTATAGCATTCTTCAGTTATAGTTCTGCGGCGCCATCACATCGAAACAATACTTGAAAATCATGAAATAGTAAAATGTGTAATTTCAAGCGAATGTGGTAAAAAGAGAGACTGTTATAAATATGGAAGAGAAATTTTGAATAGTTAGGTGTGCGGTCCAAGCGCTGGGCTAGGGCGCACGGGCGCCGCAGGTGGCAGGGCCTTGGCCGCAGCCTCCTGCGCCGTTTATCAATAACCTTGTGCGATCTCGGGCTCGGCCGGGAGCCGGGAGCCGGGAGAGCCTCCGGTAGTTTTATGTCCTGACACTTACGTTACCAGCCAATTACGTTTGTGTTTTTTTTTGTGTTTTTTTTTATCTATTACTTCGAGTAGGTGCGCCCACTAAGTATACCTACTGAACTGTATAATAAGTACAATTATTGCCGGGAAAATTTAAACTCATACGGTACGCACTTACATCCTTACTAATATTATAAACTAGATTTTGCCAACGGCTTCGCTCGCGTGAACATAGTTTCTATGAATGTCTCCGAAGGTGCGCAGTGCGCGGAAAAAAGTAGTCTATATATTAATCCAGTTAAGTTTTTATAATTTGTTTATTTTTTTACCTAGTGTGTACAATAAAGAGTATTTATCTATCTTAATCCAGGTCATAATCTGTCTACCTACCAAATTTCAGTCAGATATGTTCAGTTGCTTTTAATAAAATAAAATAATGTAATTCTATTTTTTTAGCTCGTAGAACAGATGGCCGATGGGGCAGTAAAGTTCTCGAGTGGCGACCGCGCACCGGAAAACGTAGCGTAGGCAGGCCTCCCACGCGGTGGACCGATGACCTGGTGAAGGTCGCGGGAAGCCGATGGATGCGGGCAGCGCAGGACCGGTCGTCGTGGAAATCCTTGGGGGAGGCCTTTGTTCAGCAGTGGACGATTTGTGGCTGATATGATTTTTTTTACGGTTTGATATTCTTATTTTTATTTTGTTACATTAACATATTGATTTTCCTTGACATTGGCATTTTTTACTAAATCCGTAGATATCGTAATTACCTGGTAACCCTATAATTTATTTGAAATGTAACCCCCCCCCCCCTCATTGTATAAATAAATAGTCTGCCTGAAGGTGGTGTTCGAAACCGGTCGCTGACAAATTATAAATGGAGTTTTATTTGATTTATGTGGAGTTAGTGTAGATATATACCAATGTGTGTACTATTTTTTTGGTTAATATCTTTCCACATTGCAGCGGAACAATGGATTGTTGTGATTTCTTGCAGAGAGATAGTTGAGTAGGTGGGAAATGTTAATTTACTAGTTAGCATATCCTGACATATTATAGTTTTCAGGGAACTGGGGAAAACTCATTTCCACGTTTGGCGTCGCAACGGAGCATCGGATTGAAGTGGTTTTAAAAGTATTAACAGACGTTCGAATATGGTGCGGCCGAACCGACGGACCGGTACGGTGCGCTCGACACGCCGCACCACCGTACCGCACCAAAGACGGTCCAGTGCTTTCCGAACAGTGATCACGTCGGCATGCTTCCAACTTTATCCAAACAAGCTAAAATCGCGTAACTTGCGACATCCGTCGTAGATATTGCACCTATCGAAAAGAAGAGAAAAGACAGAAAAGAATAGGCAAAATTCTATTTAAAAAACAGAGAGTCGTACAGTCATATGCGACTTATAAAAGACCTTGATGATTAAAATTTTCGTATAACCCATCGCATGAGTTGATGTTTTGAGTTTTTTCCGTAATATTCACGGCTTGTAGGTCTAATGCCATTGAAAACGTGTGTCTCACTCGGAGGTAGAATTGCGACTAAAGCGCTGAACGGTGCGCGGTGCGGTGGTTCGGCCACACGACCGAACTTGGTGCGGAGTGCGGACCGCACCAAATCCTGTGGAAAAATCATCGAACCGAGCGCGTCGTCAATAATAATAATAATGTGCGCCGGACCGCTGAACATACCATCGAATATGGTCCGGAGCATACCAAGGTCACGGTGCGGAGCGCACCATATTCGAACGTCTGTTGAAGCTATTAGTATAAAATTGGTTGAGGGGGGGTGGGAAGTGGCACTCACTCTCAAAGACAATCATAAAAACGATGAACACGCGTGCGAAGCCGCGGGAAAATGCTAGTTTTAAGTAAAATGTAGACCTGGGAATCGAAAGCATCTTTACGTTAAAAGTGTACGTATGTTAGCAACACGATCATCTTTAATAGAGCTTAATCAAGCCTGTTGGGACAATTTGAGCCAATTTGTGTGGACGGCGCGGTGCGGTGCGGTGCGGTGGGCCAGTTACAAATACTTGTACGAGTGCAGATGAGCGGTGGGCGCGGCGATTCACTCCACTTAGCCACTTCACTCTACAGTCACGAGACTCCTTTTATACGTAAATTACAACCGCCTCCGTAGCTCAGAGACAAAGTTCACTGGCTTTACACATGACGTCGCGTGTTCGATTCCCGGCGGGGTCAATTGAAAGACTCGGTTTGGTTGGTGGTAGGGCATTTTCTAAGCCCGCCTGGCTAGCTACCACCATCTTATCTAAGTCTTGCCGCCAAATATCAATGTTGATATCATTGGTGTGTTCCGGCATGAAGATAAGATAGCCAGTTCTCCCCATTGCGTTGGGGAATCTTGGTAAGCCCGCTTCCATCTTCGGCAACATCGTCACTTACCACCAGGTAAGATGTTGTCAAGGGTTTACTAATTGTGAATAAAATAAAAAAAAGATCTACGTATTATATGTCTTTCAATAAACGCTTCAGCAACAAACATTTCAAGACCAAGTATAAAGGAAGACAGTGACAATAAGATGGTCATAAACTAGACAACAATCTTCTCCCGGTAGATAACAGAGTAAGTGCGGTAGAATGACGTGAAACGCACAAGTGAAAACAACCTGCCATGTGTTGCGAGCACGCCAAACCGATCGAGAACTTACAGATTACTTGAGAGCGTATCCGCAAAATCGTTTCCTGTACAAACTTAAAATTACTACTTCTTGAAATTAGAGTTGCTGCGAATATTCGCTATTCGCCATTTTTTTGGAGTTTACCTCCCTTAAGAGCCTCCAGGAGGCTCGCGTTTCCATACCAACGTAGTTCCGCTTTCATACAAAAACTTCATGCGGGATTAAATTCAAACTTTGCGAATATGTTAAGTAGACACATATCAATGTTTGTGATTAGTTTTCATCGTAGTAATTTAAAACATAACTAAACAAAGGCTTAAATTAGTTTTGTACTGAAAGTTTGAAACTGATCTTTTTTTTTCCGTTTTATATTAGTACATCGAAAACTAATTACAAACATCGATTTGTGTCTACTCAATATATTTGCAGCGTTTGGATTCAATCAAGTATGTAGTTTTTGTATTAAAGCTAACCTACGTTTGTATGGAAACTCGAGTCTCCTGGAGACCCTTAAGAATCGATTTTCATATATAATATGAAATAAATAAATAAATTTCATATATAAATCAGACGTTATGCGTTATGAGATAGTTGTATACCTAGTATAGTTATTAATACCCGTCTCCGCCGAAAAGAAGAGTTAAAAATTTTGTATGTATATAATATATGTACGTATGTTTGGATGTATGTATGTGCATGTGTGCCCATGTGTGTATCTGTGTTCACATGTGTTATATAATATAGTTATTAATTTTGTGCGCAACGTATCTTGTGCATCCCCCAACACATTCATTTAATTCAATTCAATTTATTTTTAGGTAAAGAAAATTACAAGTCAAAATAGTCAAATGTTATTAATATGCATATAAGGTTATATATCATCATCATCATGTCAGCTCATATACGTCCCCACCGAGGGGCTCGAGCCTACCCTGAATTAGGGCGATCGGGCCTTAGTCGACCACGCGGGCCCAGTGCGGGTTGGTCAACTTCACACACAACCTTCGAGTTTCTTCGCAAGTGTGTGCAGGTTTCCTCACGACGTTTTATCTTTTATCATAAGGCTATATTATAATCATTCGTAACCAGTCGTGCGTCGAAGCTGACACACACACTTTTTTTTTCGCCGAATATCGAATAATTGTGTCTATTATTCGCTATTCGACGAATAATTAACAGCTCATTAATTTGGATACAAAAACTACAGATTGTTTTGAAAAAATCAAACCATATTTTTATTTCTTACTAATTTATTAATGAACACGTACAACAACAAATTAAAATAAGTCCACAACGTATTATGTATTATCATATGAAGTAAAGAAAATAACTGAGTAATATTCAGAATCTATTAAAGGCAGATGGGAGTGCAGAAAAACCAAATTTTCTGCACGATCTGGGTTAAGTCAATTCCCTTTTTTTTCATACTCAAACCCAGCTTCTGAAAATAGCCTCTCCGAATATACAGAGCTCGCTGGAATGGTAAGGTATCGCTCAGCGAGTTTATTTAGATTGAGGTATTTGTTTGGATTGAGACTCAGGTTCATAACGCTTGGGGATTCCCTTACCCAAAAAAAGGGTTGACAGCACTGTATTAGAAAATATTTCAATTTTTATAATACTAATTTGAATATTAAGTACTTACATACATTTTGGTCTCAAAAATCATAAAACGGAAAAGAATTAATTATTTGAGAATCAATGTAAAGCATACTATTATAAATTATAATATACACTAGCTGTCCCGGCGAACTTCGTACCGCCTTACATTACATTGCCCTGCCCTACCCTACACTACCCTACACTACACTACACTACCCTACCCTACACTACTCTACACTACCCTACACTACACTACCCTACCCTACCCTACACTACCCTACCCTACCCTGTCCTATCTCTCAAGTTGGATCGAACTGCACATGGTGTGCGAATTTTATTATAATCGGTTAAGTGGTTTAGGAGTCCATTGAGGACAAACATTGTGACACGAGATTTATATATATTAAGAAGATAATACGTATACATATAATAATAATTTATATTTTAAAACCTAATATCATTAGATGTTCTATATAACTACTATCCTACGAATATTATAAACGCAAAAGTTTGTAAGAATGTATAGATGTATGTTTGTTACTCTTTCACGCAATAACTACTAAACGTATCTGGCTGAAATTTGGTAGGTAGACAGACTAGGACTTGGATTAACACAGACTTCTGTTTTCCACGCTCGCGAGCCGCTTGCGGCTCGCGCACTGCGCACCCTCGATAAGTCAGAAACGATGCCACGCGGGTGAATCCGCGGGAAACAATTTACATGGTAAGTATCGTTTTTGATGTCGAATAATTTAGGCGAATAATAACTATTCGCGGCAACTCTACTTGAAATTGGATGACCGGTTCTAATGAAACTTTATAAGCAATTCACAAAATTCTTGATTGTGGATAGATTACATTTTCAAAAAATACTTTTGCCACTAAATAATAGTGATTTAAGGTAAGATATAGTAATCTTTAAATTTCAAAATACTTTATTTTGAAAAAGATTAGCGAATTTTAAGATTACTGAGATTCATTCATATCAGCTCATATACGTCCCCACCGAGGGGCTCGAGCCTACCCTGAATTAGGGCGATCGGGCCCAGTGCGGGATGGTCGACTTCACACACAACCTGCGAGTTTCTTCGCAGGCGTGTGCAGGTTTCCTCACGATGTTTTCCTTCACCGTAAGACCGTCGGATAAACGTACATATGAAATCTAAATTCGAAATCACATTGTTACGTGGTAGGTTCAAACCACGACCTCCCGGACAGGAGGCGGCGGCCCTAGCCATTACGCCACCGACGCACTGAGATTACTGGGAAATAATTTTGTGAATACGTGAACACGAACAGCAACGTGAACCGCACGCGCGATGCTGTGTCATCAAATGGTGAGGTTGCCTTAGTAACATCGCCACCAGTAAATAAAAGCATGGCATTAGCGTTGCGCGTAATTGTAAAATAGACAAAAAGTGACCGTAATGTGACCTTTACTACGGAAGTTATATTTTGTGCTCTTAATCATTGTAGCGCGGTGATGATGATACATAAATAAAATGAAAATACAATGGCCAGCGTTTAGCCAATAATCAGCGGATCGGGCTGTTACATCAGCGGCGGCGGCGGCGGCGTGCAAAAACTGTCAATGCCAATGTTACGCCTCCTAATTAGCTACACCTACCTATCCACTCACGCCGCAGCTACTTCGATCCATTCAATTCAACATTTCATTGAGCTCCGCAGACTACGCAGTACGCAGGCAAATATTGTGGCGAATTCGACACCCAGTTGCTATAGAAAAGCGCGTTATCGTTTCCGTCCATTCTAGAACATGCGATTTAATACGATTCGCTTCCTTTTCCCATTCCGTTATCCTCAATGCAACGAGTTCGCCAGCCACCGCGCACCGCGCACCGCGCACCGCGCCACATGTGGACTATTTCCTGCAACACGTACCAGCATAATGCTAATCCCGAAGAGTTTACATTCAGTTGATTCAGTGCGGCGCCGCGCCGCTTGTTGGCTACTGGCTACATCCATCCTGTTATTCGCACGCACGATGCAAAACGCACGACGCACGTGCTATTTGTAAGTGTACGTTAATCATCGATAGACTATCACTAGGATCGATAGAAAATGGCTATCGATACTATCGATAGATTTTAAAACAATCGATCGATTGTGTACTGAAAGAATTAGCGATGCTCTATCTCTGTATTCCAGCATCTTTCATACCTTCGGAACGGATCTTTTCGAAGGCCGGACAAATTTTAAACGAACGCAGAAATAGGTTAAAAGAAAAGAGATTCAACGAATTGTTGTATATAAAACAAAATAGCTTCTATTTTGATGATTGATTTGTGTCTAATTGTGATTTTAATTATGATGAATGCTGCTTTTTGATTGTTATTTCGAATATCTATTTTCTTCTCCGTTTCGTGTAAAATTTGTTATTTTATTGATGTTACGCTAACCCAACATTTTTATTAAACTATCGATACTATTGGATTACCTAACTATCGATGTTTAACGTACACTATGTTATACACGAGCGAGCGAGCGCATCAGGCACCATAAGTGGTGGTGAATGGTGACTGGTGGGCCCGCCTCGGCAGCTTCTGCAGACGGTCCAGATCCAGACGGAAATAGCGGTGGCTCTATTTGATACTTCAATAGTACCATTCAACTTTAAAATTAAGACGATTGTGTATGGTACACAATATGCGAGCTACAGAACAGCAGAGTTGTACAACTTAAATAGATATCACCGGAACATATTTTTAGGGTTCCGTATCCAAAGGGTGCCAACGTGACCCTACTTATTTAGCCTCCGCTGTCCGTCTGTCTGTCAGCTGTGTGTCAGACAGTTCAAAATTTTCAGTGTGTATTGCTATTGTGACAAAAAATATAAAAAATTAAGCCCACCCCTCCCAAGACACGTGTTTTTTTCCTATACGATGGAGCCATTCGTATGCAAGTCTAACTCGCACTTAATCGACTTTTTAAAAGGACGAACCGTTTTTAAGGTTCCGTAAACCTAAAGGGTAGGTTGTCACCCCCGGGCCCCGGTGACAGTGCTAGAGGGGACGGCTAGGAACAATGGCGCCCTGTTACCAAGCCTTCGCTGTACGAGTATGTCGCTGTGTCTGTCCGTCTGTCAGTCTTTCATAAACCATAATAAATTAGGTAGACAGTTGAAATTTTCACAGTGTGTATTTCTTTTGCTGCTATAACAAAAAAAGGGGCCCACCCATGATTGAAGAAACGTGAAGAAACTAGTGACATCTTGTACGATGGCACGGAACCCTTCGAGTGCGACTCTGACTCGTACTTGGTCGGTTTTTCTTTACTTTTTAAGAAATGGAGTCGGAATCTTATCTGTGTACAACAACGCTTTCCTGATCCAACTTATAGGACCAGTAATCGTCGCGTCGTGATACATTTCCGTGGCAACTGTGTGCTAGCGTCAGGCAGGATAGCATGAAAAGTATCTTCTTCCTTCCAGAAACGAACCCGAGCATAATACGCTCCTCTTTGATCGCCCGGTTTTTTCTCTATATCGGAGTTACGACTTCTGGAACGGGTTCAAAGCTCTATCTGGAATTAAAGCAGGTTCTGTCCATGTCTGTCTGGCTGTTATGTTTCTTTATGTGCACAGCCTCTTTTGTCTCTCTCCCGTCCAGCACATGTGTACAGTTTTTGTAATCTCCATTGTAGTCATGTAATCGATTATTACCTAAATGTATTTACATAATAATACCTGCTTGTCTGGTAGTGTTGTTAACAGCTAGGGCATGCACCCGGGTTTACCCGGTTCTCAAAAACCCGGGAAAACCCGGGTTTTTTGATGATCTTGAGAACCGGTTCTGAATAATATGAAACCCGGTTCTCCCGGTTCCGACTAAAATATTAAAATGTAAAGTATTATTTATATTTTACTGCGTTATTTTAACAAATTTATTCTATCTGGCAAAGTCGGACTAGCGTGCATCGCGAATTTTCGCGCCACGCCGCCCAAGCCTCACGCGTGGCTCTGATTGGTTGTCTTGTCGTCAGATTATAATAATAATTTAATAATTATATAATAATTCCTGAAATTACAAATCCGCCTAGTAAAAAAAACCTAAATTAACGCAATATTTCGAATCAGCAGAAAATCCCTCACTGGAAACCAGATTATCACGAATTATATCATTAGATGGTATAGCCTTCCGCACACTGACGAACTCCAAAGATATTAGAGTAAGTTTTTGAAAAAGCTGGATACAAGATACCTAAGTCTGCAAACACTATTAGGAAGATAGTTATTAAACATAGTGAAGCTAAAAAACAAGAACTTAAGAAGGAAATAGAAAAAATATTGCTTGAAAGGGAAATGTTTGCTGTTTCATACGATGAATGGACCTCAAATAGAAATAAAAGATATTTGAGCTTAAATCTTCATTCTGCGGCGTTAAGTGGACCCTTCAAATTTAAAAATCTAGGCCTCGTTCGTGTTCATGGTTCTTTACTAGCATAAAAATGCATGGAATATCTTTGGAAAAAGACATCGTTGGACACACCACTGATGGTTGTAGCTTAATGGTAAAAGTCGTAAAGCAGCTTACATAAACTCTGTATAGCCCACGCTATCCAATTGGCTCTGCAAGATGTGTTTTATAAAAAAAGTACAGAGGAACCAGCGGAAAAAGCGGAAATTTTTGACGTCGTAAACATTGGACATCAGCTCGTTAGTGACGATGAAGACATACCGTTATCTGAATTTGCCAGCTTGCAGCAACGAGAAGACTACGAGAACTCAGATAATAATGACAATATTTTCGGAAGTGAACCTGCAGACAGCTGTGGCGTTGAATTTATTACTGAAACGAGAGATCCTGAAACAGAAAGAAATTGCCATCAAATTTCAGATACTACGATTTGCTATCAAAAGTCAGAAAAGTGGTCAAGATATTCAAAAACTCACCTACAAAAAATTACGACATATTACAAAACTACGTAGTTTCTGAGTATGATAAAGAAGATCCTTTGGTGTTAGACTCAAAGACGAGGTGGAGCAGTATGTCTGATGTTAGCTCCATTCATAAAACTGAAAACCTGTTTAACCAAAGCACTGCTAGATCTCAAGTTGAATATTAATTTTAGTCAAGATGAATGGAACACATTGGATGTAGATGTACACATGTAGCTCACATGAAATACTGGACATAATAAAAACAATCGTAGAAAGCTTATGTCGCCGAGACGCTTCATTGTTAACTGCAGATATTGCAATAAAGTACGCCTTAAATAAACTGCTTGCAATAAATACTTCCTTGAGCAGAAAAATGTCCCGTGCATTGAAAAACAGATATTCCAAACGGAGAATGATCGAAGCAGCCACGCTTCATTACCTCACTAATCCAGATCAATATTTTGATGAACTCCCAAATGAAGATTTGGAAGCGTTCCCTCGGCCAACGTGGGATGAAATGTGCGCAGGAATTGTCAAACTGTTGCAGAAATCTTCCAGAGTAAATGAGAAAATTCAGGAACAAGACAAACAATAGGATAATAGTGAGGCGGAAAACATTCCAGTTGCATCAAAAAAAGAGGAGCTTGATAGTGAAATACAAAAGGCCGTCAGAATTCAAAACCGTAGCAGACAGAGACACGAACAAGACTTATTCACAACGATCAAAATAGAAATGACCTTATTCGAAAATAGCGGTAATCGAGGGTAAAACCTTACTTTAGCCTATAAATATTTTACAGCTATTCCACCAACGAGTGTAGAGCCGGAGAGAATTTTCTCATCTGCAGGTGTTATCTGCAATCGCTTACGCACTTCTTTAAGCGACCGCTCCTTAGTTGCTATAAGTTTCCTACGGTCGTATTACCAAGAAAAAAATGAGGCTACGAAAATGATTTGATTTATGTTTTGATAAGCAGAAATGTTTTTATTAGATTTAAGCAATTCACAAATTGTCGTGAATTTGAAAAGCTGTTGATTTTATTTTATGTTTCACTTAATGTCATGTTTTTATTTTAGAGATCTTTTTTGTTTTGCAGTTATTTAATTAATAGGTTTAAGTTGATCTCAGAGGTTAGAAATAATATAGTTAGCTTAGGCAAATACATTTGGTTATAACCAAGAAAAAATGAAGCTTTTGATTATATTTAATGTTTTATTTAAGTATTCATAGTTCTTTTTTGTTTTGCAGTTTGTAGTTATTGAATAACTTTTAAGCTTATATGTGAAATGATACCAAGGTAGTTACTGAGCTGAGTTTGTTTCAAATAATTTAATAATGTTGATTTTATAAGACTGATAAATAAAGAAAAGTATTATGATTAATATTTTATTTATTAATTAATTTATAACCATTTTCTGCACACAAAACAATACAAAAACACAAGGCACGTAAAATAAAAGACACATCAGGTACTTTTACAGTTACTTTTGTTTTATTTCGTATTTTTTCCGTGGTATTATAAAAGAACCGGGTAGAACCGGGTTACCCGGTTCTGAGCTCGATTTGGAACCGGGTTTCAGAAACTTGGAACCGGAATCGGTTCTGCATGCCCTATTAACAGCCCATAAAATGAGACAAGAGTCGGAAACGCGAGCGGGGGAGGCGCGGGGCGCGGGCGGCGCGATCGTAATCTACCGTCCCGCATTGAGGAGCACAATGAGTAGCCGACTTCCTCTCCCACGTTTGACGCAACGGATGCCTCTACTACCGACCTCCGGCAAACGTCTTCAACACTCCAATTCGATCCGATTAAATAATATATCATTTTGTAGCACAGCGCAACACTTGACAACATAAATTTTACCTAAAATTCTGAAAGATACTTTGATAAAGTTTTCCCTCCCGTCAATACTTAAAGCACAGTTTAATATAATAGTTACTTGGTGAAGCACAGATTAATATAATAGCTATACCTAAAAAAATCACAATGTACAAACTTAGTAGGGATTTGTTTGACAATGGTGTCGATTCGGTGTAACACGATTTAACTTATTTGACAGGACTAAACTAAATTTAAGCATTCTATCCTTGTCTTTTCGATACAGAAAGTAAAAGACAGAATGCGTAAATTTAGTTTAATCCTGTCAAATAAGTTAAGTCGTGTAACACCGAATCGACACCAGTTTCAAACGTCAATTCTATAGTACTTTTGTTTACGTTTTGCTTTTTTTTAATGGTAAGTGGATATGTATATGTATACCTACATATGTATACATGGTACGGAACCCTATACGACAATTTAACTGAAAGGTTGCATCGCATCGTCCGCGCTGTGCGCGTCGTCCACACGACAATATGCCATCCAGCACCATATCAAAAGTCAACCGAAAAACGTCCACTGCCGGACAAAGGCCTCCCCAAGGATCTCCACGACGACCGGTCCTGCGCTGCCCGCATCAAGCGGCTTCCCGCGACCTTCAAAAAGACATGCAAAAAGAACGGCGGTTCAAGAAAGCATAGTAAAGGCTTATAATGTTTCAAATAAGAAATTTGGAAAACTGTAAGTCAACAAATAAAGTTAGATCATTAGTTACACAAAACATTTGCCTGAAAATGGAAAATAAATTAATCAGTAACCCAGATAAAGTATGTGATATTTTTGCAGAACAATTTAGTAGTACCTTGAAAATTGATTTAAGTGACGTACAGGAAGCGAAAAACTTTCTTGAATTGGGAATAAAAAGAGTAGAAAATGAAATGTGCCTTGATCCAACTACACCTAAAGAAATAGTGAAAATTGTGGGAAACATGAAGGCAAAAACTTCTTGTGGTTATGATGAAATACCGGTAACAGTAATAAAAGCAAACCTGGAAATTCTTGCAGAACCACTCTCGTTTCTATAACAATTGTTTAGAAGAAGGTTTATTTCCTGAGCACTTGAAACTTGCCAAAGTGATCCCCATATATAAAAAAGGCGCTGTAACTGACCCGAAAAATAATAGACCAATTTGTTTATTATTATTACCAACACTGGGAAATTTTTTTGAAAGAATTATAAAGGAACGACTACTACGGCATCTAAACTTTTATCAAATTTTAAACAAATGCCAATTTCGCCATCAGAAAAGTGTTCGAACTACAGATGCAATAGACTGTCAATGATTTATTGTTAAAGCTGAATGATAAATTTGAAGTGGCAGGCCTGTTCCTAGATCTGAGCTCTGCTTTTGATATGATTAATCAAAGACTACTTGTTACAAAATTAGATCATTATGGGGTCAGGGGCAAAACTTTAGAGTTGATAAAAACTTACCTACAATATCGAAAGATGGTTGTAGAACTTAAATCAACTGACGATGATTGAATTTTGTTAACATAAACAGAGGCGTACCCCGCAAGGATCCATATTGGGTTCAATATTTTTTATATCATTCATTAATGACATGATTACACATATGCATAACTGTCTGGCTGATAACACGAGATTGGTGGTATTTGCTGATGATACAAATGCAGTTTTATCTGCCAATGACTTGACAAGCTTCAATGACAAGGTATATCACTCCATCACTGCAATACATGGTTTGAAACAAACGGCCTTAAAGTAAATGCGACCAAAATTAATTAATTATGTTTCAATCAACTTCTAGAAACAAGGATATATTAGAAGTTTGCTTTAATAGAAACAAATTAGAAATGGTAAAAAATGCAGTTCCTAGGAGTACATATAAATGCTGATTTAAACCTGGAAACATGAACTAGCGAATATAGAGAGTGCTCGCAGTTACGCCTTGAGAAGCTTACTTGATGAACTTAACATTGAACACCTGAAGACAGTTTATTATGCCCTTATAGAGTCAAAACTGAGATATAGATAGCATTCAGTTGTGGGGCAACAGTTACAAGTACAATGTACACAAAAACTTTAAAGTTAAGCGTGCCATTAGAACTATGGATGGATGGATTCTTGTAAAGAACATAAGAAATTGGGGATCCTGACAGTTCCTAGTCTTTACATCATGGTAGGACATACTTAGTCAGCTTGCCAAAAACATATGTGAGATTGAAAGTGTACAAGAAAGACAATTAAGGGAACAAACGAGAAGGCAAGACCTAAAAAATCAGATACAACCAACACTGGAAGTTGTTAAGCATGGCTCACACTATCAGGCAGTAAGACTGTTTAACAGGTTGCCAGATGATATAAAAAACTTAATATACACTAGACATTTTCGACCCAAACTGAAGTCTTTTGTTACTAAAAAAACTACTATAGTGTGGGCGATTATCTAAATTAGTTGACAAAAGTTGTAAAATAATTTTGTTAAGACTGACATTATATTGCATTCAGACTTCATTTGCATACAACAATGTTGTCATAATGTAATAATAATAAATTCTTGACATGTAGTTATTTTTGGTGTGTGTTTATCTAAGGTAAGGAAAAGATTTGTTTCAATATTTTTATTGTAATTATTTTGATTATGTAGGTTATTTTTATTTTATACTAGCTGTTTCTCGCGGCTTCACCCGCGTGGACAACGTTTCTATGACTTTCCGAGGGTGCGCAGTGCGCGAGCCGCAAGCGGCTCGCGAGCGTGGTAAAAAGTAGCCTATGTCTGAATCCAGGTCCTAATCTCTCTACCTACCAAATTTCAGCCAAATCCGTTCAGTAGTTTTTGCGGGAAAGCGTAACAGACAGACAGAGTTACTTTCACATTTATAATATTATATTATATTATATTATATATTATCTTAATATATATAAATCTCGTGTCACAATGTTTGTCCTCAATGGACTCCTAAACCACTTAACCGGTTATAATAAAATTCGCACACCATGTGCAGTTCGATCCAACTTGAGAGATAGGATAGTTTAAATCTCAAATTATAGGGTAGGGTAGGGTAGTGTAGGGTAGGGTAGGGTAGGGTAGGGTAGGGTAGTGTAGGGTAGGGTAGTGTAGGGTAGTGTAATGTATGTAGGGTAGGGTAGTGTAGGGTAGTATAGTGTAGGGTAGTGTAGTGTAGGGTAGGGTATGTAGGGTAGGGTAGGGTAGGGTAGTGTAGTGTAGTGTAGGGTAGGGTAGGGTAGGGCAGTTTAATGTAATGTAAGGCGGTACGAAGTTCGCCGGGACAGCTAGTATATTATATATTATATTAGTAGGGAGGGATTTATGTCTACTTCGTTTTTATATAACTTTGACATGATATAAGTACCTAATGGATTCTTGATGTGTATCTATTTTTGGTATGCGTTTGTTAATTGACGTAAGGAAATTATTTGTTTTAATTTTTTATTTTATTCTAATTCGATGAGGTTATTTTAATTTTACAATTATAAAATTTGTCAACGCAACGTATGTTGCTTAGAAATAAATGAACTTGAACATCGCAACGCTGGACTTGTGCGCGGGGGCGTTACCTTGGAGAAAAAAAAACTAGCAAGTTTGCCACGCCGTGTCCTGCGTAATTGCGTATCTCCTCGCGCAACTTTGTTATTTGTCTTGCGTACAGAGTCCCCGTAGTCAACTAATATATATACTTTGCCGTAATGGTGGCTCCATGATTAGGGTAATCGATCATTACCATGCCTTGGCTGTCCCAAAAAAGAGAGCCCATGATCTTACCGGCGCATGAACATGGAGGAGCATGAACGCCGTAGTAATTTTTTTCAAGCAGAAATATTTTATTACTGTGCGAACTTCAATTTATCCATTTTAAAGAACACAAATTACTTCTATTTTTAAAAAACAAAAGAGAATTGATTGCTTAATTTTATTATTATCATATCAAATGTCTGGGCTATACCTGCCAGAATTTTTTTTTCTTTCCAAAGGGGAATGTATCGCATTATCACTATTTAATGAACAACCCTCGTAGATTACGAATTTGCTTGCCATGGCAACTTACTTAAATACTGTGGTTGGGTAACAGATAGTAACCAACTTACTCAATGGAATGAAAGGTATGAATGTGGGAATTCAAATACAAAGCCACACTTAACCATCATAACGAAGTATGTGCATTTAAAAGTGTATGTAAAAGTGGCTTCATAGCTAGGGATTTTACTTTGCACTTTACGACCAAGGAATGCCACTATGCACGAGTGTTCTTTGGACTTTTGAGATTAAATTAGACCAGTAGCCCTGACCTCCCCCTTACGCCACAAATCTTGATTTTTTTCAAATTATGGGAAAACGGAACTTACAAGTTAGAAGCAAACTGTCAAAGACAAAATTAATCAACATTTAATTATGTAAACACACTTATTAAATTTACATCCATACTATATACATAATATTTTCCCGAAAAAATCATAGACAATTCCTCACTCAATGACTTTTAGATACTTCTATCCAAATCTGTGTCCCCAGTATTATTAATTGGGTAAATTATGTCTTTAATGTTTTTGGGGTGAATGTTTGTATGTCTGATATTTATCTGAGCCTATAGCCTTATGGGCTTGATGGATTTTGGAGAGTTAGGTGTCGTTAGATTTGTTTTGATCCCCTAAGTGTTAAATAGTGTGCAGTTTAGTGGTTTAATGTTTAATTAAATTGGATAGGTTGTTAGTAACTTTGGCATTGTGATTTTTGGTTTCCTAGTTATATGAGCTGTAAAGGCTTTTATAAAAAAAATGGTGTGTGTGTGTGTGTGTGTGTATGTGGTCTTGGAACTACCATAATGCATGTGTGGTGAATATTTGCTTTGAATGCCTAGGAGACTGCAAAAATGGTTATAACCTTGTCATAACTATATCTATGTGTTCGAATGACAAATGGGAGATCTTTAGAAAAACCAAGGTAAGTGATAAAACTCACAGAATTGCTAAGCTTTAGTGGCAGTAGGCGGGACACATAAGTCATAAAACAGTAATTGTGGAAATCCTTGTGGTAGCTTTTGTCCAGCAGAGGATGTGTTTCGGCTGATATAATGATTATTTTAATTTAAAAGTACATATAAATGGCTGACATGAAAAAGAGCATAATCTCTTAAAGGATGTAAAAGATTACGAAAAGTACAAATTAGGCTGGGATAACAATATGATAATTTTGAGTCAAAACTTTTTTTTTGTATATTCTCATATTTTTTATTACTAAACATAACTATCAACAATTACATAGTTTATGCAGTTTTGAAACTGGTAGGGGGATCAAAACTTTGATGTTTAGCAATAAATGACAAAAAGCTCTACATCACGTTTTTGGGATTTAAGCTAGCCAATGAAAGTGTAATGGTGATGAGTGATGACAAGACAAGGGGCAAATAACGACTAGTTTTTTGAACTTTACAAAAAATATCATAGCAAACGTAGCTAGACAGGATAAATGGTTTGAAATTGAATTGAAAAAAACTACACGAATTAACTAAAAAATAAAAAAACCCGACTGCATTAAAATTTACCCTTTTTTTGGACAGTTGGGTAAATGTATCCGGTCCTGTCACTCACGGGATTAAGACGAATCTAACGACACCTCACACTCCAAAATCTATCATGCCATTTAGCCTACAGAGCGTGCCAAAGATATTTACATACATACACTCCAATAACATAACCCTCCTTCTGGCGCAGTTGGGTAAAAATAAACTCAATTATAGTAAAATTAGAAAGTTTAATTGAATAGTTTAGTTAAATGATACATTATCCACATATGTGTGTGCTTTTAAAACAACAGCTCTTTATTTATGTTTGTTAGGAACAGCTCTCTATTTTTCTTCTCTGGTTTCATGAAGGAAGAAAGAACTGAATAATGTTTGTTTTCCATTAAGTCCCTGCATATAAAGTGAACCACATAGAATATCAATGTCTCATAGTACTGGGATGCAGTCCTTAAAGTAAGACCAAGACAGGAAGCTGAGTCATAGTGAAGCATTATTTATTTATTATGGTATACTATGAATATACTGTCCATTCAAAATTAGGGAAACTACCTACTTGACAGATGTCGGGACCTCAATTTCATGAATCTATCTATGAGCAAAGACTAGTTTGAAGTAGACTCTGTGTATATAAACCTAGTGATAGGGTTAAATGACATATAGTCATATGTAATTAAAATAAAACCTCATAGGTGATCATTCTCCTCAAGAAACTGAACAAATAATGATAATATGATGTCCTCCATGATGTATCCAATGACGGCGACCTTGGCTTTACCTCATCATGATATTTACCCTTGCATATACTATGTCAATAAAATCGGAGTAAATTCAAAATACCTGATGATATTCAATGAAACTGTATAAAAAATATGTGATTTCTATTTTCATAACATTAAAGATAGAAACTCAATGTTGACAGTATTGATGTGTTCGGGATGAAGATAGGCATGAAGGCATGAAGATAGCCAGTTCACCATTGTGTTGGAGAATATTGGTAAACATGATTCCATCTTCTACATCATAGTTACTTACGATCAGGTGAGATGATGCCAAGGGCTAATTGTGGATTAAAAAAAAGTTAAATTGCATAAAAATTTGAAATCAAAGAAAAATTCTGTAGATTTATTTATAAACTTGATCTTAATATGATTTTATCTTTTACTAGACTTGGAAACAAGCTTAGTATTTTATTTCAAACCCTAACCAAACTTTGAAATTCCATGGCCTCATGATTATCAAGTATCATAAATTGTGGCACAGAATGTCTGGTTAAAAATTCAACTGCAAGTTTGGAACTTTAGCAAGCAGCAATGAATTTTGAGATACTTTATAGTGTTTAAGGGCTGGCCAATGAATCTCTGAACATCTCACAAACTTTGTTAGAGCTGCACATGTACATTCTCATGATGCATACCTAAAAAGCAGAGTTGTGGTATGCTCCGACTGTACCCTTACATACAAAACATAGGATGCGCTTAGAGCTAATTACATTAATTAGTAGAGTTCAACAGCATGTTATAAGATTTCAACTAGCTGAAGTTTGCAGTGACAAAAAGTATGGTGGTTCCCATTTCTTATAATATCTTTATACATATAAGCCTGCCATACCAGGGACCAGGCCCCACCCGTCTATCTCTAGCATTGTTAATTGTGTGCCACACAAAAAATAAAACAGAACAAGTCCATTGGCAGCATTAATGGAGCTATTCTGGTGGAGCCAAGTGAAGTCCATAGTGGTCAGTGAGCAGCCACTGTCAATCTAGTGGGTTGCGAATCATCACTTTCAATAGAATCAGAGATTACTATAGATTGAGAGTTTTACTGAGACCTTTTTGAAGTCATATGTTCGGAAAGTCAGAATGTTAAGAGGTAGGTAGGTAGTCTGCTGGAGTCTCATCTCACCTTCGAGGATGACGACGTGCACGGCGTCCTGCTTGAGGCGCTTGAGCAGCACGGCGTGCACCGAGTCGGAGTCGCGCGCGCCGTCACCGTACAGCACGAAGCAGCCGCGTGCGCGGCAGTGCGCGATGCGCGCCTTTAGCTCCTTGCACTGCACCGTCGACGCCAGCTCAATCTTCCCCGCAGATAGCCGCCGCAGCATTATACTCGGAATGCTAAAATTCACAGCCGACCGAATGTGACACACAGAATACTCGTTCGACCCCCGGCAGTCTATCAGTATCATGTCGCGCTCGTCAGAGCGCAACTTAGCCAGGAGCCACTCCTTCGACACCAGCTCGCACTCGCCCTCTGAGTCGGTTGGCATCTTGTGCTGTTCACGACGTTCCCTTGTTTACACGAGCTCCGTGCCTTTCCGAGTCGCCTGTTGCATTTAGTGCACGACAACAAGATTTGGGCGCGTCGTTGTGTTCGTACACTCGAGCATTGTTTATAACACCAATATTTTTATTACCCTAATTACAGCAAAAAAGCCATTTTACACTACACTGATCTAAACTGCGATAAACGGGGCGGAAGTGTATGGGGGCGGCGCTAAACGACAAAGGCAACGCAACACAAAACTCAAAACAACACACACAACCAACAACATGCAAAACGCGAACGAGAATTGAATTGAACGAATGAAATGCAACTGACTTTACTGAGTGACTGGACTGAGTTGATCTGTGGAGTTGATATGTAGTGAACGGTGAACTGCTGCTGAACGCTGAACGTGTGCTGAACCAAAGCCACAGACCAAAGCAGAAAGAGAAGAGGTAGTTATGTGTCGTTACGAATTTTTTATTGTAACGAAACCGTTTTGCGTTATCTAATAACGTTATCAAAACTATCTATTTTTCATAACTATCATTTCCACAACGATGCGTTCTTTATCAGGCTTAGGTCTGTCTGTTTATGAAAAGAAAAATAACGTTGAAATTATAAATTAATTGTTAAAAGAAAAAAGGCTAAAAATAAGTATACCTATGACACAAACAGTCGTACGTATCGCAATTACCTAAGATACCACGAATGACTCGATATATCAGATTGGGTTTATTAGATCATAATCAGTCATTTGGGTGATTATGGCAAATCTAGAGCTAATATATGCAATCAAAACTCTGACCAGTAATGGAAGGAGTGCATTTATTAGATCAAAACCAATCGGCGGTAGGCGTTGAGTCTTAAGATTTGGTTTAATGTATCTAGATGACTATTGCTGATCGCAAATTTCAATACCAGCGATGCATCCTTGAAATGTCTGCCCTATCAACTATGATGGTAGTATTTTGACTACCATGGTTTTCACAGGTAAACGGGGAATCAGGGTTCGCGTTTTGGAGAGGCAGCCTGAGAAACTGCTACCATTTTTAAGATGAATGGCATGCGCACAATCAAACGCTCCCGGTAAGGCTAGGTAGTATTTCTTAATGCAAATTTAAGAATGAGAAAGATACAAGATCAATTTTTAACCAAGATTAAGGAGGACTTCCGCAGGTTGTCTTCCTTTATTTTATAGAAGACAAGTCGAAAGGTACACTCGATGCAAAATTTCAAGTCTCTTTTTTTTTTTTTTTTTTTATTCCATACAATATTTTACAATTGTGTCGGAAATTTACAAAATAAAAAGGTTATGAAAACAAGAGAAAAAAAATACAATCACACTAATTAAATTATTACTTACACTTCGTTAAAGTTCAAAATAGTCTAAATTAAATGCATTCTTAAAAATTTATTTATGATGCTAATTCATGATTCTAAATAAATATATTATTGCGTCTACTTATCCCTACAGTTTATAAACTCGTCTATACTATAGAAACACCTCTCCAACAAAAAAGCCTTAAGCTGTGTCCTGAATTGTTTATGATCATGTATCACTTTAAATTCGTTTGACAGACTATTAAATAACCTAACTGCTTGATACCTTACACTGTGCGCTGCCACATTTAATTTTGGATTAATCGCATAAGGTAAGTCGGTCCTACGGGTTTTTTCTCTTTCGGTTCTTTCATTAGTCTCTAGTTCTTTCATCTCTAAGTCATCTGGAAGTGGTTTGATGAGTAAGTGAGTGAAGTTGTGATTTTTAGACGTCCATATATTATACGATCAAACCAAATCAAAAATATTATTTTAAATAGGTGTTTACACACACTTTTAAATGTTAAAAAAACTTATTGTCTATTCCAAATAATGTCATGATTATAGTCTCAGGTAGTGGTATTTGTTATAGAATCAACATGTATTTCTTTGTCATTTACATAATCTATTATTTTAGGATATGCTCTAAATCACAAGCATTTTTTGACGTGAGTCTTGAATTTATTCTCTGACCAACTAGTTACATTTTCTGGAATTTTATTGTATAATCTAATACACTGCTCTGAAAATGACTTTTTTACTCAGTCTCGAATAGGCTATATCTATTTTATTTACATTTTTTAAATTCAAGTTATGCCTGTCACTGTTTTCAGGAAATAAATGCAAATTCTTACAAAGTTACATGATGTTTTCATATATGAATTGACTAGCAACAGTTAAAATATTTATTTCTTTGAACTTATTCTGTAACAAGTCACGATGAAAATAGTTTCTATATCAGGCGTATACCCCCACAGTAAGATACCATAAGACATTATACTATGGAAGTAACTAAAATACACTACTCTCGCAGTACATATATCCGTTAACTGTCTTATTTTCTTAACGGCATAAATAGCTAAACTAAGCCCTTCCGCTAAAGTTTCAATGTGTGATCCCCATTGAAATAAAACATCCAAAGTTATATCAAGGAACACCGTAGTATTTACACTATTATTGATCTTTTTTACATTTGACAAACTAAATTTTATAAATTTTGTTTTGTTACCACTTAATAATAAGTTGTTCACAGTGAACCAGTTCAGTATTTTTGAAAGAGTGTTGTTTACTTCGTTAGTTTCGTTTTATATCCTATTCACTTTCAAAATAAGAGAAGTATCTTCCGCAAACAACACAATATTTGACAGATATTATAAGAGGCAAATCATTTACATTGTTCACGCCACCATTCGACACCATAGGGCCTAAACCAAGATGCGTGCTGGGCCCGTGAGTTGCGTATATTAAGTCCTTGGTGGCTGGCGTAAACTCGGCCGCAGTTCGCGACACTGGAGGCGGTTTCAGTACTTAATACTGCTAGCTGTGGCAGGATTTACCATAACTCGAAAAAGCTAGGCCCCTTAACGCAGTTTTCCGGTGACACAAATGTGCACTATCTAAAAAGGACACTCGAACGTTGGGAGGTTGATGTACAGCCTTAAATACTGAAATAGTGTTAGTACCTAACTACAGACCCCGAGGGCCGACACGAGTAGGTTAAATATATACTACTTATAAACTAATCAAATAACTAACGCGGAACCCTAAAAATGGTTACGGTAGATAAGGATACTAGCTTGTGGTCGTCGTTGGTGGCTATAAGTAGGTATATGTTTATGTATGTGTAATGTGCGTAAGTAATGACTGTGATGAAAAGCCACCTGACCATCCATTCTATTCCATTGTCGCCGCAAGGTCCAACAGGTGCGCACCGGGCCGCTTGGCGAATTCACGCTCGGTCACTCGTACAGTCACTTGCACGTAGGTACAAATTACATAAGGTTCAACAATTTCACGTTAGTCTACGTCCGTTGTTGGCGCAATCCTAATTATAGTCTTTCAATGCGATCAGCTGTTAATACTGACACGATTCGCAGTTAAATACAGTTCGATAAAAACACAAACGCGTAGAGCATACAATACCTATATTGTTGACTTCTAAATAGGTACTAACGCTGGAAACCCACTCCGCAGTTTTACTACACTCTAAATCGCAAAATTATAGCTCCTAGTAGTATATGTTCATATTACGACGCCTGTAATTCACTTAAATGCTTAGTGACGGTAGGTTCACGATAAAAATTATTACTCTTTCGTTCATCTCATAATCTCGTTTTCACTAGACGAGCGATTATGTGACACACCTACTGGTGTCTACGAAGTCCCGGGTCTGCGGTTTGGCCACGCTTACTAAAGACCCACAAACTGGTAAGCCCCACGGGTATGGCCCGCGTCCGTCGGGCATATGAGGTCAGGCCTCGCTACGCACGCGTCTTGCGACGAATGGCTCAATATTGTCACTGCTGGGCGCGGCGATAAATTGATGAGGCTAACTCTCTATGTATATACATTATTGCTAGACCAGTGAGGCGCTCTTATCCGGTTCGGTTAAACAGGTAGCTCTTTACTTCAACCTCTTCAAAGTTAAAAAAAACTTATTTCGGCAGTTGCCGTTGATGTTGCTGTTGAAATGTCTGCGATTTTTTGAAAAACTGTAGATTAATATAACTTTTATTGTGTTGCGTTGCGGATATTTGAATAAATTTATCCACTTTACTGATTATTTCTTAATCTTGCGCTCTTTACGTAAGAAAGGCATCGATTCCTAAAGGGGAGGGGGTTTGGGTTGAGCCCCCTAATCCCCTCATTTTAGGTGGATGGTACACTTGAACAATTTTAACGAAGTGCCTCTAACTATTATCCTAATTTTCTTTGCTAACGATACTTGAAAAAAATAACAAATCTAATCCGAAATTGTCGATAATATTGCGTCCAGTTGCGTGAAATTTATTTTTATTTTGAAATATTTCATATATCAAAGTTATTTTTTATGAAACAGTAAAAGTTTGATTTTATATGTTTGAAATAGAGTAAACCAATGTCTTGTAGCCCCATCTATCAATGAATTTTAAAAAATAAAATCCTTAACATTTTCTTATACAAAGCAAAATTTTCTAAGTGAAAAGCCCCGCTTTGAATCTTGTTGCAATGTCTCGATAGATGGCGCATTAAGATAATTTTAATTATAATAATTTTGATAAATATTACACATTGCTGAATCTTTTTTTTATGTTAGCATAACGATATAATAATAAAAGTTAACACATCTAGAATCTAGACATGAAATACTTTAAAATGAATTAATTAGTGCCGGTAGAATTAATGGGTACGAGGTTTTTGCCATTTGATCTCAGACCTCGTTAGCTTAGATACACAAGCATGTAAACAATTCGGATGGCGCTGGTTCCAGTTCCAGTTGAGACAAATATTTTGTAAAATGTTAGGATCTTGGAAAAATAACAATAAGCAATTATTATGAGCGGTCCGTAGCTCTGTTCTCAGTTTAGCGCAATTCACGTGGTTGGGTCGATTACTCAACTTAACTGATCTGAAGCACGGTCATTACTTGGAGTGGTCGGGGGCCCCTACAAGGTAGCGTATAATCTCCTGTTTACGAAATGCCATCCTCAAAACGAATACATAGACATATCCACGTCATAATAAAAAGTGCGTAATTTAGGGCAATTTCGCATGTAGTTAGGGAGAAATCTAAATCAAACGGTGGCAGCACTGCTGACTGAAATCTGTCTTGTTTAGTTTTTGGCGGGATTTGTAGTGAACGCGTTCGTAGTTTTATTTTTTGTTCTGCAGTTTTCTTTTCTATTTTTTTAATAAAAAATTGAGTGCTTTTGGCTGCACCTCGCCTTTCTGCTAGTCTTGTTTCAAAAAGTGGTGCGTTTTGAAGAAAATATTTTGGTGCACGTGTGACGTGAGCAATCTAGAGAATTATAAAATAAAATGAAAAAAGACGTAAGACCCGACTTGCACTGGTTGCAGTTTTCTAGACTACTGCGACCGGGTGTTTCACCTCAGAATGAGGCTGCTGCAAATACTGTTAAAAACTAAAGAGAATATTTGTAATGCACTGGCACTAACATATCAAATCAAAAAATGAAAGAAGATGAAAAATGAAGACTGACTCAAAAGGGGTTGTCCCCTAAAACGTTATATTCTAACCAACCAACCAACAGTAAATAAATCTGTCAGTCTTTCTAGTGACTTATATCCCCTTCGTGTCTTTCTAAGCTTTACTTTAGTGTCTGGCTGACCCGACCCAAGTCGTCATAGTAGACTAGGAGGTCTTGCATGACAAATCTGGTAACGATAACGGAAATGGATAAACTTAGGTTGAGAGGATAAATGGCAACCCTCCGAAGTTAAATATGTCGGTTTGCCTGCGCAAAGTCGTTGCATTATGTACTTAAAGCGCCTGAAAAACTAGTTATCGTGACCAAAAAAAAAACGATAACGGAAATGGCTGAGTAAGATAGAAAATGAAAGTACTAGTTGTACTCATGACAATTATGCAAAAACTGACGTTGCGTTATGGAGCAACGCCCGTTAGTAGTAATAATAGCGAGAGTTCTGGACAGGATTCCACCCCCCTGCCGGAGCCCCAAAGTTGCCTGGAATTCCTATCTCGGAAAAGCTTTAAGATAGCGAAATGGGAATTTGAATGGGGGGCGACACCAATGTATTTAATGGGTATTTTTAAGCAATTAAGTTCCGCCATTTCCAACTTTGGGCTCCGGCAGGGGGTGGGAACCTTGTCAAGAATGCCTACTACTAACGGGCGTTGCTCCATAACGCAACCGAATATTTGGTCAGTTTTTGCATAACTGTCACGAGTACAACTAGTACTTTCATTTTATATCTTACTCAGTCATTTCCCTTGTCGTTTTTTTTTGTTCACGATAACTAGTTTTTCAGGCGTTTTATGTACATAACCAACCACTTTGCGCAGGCAGACCGACACTATTTACGGGTTGCCATTTATCCTATCGACAGGTCGTTGGGTAGTATAGTCACAGTGACTTATGTCTTAAATATATCCTCTTTCTCTTTACGAGTTGTGCGTTGCGAGTCCGAGATAGCGTTATGTCCTAACTGCGAATTTTAGGTTTTGTTTATTTTTGTGGTAAAAACAGACTGTTTTCCGATCAAAAAATTGTTCAACTATTTCGTTTGTGCCTCATTTCAATTATGGACGACATATACGGTGACTTGGAAAACTACAACGACGTCAACGCTCTTGACGAGGTATGCTAGTTTTAGCGCCAAATATTTGTCGCAACACTTATCCTGTAGTGTTTAGATAAAACCTCGAAAATTAAGTCTAGTGTTAAAAACGGTCTCGGCTCCAAAGTTAGATTGTCCCATTCCTGCCCAAGCATTACTTTTTATTTTTGAGGACTTACATACCATGCACGTACCCACTTAGCCACACGTTCTAAAACCTACCACTCACACAAAAAGACCGACCCACGAAGTATTTAAGGATCTCCATCTTCCTATTGAAGTGTATCTTGTTTCAGTTGAAAAATGAGAACACGAAGCTCAAATTCAGAATCGAGGAGTATGCCTCAGATATGCAGAAGTTGCAAAATGTAAGTATATACCTAATTCTGTACTCCTTTGCTACACATATAAGCAGCATACTCTACATTTGTACTTATAACCAGAGATATGCTATATATAATGGGAGGTAGATAGGTTATGTGCATCCAAAAAGTGAAGCAAAAAAAAGATGCCAATTGGCATCTCTTTTCTTGTAGCATTCGGTGCAATGGAAGCGAACTACCTATAACATTGTGTGTGTAAATGGCTTTGATTTTCAAATGTTGTTTGTTAGTGCATAACCCATCTATGGTAACAAATCTCTGCTTATAACTATATATATTTATTATGATACCCATATGTACATAGTTTATTTAAATAACTAAATAAATTATAGCAGTAGAGTAGGAATATTCTTATAAGGATAGAGTATTTTAACTTTTCAGTTAGTTTGCTGTGTCTCAAGAAAATAGTTGCTAACATTAGTTAAGGCTCCATAATTTTGTCATAGGACGGATGCACAGTGAGATTTTAGAATATTTTGCAGGAATTTGACAAAGTGTCATCAAAGTTCAAGATATTGGAAACCAATTATTCATCTCTACTCAAAACTGCAAAGGCCGAGATTCTGAGGAAAACACAGACTATTTGTAACCTCAATTCTGAGTAAGTAACATATTTTTAATAAACCAATTGCCCCTACATTTCTCTAAACTTATTTTTTTGATGGAATTTTAAAGTTAAAATATTTATTTTTTGTTTCAGAAAAGATATGATGGTACTTAATGCTATTAAGAACTCCAACAAAAGTATTTTGAATATAAGGAGAAACCTACTTAGAGACAAGACACATAACTGTAATCTGAGGATGATGAAGAAGGACAAAGAGTTGGACTGCAGTAAAACTAACAGAAAGGAGTCGCGGGACTCAAAGAAATTTAACTTTGATAAAGAAAGGTATAATGAATAGAAATTAAGAGATAAGTAACAATGCACTAGATACTAAATGAACCATAACATAGAAGTTTCAAAGTAATTTTAAGTACCATACTGAAGTGTTGCTTGCTATGTTTTTTTTGTGGGGGGTATGTTGCTGGTTATACAATAACCTTATTATTTAACACGATACTAATTATGCCTAAGCTATATTGTATATCTTTATTATTTGCAATATTATTTTATTTTTTAAAATCATAATAATAATAATAAAATAATATTGCATATCTGCTTGTTGTTAATTGATTTTTCAAGACTCGGGAAATTTTTTCTTTGTTCCAGGAAAAATGAAATGAGAATTCCCTCAGTAGACTCAATGACCTCGATGAGCACAGATGAGTGTGTGGAAAACAAATTAGTAAAATCTGAAACATATGAGAGAAACAGTGACACTAAAGAAAATATTACCAAAGCAAAGTCTCGAGCACAGAGCATTAAGAACAGGCGTAAATCTATGCCAATTTTAGGGTAAGGAATACAAACATAACAGCTCACACATTTATTATTATTATTGGGTGGGACGACTGCGGGGTACGGGCGGGTGTTCAAGTCTCTAGGTGAACTCATTACACCCTATTCCCATTCCTTTAGGATGGTTACGGCTGGTCTCCAGTTCTCACCAGTTGGGGCAGGAGAGGTCTATGTTGTCTATATTAGGGATATGTGTTGATTTAGCCTACAATATCCTGCGACTATACCCATGACCATTACCAAGCTTTTCTCGCTTAGTGGTAGTAATGTCTGGGTTTTACTGTGATTCCTTCTTTTCAGGAACGCATTTGCGCGCCTGCAGCTATTGCTTCCTACTCATACTTCCAGGATTCTTACTTCATTAGCTCTACGATCACTCCCTTTGTGGCCGTGACTGATGTTGGAAGTCGAGGCTCTGTTCCTATGAGTCTTGAGCTGACGCCTTTTTGTGCTAGCATGACTGCCTTTTCGTTGCCTAAAGTTGCTTGATGTCTTGGAACGCATTCTATAATGACCATCATCCTTCCACCTAGTTTATTAAGTGTCTTCTTGCACTCCCTCACTAGACGCAATGAGGTCTCTGCCTTGACCATTGTTTTGATACCTGGCTATCTGAGTAAATTTTAGTGCTATTGGCCTCTCCACATTGAGTCAGCCTGTACTTCTTCTGCACATTTGTTGATTGCGTATATGTCAGCTTAGAAGACACTAACGTATGTTCCCCAGGCCAGAACCTTGTGCTTGCCTGTGTTTCATTTCATTTATTCATAAATGCTAGCTAACAGGTGCAGATTTCACATCCAAGTCACTAACACTTCATAGTCTTATCACTTAAATTCATAATTTCAATTTTATTATTCAAACATAGAAAAATATATATTAATTTAAATCAACTAACTAATATTTACTACTTGTATTATAGTAAATGTCAATGAATAGTTTAGGCGTTTTGTCGCCAAGCACGTCAGCATGCCCCCAAGCCGCAAGTGCATGTCGTTGACCATCTGAATGGCCCTGGCAGTTGGAGCATTGTGTCCACTCTGTGTGCCCATGCCTGGCCCTGGCAGGAAAGTGAACAGAGGAGGATGCAAACACGCGCATCGATGATGCGGAACTCTCGCAGTGATACGGAGCTTAGACATCTCGAGATTCGCGGGAATTTAGCTTTTCCGCGTTAAAGCATACAGCTGGGTACATGTATCCCTGCTCCTGCTAGCCTGGGGCTTTTCATTATAGATCCACCTGTGTAGCATATGAGCTGGGACCCTGATGCTTCCAGTTCCAGTTTGTTCTTACTCTTATGTGTATTCTATACTTTTGTTGACTCCACACACAACCTTTGAGTTTCTTTGCATTGATGTGCAGGTTCCCTCACGATGTTTTCCTTTACCGTAAAAGCGTTGGCAGGATTCGAACCACGACCTCCTGAACAGGAGGTAGAGGGCCTAGCTGTTACTCCATGGACGTCTAATAAGAATATCCATTTATAAATTCAAAATATTTGTTTTTTTTACAGAAAGCAATTACCTAAATTTAGTTCTGATGAAGAAAATGATGATAACTCAGCTAATGAATCAAAGAAAAAGGACAGGTATTCAAGAGATGAAAGGAACTACACTGAGAAAGTAAAGCACAAAATATCTGAAACTTCTGGTATTGATGAAAAGTACTCCAGCTACCATGAGTCCTCCAGGGAAACATACTATAAAGGCAAGTCTAGTAGACAAAGTGACAAATACAGGAGTATGCGTGATAAATATGAACAATCTCAAAAGCAGAAGAGACAGTTTACTCCAGAAAGGTCCAACAGGAAAACCCCACGAGATCATTCTGCTGAATATTATAGAGAAAGAGATTACAGAAGGCACAGAGTTTTAGAAAGTCCTCCACCAGATAGGTTAGAAGTTCAGAAGAGAAATAGAAGGTTTAACCATGACAGAGAAAACCAATCAAAAGATAAACATTGTTCACGCTACGAAAAACATTCAGTTCCTATGAAACACAAGTTGCATAGTTATTACGAAGAACCCGCAAGTAAAAGAATTAGAACACATTCCTCAAATAGAAGTGTAGAAGATGAGAGGAAGCAAAATAAACATCTGACGGAAAATGCAGTACCATTAAGATTGAGTGACCCCCTAGTGCAGACATCTTGCCTGTCACCTGACTACATTGATCCCGAAACTGTACCACCAGTAAAAGGTAATGTCTCTCCTCTTAAGAGACTCTTTTTACCCGACTACGGCAAAGCTAACACGAGGGGTTATGAATCTTACAGGCTACATATGTATATATGTCCGGTTTATTGCCTCGTGCAGTCTAAAATAGTGAAACAATTTCAACAAATGAGGTGTTCCTAAATTCGCGGCGAACCTTTAGCGCCATAAGTTAATAATACATTGTACAGCCACGCTGTGCATACTTTCTCGCCAAGCCTTAACTATCTATCGTAGTCAATTACAAATCAATTATAAACATTACACTTGCAAAGAATACACTAAGGTATATATCAGACTTAATGAAATATTTTCAAATAATTTTGGTTTGTATGGGAGGTAGTCTACTCCGATTTTTTCTGGAATAATTTAGTACCCAGTACAGCAGGCCTATTAAGTCCTAGTTATTCACAAAGTTTCATTACAATCATTAGAGGCATTTTTGAGAAAAAGTAACAAACTACCTGCATTTGTATGGGAGGCACCTTATTCCCATTTTTCTTGGAACAACAAACTAATGTGTGCTGTAGGTCTTGTAAAGTTGTGGTAACTTACCGAGTTTCATCAAAAATGTTAGAGCCATTGTTGAGTAAAAAAATAATAGGTGATTTTTTTAGTATTGTGGCAACCCTAAAAATCTAAATAGGGGAAAAATGGCTGGAGATATATAAATAACATTGCCCTAAACCAAATTTCACCCAATTCCGTCCAGTAGTTTGGGAACTAGAGCACTGGACGGACGTACACACACACACTCATAGTCAATTTTTTTTTATTTTTTGGTTCTTTAGACTATGTTAGTGCAAGACAATCGATCCCCATCAAAAATTCAACTTAGATTTTTTTGCCATTGCAATATCTTCACTCCTTTGTTGCTCGAAAGCAAAATTGTTTTGACTGTGTTTATTTTGAAAAGGAAAAATCCATAACTAATTTGAAATATTAAAAAGAACTAGAGAGCTCTATTTATCCTTTTATATAAAAAATAAATTAACCACAAAAAATAATCCATTGACAGTACTTAATAGTGAAGAAAAAAACTATTCAGATCTTGTTTCTTTGATAATTGGGATTGGTTTGCAATCATAATAAAATGTTAAGACGGTATCATTTCAAGGTCAACAACAAGATTCGATTTTTTTATTGTTTTTGTTCACAATTGGCATCAGATTCAGATATCATCTCACCTGATGGTTAGTGACGATGATGCCGAAGAAGCGGGCGCGCTTACCAAGTTTCCCCAAATTACAGTATTAAGCCATTATGTTAATTGTTTACCCGACTGCGCAAGTAGGAGGGTTAGGTTTAGTTGTGTGTATCTATGTATATTTCTTTGGCACGCTCTGCAGCCTAAACGGCTTGATGGATTTTGAAGTGTGAGTTGTCATTAGATTCGTCTTCATCCCGTGAGTGACATAGGATACATTTTTACCCGACTGACTAAAAAAAGGTAAATTTTTATGCAGTCGGGTTTTTTATTTTTTAATTAATTCGTGTAGTTGTTTTCAATACACGATACAAGATATACATAAAATAATAATAATAAGGCTCCCTATGGTGTTACTTTTCATTTTACAAATTGTGAATCAGTTGGTTTAGTAGCTCAACTGATATAGTAGGTATCAAGTTTAACCAGAGGGATCAGCCCCCTAAACCTTCCACAAAAATCCAGATGGCACTACTTCTTCAACCAATATTAGGAACACAAAGATCATCATCATCATATCAGCCGAAAATCATCCACTGCTGCACAAAGGCCTCCCCCAAGGATTTCCACAACGACCGGTCCTGCGCTGCCCGCATCCATCGGCTTCCCGCGATCAACAAAGATCAATCCTGCTAAAAGAAATCTTTAGTTCAACAAAAGTTCTATTTTACATTTTCATGTCGTTTACAGAGTCGTTATCACTATATGATAGACAAAAGCAGGTTTTTTTTATCAATATTTATCCTTAGTCTTAGGAATGTCTAACAACGCAACCAAGGAGTTTGTTTGTTGATTCCTCTCATTCTCATCCAGTGAGGTGCAAAAAGTCTTTCCAAAATTCCGACTTTGGCCCTATAAAAGTAACTATGTATCTACTTATGTTTTTTGGTGGTGTTAAAACTATATAGCGGATGAGAAAAGAGTAGGTACTTACCTAGGTACAGACGCCGCCGCCGGCACAGCAAGCTGGATACTCGTAGTGCGATTCTGATCCATACGCATACGACATAAGAACCGTACAAAGTCCAAAGTGTCTAGCTTGCTGTGCTGGCCTCTGTACCTAAAGTAGGTAGGTGGTATTAAATATGTGTTATGGTATTATATTTTTGATTAATTTGCCGGTATTAAGAGCGTTTTTCCTTTGTTGGGTTAAGGTTTTTAAACTTTTAACTTGTTCAACACTCTTGCACACATTAAGACTCTTGTACCGCTTGTAAGTTTATAATACGTGCTTTTGAGTGGCGTATACCCATTGATAGTTCTATTTCCCTGTAGACCCATTACATAGCAACTGGACGGATTCTCAGCTGGACTAGAGCTGAGCAAGCGTAGCGAGCGATAATAGGTTCGTTAGGTTTGATGACGGTATGTACTGTCGAGAAGCCTCCCCCCTCGGTGCTGGATCTGACAGTTACGGAAATAAATTGTACGGCAGCCCGCACTAAACTTTCTCCACATTTTTTTTTCATACAAAACTTGAATAAAAAAAGAAATAATAATTTTAATGAGTTCATTTTGCATGACCAAATATGATGATCTATCCGACCGATTTCGGTCATGGCGACCACTTCGACTCCTAGTCGGTGTGCCGCGCGTGTGCTCGAAGATGGTTTATGTAGCCAATCTTCGCAGCGAAACTCCTCGCGCACTGAGGGAATTTAAGTATGCCACCCTCGTAATTGTATGAAATGGCCGCAGGTGGTCGGGCCTTTAACTTGTCGCGTTTGGTATCAAGGTCAGCTTAACGCTGATCCTCGAACTCGCGCACTTGCCTATTCACAATCCTGCGCCATTCTGGCCGTTCTGCTGCCAAACTCTCCCATTGAAAGGGTTCTATGTTGCATCCTTTCATATGTCGCTTCAGAAAATCTTTGTACCGGAGGAGCTGTCCGCCATGTGTCCGCTTACCCTCCTCCAGTTCAGAATAGAAGATGCGCTTCGCCACTCGCTCCTCCTTCATACGTGACACGTGACCGCACCACCGAAGCTGCCGACGCATTAAATAGGCTTCAATGCCACCGATATTGGCTCGTCGCAGAACTTCGGTATTACGCACCTGATCGGACCATCTGATTTTCATAATGGAGCGGAGGCATTTGAGTTGGAAACGATCCAGAGTGCGTATGTGGCGGAGATACACGCACCACCAAATATGTGCTTATTCGTAATACATGACTTCCGAATTACGAATAAACTTTTAATAATCCATCGATGAAATAATTTTAAACTCTCAAGTTCCAAATTTAGTCCCAATCGGACTAAATATATAGCCTCCAGAGCCAAGCGTGGTGATGCACGCACGGGCGGAATTGAGACGTTCGGTTTTTCGGTATGTGCTAATGATATAGAACACATTTTCATAAAAATTAGAAAAACTATTTTTTTGCGATAACAATACTTCCTCTAGCTACGTACGTAAGTACCGTACTACGGGGTCGGGAGGGAAAGTAAAAAAACTGGGTCTAAAGGGAAATAAATTTAACCAAGTACCCATCAATGGGTCGGATCACCGGGCTCGCTTTTGAAATTATATTACAAGTGTGTTACCGTGAAGAGTTTGTATGAGTTTATATATGTATTTATAGACTAGGAGGTCATGACAAATCTGGTAACGATAACGGAAATGGATAAACTTAGGTTGAGAGGATAAATGGCAACCCTCTGATGTAAATATGTTGGTCTGCCTGCGCAAAGTGGTTGCGTTTTGTACTTATAGCGCCTGAAATACTAGTTATCGTGACCAAAAAAAAATCGATAAGGGAAATGGCTGAGTAAGATATAAAATTAACGTACTAGTTGTACTCATGACAATTATGCAAAAACTGACGTTGCGTTATGGAGCAACGCCCGTTAGTAGTAGAAATAGCCAGAAAATTGGGCCCACGGCCCAAAGTTGGAAATGGCGGATTCCAAATCCCAACTTAGGTGCTCCGGCTGGGGGGTGGGAGCCTGGTCCAGAATTCCTACTACTAACGGGCGTTGCTCCATAACGAGCCGAATGTTTGGTCAGTTCTTGCACAACGCAACCACTTTGCGCAGGCAGACCAACATATTTAACATCAGAGGGTGCCATTTATCCTCTCAACCTAAGTTCATCCATTTCCGTTATCGTTACCAAATTTGTCGTTACCTCCTAGTAGTTTGTAGAACAAAGGTCCTAAGCATGCAACCTCCTTGACGCGCGCAGTGAAAAGAAATCCGCGTGCCATTTTTATTTGCTAACAGTTGTAAGCACTAAGTTTCTTTGTCAGAACATACATATCAGCCGACAGACGTCCACTGCTAGACAAAGCCTCCCCCAAGGATTCCCACGACGAGCGGTCTGGAATTTACTATCCTAACGGCCATCTGTTGTACGAGCTATGTGCCCTGCCCACTGCCACTTAAGTTTAGCGATACTGTGAGCTATGTCGGTTACCTTGGTTCTCCTTCGGTTCTCCTCATTTCTGATTCGATCGCGTAGGGAAAACTTCGAGCATAGTTCCATCGCCTAGTATGATTAGTTTGATAGTATGATTCTTTGCAAAGTTTATAAAATCTATTTATTTTCTCTTCGCCAGTGTGTTGAAAAAGTTTGTATGGCACTCGTGAGCATTTGTCATTCATTATATGCCTCGAGCGTAATGACCAACTTAGCTTACTTGTATCATAATAATGTACTTGAACATACCAACAGGTATAGTAGAAAATTTAAGTAAACTAAGACCTCGGAACTCGGTTTTAACCGAAATAGCAGATGTGTACACAGATAACGATAGTAATTATATATTTTGTAAGGATATAATAGTGTCAAATGCATATAATGGGTGATTTCGGGGTCGTGATCCCAACCATTTTTTTCTGACTCAGTAAATGATTGCGATGCCACCTGTATTTATTTTAATTGAAACAAAGATGATTCGTTATTTACGTATTTTTATTTAAAAATTATTATTGACTCAAAATGCGTGGTCACCCTACTTTTAATTACACCATTTATTAATTTTTATTAATAGTAGGGTGACCATGATCTCGAATTATCGCTGTTTTTTTTGCTGACTAAAAGTAAAAGTCGCTGGTGTACTGTTAGTCCTAACCTATCGTGATCCTTAGGAGAAAGTAAGTTAAATGCTTCTTTCTTGCTTCACGACCCCGTAATCACCCTGTATAATGTGGAAATAAATACACAAATATAGTTGTACATATACAGGGTGAATGGTAAGGCGACAGACGCGTTTCGGGAGGTGAATGGGGAGACGAAACTGAACAACTTTTCTCAAGAGACCTTGTATCATAAAATGGTCAGTTAAAAAAAAACAAACTCATGCAAATCGAGTAGCTTATAAGCCAACTTTGTATGAGAAGTCAATTTTTGTTGCGCAATAATCATTGCTTCCTTGAGGAAAATTGTTCTGTCTTTTCATTCACCTCCTGAAATACATCCATCGTCTTACTAGTCACCCTGTATACATACCTATAGGATAATTCCAATTTGAATTCATAGCAGAGTATTTGTTTATATATTTTTTTTCTTACAGAAATTGTGTCGACAACTGACTCCAAACTTCCAGACCCCAGATTAGAAAGTCAAAAATATGTTCCGCAAAATGAAAATGATAAAGGTGTACTATGTTCAGTAACAAGTCTAAATTTTGAATTAAAGCGAATAGACAGTTCAACTTGGGACATAAAACGAGTGGAAGTTCCGGAAGCCCTAACACATCCAGTGCAACACACAGATGAGCTTGTGCAACAATTGTACCAGGATCTTGACAAACCAATATCTTACAGTATGACCCCAGAATCAGGGGAAATACACTCTGATGATGAGAATGTTGTCACAGACAGTTATTTTAATGATATATATGAAGAGGAAAGGCAAAGAGTAAGAGATCTAAATATACGCGACTTTTATGAAAAAGAGACTAATGATTTCGACATTGGGGAATCTCATGGAGTTTCCAACATTAATGCAGATAATGCTAATCGGATACGTGACAATAGCAGACAACTCGACATGCCATTAACAGAATATATCATTGACAATGCTAAACAGGAAAACAAATCAGACACTAAGATTACATTCAAATTGTTATCTAAAAAAGAAACTGAAAGTAGCATTAAACAAAAAGATAGTGAACACAAGCACAGAGGACCAACACAACATTCTGGTGAAGAGAAGATACTTAGTTGTAGGGAAATGGTTGAAGGTGATTTAGCATTAAGCGATGAAAATAGCGATAATATAGATGCACAAATAAAATATGTTTACAAATGCAAGACAAAATCTCAACATATTAAGTTAGAAAATAAAAGTAGTAAGAATAGCACTCCTCCTAGCGTACAAGATAAGAATTCCAAAGAAAAAGATACAAGTTCTACAAATAAGGAAGAATACGCAAAGGAAAAAACAGCTAAAAGAACGAAAAAAACTAAATCTACAAAGAAGTCACATAAATCCAAAGATAAAAGTGCTGATTTTATGAATACTGAAAAAGTGGTTGTTGAACATATTGATGAACAACGAAAATTAGAGAAAGAAATAAACAAAACAGGACAAATTAAAGAAAAGTTTACAGATTTATTTGGAGACAGTTGCAGTTTAATTACACCAGAAGATCTAGGCATTTCAGCTATGCCTGTTAATAAGTACGATCCACTGTTTGAAGATGCGTTAGATGCAAATGATATAAACGTGGAGGATATTGCTCAAACGCCACAGGAAACTGAAAAGAAATCTGCTGAACCATCAAAAATGAAGGTTGAGATAAGCCAGACTGCGAAAACTAAAAATAAGAAGAAAAAGTGTAAAACCAATGATGAGAACAGATCTTCAGTAGAAACTCAGGAGAAGGAAAGAGATTTGTGCTCACACACTATCAATTGTCAAGCTGTTACAAAAGAACAGGATGTTCTTAGTTCCGTAATTATAGCTACTGGTATTCAGCCAAGAGTTTCTCCAGAAGAAAGCATTGAACCTCTAGTAGGTAAACAAGTAGACACAAATGTTATAAATGAACCTGAAATTGTTCAGAATAACGAGGTGTTGACAAAACTTCAACAGATGCAGCCCACTGCATTGGCGACGTCCACGCCTTGCAAAGAACTGATAGTTAAAAATATCTTAGCTGAATCTTACCTAGGGATGGTGGAGTCAAGTCCAGTGAACTCCACCGACAGCACAATGCCAAGAAATGAAGCATCGCCTTCAGACTTGTGTTCAAATATCAGCTCTCATAATATGGAAACTGATGCACCTGATATGAGAATAATATTTGTAAAGAGACGAAAAAGAGTTGTAAAGAAAATGGCTTAAAATTAAAAAGAACTGTTAGGTAATATTTATTTTAGGTAGCAGATTATTTCACATCTACATTTTGTACAATGAAAGATTCAAAAACTATGTATTTTTATTTTATTGAAGCAATGCGAACGTTAAGATTATGGTTAGATTAAGTTACTTTCGTTATCAACCCAAAGACGTCCCCAACGCTGGGCTTGGGTCTTCCCAAACACGAGAAGGTTATGAGTGAGTAGGGCCCGGATTAATACGTATTGAAAATATCAAAATATGTACATATAATATGGACTGAAAATCCTAAATGTGGGAAAAATACGTGCAATAAAAGATACGATATTGTACATTAAAACGAAGCTTTATTAAGAAAAACAGTCAATTTTACTTAGCTTCTGTTTCATTATTATTTGTATCTATATATATATATATATATATGTCACCGTAAGATTGTAAATTCGTTAGATTATAATCTAATGGAATTTATTTCGCGAGATTGTGAACTGTCGAAAGATTGTGAACTGTAACATATTGTTTACAATTTTACTAGTGACATTGCTAACTCACTAGTGACATTACAATAACGCTAAGCGAATTGAAAAACACAAAATAAATGAGCGATGTTAGGTTCGGTCAGGTTTGATTGATTTAACAGTCACGAGGCTTCTTTGCGAGGCTCCCCCCCCCCCCCCCCCCTGGGTAGCAGAATGCTTCGCAGCAGAAGAAATCATCGGTTTTATTCGGAAAGAATAGGCGGTGATATTGTGATACGATTCACAATTTACAGTTATATCATAATCTAACTAGTGAGATTGTAATATCGCGGTTTTCACAATATCCCAGTGACATATATATAAAATTCTCGTGTCACAGTGTTAGTTGCTATACTCCTCCGAAACGGCTGGACGGATTTCTATGAAATTTTCTGTGTATATTCGGTAGGTCTGAGAATAGGTATAGAACATTTTTCACCGACATCTGAGCAGGCAGCCTTTTTTTTTCTTTATTAAAAATTTGAGTGCGTTTGACTGCAACTCACCTGATGGTAAGTGATGATGCAGTCGAGGATGGTACACGCAAACTCAAATAATGCCTATTCACTCTTGCCTTGAAGATCCCCAAATTATAGCGGAAACAGCTAATTACAGTATACAGGGTGTAAAAAAAATGGTGTAGGACCCGTTAACTGGAGGTTCTAATCATCATACTGAACAACTTTCCCCAGAGAACCCATAGTCAATTCGCAAAAAAAAAAATTCGACGCTCCATACAAAAACGCAGGAAATTGGTCAATCAGCTGATCGTTTTGTATGAAGAGATCAACAATTTTTTTACGATTTTAGCAAACTTGTAGAACAAAAGTTGTTCAGTATGATGTGTAGAAGCCCCAGTTAACGGGACCTACACCAGTTTTGTTACACCCTGTATAATTACGTTCTTTAAATTTTCAAAATTAAAACCCTTTCTGTTTGGACGAAATAATGCTTTGTATTGGCTGAATGATCTTTCAACATAACAGGATGCGTTTGGAGCATATTTAAACTTGCACAATTCTGCAAGAGAGTGGGGCACACCTGCGGGGCCTTCTAATGTTCCACACAACATGCTGTTAATTCTCTTTATGAAATCCTTTGTTTTTTTCCATACATAGCGTAATTTTGCCTCGCTACTTCAGAAACGGGACCTTCTGATTCTAAAACTTTTTTTAGATATTTTCGATAATCTTTAAATTATTTGTAGTAGAAGAATTTTCGACTGCCTTTATCTGGTGTGATAAAAAGCAATAATTGTTTTTTTATGTAAAGTCAATCGTTACGTTACGTGTCATCTTGGGAGAAGTTTTTTTGAGATTGAAACAGCAGCAGCTTCGTTTTCCAACTCAAAAAAAATTGGTTGTCTGTAAAGTCGGTTTACGGACGATAGTTTAACTTGACAACGTCATAACGTAACGGCACAGATTACTAAATAGTTACTTGTAACGGGACAATGAGCGTAACGGGACAAAGAGCGTAATGGGACAATGAGCGTAACGGGACAATGAGTCATTTTTTTCGTGCGTGCAGGCGGTGTCCATCGATTTATTAGATGTTGTCACTTCAATAATAGTTTCGGTTTCAGTGTAATACTGGGTATATTATTCAACTGCTGCCAGCCAAGTTCCCCAGCGAGTCAGCACTGGCTCTGGCTTTAAAGAAATGTCGGGATATATCTCTTTAAATTTTGAGATCCTGCTTGGTGCTTTCAAAAAGAAATTTCTTAACGTTTGATACTAAACTATCAACCTTTTCAAACTGAGACCTTATGCGTTCAGCTAATCTATTTATACCATGAGCTGATTACGTCACATGAATCATTTTTGGTTACAAAACTTGAAGGGCACCTGCAGCTTTACCATTTATGGAGCAGCATCGCTAAGTAACAAGAAAACTGGTTCATGTTTAACTCCATCAGGCCACAAAACACTTTGAAATCATTAAAAAGCTTCGCTGCCGTTTGATGGTTGCATTTGGGAAGTTCTCCACATGACTTCGCCAATAAAAAGGATTTGCTGGCATTTTCTTCGCCTAGACGTCCGAAAATCATATTGCCAATGCACCGGGTTTCAGAATCTGTAGTTTCGTCAATGGCAACCCGTTTAGGGCCATCTTTTATACAGAGTGTAACAAAATTGGTGTAGGTCCCGTTAACTGGGGCTTCTACTCATCATACTGAACAACTATTGTTCTATGACTTTGCTGAAATCTACAAAAATAAGTTTTACTCGATCAGCTGATCTATTAATTTTGCGCATTTTTGTATGAAGGGTTCATATTATTTTTTTAAGAATTTACTTTTGGTTCCTTGGGGAAAGTTGTTCAGTATGATGTGTAGGGCCCGCCCCCAGTTAAAGGGCCCTACACCAATTTTTTAACACCCTGTATATTCACGAATCGAAGCCAAACAATTTTCATAAATACCAGACACATATTTCCTAAGTGTGAATTCATCAGGAATTGCACGGAGTATTTTTCCAGGAATTGTTTAAAAGTAGGATTATTCAATGTCCATAAGTGTATATCTGCAAATATCGTCGCTTCACATAATTCTTTCGAGAAAGTAGAACTTTGGGAGCTGCTTGCGACTGCATCTGTGAAAAAACGTTGCTTAAATTTGTTATTTCTTGTAATATTTTGCTTGTGTTTATCAGTACATACTTGTTGTGATATCGAAAAACGTTGCTCGGTGGATATAGATTTTTCACAAGCATTACAAATACTTTCCCATCTGTAGTTAGGGATCGGCTTGGGAAATCTTCGTTTATTTTTCCAATTTGAACCGCAATGGTTGCTTATCCTTAGGCATTTTTGCAATGCGAGTAAGTAAAAAAATACAATCACACGCAAGCACAGTTCGCTGTGGGGCACGAGTCAGGTCAGGTAAAGGAAGGCGTTGCGGAGTGGGCAGCGCGGGCGAGAGGTCTGTGACGCTTGCACGTCGTCTTGTCGCAAAACTAATTTTAAGGCATTCCACAGAGCTGCTGATCCATCTAACATGAAAAATGAAGATATGGATAAATATAGATTTATACTTAAAATATGGAAAATAGAAATTGCATTTTCTTGTTCTAAATATCATAATTTATTTAGAAAATATAATTAAGAACAAAAACCATTTCAATTAAAAATATGGATTTACATATTAATCCGGGCCCTAGAGGACACTCCACACGGGCCACGGGGGCAGTCCGGGTTAAGTGGAGGTTCTGGTGCTGGTGGCGAATCCCACGGTCAGATGTTTTTCGAGTGTGATTTTTATACCATGAAAAGGTGTAGTATGAAGTTGACTTATTTTCGGCAAAAACTGTGTTGTTTTTCATGAAATAAAAAAACAGTTTTAATTCCCATAACAGTCTTATTTTCTTTATTATCTATTGTGCTTATCCTAACTATGTACATACTTAACAAATAATGGAAAAAGTAAGTAAATTGAAAGAAAACAATTAAAAAAACTGTACATTATAAAGATTACAAAACTAATTATTATCTATAATAAATACATTAGGAAGTGATTTAAACAATTACCACTGAAACACAGTTGATTCTTACTTACAGCAACAAATTATATGAGGTACATTTTTTGTATTCCGTAGTTGACTGCATCAAAGATAATTTATACAATAAAATTAGACAAATAACCATCTTAATGTAATTCCATAACATTTGCAATTTTGACTTTCGAGCGACGGAGGAACAAGCAAAGTTGAGCTTTTGATGCAGAATGTAAAAAAAACAAACTGTGTGTGTGCGTCCGTCTGGTGATCTAGTTCCTATAGTACTGGACGGATTTGGATAAAATTTGGGATAGGGAAAACTATTTTTATTTCTCCAGCCGTTTTTTTTTTCAGTTTCCCTATCTCATTTTTTAGGCTTGCTACCATAGTAAAAGGTATTTTTTTAAATTAAAAAATGGCTCTAACCATTTTGATCAAAGTCAGTACGTTATATTTTTTCGTGATCTACAGCAAGCGATAGTTGGTTATTCGAAGAAAAATCGGACTAAGGTACCTCCCGTACAAATCCTAATTGTTACTTTTTCTCACGAATGGCTCCAAATATTTTAATGAAACTTTGTGAATGTACTAGGACCTAATAAAGCATTAGGTAGTTGATTATTCAAGGAAAAATCCAAGTAAGGGACCTCCCATACAAATCTAAACTAGTGGCTCTGTGAGCAGTAGACCTCGCGAGTTTTTGAAATGGCTGAAATATGATTTTTTTTTCGTTTTCAACCCCCAGTGCTACGCCATTATGAAAAAAGTCCAAAAACTGTTGACAAAAAAAATATCGAACGAACCTGCTCACAAAATTTTACTAGAATCGGTTGAGAAATGCGACCTATCCGTCGGACATATGAAAGCATGTTTGCCCAAGCTGAAACGGAGACGCTTCGCGGCCCGTCGCGTCGCGTCGGTCAATTATTTGTAAATTCTTCATCCCGTCCGATATCCTTACTTAACTTTATTATTTCGGCTGCCCCATTTTTAATCCACCAGAACTGAATATATTAATGGCAAAAATATGAAAAAAAAGAGACGTGAAAATATGGGAAATGATAATATCGATGGACAGGGTTTGAATTGAATGTCAATTTAAAAAAAAAACTAATAACAAAAAAGTAAGTGTGTGGTTTTATGAAACCACGGTAAAAGTGAAACTTTACAGAGGACGAAACGATCATGGCTGCTCTCGCTACGGTACAGAGGACGAAACGATCATCATACCGTCAGACGAAAGCGACCGTCACGCGACATGCAACATACAGACGAAAAAGTTTGAGACAGTAAGTAAAAATAGACAAAAAGGTGAAACAAAAAAAAAAAAAAAGGTTTGACTTCGGCACAGGTACGTCACCGGCCGGCAATGATAAATGACGTTGTACAAACCTGAGATCGTGATTATTGATTTGCACTTCAAACATTTTTAGTAGAATAAAATAATGTTTTTGAAAGTTCATAAAAAGTAGGTCAAATGAGTAGGCAACTACCGAATTGAAGCTTCGAATGAATAATTTATTTGTGTATTTATTTCATTGATATATAATTAGTTAATTACTAGCTGTTTTCCGCGGCTTCACCCGCGTGGACGTTTCTATGACTTTTCGAGGGTGCGCAGTATGCGAGCGGCAAGCGGCTTAAAAGTAGCCTATGTGTTAATCCAGGTCCTAATCTGTCTACCTATCAAATTTCAGCCAGATCCGTTCAGTAGTTTTTGCGTGAATGTTTATGTTTGTTACATACACACTCACAAACTTTCGCCTTTATAATATTAGTGTGATGGTTCTCACCAAGTAGACCACACGTCTAACATACGAAATGGCAGAAACCGTCCGCTTTATTTTTCATTTTAACTTAAATATTTTCATTGCTATCTAAGCCCCTCTCAATTTTCGAACAGATTACATTCAAAATAGCGGCCCACGCTGCTCTTTGTCTGGACACTTGACTTCTGAACTGAACAAGAGCAGGCATGTTCTACTTGGTGTTTTGCAAAAAATTACCTTGTTGCTAATATTTACAGTTATAAAATAACATTGTATGCTTGCGATAGTAGGTTCTTGGTGGAACACTGAAATGAACATATTGCAGAACACCTCACAATGAACATGCTCACACTTTTGACCCGACAAGCGATACAAGAATCCTACACGTTTGTAAGAAAGGAAGCTTTTTTAAGAACTTTTTGCCGATGACTGTTCAGTTGTTGTTCGCAAAGACAATACATCTGATTATAAATATGAAATAAATAAAGTTTTCAATGATTTAAATAAATGGCTCGAGATAAATAATTTAAAAGTCAATCTTACAAAGACGAAGTACATACAATTTTATGCTCCACAAGGTAATCCGTTGGATATTGAATTATGCTATGAAGGTGAAAAAATTGAATGTGCCAGTAACACTAAGTTCCTTGGAATTGTTGTCGATCGTTTTACAGATTGGAAAGATCATATTGAGTACATCGTTAATAAACTTAGTAATTTTGTGTATGCTTTAAAACGACTATCTGATGTCTCCACGAGGAAAACCGCTATTCTTGCATTTCACTCTTTTAATATGTCCAACCTTCGATATGGAATATTACTTTGGGGTAATTCCACTAACAAAGATCTGGTTTTCAAACTTCAAAAGCGCTGTATTCGGGCTATTTTTAATCTCCAACAAATAGAATCATGTCGTCCTTACTTTAAGGAGAACAAAATATTAACATTGCCGTGTTTGTATATTTTCGAGGTTTGTATGTTTGTGAAAAATAACCTAAGAATGTTCAAATCAAAACAATCAACTACTAAATTTTCCTCTAGATATGCTTGTGATTTAGTTTTGCCAAGGTCTAAATCTGCGTTATTCCACAAAAATGTAATCTATATGAGTGTATCCTTATACAATGCGCTACCAGGAAATATCAAAATGCTGTCTTTGCCTAGGTTTAAAACAAGTGTTTACAATTTACTGATTGAAAAATGTTATTACAGTATCGATGAATTTATGAAAGAAAAAGTGGACCGATTATGTAAAAACTGACTCGACATAGTTAGCAGATTATTTTGATTAATTTAATTCTTTGACATTATCTATAATTAATTAACATATAATATTGCATGCTTTTTTAAGGCAGGTTATTGCGAGCATAGTACAATTTATTTAAGACCTAATGTAAACCAATAATCAGCAATAAAATATTTGAGTTTGAGTTTGAAGCGAACTAAATGCCCTTGAAGCCCTGGAAGCAAACAAACAGAGACTCACAACCAAATTTCCACTGACTAACGACCAGACACATCTCTCGACATCGCCTGTTTTATGTTATTTTAATTTTAATTCAAAAACCTAAGCTGACATTTGGAACTAATTGTCATTTTTTAATTTGACATTCAGGTACAATTGTTATCTTAATTATTTATACAGGGTCTTCGGCAGATGGTTGAAAATACGAAAATGGGGTATAGGTGGGGTCGCCTCCCACCTATTTTGAGAATTAAAAAAAATCTAGGACTTGTAATTTTTTTTACAGGATTTTTTTTCCTTTTTTTAGAAATTTTGCCATTTTTATACCTTTGAACACATGTAACTTTTTGTTTTTTAAAGCTAGCTCCAAAATCTTTTTTTTAATAGACTTTTATAAGATTGTCGGCTCTAAAAAAATTATGTTTGTTTCAAGTTATTGCTAAAAACAAAAATGTGGGCCCCCGAACTTAAAAAAAAAGTTGAACAAAAATTTAAAACACAACTTTGTGATGCATTATAAAAAAAAATAATGGGGCTGGAAGGCTTTTGATTTTTTTAAAACATCTCTAAAGCTTAGGCTTTTGAATGGTATGTAATTTGTTTCGGTATCTTTTTTGTAACCGGAGTTGTTAATTTTTTTTACTCAATTGGACCATGTTGACGAAATTCCACTAGTTACATGTTTTGTGAAATGTATCAAATGCAAAGTTGAAAATAATGTAAATACTTACTGTTGGGACGGTTACAAAGAGCAGGTACGTTTTTTTACATTCTTGCACACACATAATGGCTATCTTTTGTCATTTATTGGCATATTGGAGTTAGCACTTCCATATGCCAATAAAATGTCCGCATATTCCGCATTGGTAAATTGAGCCATTTTAAACCACAACAAAGTCTTAACAAAACGTCTGATAATAACAAAAAGTGACAAACAACAAAAAAACTTAACAAAATCACAAACACAGCAAAGTGAAATTAACGAAAACAAAAAAAAAACGTTAACGTTATTAACGTTTGTGATTTTGTTAAGTTTTTTTTGTTGTTTGTCACTTTTTGTTATTATCAGACGTTTTGTTAAGACTTTCTTGTGGTTTAAAATGGCTCAATTTACCAATGCGGAATATGCGGACATTTTATTGGCATATGGAAGTGCTAACTCCAATATGCCAATAAATGACAAAAGATAGCCATTATGTGTGTGCAAGAATGTAAAAAAACGTACCTGCTCTTTGTAACCGTCCCAACAGTAAGTATTTACATTATTTTCAACTTTGCATTTGATACATTTCACAAAACATGTAACTAGTGGAATTTCGTCAACATGGTCCAATTGAGTAAAAAAAATTAACAACTCCGGTTACAAAAAAGATACCGAAACAAATTACATACCATTCAAAAGCCTAAGCTTTAGAGATGTTTTAAAAAAATCAGAAGCCTTCCAGCCCCATTATTTTTTTTTAAATGCATCGCAAAGTTGAGTTTTAAATTTTTGTTCAACTTTTTTTTTTAAGTTCGGGGGCCCACATTTTTGTTTTTAGCAATAACTTGAAACAAACATAATTTTTTTTAGAGCCGACAATCTTATAAAAGTCTATTAAAAAAAAGATTTTGGAGCTAGCTTTAAAAAACAAAAAGTTACATGTGTTCAAAGGTATAAAAATGGCAAAATTTCTAAATTAAGGAAAAAAAAATCCTGTAAAAAAAATTACAAGTCCTAGATTTTTTTAAATTCTCAAAATAGGTGGGAGGCGACCCCACCTATCCCCCATTTTCGTATTTTCAACCATCTGCCGAAGACCCTGTATAGGGACTAGTATGACACAAAAACTACCAAATGGGTAGATTTTTTAGAAACTGTTATCCTTATTTTTAGTAAGTATCACACTACCCTCACTTATGAAATAAAGTAGTCTACTGCCTGAAGATGATCACGAAACCGGTTGCAGTATAAACAAATTTGTTTTATTCATATTAATTGTGGTATAGTGCAGGAAAAAACCTAAATAAGTTTATAAAATAACAATTAAACAATAGTTGTTGCCACTCTATATGTGCACAATGATTTCGATTAAAGTCCATAGGAATGAGTGAATTATTCATATCTATTGGCGGCGCGGCGCTAGTGTAGTGTCTAACCACCTTTATCTAATTTATTATTTAAATCGCCACATGGGCTTTTTAGACCTGAAACTATCTGACGCCATCAGGGATTATCTGACAACGAAATTAAATCATATCAGCCGAAAAACGTCTACTGCTGGACATAGGCCTTTCCCAAGGATTTCCACGACGACCGGTCCTGCGCTTCCCTGGTCTTCACAAGGTCCTCAGTCCACCGCGAGGGAGGCCTGTCTAAGTGTCTACGCTACGTTTTCCGGTGCGCGGTCGCCACTCGAGAACTTTACTGTCCGTCCTAACGGCCATCTGTTCTACGAGCTATGTGCCCTGCCCACTGCCACTTCAGTTTAGCGATTCTGTGAGCTATATCGGTTACTTTGGTTCTCCTGCGGATCTCCTCATTTCTGATTCGATCGCGCAGGGAAATTCTGAGCATATTGGATGATGATCCATTACTATCGTTTTTTTAATTTGGAACAAATAACTATTTAATAAAATTGAACGCATTACTGCTATATTCTTTTCATTTCTCCTGTTCGGAAAGTTTAATTTTCATGAGTAGATAGCCGGGTGGAACATTGCTTTTCCATCCCTAGGGTAGAAAGTATTTTCATCCCTAGGGTGGAAAGTATTGTCATCCCTAGGGTGGAAAGTAATTTTTTTTTATTGCCAGCCACGGAGTCGAACTAAGAGGTTTTCATATATCTAAACTCAGCTATACATTAAACGACGTGTTTATTACGATCTACAGATTGATATTAAATCATTTTATAGTTGGTCTATTTTTTTCACAATTACGAAGATTAAAATTTAAAATCATTCCTCTATTCTGCTGCGCGCCATAATGCCATGATAACATGACACTTTTTTTTCAATTTTCGGCATGGCCACCTAGATGCACGTCGTGACCAACTCGATTAGTTTCAATCTAGTCGGCCGTGGCAAGCGGCCATTGCGAAAAGGTTGGAGGTTGGATATAGGTAAAACTAATTTATTGATATCTAATTAATATTTTATATCATATAAACAATTAAATTACAATAAATACATTTCCTCACAGTCGAAATGAAAAGTAGAGTGTTTAACTCGGGTGAAATGACCCATTCCACCCTAGAACTATTGGCGCTCTCACTTCGTTCGAGCGCCAGAAATATCTCGAGTGAAATTGGTCACTTTCTTCCCTTGATTAACAATCTACTATTACCATAGATAGATTAAACATTTAATTTATTTATGTTTCTGTTTGTTTATGTATTATATTTATTATTTTATATATTATTTAAGTATTTTATTGATATTTATAATAACTATTAAGTATTTTATAATAACTGTTTATTTGCAATTTTTTCTGTTTTTAACTATTGCACCGCCCCTTAACTTATTTTATCGCTGTTTCCTTACCCAAAGGTTGCCTGGAAGAAATTTCTACCTGGCAATAAGGCCGCCTATTATATAGGCTTTCTTCTATATTGTCAATTTCTTTTTTTATGTTGTGATGCAATAAAGAATATTGTATTAAAAAAAGAGATGCTTTGTATCTGAATGTTATAGTATAACTTCGCGTACTTTTTTGGATTATATGACGACAACATTTCCGTGCATGTTAAAGGGGATCCCCCTACCTAACTAGCGCCGCCATCAGATAAAAAGAGACCATAATTAAACGAAAATTTTTAACAATGAAAATGAAGAATAGGTATAGCTCGCGCCACACTTTAGTACGGCTCGCAAGTTGGCCGCAGTAGCAAACTTTGGGTGTACGTAGTAACTAGTATGTCATCTGTGGTAAAGGTACTCGATACTCGCGCCACAGACGAGACACTAGTTACTTCGCCAGCGCACGCAGTTTGGTGCGGGCTCTACTGTAGTTTATTTATCAACTCTGTAATATGGTTTGCGGTAGTTGCGGTAGTTGCGGTAGCATTATTGCCAAAAGTGGCTCCTTTTGACACTTATGCTATGCGTTGAAATATCATTTGGTTTGGGAATCGGCACATGGCGCAGGAATGTGTAATGAATTAAACTCAACGTGGGGAGTCGCTACGAGCAGCCTCGCGTATTTGACAAAGTGCTTATGATATTGTTGGCCCTGGGGATGTCGTCGCCGGCGGGGAGCTCGCGCGAGGGGCCGGGGCCGGAGGCGGGGGGCGGCGCGGGCGGCCGCTTGCCGGGCCTGCGGATGGTGGGCGGCGGCGCCTCCGGGCCCTCGGCGTGCGGCGTCACGTGCTGGTAGCACACGGCCGACGCGTGCCCGGACCGCACCGACGTCAGCGGCGCGCCGCTCCGCCACGTGTCCGTCGCGGGGTCGTACACCTCCACTATGTCTAGGAACGATGTGCCGTCGTATCCACCTGTGGAAAACAAATTATTGTATTACACTGTGTGTGTGTGAGTGTGTGTGTGTGTGTGTGGTTAATTGTACGATATCGTTTGAGCAGAGCAGAGTCGAAGTGCGGTGGTTGGCGCATGGCGTTGCAGTTAATGCCAAGTAATATATGTCGGAGCGTCGTTGAAAACGCGACCAATACCAGCTCGAGATACGTTTACATAGATCGTTACACTTTATTTGGATCAAACGTCAGGTATAAGTACCTGGGTGAAACCGGCGGTGGCGTGACAATCGCTTGTACTCGTGAGCCGATCGTATATGGTGGTAGCAAAGATGACGCATTAGCGGTAGGCTGTTTGTGATTAAGGTGGCAACACTGAGTTGAGAAGCCATATTAGCTGGACGTCAGTCTCGAGGCAGACACTTTTTGACGGAGCGTCGAGCAGAACACAAGTAGTGGTGATCTGTGAGCAAAACGGACGTGTCACGCTATCGCTGGGATCACCGCGTTTGCATCCATTGTAATCCAAGGCATCCTGTACAATTTCGATTGCCGAATGATCAAGATTATTGAAGAAGGCCCTCTGTGATATTGCTGCATAGTTATTTCGAGGCTCACGACCGAAATAGTTAAGGACTGAACCACAAGGCCATCCATAACCTAACCACCCCCTCCGACATATAAGATTGGGTGGCGATGCCGCTCGGCGTGAACTAACCCAGCGCGTAGAGCTTGTTGTCGAGCGCGGTGAGCGAGAGCGCGGAGCGGGCGACGCACACGGGCGCGGCGGCGGCCCACTCGCCGCGCTCCGTGTCGAAGCGCTCCACCGAGGCCAGCTGCTGCGCACCGTCGTACCCGCCCACCACGTAGATGTACTGCCCCAGCGCCGCCACACCTGCCGACGCGCGATATGTATATATCGTGGCCATATTGTTGAAATTGGTCAGATCATGAAATGGCTGACCGGATAATGTACAGATCATGAATACCCGGACGGAATTGAGTTGAGCGAGCGAAGCGACCTATAATAGGTTCGTTAGGTTTGACGATGATACTGTCAAAGAGCCTCGCAAGCTAGGCTCCCCCCTGGGTGGAGAAAAGAAGGCAGTTAGGTTAGGTTTGATTACCACGATATGCTTGGCTATTTCATGATCTGATCAATCCATTTCAAGATCTGGCCAATTCTACGACGGCCATTTCATGAACTGGTCAATTCTACGATATGGCCACGACATATACATACATTCCACATTTCAGGCCGACATCATATTGTCTCTCGTTTGTTAGTACCCTTAACATTGGGACTACTAGTATCAGTACAAAATGAAGATTTCTGATGCAAATTAAAAAATCAGCCCCACTTCTAACCGCAGATATCGCCACAGTAAGGGCCCCACTTCGGTTTAGCAGTCGTTCTCCGTCTCCGGATCATTATACTCCATTTGAGTGACTAGTACATACTTGTAAATCTCTTAGTAAGTAAGTAAATATACTATTTTATCGCATCTATTCAAAAAGAACTGTTTGGTCCCAAGGGAGAAAAGGTGATTTAAATTTGGAATGTGGATATTGTTAGTAAATGTTCGAATCACCAGAGATCACGAACACTGTATGAACAAGTGGCCATTGACGACACGATGATTAGAAGAACACAGGTATACGTGAGACAGGGTTGTAACAAGATTCTTATTAAACCTATGCTGTGTCTCAAGAGTCTCGGTTTGTTCGACAGTCGTAACGTGAACAAAAAAAACGCGTGCGGACAAAAAAAACGGCTAAGTGCAAGTCGGACACGCGCAAAGTAGGGTTCCGTAGTCTTTTCAAAAATTAAGTGTATATTTTGAAACTCAAAATTATTTTTACAATTGGCGTTAACACATTTTGTATGGAAAATCTATGAACTTTTTACAATTCACATATTAAGTTGGCCAACTATTACTCTTAAACTAAGGAAGACTTCTTAGACGAGATAGTTTGCCTTTTAAATTGAATATACCACTTGTGAATAAAAAAAATAAAAAAATAAAATTTCCTACTATTTACAATTTTTTTAGATGTCCTGAAGTTGAGATGATGTGGTCCCATATTTTGCAAACGGATCCCTGAATAGAAAAATGGTTGTAGCAAACCCTCAGTAGATTTAAAATACCTACTCGTAGATAGGGTATGTCAACGAAAAAAAAACATCTCTGAGCTAAGCCGTGGACAGACGGACAGACAGACAGACTAAACTATCATATCAAAAATCACAGCACAGCGAAATCATGACATTATTTGTAATATACAATAACTTTTTTACTATTTAAAATGTGAGTAAACACCTATTGAAAATAAATTATTTTGATTTTTTTTTACTATAAGGATTCCTTGTTGACTACACGGCACCCTAAAAAAGGTTGTGAAAAAGTAAAAAAACGCGCGAAATGCATTCCGCTTTCGCAATTGTTCACTTTGGATTTATGCCGATACTTTAATGAAAAAAAAATTGCGTTCCTTTCACAAGCAGTGATAATGAAAGTATTATATTTTAATCCAGATAATATTGTATCGGACGCTAAAAATGTGATAAGCAAAGATAGGAATAGGTAGGGCTTATTTACCTAAACTTCGAGGAACAGGGACTACAATTGGAGACTTCTTTACTACAATACTTTTAAGACTGATGTTTGGCTGCAAGACTTAGATAAGATGGTGGTAGCCTAGCCAGGTGGGCTTAGAAAATGACCTACCACCAACCAAACCGAGTCTTACAAGTTGACCCCGCCGGGAGTCGAACTCGCGACCTCCTGGTGTAAAGCGAAAGGACTAACCATTACGCCACGGAGGCGGTTAAAATTTGAGTTATAGATACATTTAACACTCTTCAAAGCACTCAATATTGATATTAAACTTTGCACAGTTAAAAAAAATTAGTAGTTGCAACAATTATTTCTAGTCACAAAATTTAGGTAAACGTAGACCAATTATGCCGAATAACATTAATTTTTAATGTACTTAAGTCACATCCCGCATCGTCATCGTCATCGTCGTAATTTTCGTCTTTGTTCTTTGTAGTTTAGGTAAATAATAGTCCAGTCATTTAAGCTTAAATTAGGTAAGAATTACGGAATTCGAGATACCCAGCTGTAAGTCTGTAAATACTTGTATATTGACACCCTAAAAGTTGTCTCAAAACCTACATATGGTAGGGTGTAAGCAACTATTCAATTTCAAGGTCAAAGGTCACAAAAATCGGTTTTTTGCGCTTTTTTTGGAAATATCTCATTTTCTATGGGTTTTTGCTATTTGTACACCAATGGGCTTGAGTCTAATTACCCTGAATTAGGGTGAACGCGGGCCCAATGCGGGCACACATTTTCACATTTATAACATTACTAAGGATAGTAGGATTTCATATCTACTATTTATCAATATTGTAGAATACAAAATTCTCTACAAATTTTGTTTAAATTTTTTTTTTATACGGTGAACCGTTTTCGAGATAGAGGGCGGAGAGCACGCGGTCACAGCATCACTTCAGGTCAACCGGTGCCTCCGGTCGAAAACGCGCCATATATAGTTGATGAACTATCGATAAATCAATGATTATAAATATTTGTCAATTTTTATTAACTATTATATTATATTTTATCATATTTTTCCTAACTTATCCACTTTTTATTCAGTATTAATTTCTTTAACAACAAATTTTTTCCTGCATCCGCATCGCGAACCACAACCACTCTTGCAGTTGCAGAAAATTGTATTCAGCAAATCTTCTGGAGCAGGTGGTAAAATTGTCATGATAGGCTCCAGAAAATCGTTTCGCATTGACCAACCCCATACCTGGGGTTCAAAATCATGTCCTAACCAAGTTTGAACTTGATAATATACACGGTTGAAATGTTGATGAGCAGCTGCACTTGTTGGTGGATGCAGGAAAGCAGGCTTGCAATGCTCTTTAGCTTGTGGCCAATGTAATGGGCAAGCTTGTCTCAATGCTCTACCATATCAGAGCGACATTAACGAAGATGGAACCTTTGACCCCGAAATCATGGAAGAACTTGAGACAAATGTCGTTGAAGACGATAATGAAGACCAGTTTGAAATTTACCAGCAGCCAGAAGACGATGATGAAGAGGAAGAAGATGATTAAAATTATAAATTGTAGTTTTTGTACCCTTTATTCCATTTCTTTACTTTCAATAAAAATAAATGTATTCAATGATATTTTTAATAAAAAGATTAATTCATAATTTATTTGTTTTTTTTTCATCATGTAAGAAGTAATAAATATTAATTAGGTTAAAATTCAAATATAATTCCTATATTTTCATTAACAATTCTGCAATTACATGGGCAGGTAAGTGTTGTTAAATAAATTAATACTGAATAAAAAGTGGATAAGTTAGGAAAAAAATGATAAAATATAATATAATAGTTAATAAAAATTGACAAATATTTATAATCATTGATTTATCGATAGTTCATCAACTATATATGGCGCGTTTTCGACCGGAGGCACCGGTTGACCTGAAGTGATGCTGTGACCGCGTGCTCTCCGCCCTCTATCTCGAAAACGGTTCACCGTATAAAATTTTTTTTAAACAAAATTTGTAGAGAATTTTGTATTCTACAATATTGATAATAAATACAAATAGCAAAAAACCCATAGGAAATGAGATATTTCCAAAAAAAGCGCAAAAAACCGTTTTTTGTGACCTTTGACCTTGAAATTGAATAGTTGCTTACACCCTACCATATGTAGGTTTTGAGACAACTTTTAGGGTGTCAATATACAAGTATTTACAGATTTACAGCTGGGTATCTCGAATTCCGAAGTGAACTTACTATAATGACTGGACTATAAGCCCTATCTCTGGTTATAAAATCCCGTGAAAAATATATAAAAGCATCGTCTGGAAAAATGCAAGAGGAGCGAAATCTGTTTCGGAAAAAGTGTTTCTACGTTATGTCTTATTGTATGTAAATAAATAAACGTATGTACTATTCTTATTCATAAGTTGTAGGTACTAACTTATTTTCTCATACAGAGTGATAAAAAGTAGTTTCCACCTCGGAAGCAACACTATTTGTAAATCGAGTGACGTACTTTCAACTCCTCTCTGCGCGCTCAGGATTCTAATTGGGAGCAACACTATTTGTAAATCGAGTGACGTACTTTCATCTCCTCTGCGCTCAGGATTCTAATTTGGAGCAACACTATTTGTAAATCGAGTGACGTACTTTGAACTCCTCTCTGCGCTCAGGATTCAACTTGGGAGTAACACGAGTTGTAACTCCTGTGACGTACTTTCACGCTCAGGATTCTACTTTAGAATGCTTTTGCTCCGCTCTGAATTAAAAAAACACTATCGCCTTTAAAATAGTTGTTTGCTCCCTAGGTAAACAATCTACTATTTTATCAGATCTATTCAAAAATAGCTGGTTGGTTCTTCGTAAACAGGGACCTAAATAGTTCTTTAATCCCTAGGACTTAAAAGTGTTTTCAAATTGGAATGTGGATATTGTTAGTAAATTTTCCAATCACCAGAGATCGATATAAATATATAAAGGAATATAAATGTATGAACAAGTAACTGGTGTATGATAAAAGAAACCGCAAAAAGAACCACCGCAATCGATTTTTATTTACTAAAGATATGTGTGAACATAATATATAAAAAATGCACCGAAGAATTGAGAGCCTACTTTCTTTGTAAGTCAGCTGAAAAAAAAAACAATATTCAAAGACTAGACATCCATGAACTATTACTAGACAATACACAAAGACTAGACATTCATAAACTTTTGCCAAAAACAGGCGCCACCTATCGGTCCAGCAGTTGATCTCGGGGTGGTAGTAGTCGAAGGTGTTGCTGTTGATCCGCTGGGCGCCGTCATCTGAGAATACTGGCGTCATATCATAACCACAATGAGACTACTACAGACTCACCCGCCCCGCTCCTCGCCACAGCCATAGGCGCCACCTATCGGTCCAGCAGTTGTTCTCGGGGTGGTAGCACACGAAGGTGTTGCTGTTGATCCGCCGGGCGCCGTCGTCTGAGAATGCCGGCGTCATAACAACAATGAGACTACTACAGACTCATCCGCCCCGCTCCTCGCCACAGCCATAGGCGCCACCTCGGTCCAGTAGTTGTTCTCAGGGTGGTAGAACTCGACGGTGTTGCTGTTGATCCGCCGGGCGTCGTCATCTGAGAATGCTGGCGTCTCATAACCACAATGAGACTACTACATACTCACCCGCCCCGCTCCTCGCCACAGCCATAGGCGCCACCTCGGTCCAACAGTTGTTCTCGGGGTGGTAGCACTCGACGGTGTTGCTCCGCCGGGCGCCGTCGAACCCGCCGATAGCGTACAGCAGACGGTTCACCACCGCCACGCCCACGCCCAGCCGCGCGCTGCCCATCGGCGCCACAGACGTCCACTTGTCCGTCTCTGGGTCGTAACTGCCCAAATAGTTGACTTTTAACAATGAGTTTCTATTCATATTCCTAAAGTACATAGCTCCTCATAGGCTGCCGTAGAAAAGTATATATATTAGTACTAACATACAGTATGGACACTCCCTGCCGCTCTCTAGATTGCGACCCCACCCCCGCGTCACCCAGATTGATACAGATTGGTTACAATTTGGTTGTCGAACGTATAGGATTTCGCCTCCATTTTGTTTGTTACTTCATTCCTTTTTTTTAAATGTCATTTCTGGCCCGTTGTATGAAGTTTCCAGGATGTGGCCGTAGTGAGAGTGAGATAAATATAGTGTAATTTTTAAACAGTATTTTTTTTAGCTACGTTTTATTTTATTACTGGACTCCACTTCTCCGTCGAGCCGTGAAAGACATCGCGTCTTTGAAGATATGTAGACACTCATTCGGTAGGTGTTAACGTCTTCGTGTAGAAACAGTAACGGTCACAGCACATTCACAATGAAAGCGTGCATTGTAAGAGGAAAAACCTAGCTCTTCTAAATTGTATCTTCTATCTGAACTCTCCTTTATTATTTTTCGTTGTACAATAAAGTACATTTTATTTGAGTTGTATGAAAGGTCTTAAACTCAATCACAATACCTAAGCGGTATGTATGGGCGGCAAGTGTTTTAGAAAGAATGCTGCTGCTCTAAGGTTGGTACCATTATCGGTATTTACTGCCTGCTAAAAGAAGCTTCATCTTCGACATCATCGTCACTTACCATCAGATGATTTGCTGATTTGAATTGTGTACTAACTAATAAAAAAACAAAACAAAAAATCTTCATCAAAGTCGCTATATCGATATAAGATGTAACAAAATTAAAGTGGGAGCCGTTAACTATACTACTAAAAAACAAACCCTTTTTTGTCACAAAATTAAAAAAGTTGAGTTAATAATGCCAGTCTATGGTCCCCCATAAACAACTTCTTTTTTAATCATTCGATTCGTGCAAAAAGAATTTCTGTCCATAGTATTTTGTCTTTGAAAAACAGGTTTAAATGCATAAGACACTTTGTCCAATGACATTTCTCCTGCAATAAGTGTTTAGAATATTGTCAGAAAACACAATTCTTCTTTGTATACCACACAGTCTTAATTGTATCAATATTAATTTAGGAAATAAAGGTTTTTGACATTTATCTTAGTTTTAACATTTCTGTGACAAATCACGTTATGCTTCTACCCTCCTCTGTGGCTCCTACTCTTCATACTGAAACACTTTTCCCACGAGACCTATACGCAATTTGTGATTAAAACTTTTGGCCTGTCATACAAATCTATCAAATGATAATCACTCACCAATCAAAAGATTATTGATATTGACTCACCATTCAATAGATTAGTGATATTCAATCATCATTCACTAGATTTGCGATGTTCACTCACCATTCAACAGATTTGTGATATTCTGAACCGTTGGATCCTCCAACCGCATATAATAATCCGTCCACAACTGCTACTCCTACCTGTCGAAAATAATATAAATATCAGCCGTAAACACAATGGCATGGCAGACTTAGTTATTATAGTGCGGCCGTCGAGAGAATGCTGTTTTGACACTTAAGTCTGCGATAGAATGTAATATTCTATTATTCATCATAATTGTAAACAAACAAATACTTAGTTTCTAAATTTAAAAAATATGTAAAAAAAAAATTTTTTTTTGCTAAATAATAGTAACCGAACACTTAATTAGTTGTATGTTTACATTTAAGGACAACAGAATGTTTTTGTAATTATATAAAACTTTAGTGAAACGGTTACGTTCTATGGTCATTTCTTCTTAATAATAGTGATGTTACCACATGTAACCACAGTTAACGTATTTCTAACGTATAGATTTGTTAAAAATATTATGAATTAATTACCACACAAACAATTATTTCTTGTGTTCAAATCAACCAACTATAAAAGTTTCAGTGATATGATTAAGCAATAACAATAGTAGATTGTACAACAAGAGCATAACACAAGCTATTTCACCCTTGACGTTCATTTCGTCACGCGAGCCGGTATGGCGAGGGCCGATAGTCACGTAGAGGGAAAAATGGGTTTCATGCTCGAGTTTTACACCCTGCTTTTCACTTCGATTGCAAGGAAATAATAAATATTCAAGATTAAAGATATTTATTCATAATAGGTGCAAATTACAATCTTTCTAATGTATTTATCACCAATAAATCAAGATTACTTAGGCCATAACCAAATCAATAGAGTTAAAAAAAACTAAAAAACACGCTTTTAAAGTACATCAGACTAAAAAGTAGAAAATAATAATTAACAAAAAATACTAGTATTATTGTGAAACAGCGTGGGGCGCTCTGTGCCATATTTTTCGTCTATCGAGCAACCCACACTTTTTCACAATAATAATAATTTTTTGTTAATTAATATTTTCTACTTTTTAGTCTGATGTACTTTAAAAGCGTGTTTTTAGTTTTTTTAAACTCTATGTATTTTTTAGTTCAAACTTATGAAATTATAATATTGTCGCTGATTCTTGTTAAGTCTACAAAGTTTGAATTTAATCTGTCACTGATCCCTAGACCTAAGTGAATGTAGGCACTACTAGGTGTAGGTACAGCGCGAGCGGTCCCCTGACGGGTGAAGCGACCATGCACCGCTCAGGTCAATGCTAAGATAACAATATTAATAAGCTTATTTAAATTGTTTGATCTAGATTGTTTGTTTCACGAGTCTACTAGAGTGATAGCAACATCACCTACATGTTTAGGTAATGTTTTCTGTAATTGCGAACAAAGACATAAAAGTATTATAAAACTGTATAAAATTTGATCACAACGGTCAGCTTGTACTATTTCCATGTGAAAGAAGTAGATAAATAATTACAGTCCAATCGAGACCTGTCACTACTCAAAGATTACATATGTACAAAGATGTACTTGTCCAATAGCTACCAATCTCAATGTTAGATCAACAAGACCCGAATAGTTTCTTCAACTTATTTTTTGAAGTGCTCAGTACAGTTTGAAAATATATACAAATTGAAAACAATTAAAGTAAAACAAAAATTCAAGTTTAGTGACGTAGAGAAAATTTGTTTTCGCTTTACGAACAAAAGACATACAACTTTGATCTTAAGTTTGTTGAGTATGTTAAACTTATTCAAAATTATTTAAAAGAGTTTGTTTGGCAGCTAAAGCCAACTTCATCGCTAAAAAAAAAAGACGTGTGGCACTCGGGGACTGCCGCGGTAAAGCTATTGCATAGCATTTTGTATCAACTTATGCAATTATAATTATTTATTTATTTTATTCATGCAGTATTTCTTTTTCTTTGATATTAATTCAAGTTACACTTTTTGAGCGTGGTGACCGATAAGAAAACAATTTTTTCTTTTATTAAATAAATAACAATATTTAGAAGTGATTTTCGAATTTCGCGCGATGTACATTTATATAGATATAATATCATATATACTTTCTCTGCGCGGCATTCACTATACACCAAAAACAAAGGTACTGAATAGTACACGTGCTTGGTTTGATGGTTTCTGATAAATACATAATGAAGAATGTATTTATTTATATATATATATATATATATATATATATATATATATATATATATATATATATATATATATATATATATATATATACACATAAAGAAAAAATAAAGAAGAGAATTAACTAACTAACTAAAAGTATAAAAGAGGGCTACTTTTAATATCGCTCATTTTAATATCAAAAATTTAGGTCACTGAAGGGGATTGTATGAATTGAAACTCCATAGATTTGTTCGAAGTTCGACGTCAGAGCGAGACACATATAGTGAGATAGTTGCAGAGAGAAAGTATGGCGGTGATTGCCTTTATTTGTAAGTTTTTATCTATCTCGCTATTAGTGGGATCATGGGTGACGGTTTATTTAGACAGAGACAACATTACAAAAAGTACTTAGAAACTAATTATACATGAACATTTAAAACAAAGGAATATAAGTGCTTAAATAACATTATTTACAAATAGGAGGGATTATTGCCTCTAGTCGCTTACAGTCTCCCCCTCGGTGCGCTTTAGTGGCACCCATAGTGATCGGGGTAGCGACGTTTTCTTCTGTGCTTACGCCAGTTCGCATCTTGCGGTTTTTTCTTAACGTGAGCTGCTATACGATTTTTGTTTTCAAACAGGTTTTTGAACACGGCGATGTACTGCAGGAATCGGGTTGTGGCTCGTAAAAGGCGTAACCATGTAGAGCATCGCGTCGGATCGTGAGTAACAATGGTTACACGTCTAATCGTGTGGGTTGTAAGACGTTCTTCTCCGATTGTTACGGATACAGTAGCGGATCGGTCAAGCGGCCATTCTGACTCGGACTTTCGTAGGAAGGCGGGGCCGGAAAACCATCTATGGCTTGAGTTGAAGTTTCCTGGGGTGCCGCGGGTTGTGTCGTCAGCCACGTTTTCTTTCGTGGGTACCCATCTCCACTCATCGGATTTGGTATGATCTTCCATCTCGGCTAGCCGGTGAGCTACGAACATCTTGAACGTGCGTGGGTCGGACTTGGCAAGAACGGTGCGTGAGTCGGACCAGTATAACCTTCTCTTTATTTTCTTATCCATTTCTGTCTGTATGGTGGCGTATGCTTTTTCACTGGCATCGCAGAACATGTGTAGCGCCGCCTCTTGGTTCGTTTGCGATACGCATCTTGGTATATACAAACTAGTTAGTTCGTGTAGGTGCGATAGCCATGCGCGCCATTGCAGGTCTTGTGCCAGCTGCACGGGCTCGTCCCATCTGGCTCTCGTTCTCCACAGATCTTGGATGAGCATCTTTCCTTGGACGAGCGTAGCTGAAGCAAGGCCTAGCGGGTCATATATTGACATCACAGCGCTAGTTTTGGTAGGCGCGCGTTGTCCCGTAAGCGCCTCTTCGGGCGTGTGTCGCATGTTTAAAGCGAAATTGAACGTATCTTCTTTTACGTTTTCTCCCTTCGCTAGGGTTTTTATTTCCCTTTCAAAGCAGTCTCGCTGAACAATTTCGAAAAGCCTTTCTTCGGCGTTTTTTATTGTCTCTTCCGACATAGGCACGAGTTCGTTAGTGCGAGCGAGAGGGGTAGCGAGTGAGTCGGGTAGATTGTTTCTCATAGACGAGCGAGCGAGAGGTGTAGTGGGGTTGTGTATCTGTCCCTTTCTAGCGTGAGTTAAGTACCAAGCGCGACGCGTAGTAGGCGCGTAGTTCGTAGCAACTTCCGCGTAGCCGCTGTCTATCAAATTTTTCATTTGCTTTTCGTAGCTTCCTTTGAAGTTTTTATCCTTCTTCTTTTTCTTTTCTATGCCGAGCAGTCTTCGCAGAGCGTTGGGTCGGCTTTCAGGCATTCGTGTGTTGTCTGTCTTCCATAATAGCCCGGTTTCGAACCATCCTTCCTTGGGCACGTACTTGCAGGTGGACTTCAGTATTGTGAGAGCTCGTTCCTCCGGATCGTTCGCCGGTTTTCTAGACGCTATTCCGAGCGAATCGATGGTGAAATGTTCTTCTATGAGCTGCTCAACGGTGTCTTCGTGCGCACTGACATGTGTGAGGTGGTTGATGACTTGTATCGACCTTACAGGCTTTGTTATATTGGAGTTACAGCCATGAAGGACCCATCCTAGGGTCGTAAGCGAAGCGACGGGCCGAGACTTGCTTCCGCTGCGTACGTCTTGTGACACGATCAAGTGCCAGTTATCTTGCCCAATCAGCAGTGAAGGCTGGGCAGTGTCGTACGTGAGCTCGTAGGGCACGTCTTCCAGGTGTGGACAGTCATCCAGGTCTTTCTTCCTGACCGCTTGTGGTGCCAGTTCCAGCTTTTCTATTGTAGATGCGGTCATGTCTTCGTACTCGCGGCAGTAGAGTCCTCTTATTTTCAGTTCAAGCCGCCGGGAAGTAGCTTCCTTTAGTCTCTGTCCTCCCATTCCCTCGATGAACAGTTCCTCCTTAGGGCCCCGCGCGCCTATCTCGTCGGCTACGCTTTTCTCGATCAGCGTGACGGTGGAGCCCTCGTCGAGAAGAGCGAAGAGTTTCTTCGTTCCCGTTGGACCCGAGATTTCTACTGGAGCGATCTTTAGGTAGGCCTTCGTGGCCACCAACGTGTTGACCGATGCAGTTTGCTTATCTTCTTTGTTTTCCTCCTGTTTTTCTTGCTTTTCAGGCGCTGAGTCTGCGTGCAGTAGCACGTGGTGGCCACGCCTACACTTGGAACACGGTTTCGCCTTGCAGTTGAAACCTCTGTGTTTTGCACTTCGTAAACAGCGAAAGCATACGTGAGCTTTTCTCACTATCTCCCATCTCTTTTCCACGTTAGCGTTTGTGAATATCGCGCAGCTCTTCAGTTGGTGGTCTCTTTCACACGCAGGGCAGGCGGCATCTTTTGTCTCTTTCTTTTGATTAGTAGCGAAGACGTGTTGCATCTCTCTTTCGCATGCTTCGTCCTCGTCACTCGTCGTTCTGCCGCAGTCGTAATCTGACTCGTAACTTGCTTCTTCGACCACTGCTGTAGCTGCGTTCACCCTTCGTGGTTTTCGTAATGCGCCGCCGTTGTTTGTTTCCCGCTTAACGCTCCCTGTGTCGTAAGCTTCAAACTGGTCGGCTATCTTGTTTAGGAATGTTGACAACGCGAGTAGTATGGGTTGCTCCTCGTCCAAAGCTCGATAATCGAACCACCGGAACCGTATGATGGGGCTCATCTTCTCAATGATTTTCTCAGACAAATCGCTCGAGTGTAGAAAGTTGGTCTTCTTCATCTGGACGATGGTGGCTACTGTGTTGGCTACAACACCTGCAAATTGCACTATTTCTCGTGCGTCGTCCGTCATCGGGCGTAATTTGTCGATATTTGCCATCTCGTTCTTTATGAGGTATGATGGGCGGCCGAATCGTCGTTCCAGGGCGGTGAGGATGTCTTCTGGGTCGCTCGCTGTGTAGAGCCTGCCTTTGATTGCCTCTCTCGCTCTACCCTGTACAGCGCGCCGTAGCCTTGCGACATTTTCTATGCCGCTGAAGTACGACTCCGTGTCCCGGTAAGTGGCGCGGAATGCGATCCACTCGTTTGGGTTCCCGTTGAAGGAGTGCAGCTCTGCTATATAGCGCGGCGCGGTCTTCGGTCTGTTGCCCGTGGTACTTGCTTTGATAGCTTCCATTATGGCGTTTGCCAAAGAACTTTCCGTGTCCTTTTTCCTTTCTTCCTTAGGAGCCGGTCGGGGCGCGCTCTCCTCACGCTTCTCCCCTGCCGCCGGCTGCGGCAATATGGCCTCCACTCCAGTAGCAATGTGTGCGTGTTGTCCGACCCACTGGTCTACTCTCTCGTTGACGGTAATGATTTCTTCGTCAGACTCGGAGTCGGAGTTCACCTGCAGTAGTTCCAGACGTAGCCGAGCGCAGTCGGCAGCGGCGCGCGCCTTTTCCAGGTTGAGCTGTTCTAGCTCTAGTTGGGCTTGTAGTTCGGCCCTGCGGCGCCCCGCTATTGACTTTCCTCCTCTCGACTTGGTTAGGACGGGCATCACTGAAGTGAGCTTTGATGTGTCTGTGCAATCCTTCGCAACCTTCTCTCTCTCGAGTATAGGTGCGTCTCCCTCTCGCGGCGGTTGTTCCTCAACGCCGGTCTTGTTCTCGCTCATCGTCCGATCCGTCGCGTTCGTTGCTGTGCTAGTAGCTGTAGATTCGGTGCCTGATTCCGTAGATACCGTGCCCGATTCCGTAGATACCGTACCCGATTCCGTAGATACCGTACCCGATTCCGTCTCGCTCGTTGTGTTCCCACTACCCGACTTATCAGTTCCCTCGCTTTCTCCCCTTTGCGACCTCGTCTTCATCTCACTGCTACCGAACCGGCTCTTCTGCCCGGAACGGTGCGATGAAGAAGCTACCTTGAAAAAGGCCGCCCCACCGCGTACTAAGCCTTGAAAAAGACTGCGGCAGTTACTCCTGCAAGGTTATTGCTGGAGCCTAAATACTCACTAGGAAACTTATGAATTCAGAAACTTTGAGGTCAGAAACTATATGACGGTTGGGTGTCTTCTTTGCCAGCGGTGACCTCTCGACGGTGCGTGGACTCGATGATGCTCTGCTCTGAACGCCGCTGTCCTCTTCTAACCTCGAAGTCAGCTTGCCCGAAGTGAACCTTCTTATTTGAAGATCTTCTATATTGATTCTTCTGTTCTTCGATAATGAATCTTCTGTTCTTCGATAATGAATATTCTTTCTTCTATAATGAATCTTCTTTCTTCGATAATGAATATTCTTTCTTCGATAATGAATCTTCTTTCTTCTTTACTGACTTCTTTCTTCCATGTGCTGTTTCATTCTTCTAAATCCGGCACTCGATGGACCAAAACTGAAGGGGATTGTATGAATTGAAACTCCATAGATTTGTTCGAAGTTCGACGTCAGAGCGAGACACATATAGTGAGATAGTTGCAGAGAGAAAGTATGGCTTTTTTTTTTTTTTTTTTTTTTTTTTTTTTTTCGAAAGGACAAGCTTGTTGTTGGCCATTGGGGCCTTTACAACTTCACCGGGCAGGGGAGGCGAGTACGGAAGGCACTCAACCTAGTGCAAAGCAAAAAGATGCAACTGCCTAAGGGCGCCCAGGTGGGCACGGACCTCGGCTTAGGTCGTTGCTTGGACGTGGGAGGATCGGAGAGAAGCGGCCTGGTATATGCCGGTAGCGCTGGTAAGCGCCAGAAGCGGGGGGACGCCGCCCTCGCCGGCGAGGGCAGAATGTCGGTGCAGTGTTTCTCTGTGGGTTAGGGGGCGGGGTCAGGGCAGCTACGGTTAGCGTGGTCGGGTCGTCAGGGTCAGTGAGTACATGTCTGGGGCGTCGGATTACGCGAATGGGGTTCGCGGGTAGCTCGTAAACGGCGGCGTTTACGAGTAGCGGGTTGGGGTGGTGTTCGGCAGACTTAAAGTATCGGATGGAAGCCTGCTTCAGGTATTGAGCTATGGTGGGGAGCTCTAAATCGCAATGGAGGTTTTCATTACGTAGAAACCACGGGCAGCCCGTGGCTCTACGCATGAAGCGATTTTGGATAAGCTGAAGTCGGCGGATGAGGCGAGGACGGGTGTGAGCAAAAGCTACACCGGCATAGGTGAGGATGGGGCGGATGCAAGTTTTGTAAAGTGTCACCTTATTTCTAAGGGACAGTTTACTCCGCTTGTTGGTCATGGGGTAGAGACGGCCTAGTACGAACGCGGCTTTGTTACGAACTCGTTCTATGTGATCCTTGAACGTCAGTTGACTATCTAGGGTTACCCCCAGATACTTAACCGAGTGTTCCCAAGGGATAGGGCTACCGAACATAGTGATGTTGCGGACGATGGGGTTGGTGATCGAACTGAGTCGTTTGAAGGTAAACAGAATCGCTGCGCTCTTCTGTGGGTTTACCTCGATCCTCCATTTCCTAAACCAGTCTCCTAAGACTTGGGCTGAGGATTGGAGGCTTTTGACTATAAGAGTCGCGGATCGGCTGGACAGATAAAGCGCGGTGTCATCTGCGAAAAGCGCGAGATTGACACTGGGGAATCGGGGCATGTCGCTGATGTAAAGCGAGAAGAGCGTAGGGGCAAGTACGGAGCCTTGGGGGACTCCCGCTCTGATGGGTCGGGGGGATGAGAAGGCTCCTTCTAGGCGGTAGCGGAAGCTCCGATCCCTGAGAAAGTCTCGTAGGATGAGTACGAGCCGGTCTGGCAGTCCCAGCTGATATAGCTTGTATATCAAGCCGTTGTGCCAGACTTTATCGAAGGCTTTCGCCACATCAAAGAAGAGGGCTCCTGTATACTGTTTGCGGGCGAAGCCGCTTATTATGTGCTCCGTTAGGCGGTGCACCTGTTGGACGCACGAGTGTTTGGCTCTGAAGCCAAACTGCTCGTTGGGGAGAAGGTTTTTGGACTGCACTACGTCGTTAAGACGGGCTAAAAGGATACGTTCGTATAGCTTGCCAAGAGCCTTGAGCAGGCTAATGGGTCTATAGCTGGAGGGTTCTGAGGGGGGTTTGTTAGGTTTCCTAAAACCTATTACATCTGCACCTTTCCACGCGTCGGGAAAGGAGCAGTTTTCCATGGCTGCATTGAATATGCTAACCAGGAGTAAAATGAGGTTGGGGGAGAAGCATTTGAGGACTCTGTTGGTGATGCCGTCAGAGCCGGGGGCTTTTCGGGGTTTGAGTTTCCTAATGGCCGTCTCTACCTCATGGGGTGTAACTGGGGGGAGAGGGTCGGTCGGAGGGATGGTGGCTCGCATGTCGACCTCCTCATCCACCTCACGCAGGTGGGAGGGGTCGGCAGGGAGGGTGCTGGGGGAGCATTGGGCCTCTAGGCTGTCGGCCAGGCATTCGGCCTTCTCGGTATCGTCAAAGGCATCTGGTTGGTTGGGGCGTTTGAGAGGGGGCATCGGGGATTCACAGTCCTTCTTGAGGGTTCTCGCCAGCTTCCAGTACGCGAGATGGGAGGGGGCGATTCCCTCAAGAAGTTTGTCCCAGCGATTCGACCGCAGCTCTGTCATGGTCTGCTTTACGTCCCTCTGTAAAGCTCGCATGCGAGTGCGGTTTTCGGCGCTGGGAAAACTGTCGTAAGCGCGGGTGGCCGCATTCTTAGCCGTCAGCAGTCTTCTCACATCTTCCGGCAGGTTCCAGTGGTGCTCGGGCAACACTGGGACCTGTCGGGAGCATTCTTTGACGGCGGTCTGTGTGTGGCTGCTGAGGGCATCGATTGCACCGCGGACGTCATCTGGTGTCCTGATTAAGTCGGGTATCGTGTCGAGGTCGGGTGAGGTGGTAGCTTGGAGCTTTTCCTCGAGTCTGTCCCAGTCAACTATCGTCCGAGTGGGCGGGGCGGTGGGGGTGGGGGGGCCTAGCTGTAAGACGACCGGCCGATGGTCAGAAGTGAGGGCGTGATGCACTTCTATGGAACATAACCGGAGGCTAATGTTCCTTAGAAGTGATATGTCTAGAATGTCGGGGGTGTGGTCCGCTTGATACGGAAAGTGAGTCGGGGTCATGGGGGCTATGATGTCGAAGTTGTGTCGGTCGACGAGTCGGTCTAGTGCCCTACCTTTGGTGTTGGTGGCTATGCAATTCCACCTTACGTGTTTGCTGTTTAGGTCGCCAGCCAGAATGACTGCGCCTCCTAGCTTGAAGAGGGTCTCGATGTCGCTCTCCAGCAGTGGCTTATCGCTACTGGGGGAGAGATACACCGAGGCAAGGGTGATAGGTTGGTGTCCTGTCATGGCTAGCCGACAGACCGAGGCCTCAATGTGGGTTAGAGGGGGGGTGTCGATGGGGATGCAGTGCAGAGACCTCTTGTAATAGATGAGAGTGCCACCCTTTTCAGAGTGGGCTCTATCATTACGCACAAATTCATAGTTAGGGATCCTAGGCCCTCGATGGCAAGATTTAAGGTGGGTCTCTTGCACTAGAAACACATCGACTTGGTGTTCGCGGAGGAATTCAATGACTTCCTGCCGCTGGGAGCGGATACCGTCGGCATTGAAAAACGCGACGGAAATGGAGCGGGGTTTGAGTCTACCTTTTGTGGGGCTTAAATCCATTATGGGGAGATAGCATTAAATTCAGAAATAGTTGCGATGAGACGCGAGTGCTTAAGCATTGCGACGCAACGCTTTTCTATATTGTTTTGGGAAGCGCGGAGTTCCCTAGCGAAGTCATGTACCTGCGCCATGTCGATGGAGCAGGCAAACCTGGCGAGCAGACTAAGATCGTCTTCCTCCGTCGTGGGTGCGGGGGAAGAGACCTTTACAGCCTTCGCTGGTTTAGGCGCGGGTTGAGGGGTTGGCCTAGCGGTGGGGGGCTTGGGGACCGGTGTCTCCAGTAGGGGGCGCGGGGGGGCCGCGGACGACTCCACTTTCCTCCTCCACGCAGGCTGTAGGTCCTGAGAGGCTGAGGCGATGGGTGTGAATGCAAGGGGCTTGCTGGGGCGTAGGGAGGGAAAGTCCTCTCTGCGCGGGACGGGACGGCTAGCGGGCCGATTTTGAGAGGCGGAGGGCGCGGCGCCTTTAGATTGGGGCCTACGGCTAGAACGTGGTGCCTTGGGGCATCCGCGATAGCTCGCTGGGTGTCCCAGGGCACCGCAGAGCACGCAACCCGGGGGTTCCGTGCACTCGTTCCTGTCTTTGGGACGGGGACAGTTTGCTGTGCCGTGGTTGCCTAGGCACTTGACGCACCTAGGTGTGGCGTAGCAGTTACGCGCTGAGTGCCCATAGAGTTGGCATCTATGGCACTGACCGGGGGGACCTTTTTTGTGGGGCATTTCTATTGAGAGGCCGGAAAGGTTGCAGATCGTTGTAAGCGTATTTATCATACGCTTACCGGCGGGGGACAAGTCGGACACGACCAGAACCATGTCGTAGGGAGCTTTGGTTCGGCCGTTGTGCATGCGGTGTACTTCATGCACGGGGTAGCCTTGGGACTTAAGGTCCTCAAGGATGTCTTTGGAGGGAAGCTCCTTAGGGACACCTCGAATGACGACGCGTAGGACGCGTTCCTCTTCGAGGGCGTATGTGTGAAAGCCGATTTTCTCGGCTTTCAGGGTGGTAGTTAGACGACGGTGGTCGTCAGAGGTGGGGACTTGGACCTTAATCCCTTGTTGGGTGGTCCGGGCTGAGGTGAACGCAATATGGCGTTCCCTGAGGAGAGATGAAACGTTGTTCCATCTCGCCTTATCTTGTATGAATAGGGGCGGGGGTCGCGAGTTGCGAGGTTGCTGTGAAGCAGCGGGGGCGGTGCCTACTTGCGAGGCGGACGGGGCGGGGGCGGGGGCGCTGCCTACGGCTGCAACCTTCTTGGCATTTTGGTCGTCCGAGGATGTCGCGTTTCGCTTGCGACCGCGCTTCTCAACGAGCGTAAAACCGTCGTTATCAGTAGCGCCGTCGGAAGCGATAGGGACATCCTGTGTGTCCATGGCGTCGTGTATGTCAGTCCGAGCGTCGTCGGTCGCGTGGTTAAACACCAGCGACGATGACTCATCGCCGGCATTTAATACCACGGGTGGCGGAGTGGAGTCGTCCGCGGGCAGAGGGCTGGCGGGGGGCGCGGGGGGCGCGCGGGGCGCGGGCTCCGGGGCCGGGCATGGCAAGTATTGGGCCAAGACGGACGGGGGGATGCTTAAAATAAGCTGGTGTAAATAACGCGAGTCAGCCGAGATGGCTGAGAAAAACGCGACGTGGACGGGGGACAGATCCTCCGGCTGGGAGAGGCCGGGGGTGAGTTGGGTAGCGTGAGTGCCTGCCATGTATGTGTAAAAGTGTGTCCCGAGCCAATCTTATTGTGCTGCGGGGTGAGTTGACCTAGGTGTGCCCTAACCGTTTCCCTTGGGCAAGCCCAGTGCAATGGGATCCGGGTCCTACGTTCCCTAGCTGCCTGAAGCGCCGAGGGTAGCCTGCACGAACTGGAACCAGCGCAGACGCCCAAACAGCGCAACAAGAATAGGATTAGGGATGGGAGGGGTGGGAGGGAGATATCTGGTGTCGGCTAGGGGCCACCCCCAAGGCCGGTGGTTCCAGACCCAACCAAGTATTTCGTTTCCCAGTAGGGAACCGCGAGCGCTCGGGTCACGCCCTGTCCGACTTCACGCACAGCGCCGTGAGGCAGCCTGCCCCTTAAAGGGGTGCACCGGACAACCACCAAACAGTGGTTTTAGAAAAACGCGCGAGGGAACGGATATAAATCGTCAGAAACTGGCCGGACCGCAGCGTGAATAACACCACGTGCGGCTGGCTGGGAGCCCGGTGATTGCGAGGCGCACAGAGTTGCGAGACGCAGGGGCCGGGTGACGTACGCAGCGCGTCTGTCGGAAAACCGACAGAGCACGAAGACGCACGACGGATCGCGAAGCGCAGCGAGGGCGGAGTCGGCGGGGCGCCGAGAGCGGGGGTACTGGGCGCGCACGTCTTACCGGGGCGGCAGACGGCGAGCTGAGTTTTGAGAAAGTATGGCGGTGATTGCCTTTATTTGTAAGTTTTTATCTATCTCGCTATTAGTGGGATCATGGGTGACGGTTTATTTAGACAGAGACAACATTACAAAAAGTACTTAGAAACTAATTATACATGAACATTTAAAACAAAGGAATATAAGTGCTTAAATAACATTATTTACAAATAGGAGGGATTATTGCCTCTAGTCGCTTACAGTCACCTTTATAGCAGTATTATATTTTTAATTCAAAATTAATACTGCATTTGTGATAATAATAAAATGTATGTATATAGAGTACTCACTCATTTTCTTTCACTATTTTTTCGTGACTTTCTTCATTAATAATAAATGCACTTTGTTCATTCATATTTATTATTTATTTTCGCTTAACCGCGCTTTTATTACTTTCTTCATTAATAATAAATGCACTTTGTTCATTCATATTTATTATTTATTTTCGCTTAACCGCGCTTTTATTACTTTCTTCATTAATAATAAATGCACTTTGTTCATTCTTATTTATTATTTATTTTCGCTTAACCGCGCTTTTATTACTTTCTTCATTAATAATAAATGCACTTTGTTCATTCATATTTATTATTTATTTTCGCTTAACCGCGCTTTTTTACATCTTTGTTTTTTTTTAAGCAATGGTAGTTGGAACTATACAGCCAAATATGGAATAAAATCTTTTTGTACTTTTTTTTAAGCAATGGTAGTTGGAACTATACAGCCAAATATGGAATAAAATCTTTTTGTACCTATCTCTATAAATACAAACAGCTGTGTCTTAAATAAAATCTTTTTGCATTTGATAAATAAAAAATAATCAAATCTTTTTTGTTATATGGAGGTATATACAGTTTATGAAAAGAGTTTTATTATTCTCCGAAAATGATCAAATCTTCTTATATGTTTGTTTTGACAACCGATATTGTTGCCATGGCAACCGAGCGTCAGGTTTTTCTTCGTTACGGAATTTCTGGATTCGGTCCCCGCGCTCAAAGCCTGCGATAAAATCTATGCAATAGCTTAAAAAATATTCTGAAAATAAAATAAAAGCTGATTGGAACGTAATTAATAAAGAGAAGGGGAAAACGAAGCCGCGAGAGAAACAATATGTCTTGCAAACTGATCGTGGTCTCATTTCTGAAACCTCAAAGGTAACAGAAGAATTTGAATCTTTCTTTACAAATGTTCCACTCAAAACAACCGAGAGCCTGGACTCGTCGCCAATTCTCGCAAATCAATTACTTTCTGAAAATGTAACAAAGTGCAAGTGAAGAATACTTTACATTTCGAAAAATTATTCCACACACCATTGTAAAAGCTTTAAAGTTGTTGAAACTAAAAAATACTGAGGATCTTTGGGGCATGTCTGTTAATTTAATAAAGTCCGTAATTGAAACTCTAGCCCCTTACTTGGCCGATCTATTCCACATTTGTATTGACACTGGAGTGTTTCCGGATCTGATTAAATTTAGTAAAGTTGTTCCACTCTTCAAGTCCGGAGAAAAGGAAAACTCTAGTAATTATACGCCTGTTTCTGTGCTACCAGTTTTGAGTAAGGTTTTTGAAAAAAAAATATTAAACCAAATGTTGATCAATAAATTGCTCTATAGCCTGCAGTTTGGCTTTACAAAAGAGCGTTCCACGCGGGAGTTGAACTCATTAAAACATATATAAAGCCTTTGAGAAATCCCAAAACGCTATAGGGATCTTCTGCGACTTGTCAAAGGCATTCGATTGTGTGGAACATAAAACTTTGCTTGTAAAACTGGACAATTACGGTGTTAAAAATAAGGCTCTAGATCTTTTATAATCGTATTTAGTAAATAGGATACAAAAAGTCGGGGAGATCGTGGTTTGAATTCTGCCACGTACCAATGTGTTTTCAAATTTCGATTTCATATGATTTCATAGGTGAAGGAAAACATCGTGAGGAAACCTGCACACGCCTGCGAAGAAACTCGAAGTCGACCAACCCGCACTGGGCCTGCGTGTTCGACTAAGATCCGATCGCCCTAATTCAGGGTAGGCTCGAGCCCCTCGATGGGGACAACAGGACCCTATTACTAAGCCTCCGCTGCTTGTCCATATATCTGTCAGCGGGCTGAATTTTATAAACACTACTTTCACAGAATGTGCATTTCTGGTGCCACTAAAAGGAAAAATAATAAAAATTAAAAAAGTAAATAACTAAGCGGGGTTCTTGTACAAAAAAAAGTGTTTTTATAGGCATTTTGTAAGTATTTTTAATTTAGCTCTATCGTGAAAACGGTAATACATAAATGAGCGTGAAACTTTGTGTGATTATAGTTCTAATCCTGCAATAAAACAACAAATAACAAAAACCGACGAAGTGTGAGTTGTACTTACGCTAAGTGGTCCAAATTGAATAAAAAAATATTTCTAACGCTCACGTTGATCGCTTTTGTTTGTAATGTGAGTACGTATCATTGTCATAGTTGTGTGGAGAAGTGTAGTAGCACGGAACCCTGGAAGCGCGAGTCCGACTCGCACTTGACCGATCTTTTATCAATGTCAAAAACGAAATTTGCCTTCATAAAATGTTTGAAATAGCAAGAAGTGAAGTAGTAATCTTGAGATTTTGATAAATTAAAGATTGAAGAAGTGATGGATAACAAACTCTACCTATGTTTTTTTGAAATTCCAGTAGGAGTGCAATTTAGGGAACAATATTTCATAATATATTTCTTAAGCAGTCTGCGGACCGTAATCGTACAAATCGATAGAACTTTACACATTCCCGCAAAAAACTACATAAAAATCCACAACACGCGTTGCAATGCCAAAACGTTTCGCTTCGCGCAAACAATAATCCAGCTCTCTACAAAAAAGTTAAGTTTGTTTGGGAGAATGAAACTTTTATCGCTTGCTGGACTATCACCCTCTAGCACACGGAGAAACGGCAAGAACCAGAGGTTTGCACCTTTTTAGTTATTTCCCTATCATCTCATTTTGGTTGTATTCCTATTGGGTCTAGTGCGCTGGTACTTCGGGAGAAACATTTTAACAAAGTATAAAGCTGGTGCTCACCCTGTGCCTGGGTGTGGACATGGGGCTGCAGGGGCGCCAGTGCTCGCTGGCGGGGCTGTACACGTCCACCCAGTCGCTGTCGTACGACGAGCCCGGCGACGTGTTGCGCCCTCCCACCGAGTAGAACAAACCCTGCGTCAACAAACATAAAATAACAAATCGCGCTGTTTACCCCTGAACCAAACCAGAGACGCAGAGTTTCTATAATATCAAGTCACGTAATATATGAGAAATAGAAAAATTGCTTTCAAACCTATCCATAATTTAAGCTTGTTTAAATATTTAAGATGAATTGTCTGGAATACATTAATATTATTCATATTAATACTAAAGTATAAATTCCTTCATTGAATAAAAACACATTTTGATAACCTTTTTACAGGCTATAGTGAACGTAAGTTAATAAAAAAAAATTAATAAAAAAAATCGGTCTTCATAAAAAGCCAGAACGAAATTCTTAGAATAGATTGCTAGCTAAGTTAGGACCTTAGTCCCAAATAGCGTCTTAAAAAATGTTTGATGCCAAGTAGTTCTAGGTACCTATATTAAAACTATATGGCGCCAGGTAGTTTCAGGAACCTATAGTAAAACTATATGGCGCCAGGTAGTTTCAGGAACCTATAGTAAAACTATATGGCACCAGGTAGTTTTAGGTACCTATATTAAAACTATATGGCGCCAGGTAGTTTCAGGAACCTATAGTAAAACTATATAGCACCAGGTAGTTTTAGGTACCTATATTAAAACTATGGCGCCAAGTAGTTTCAGAAACCTATAGTAAAACTATATGGCGCCAGGTAGTTTCAGGAACCTGTAGTAAAACTATATGGCACCAGGTAGTTTTAGGTACCTATATTAAAACTATATGGCGCCAGGTAGTTTTAGGTACCTATATTAAAACTATATGGTGCCAGGTAGTTTTAGGTACTGTAGAGATCGTATGTCTCTACATTTATGCACTTTCAACTCCTTTACTTATTTTCTTGCCAGCGCGAATCGAAGTTCGAACATTAATTTAAATTTGATTTGATAAGTCATTCGAAAGCTTTTCGAAACAAGAGATATTCATTCTAAGGCGGACCGTGAGCCAGGACAGAGGTCCTTTTACTAAGAGTATATTTTTATTATCCGCGCGTCTGGGCTGAGGTCCCTAAGGTTATGGCAAGAAAGTGAGAGGAATCTATAAAGATATAATAATCAGTCAGCCGACAGAGCCTACTACCTTTTTTTTATATGGCACTTATAGGTAGGTCTAGACAGGAGGTGAAGAAAAGCATCGCTTCACGGCGCGTTTCTCAATTGGCGGTGGGTGATGTAGAGATCGTATGTCTCTACATTTATGCACTTTCAACTCCTTTACTTATTTTCTTGCCAGCGCGAATCGAAGTTAGAATATTAATTTAAATTCGATTTGATAAGTCATTCGAAAGCTTTTCGAAACAAGAGATATTCATTCTAAGGCGGACCGTGAGCCAGGACAGAGGTCCTTTTACTAAGAGGCGTCTGGGCTGAGGTCCCTAAGGTTATGGCAAGAAAGTGAGAGGAATCGATAAAGATATAATAATCAGTCAGCCGACAGAGCCCACTACCTTTTTTTTACGTGTTAAATATATGATCATCTCTGATGATTCTTTAATACGTATCTGAATCTTTCCTTGTAAAGTAGTAATCTAGCTACATCCCCCGGCGTCCCGTTAACGACGTTACAGTACCTATAGTAAAACTATATGGCACCAGGTAGTTTCAGGAACCTATAGTAAAACTATATGCCGCCAGGTAGTTTCAGGAACCTATAGTAAAACTATATGGCACCAGGTAGTTTTAGGTACCTATATTAAAACTATATGGCGCCAGGTAGTTTCAGGAACCTATTGTAAAAGTATATGACACCAGGTAGTTTTAGGTACCTATATTAAAACTATATGGCGCCAGGTAGTTTTAGGTACCTATATTAAAACTTTATGGCACCAGGTAGTTTTAGGTACCTATAGTAAAACTATATGGCGCCAGGTAGTTTCAGGAACCTATAGTAAAACTGTATGGCACCAGGTAGTTTTAGGTACCTATATTAAAACTATATGGCGCCAGGTAGTTTCAGGAACCTATAGTAAAACTATATGGCACCAGGTAGTTTTAGGTACCTATATTAAAACTATATGGCGCCAGGTAGTTTCAGGAACCTATAGTAAAACTATATGGCGCCAGGCAGTTTCAGGAACCTATAGTAAAACTATATGGCGCCAGGTAGTTTCAGGTACCTATATTAAAACTATATGGCATCAGGTAGATTCAGGAACCTATGGTAAAACTATATGACGCCAGGTAGTTTCAGGAACCTATAGTAAAACTATATGGCACCAGGTAGTTTTAGGTACCTATATTAAAACTATATGGCGCCAGGTAGTTTCAGGAACCTATAGTAAAACTATATGGCACCAGGTAGTTTTAGGTACCTATATTAAAACTATATGGCGCCAGGTAGTTTCAGGAACCTATAGTAAAACTATATGGCACCAGGTAGTTTTAGGTACCTATATTAAAACTATATGACGCCAGGTAGTTTCAGGAACCTATCATCATCATCATCATATCAGCCGAAGGAAGTCCACTGCTGGACATAGGCCTCCCCCAAGGATCTCCACGATGACCGGTTCTGCGCTGCCCGCATCCAGCGGCTTCCCGCAACCTTCACCAGGTCATCGGTCCACCGAGTGGGAGGCCTGCCTACACTACGCTTTCCGGTGCGTGGTCGCCAGACTGTAACACAGCCCAGGTTTCGACCGAATCGAAAGGCTTTCTCATAGTCCACGAACGCCAAGCATAGTGGCTGATTGTACTCTTCGGTCTTCTGTATAATCTGCCGCAGCGTATGTATGTGGTCTATGGTACTAAATCCTTTTCGGAAACCGGCTTGTTCGGGAGGCTGGAAGTCGTCAAACCTGCGTGCGAGACGATTCGTAATGACCCTCGAAAACAGTTTGTAGATATGGCTCAGAAGTGAGATGGGTCTGTAGTTCTTCAGCAGGGTATTGTCGCCCTTTTTGAAGAAAAGCACGACCACACTTCTGTGCCATGCCTTAGGCGTTTGTCCCTCAAGTATAACGGAATTAAATAATTTCTGAAGAGCTTTAAGTACCGGTGTTTCACCTGCTTTCAGAAGTTCAGCCGTAATTCTATCATCACCCGGTGCCTTATTGTTTTTAAGCTGTTTAAGAGCCATTCTAATCTCGTACAGGCTGACGTCCGGGATATCTTCGGTATAGTGTCGGGTAAGTCTAGCTCTTGGGTCTTTAGCCAGGTCGCTGACAGGCAGACGTGTGGTCGTGTACAATTGTCCGAAGAACTTCTCAACTTCTTCCAGCAACTCAGTCTTAGACGATATGATCCTGCCGTCCTCAGTCTTCAGCTTGGTCAGTTGGCTTTGACCAACAGACAGATCTCTAGCGAACACTTTTGAGCCTTTGTTGTTCTCAATCGCCTCTTTAATACAATTTGGATTAAAGTGGCGCAAATCGCGAGTTAGAGACTTAGAGATTTGCTTGTTTAGTTGCCGATACTGAGTAGCGTCTTCAGAGGACTGCAAAACCAATCTGCGTCTTTCTTCCATGAGGTTGCTGGTGAAGTCAGAGATTTTTTTGGTTCTGTTTGAACGGCGAGTTTTGAAAATCTTAGACCCGACCGTTTGGACAATTTCCACGAACCTCTCGTTATAATCGTCCACATTCTCGCAGTCTCCTAGGCATTCGAAGTGATTGTGCAACTCGAGCTGAAAGTTTTCGGGGTTTTGGAGCTGGATGGGCGCTGGTCGGAGTGTGGACTTCATCAGTCGACATCTTTCTAGCTTGGTCTTTAGATTCAATGTGCCTCTTACCATTCGGTGATCGCTTCCTGTTTTGACTGAGTTGATCACAGAGACATCATTAAATATTTGCCTTCTTGTCGACAAGATGAAGTCGATCTCGTTCTTCGTTACGCCATTGGGATGCAACCATGTCCACTTTCGCTGTTTAGGCTTTTTGAAGAAGGAGTTCATCATAAAGAGTCCCTCCTTCTCCATAAAGTCGGCCAGCAGCTGGCCACGTGCATTTCTCTCTCCATATCCAAATTGCCCCACTCTCAGCTCACCATCACTTCGTTTGCCCAGTTTCGCGTTAAAGTCCCCCATAACAATGGTGGTAAATATAGTAAAACTATATGGCACCAGGTAGTTTTAGGTACCTATATTAAAACTATATGGCGCCAGGTAGTTTCAGGAACCTATAGTAAAACTATATGGCACCAGGTAGTTTTAGGTACCTTTATTAAAACTATATGGCACCAGGTAGTTTCAGGAATTTATAGTAACACTATATGGCGCCAGGTAGTTTCAGGAACCTTTAGTAAAACTATATGGCGCCAGGTAGTTTCAGGAACCTATAGTAAAACTATATGGCGCCAGGTAGTTTTAGGAACCTATAGTAAAACTATATGGCACCAGGTAGTTTCAGGAACCTATAGTAAAACTATATGGCGCCAGGTAGTTTTAGGAACCTATAGTAAAACTATATGGCGCCAGGTAGTTTCAGGAACCTATAGTAAAACTATATGGCGCCAGGTAGTTTCAGGACCCTATATTAAAACTATATGGCACCAGGTAGTTTCAGGAACCTATAGTAAAACTATATGGCGCCAGGTAGTTTCAGGAACCTATAGTAAAACTATATGGCACCAGGTAGATTCAGGAACATATGGTAAAATTATATGGCACCACGCAGTTTTAGGTACCTATATTAAAACTATATGGCACCAGGTAGTTTCAGGTACCTATATTAAAACTATATGGGTCTATGATCTAATTAGTTTTTCCTTAAAACTAAATACTTTCGCCTTTTAGGGTGATTTTAGGTTTAGTTGAGGTTATCAAATAATTAAATATCAGAAGGATTTTCCAGTGGGTTTATTGGGAGCAAGTGAATACAGGGTGTACTCCGGACGCGCGACGGGAAACGACTGGCTAGACATTAGTTAGTAGTCGTGCGCCTGGATTTCCATAATGCATAGTAAGCGTTCTTATTACAATGTGTCCCTACAGTATTCCCCCCTTTTAAAAAAAAATACATACAAAAAAAAATTATAAAGTACATTTTTCTTTTACTTTTAACAACTTAAAGTTTTTAAACACATCCTGTACTTATAAGTAGCTTTTTAACTGAGTATCAAACAGAATAACAATATATCGTGTTTCAAAAATTACAGTACATTACATTACGTTCCGATAACAAAGAGTGCTCAGTATACCTGTTGGAATGTGCTGAATGAAACTTATATGTGGGAATAGAACACAGTATGTTAACAAGGATTATGTTACACTGATTATAACAAGACTAAACAATGTCGTGTGTTGGTTGTTCAACATAAAATAAATTTATCATAAGGTTACATTATGTAGGTACTTATGTTAAAACATAAAAATACGTAAGTAAGTAAATAAGTAAGTAAGTAAGTAACTGAGTATGTGAAAACATATTGTGAACAAACAGACTATTTTACCTTGTTTCGCACTGGCATAAAAAATATTTATCACTTAAGACACTGAGTACGTCGGCTGCGCCGTGGTGCCACGGGCGGCCTGCACTTGTATTGCCGGAGGTGACAAACCAACTCCTACAGCTTCTTTTCTTAGCCAATTTCTTATTTTTCTCTGGCATTGAATCCGTATGCCGTAACAGCATATTAGTGCCAACAAAACAACTATAACTATTAGAGTGATTCCAAAATAGTTTAGTTTGTGCTCAACATGGCTAGTAGATCCGGCTACAGCCTGGGCTATGGCAATATTCTGAGCTTCTTGTTGCTGTTCTTGATTTTTACTTTGACCCCAACCCATCTTGAAAGGTTAGTATGTAAATGTAAGTTTACTGCAAAGTTGTTTGATGCGAAATGGAGTTATAGTAAAAAATGTTACTGATAATATACTAATTTGGCAATCTAATTTCGAAATCAAATAACGTGTCTAAAAATTGTGCTAATTAAGTATAATTTAGTTTTCACATACCGAACTACTTCGGTCAGTATTATTTTGACCCCGATACAAAGTACAGAGTACAGACTACATTAGGTACTTAGTCTAAAAATTAGCTTATGCGACACAAATTATCGCTTCTATGTATGTATCGTAATTATAACGGTAACTTAATTTTATTTTTCATACTAGTACTTTTAAAATAGTAAAGTACATAAGTAGGTACATACTACTTAACACAAAAAACGAACTGGTGGCTTAATAGTTCGGCCACTCCTAGTTGTTTTTGGAAGTTGATTACAATTCAAATTCTTATCGTTGCTACTGGCTTTTAGATTAGCCTCGTTTTTGTTACCGAAAATCTGTTGGCTACCTGACGCGGTGCCTGTACTTCCTGTTTCACTCTGTTCATAATTTTTTAATATATATGCCGGTTTTAATCGGTCAATGGAAACAGATAATTCTCTATTCGGTAGTTGAATCCGATAAACCTTATTGTTCCTATTTATGATACGGTAAGGTCCGTCATATGGATTTACAAGGGATTTACGTACCGTATCGTTTCTCATAAAGAAGTGTTCACATGTTAATAAATCTGGATGAACGAATATAGTGCGCTTTGTATTTTTATTTGCGGTTTGGGACTTAAAATTTTTAATGGAGCTTTTAATTTTTCCTACACAAGTATCTTCGTCTAACGAGTTTTTTCTAGATTCTACGTAAAAATCGCCTGGTAATCTTATTTTACACCCGTAAGTAAGTTCAGCTGCGCTGGTACCTGTGTCCACTCTTACCGCTGCACGTAACCCTAACAATACAGTAGGAAGTTCAGTTACCCATGAGTTTGAATTCAATCGTGCCATAAGGGATGCTTTTAGGGAACGATGCCATCGCTCAATAATTCCGTTACTCTGGGGGTGATAAGGGGTTGTACGGATACGTTCAACTCCGAATAGTTTTAACAGCTGTGCGAATAAACTACTCTCGAACTGTCTGCCCTGATCGCTTGATAGCTTACTTGGGCAACCAAAACGTATTATCCACCCTTCATATACAGCTAATGCTACCGTTTCTGCAGTTATATCTTTAACTGGAATAGCTTCCGCCCAATGAGTGTAACGATCTATCATCGTGACACAATACCTAAAACCTTCCTGAGAAGTATTTAGGGGACCAATGATGTCTACATTGATATGCTGAAATTTACCTGCTGATGGATAACTACCTACTTCTGACATCGTGTGACGCTGAACTTTAGCACGTTGGCATTTTATACAAGTTTTGGCCCAAATACCTACATCTTTATTTAAACTTTTCCAAAAGAATCTTTCCTTCATCATTTTCCTAGAAGTACGGATTCCTGGGTGACTTAAATTATGGACTGCGTCAAATGCTACGCGTCGGAATTCTTTAGGTAAGTATGGTCTCACGTTATCGGTAGAAGTTTCACACGTAATTAAGCTTGAGCAACCTGGTAATACAACCTGCTTAAATTGCAATTTACTATCACTGCTCTTTTCTAACAAGCATGTAAGTTGATCGTCACTCTTTTGCGCGATTGCAATCGCGTTGAAATCTAATGTCGTGGGACACGATATGGTTTCTAAGCGGGACAAAGAATCTGCAACTATGTTTTCCCTACCTATAATATGTTGAATATCGGTAGTAAACTCACTTATGTACATTAATTGTCTGGTTCTACGAGGTATTTCCTTCTCGCTGCGTAGTCTACTAAACGCATAAGTCAATGGTTTATGATCCGTAAATATCGTTAATTCCCTGCCTTCTATCATATTTCTAAAATGACATATAGACATATAGACATATAGATCGCCAGCAATTCCCTATCATAGGTGCTGTATTTACGTTGGGCATCTGATAAACTCTTGGAATAATAACCTAAGGGTTTCCACTGACCTTCAACTTTTTGCTGAAGCACTGCTCCAACACATTTGTCCGATGCATCAGCCATCAAACTTAAGTGGGTATTGGGAAACGGATGCGACAATAAAGCTGCGCTTTTTAGGCTTAGCTTACATTGTTCGAATGCTAGTATAGCTTCGCTTGTCCATTGTACTACGGTCTTATCTTTTTTCTTCGACTTGTGTAAATATTTATTTAATAACTCTTGGTATTCCGCTGCTCCTGGTAAATGTGACCTATAGAAATTAAGCATTCCTAAAAATCTTCTGAGCTGTTCTACTGTTTTTGGTAACGGAAAGTCTGATATCGCCTGAACTTTACTATCAGTGGGTCGAATTCCTTCTGGCGTTACTTCATAGCCCAAAAATTCGATTTTTTCTTGACCAAAGATACACTTTGAGATGTTTATAGTTATACCGTATCGCTCGAATCTTTTGAAAACTTCATTAAGATGTTGTTTATGCTGCTCCATGCTGTCGCTAGCTATAATTAAATCATCGATGAAAGAGAATACAAAGTCTAAACCCGGTAACACTCTGTGAGACATGAATCGTTGAAAAGTTTGGGCTGCGTTTCTTAACCCAAATGGCATCCTAACGAATTCAAATAAACCAAACGGTGTTATTATAGCCGTTTTTTCAATATCACTTTCCGAAATCAAAATGCAGTGGTAAGCTCTGTTAATATCTAGTTTAGTAAATATTTTCTTACCCGCCGTCACGTAGGTGAAATCCTGAAGGTGAGGCACAGGGTAGCGGTCTGGTTTGGTAATCGCATTCAGCCGCCGGTAATCTCCACACGGTCTCAAATCTCCATTCTTCTTAGGAACTATATGGAGCGGATTGGCCCACTCACTTTTTGAAGGTCGGCATATCCCTAACTCCTGCATTTGCCTAAACTCTTCTTTCACCTTAGCGTAGCGCTGAGGATGTAGAGGTCGAGCTTTAGAATATACAGGGGAACCTTCGGTCTCTATATGATGGTACACCGCATGTTTAGGCGTTTCTTTAAAAGAAACTGTTTTGTGATATCAGGGTATTTACACAATATGTCATAAAAAGGATGATTTTCATCGATCGTTTTTACAGTTGGTTCATTACACGGAGAAATTCTACCTAAACTAAATAATTTGGTAGTATTATCTACTAATCGTTTACCTCTTAAATCTACCATTAAATTATGATGCGTTAAAAAATCAGCACCGATAATTGGTTGCTTTATATCTGCTATCACAAATGTCCAACTAAATTGTCTACGCAAATTTAAATTTAACACTAGATTTTTCACTCCAAATGTTTTGATTTCAGTATTATTAGCTGCATATAGCTTATATGCTACATTTTCTTTAACTTTACGCACTTTGAAACGCGGAATCACTGACACGTTAGCACCGGTGTCTATTAAAAATTTTAGTCCTGAATTTCGATCAGATATCACAAGACGGTTGCTAACAGATGGTGCAAAACTCACCGTCGTAGACTGCACCTGATTTAGTTTCCCGTGCTGTCCTTGGAGTCGTCCTTGCTCTTCCAATTACAGGGTTTCACACAGTCGCGTGCATTTGTTCCGTACTTGTAGTGGTAGAAACAAAGCCATTCAGGACTGTTCCTCGTCCTGCGCTGGTCACTCCTACTCCTCGATGAAGTTCTGGATCTGGACATCGATCTGTCACGCCTTTGTGGCTTGTTGAATTTTCGGGAAGAGGATCTTCTAAACTTTTCGAATTTTATGTTCAATTTGGCGATTTCCGCGGCTAGGTTTGTATCAGAATTTTCTAGCTTATTATTGGTGGTTACAGCACTGATCTGTTGACTTCCCGACATTTCTTCTATCACTTTATCTGCTATTCTTGCAAGTTGTTCCAAATCCTTAAGCTCATACACTGATAATATGCCTCGTACGGTTGCTGGTAAAAGTCCTTGCCAGATGATCCTGAGTGTGTCGTCCGTCATTTTTCCTCTCGCTAAATCTCTCATCTTTCTGAGAAGTAGAGATGGGCGCTGGTCACCCAATTCCATCTCGCTGAGAAGTCTATGAATTTGTCGATTTTCCGATTCCTCATAAATTGTAATTAATCGGTTTTTCAGTGTTTCGCTTTTTCCGGTTTCGGGAGGTGATATTAGGATATCACTCACCTGTCTTATGACTTCTTTATCCAGTTTAGATAACAGTAGATGATATTTGGCCTCATCTCCCATCTTCTGAGGGGCAACTACAGCTTCAAACTGTAAAAACCATAATCGCGGTTGATCGCACCAGAATACTGGAATTCTTGCATTTACTGAAATTGCAGCTATTTCTGAAGAACTCTCCATATTTGCCGATAAAAAAGTTTTTAATATTTGTTCAGTAGACGTTGCGGCAGGATCAGTTTCCATTTTTGTAGTTATTCACTTTTGCGCAGTCACATGTAAAGTTATTTAAAAAAAAGTTTTTACTCAGTAATCAAATTAACTGAGGCGTCCGTTGAGTACTTGCTTGCCCTTGAGTCGTTTCCAAGAAAAATATTTTAAATGTTCACTAAAGTTCACCAATCACTGATTCGCGCAAAGTTCTTTTTCGGGTCACCACTTTAGGGTTGTTTTGTGTTTAGTTGAGGTTATCAAATAATTAAATATCAGAAGGATTTTCCAGTGGGTTTATTGGAAGCAAGTGAATACAGGGTGTACTCCGGACGCGCGACGGGAAACGACTGGCTAGACATTAGTTAGTAGTCGTGCGCCTGGATTTCCATAATGCATAGTAAGCGTTCTTATTACAATGTGTCCCTACAGCCTCAAAACAAACTGGGTTATGGGTAAACTTGTTGGGAAGCTAATGAAATGAGGAAGTTTTTCTTGTATTTGGCTGGCTCAATTGTATGATGTTTTTTAACAAATAGACGTCGAAGCGACGAACGAATTGTGAACACTTATCTCGAAAACCGTGGATTACGTGGAATATACACATGAGGTGCTTTACCTCTGAACCACCACTTGCCTCTCTTTTCTGGGACACCCTTTAGTATTTTATCTTCTTATGCTGTTGACACGGGCAGCGCGGGACCGGTCATTGAGGAAATCCTTTTGGGATCGGACGTCTTTCGAAGCTAGCTTAAAACATACCTTGAGAAAAGCAGCGCCCAGACCCGACCGAGGCACGGTCAGCCTGGGCAGGGTGGTCCAACAGTTGTCGTCCAAGTTGAACGCTTCGAACACATCTATCGAGTGCCTGTAGTAGCCGCCCGCTACGTAGATGATGCGCGGCGTGTTCGGCCGTCGCTCCTTCACTACTGGCTTCTTGTGTAACGTGAGATCCTGTAGAAAACAACATGAGTTTTTCTTTGCACAGATAAGCGAATTCGCTATTGGTTCTTTGGTTTTAGGTATCACAGTTATATTTTATAATGGGCTGAAAGGAACAGAAAATGGTGTCGATTCGGTGTAACACGATTTAACTTATTTGACAGGACCAAACTAAATTTAAGCATTCTATCCTTGTCTTTTCTATACAGAAAGTAAAAGACAGAAAGCATAAATTTAGTTTAATCCTGTCAAATAAGTTAAGTCGTGTAACACCGAATCGACACCACTGTAACCTATTTTGAGTCTCCACAAGTCCCCTTGCGTGATGCGTATTTTGTGTTACTAGTGACAGTTCACGCGTACTTTAACGGGACTCTATTACTAAGCCTACGCCGCCCACTGAATAGTTCTGAATAGGGATGACGAATCCTAGTCATCTGATTTACTTTTTATCATCTGTCAAAAACAACATTTTGTTCAAAAAATGTTTGAAATACCTAGGCGTGACGTCATAGTTTTGTAGTGTCATTTATGTACTTTTTTGTGATTTTGGTGAATTAAAAATCGAAGACTTGATGGAAAACAAAACGAGTAAGGTTTTCCGGAGTTTAAGTAGGAGGGCAATTTAGTGATCAAGAGTTCATAATTTATTTCTGATGCTGTCGTCATCCCTTATCGCTTATTTCAAAGTACTACATCTTCTAAATATATATAACTCAAAGGTGACTGACTGACTGACATAGTGATCTATCAACGCACAGCCCAAACCACTGGACGGATCGGGCTGAAATTTGGCATGCAGGTAGATGGTATGACGTAGGCATCCGCTAAGAAAGGATTTTGGGAAATTCCCACGGGAACCGCAAAAATCGGGACCTGCGCGGGCGAAGCTGCGGGCATCCACTAGTCAAAGATAAAACTATAAGTTAAATCCCACCTGAAATATTCTGGCGAGGTACTCCCGACACGCGGGCACCTTCTTGAGCACCGCACACGTGCTCATCTGCTCCTTGAGGAAGCTGGGCGTCAGGTACTGGCAGCGCACCGCCTGCAGGATGTGCTCCATGCGCTGCTTGCGCCGCTCCTCGTCGTGTTTCACCTGCGTTACGAGTAATTACATCAACTTCTCATAGTAGCTTGGTGTTTATCCCTGTTATAATTGATCTTTCGTGGCATATGCGATTTGCATGGATCTCTTTGGTACCAAGCCATGTTGTTTATTATTTTTCCATGTTAAAAAACCGGCCAAGTGCGAGTCGGACTATCACTCCGAGAGTTCCGTATCACCACACAACTACATAGTATAATGACAATGATACCTATTCACATTACAATCGAAAGATATCAACGCGAGCGACTAAAGTATGCTTTCTTGTCATTCAGTTCGGACCAATTTTTATTATTTGTTGTTTTACTTCAGTATTAGTACTATAATGACACCAAGTTTCACACCGTTTTCACGCGACTTCCAAAAAGGAGGAGGTTCTCAATTCGACTTTATGTTTTTTTTATGTGTGTTACCTCAGAACTTTTGACTGGGTGAACCAATTTTGATGATTCTTTTTTTATTCGAAAGCTAGTGCTTTCCATATGGTCCCATATAAATTTTATCAAAATCTGTGCAGTACTTTACTTTTTACCAAATATATTAATGCAAAATTGTTCGAAGTTGCTGCGATGGAAATCGGTTTTTAAACGTGATTAGCGTTTTCAATTATTACGATAGATATAAATCAAAAATACTTCTGAGACCTATTAAAATCACGTTTTTTGTATGGGGACCTTATTTTTTTTACTTTTTCTAATTTTTAGTATTTGTTGTTATAGCGGCAACAGTAATACACATTTTGTGAAAATTTTAAATGTCTACCTATTACGGTTCATGACATACAGCCCGCTGAAAGACGGACAGACGGACAGACAGCGGAGGCTTAGTAAAAGGGTCCCGTTGATTACCCGTAGGGTGTACGGAACCCTAAAAAATATCTATGTTTGGCTGGGATTACGGTTTCCATGTTAAAACAAAACTGCGATGAATTTCTCCATTGTCTTGCAAACCTGTGCTGTTAAGGCTTATATGTCGATAATTAGCAGCAACGTACTTGTCGCCTTTTACAGTTTCGTTGGTTTCGTGGGTACCAGGTGAAGGTTTTACAAATTTGTATTTTTAAGCCTGCGCTGTCTGTCCTGCTTTTAAAGGGCTGTATTTTTTGAACCGTAATAAGTAGCCGAGTGATGTTTTCACAGAATATGTGCAATCTGGGGAATTTACTAACGAATAATGAAAATTACAAAAAAAGGGGTCGCCATACAAGAAATGTGTTCTTTAAGGTTTTTTGTTTTTGCTGTATCGTAAAAAGGATAATACATACAAGCGTGAAACTCGGTGTGATCATATATATAAATATATATTAGGGAGGGTGTAACATAAAGGTGTGGCGATACTTTAAGGTGGGCTTGTACTCATCAAACTGAGCAACTTTTACTCTGCAACTTTACTGAAATCGCGAAATTTTTATTGGATTTTTCAACAAAACCGTTAAATCAGCTGACCGATTTGTATGAAAAATCTAAAAAAAAATTGCGATTCCAGCAAAGTTGCAGAAGAAAAGTGGTTAAGTTTGATGAGTGCAAGCCCACCTTCAAGTATCACCACACCTTTGTGTAACAAAATTGGTGTAGGTCCCGTTAACTGGGGCTACTACTCATCATACTGAACAACTTTTGTTCTACGACTTTGCTGAAATCGCAAAAAAAATTTTTACTCTTCATACAAATCGATCAGCTGATCGATCAATTTTATGCATTTTAGTATGGAGGGTCCAAATATTTTTGAGAATTGACTATAGGTTCCTTGGGGAAAGTTGTTCAGTATGATGAGTAGAAGCTCCAGTACCGGGTCCTACACCAAATATTTTACACCCTGTATAGTTCTAATCACTAGTAAGACTGAGGACGGCAGGACCATATCGTCTAAGACTGAGTTGCTGGAAGAAGTTAAGAAGTTCTATGGACAATTGTACAAGACCACACGTTTGCCTGTCAGCGATCTGGCTGAAGACCCAAGAGCCAGACTAACCCGACACTATACCGAAGATATCCCGGACGTCAGCCTGTACGAGATTAGAATGGCTCTCAAACAGCTCAAGAACAACAAGGCACCGGGTGATGATGGAATTACGGCTGAACTTCTGAAAGCAGGTGGATCACCGGTACTAAAAGCTCTTCAGAAGTTATTTAATTCCGTTATACCCTGCTGAAGAACTACGGGTCTGTAGTTCTTCAGCAGGGTGTTGTCACCCTTTTTGAAGAAAATCACGACCACACTTCTGTGCCATGCCTTAGGCGTTTGTCCCTAATTTATCTCACTTCTGAGCCATGTCTACAAGCTGTTTTCGAGAGTCATTACGAATCGTCTCGCACGCAGGTTTGACGACTTCCAGCCTCCCGAACAAGCCGGTTTCCGAAAAGGCTTTAGTACCATAGACCACATACATACGCTGCGGCAGATTATACAGAAGACCGAAGAGTACAATCAGCCACTATGCTTGGCGTTTGTGGACTATGAGAAGGCCTTTGATTCAGTCGAAACCTGGGCTGTGCTACAGTCTCTCCAGCGATGCCAAATTGACCATCGATACATCGAGGTGTTGAAGTGTCTGTATGAAAACGCCACCATGTCGGTTCGCCTCCAGGACCAGAACTCGAAACCTATCCAGTTGCAGCGAGGGGTGAGACAGGGAGACGTTATATCTCCGAAACTGTTCACCGCCGCCCTGGAAGATGTTTTTAAGCTTCTGGACTGGGGTGAACTCGGCATCAATATCAACGGCGAGTACATATCCCACCTCCGATTCGCTGACGATATCGTGGTCATGGCTGAGACTATGGAAGACCTAAGCACAATGCTCGATAGCCTCAGTAAGGTCTCTCAACAAGTGGGTCTTAAAATGAACATGGACAAGACGAAAATAATGTTAAATGTCCGTGTCGCACCCACTCCTCTAAAGGTTGGAGACTCTACACTGGAAGTTGTTGACGAATATGTATACCTTGGACAAACAGTCCAGCTAGGTAGTTCCAACTTCAAGAAAGAGATCAATCGACGAATCCAACTCGGCTGGGCAGCGTTCGGGAAGCTTCGCAATATCTTCACGTCCCAAATACCGCAGTGTCTCAAGACTAAGGTCTTTGACCAGTGTGTGTTGCCAGTGATGACTTACGGAACTGAGACATGGTCGCTTACTATGGGCCTCATAAGAAGGCTCAAGGTCACCCAAAGGGCAATGGAGCGTGCTATGCTCGGAGTTTCTCTGGGTGATCGAATTAGAAACAAGGAGATCCGCAGGAGAACTAAAGTAACCGACATAGCTCACAGAATCGCTAAACTGAAGTGGCAGTGGGCAGGGCACATAGCTCGTAGAACAGATGGCCGATGGGGCAGTAAAGTTCTCGAGTGGCGACCGCGCACCGGAAAACGTAGCGTAGGCAGGCCTCCCACGCGGTGGACCGATGACCTGGTGAAGGTCGCGGGAAGCCGATGGATGCGGGCAGCGCAGGACCGGTCGTCGTGGAAATCCTTGGGGGAGGCCTTTGTACAGCAGTGGACGATTTGTGGCTGATATGATGATAGTTCTAATCCTAAAGTAAAAAAAAACCAGTACCAAAAACCAGCTAAGTGTGAATCTTAACTATTCGCGATAAGCAGTCTTAACTGAATGAAAAAAAAATATCTGTCGCCCGCGTTGATGTGTATTGTTTAAAATGAATATGTGTCGGAGTTTTTTGGCGGGATTTGTGGTAGACGCATTCGTAGTTTAATTTTGTTGTTTTTTCATTGTTTTCTGCTAGGATTTTGTTTAAAAAGTGGTGCATTTTGGAGAAAATCGTCTAGTGCACGTGAGCAATGTGGAGAACAAGAAAATAAAACTAAGGAGGACGTGAGAACCCAACTTGCTCTAGGTGCAGTTTTATAGACACCTTACAGCAACTGGGTGTTCCACCTCAGAATGTAGCTGCTGCAAATGCTGTCAAGAACTTTAGAGAAGATTTGTAATGCACCGGCACTAGCATTACAAATCCAAAAGCTAAGGAATCTTAAATACGTCAGACTTGGCTGTATGGTCTTAGTAACCTTTGCCTTTTCCGCGCTTTTAGTAAGCCGGAAAGAAGAAACCAAAAAAAAATATGAATATGTGTCATTGTTGTACATCTGTGGAGAGGTGTGGTAGTACGGAACCCTCACTGTACGAGCTCGACTCGCACTTGGGCGGTTTTAATTAATTTTAAAACACGAAAAACATTGATTACGACATTATCTTAACGACAAAAACCTAACATACGTAGAAGTTGTTTGCAAAACCTCAAACAGTGACAGTGCAACTCCTTATCGCGATAAGATAACAGAGTACATAGTTGTTGTTATTCAGACAAAACAATATAGAATCGTCACTATAACCGAAATAGCGCAGATCTTAAACAACCCAACGAACGGGGTAAATACTCAAAAATATTTTTTCCTCCGAGGGTAAGTAAATGCGATAATAATGTGAGGTTAAAATCAATATACAATATCTAAATATATGAATGACTCCTATTACGCATGATAAGGAAGTAATAGCTTTTTTTTGACTGACTCGGTGGCACAGTGGTTAGTGCTCTTGACTACTGATCCGAGGGTTGTGGGTTCGATTCCCACCCAGGGCAAACATTTGTGTGATGAGCAGATTTTTTTGCTCTGAGCCTGGGTGTTAAATATCTATGTATGTATTTAAACGTATATAAGTATTTATATATCAGTCTCTGGTTCTCATAACACAGGGAATCCTACTTTGGGGCCAGATGACCATGTGTGATTTGTCCCAGAATTAAAAAAATATTAAGTATCATTTTTAGGGTTTTTTAAAAGTGAATTAAAAAAATGATCACTGTGATAAACTATCTAACCATACCTAAAATCAAAATTAAAACTGGACTGCTTAACATGTGTGGCGGAGCCGCATTACTCGTAGTACCTGTTTGTGCCTTGTCACGGCGACTTTCCTTTCAGCTTCATTTATTTATTGTGTTCTTGAGAATTGACTACGGGTTTCTTGGGGAAAGTTGTTCAGAGTGATGAGTAGAAGCCCCAGTTAATGGATCTTACACTAAGTTTTTTTACAAAAATTTAGACCTTCCATACAAAAATGCAATTTAAAGCGGTTCGATTAGCACATTAACGCCGCGCCGCCAATAGAAATTAATAATTTACTCATTCTTATGGACTTTAATCGAAATCATTGAGTATCTTGTGCACATACTAGGGTACAAGATATTTTTAAATTAATGTTGTATAACTTTACTGATAAACATAACTTGTTGCTAATATTCACAGTTACAATATAACTTGTTGCTAATATTTACAGTTACAATATAATAATTATACAATAGTTGTTGCGCAAAATACTCAATGATATCGATTAAAGTACATAGGAATGAATAAATTATTTATTTCTATTGGCGGCGCGGCTCTAGTGTGCTTATATAACGAAATATTAATAAAAATACCAAATGTAAATATTTTCAGAATTGCTCTCTTGGAGTTTGATATGAGGATATTACGTATCTTTTGAGGTATATTTTACCAAAAATAATTCAACCCTATCTTATCTGGAGGGGTCTTAACTTGGTATGTTTTGAAAATGATTTTTATTTTAATTTAAAACAAGTTACAAAAATGTCATGATGTGATACATTTTTAGAAACGGCTTAAAAAGGCCTTTCATTTGAAACCACACACGATAGTTCTCAGAACAATTATTTCCCCATACAAAAAAAAAGATTACGTCATAACTCCTCTTCTTGTTTCTTTTTTTTGGTGCTACTGGTGAAATAGATTAATATGGCCTAAAGTTGAATCGTTCCAATTTTCATGCTCTTTACACCATTTGCAGCTGTTTCTGGCGTACCGCTAGGACTATGAGGCATCTAACGACACTTCACACTCCAAAATCTAACAAGTCGTTTAGGCTAAACAATCAGGAAAAGCAATACGTATACTTCCGAAACATTTCCCTTCCTGGGGCAGTCGGATAAAAAGCTTATTTTCTCGATTTATATTACAACTATTTTTGCGTTTGAAACTCAACTTGACTAAGCTGTGTCGCGACTCGCGACTCGCGCGACTAGAGCGAGTCATGGAGCTATACAAACACGTACTCGTAGGAAGGTGCGGCTCTGACATAGTAATTTTAACGTCATTTTAGTTTCAATTATAATTTCCCGTTGAATATATTAAGTAAGGATGGATGACAACAAATACAGACTATGTGTGAAAGCAGGTTTCCATTAGTTTGAGCTTATCGTTCGGACTCACACACCTGTCACGCACCTTCCTATGGGCACTGTGCAGTTGTGCACTCAGGTCAAAGTAGTTCAGATGGAATGCTGCGAACTGCCTATACATGTGTAACGAAATTGGTGTAAGTCCCACGTACCAGGGCTTCTACTCAACATTGTTTAGTTACAACTTTCCCCAAGGAACCCATAGTCAATTCTCAAAAAATAAGTTTGGACCCTCCATACAAAAATGCACAAAATTGTTCGATCACAACTGATCGATTTGTATGAAGAGTTAAATATTTTAATTGTTTTTAAAATTGGCGTAGGTAGGTACCGTTAACTGGGTCTTCTATTCATCATACTGAAAAATTTGAACACTAATTGTTCAGTATGATGAGTAGAAGACCCAGTTAACGTTACCTACACCAATTTTGTTACACTCTGTATAGTTTAAGCCACTTTTTGAAACATGTGTGCGGTATCGGTGTGTTGTGTTTGTGTGCGTGTCTTCAACGACGACTTATCAAATACTATCGAACATTTTGGAGTTGTTTTCATGTCTATGCGTGCGTGAGTGTACGTACAGGTTTGGAGTGGTTTCGATTGGCTTCACATTGAATGTACGTGAGGAGTGAATGCATCTGATCTCCTTTGATCTGAGTAAGTGAAACAGACAGAGTTTCGTTCTCTTGATCCACTTACCCAACTCAGGACTGCGTTGTAAACCTCCCGCTCTTCCCGGACGTTCAGCTCGTCCTTCCTGACAAGGCATATCAGTTCAGATGCCGTCAGCTCTAAGAATTCTTCCTCTTGGCACACCTAAAATAATAATAATATTCAGGGACAAATCACATAGTTTTTTAAAATATACATTTATTTAATGAAAAGACTACGGATCCCACACAATTTCGTCGTGTCTGCCCGTCTGTCTAGCTGTCTATATCTCGCAGTCAATTTTCACTACCACTATTAGACTGAAATTTAGTAGACAGATGTAAACTATGGAAAACAAAATGAACATCAAAATAGCACTACTGTAAAAGGAGGAATGTTTTTTTTTAGTGTAACCCCCATGTAGGATATTATTGAATACGTGCCATGGAATTAATTAAAGGTTTCTTTAAACACTTTTTACTTTCGAGTGAAGAAGGTATTTTTAAGGCAAAAAAAAAACGGCCTGTTCCACTTCTCTACCAGCGTATCCCCCTTGGGGGAGATAAGTGGAATTTTCTTCCACTTATCTCTACCGATAGAGATGAATGGAAATAAGTTTCCACTTGTCCCCACCGATTGGTTCTTGTCAAGTTGAGATTTTGATGGGGATCGATTATCTTACACAAATATAGATTAAAAGACAATACGTGTGTATGTGAGTGTGTCTGTGTGTCGGTGCGTCCGTCCGTTGCTCTTAGCGCCTATTTAAACTATTGAACGGGTTTAAGTACAGTTTGGGCTAGGCATTTTTTTTAAATCTTCAACCTGTTTTTTTTCAAACTTTATACCTTTATTCTTTGCTATTAAGTAAGCGTAATATTAACTTATTGTAGTTTAGTGTACAAGTATATGTATTTGTACGTCAGACAGTGAAGTCTTCGCAAGAAACTATGCACAGCGTGGCTTTGCCGTAGCTATATAAATAAAAATAAATCGCTAAATGTGTTTCTAAGCGCAAAACTCGAGAACGGCTGAACCGATTTCACTAATTCTTTTTTTGTCGAGTTCATTATTGTCAGGAGAAGGTTCTTATGTAGGGTAGCGTAGGGAAGTGTAGGGTAGTGTAGTGTAGAGTAGTGTCTTCAAAGTGTAGTTGTATAGAGTGTGCAGTCGATGTGGAAGCTATTCATTGTGGGAGCCATACGACCAATAGCAGATGGATATAAACACTAATATACAATAAAACAGACTTTTATTTATACATGCTACGTCTCAGTTAATTTCGATATTTTGATCATGAAGATACAAACAACACGTTGCCAAGTAACATTTTTTTATATCATAGACAAACACTATGCAGATTGCACACTAGCTTGGTTTGCCGCCTTCTTTAACACAGAGTGATGCTTTTCGGTTATCCCCCTCTATCTTTTAATTTATGGGACTGAACGTTCTGAACAAAAAAAATTAAAAAATATAATGAACATTCTGAAACGCATGACGCAGACATACTAAGAGAGTAAACGAAAATTATTTTGGTCATGAAAAAAATACCGCTCTTCCCAAACATGTGATTTTTTCAGTGCACCCCCTCGTCTGATAAATGTACATTAATAAAATTGTGTACGTATTTACAATTTTACATGTAAACATATTATAACGCAAAATAAATAAATTGTACAGTCACGCTTTGCAGTATAAACTAAACATTACGCTTACATTACAGTAAATATATTATGTAGTACTAACAAGATACTAACCTACAGTTTGTACACCCTGCCCTCCCCCCCCCCCCCCACCCACCTCACCCGTCACGCAAAGTAATATATTAGTATTAAGAGCAGGCTCCCAGTGCGGCACTAGCGTACAACGTGATATTTAACCTTATGAGATTAGCTTTACAGTTGAATTTCGCGTAAGTGTCTTAAGGCGACTTACGTCCTTTACTTCGGACAAAAATGCACATTTTCGTTTATTGCCTGCTTAGTAATCATTCTAGGAAAATTTCGTCTTAGCCGTTTTATCAATACTCTTGTGCTCTACTGTCGGTATTTATTTCATGCGCCTAACTTATGTAATATAGGCGAAAAATCTAATAATCTCTCAAAACTACATGGTTTTACAAAATAAAAACTATCGAGCGAAAACCAATAAATCGTGTTTTTGTTTTAGCCGTACCAAAGAAAAAGGTTCAAAGAATGATATGTGTAGTTTTCACGTTCAGCAAGCTTGCGGCTGACTCAAAATATTCTAGCAAAAATGCACTTATTTTGGGAGCCTGCTCTTACCATACAGTATGGACACTCCCTGCCGCTCTCTAGATTGCGACCTCACCCCCTCGTCACCCAGATTGATACAGATTGGTTACAGTTTGGTTGTCGAACGTATAGGATTTTGCCGCAATTTGGTTTGTTCCGTCATTCCTTTCTATTCCGATGTATGAATTGTCCAGGGTGTGTTACTAGTCTGATACTCAAAAGCAAGCACGCTGAATGTCGCCACACCGGCACCGCCGCGCCGTGGCCGAAGTGCGTGATTCACAGATTTCATTTCTCGCGCGTTTCTTGGTTTCTTGAAGTGTCCGAGGTGTTACGTAGCAAAGAATAAAGGTACATAATATCAGACTTCATGAAAAACTCTTCAGTTGCCGTATTGTAGAACTGAATCATGTAGGAGGGCTGTCAACTGTAATGCGGTCAGGGTATACTCGTATAATGCTCTGCCAGTCGAAATCCGTTCTCTCGAGGGTAAAAAGTTGTGTGGTGTCTCAAATTTTTTTTTGATAAATTTGTGCCCCTACAATCTCGGTGAACTTTTAAAGAAATGACAAAAAAATAACACACTAGTTTCTTTCCCTAACATATTTTGATTAATAATTTTTATTCTTGGTAATGAAATTATTGTGTATTTTTAACTAACAAGTGCATTGATATAGTGACAATTTAATTATTATTTTTAATTTAAGTTATGACTACACTACTTAACGTGGTATATTGCACACAACCTACTATATTTTAAGGACTTTTATACTTGCAATTATGGTCAAATAAGTGAATGAATATTTGAACCCAATGAGTACCTAAATACCTAATTAGGAATTAGATTAATGAACTATTCAGTGAAGCACGCCTTATTAAGTCCGTGGCGTAATGGTTAAGTCCATTAGCTTCACAACAAGTGGTCACGGGTTTGATTCTCGGCGGAGTCTACGAAGAGTCCTACAAGTCGTTTTACAATGATCATTTCAAAACAAATCAACTGTAGTACAATGAAACTTTTAAAATATTTTTAGGCTTTGGCTACAAAAATGTAATATATGATGATAACAAAATTTTAAATGTATTTTATTTATTTCATGTTCGTAGAAAATGTATTGTAGTATGCCACTGCACGCAATATTTTTTTTATATTTTTTTCCAACATTATGTATGTGTGTTTGGTGACAAGGAATCAATAAATGTCGTAACATGTCAATTCGCCATTGTAACACTCGTGCTGTCTTTTGTGGCACAAATTAGCACGCATGTTACAATGGCTCTCATTACTTGGCAGTGGCATAAATAACTATTTAGACTCCTACTACTGTAAGACAATCGATCCCTATCAAAATGTCAACTTTGTTTTTTTTGCCATCACGATACCTTCTTCACTCGTCTGTCGCTCGAATAGGAGAAGTAAGAAGGCAGGTTGATTTCCGAACAGGTGTACTATAAAACATTTACCTGGGTGAAATGTCTCTCGATGAACTGGTTGGCCTTCTGCTTGAGGTTGGTGCAGCCGTGCTGCTCCGCGAAGTTGGCGATTCCGATGGCGTTGCTGGGGTCCAGCTGGCGCTCCAGGAACGCGCAGCACGCCTCGATGACGTTGGCGATCTGTCACACAGCTAAAATACATGTAATTCGCTTATATAGGATAAGGCGGTTCGTGTACAGGCCGTCAACTTGGGGCACAGACGGCGAGGTAGGGCGTCGCGGAGTGAGGGTGGACAAGACAGGGGGGGACTACCTCGCTGATGGCTATGCACTAAACTAAAGGTCTTGAATCCCACATAAAAGAAAAGGGGGAGGGGGGGGGGAGGCTTTGCGCGGTCGTAAACAACATTCATTCAGTGGCTACTCTAAAGTTCCACTACCTGGTAGCCGTTCCCAGGTAGCCTGGTGACCAACAAAACGTCTTTTGGGCCGTATGTTTAGTTTCCAATTTAAGAGTCGTAGTTGTTAACAAACGTCACCACTGCCGGGGCACGGACTCTCCTCAAACTCAGGCAGTTCAGGCCATGCTCCACAACACGGGCCCAGTCCGGGTTGGTAGAGGTTGTAAGGCTAGTGGCGAACACCACTTGTGGAAGTTTGGAAAGGTGATCCTCGGCTGCATCGGCACTTACCATCAAGTGAGGTGCAGCCAAACGCACTCAAATTTTTAATAAAAAAAAGGTGGTTTGAGGTTCTTGTTGGAGGTAATACAGGTAATAGGGATGACGAATGCTAGTCATCTGAGTTACTTTTGACTATCTATCAAAAACGACATTTTGTTCTAAAAATGTTTGAAATACCGCGTGACAGTTTTTCAGCGTCATTTATGTACTCATTTTGAGATTTTGGTGAATTATAAATCGAAGACTTGATGAAAAACAAAACGAGTAAGGTTTTCCGAAGTTTAAGTAGGGGGGCAATTTAGTGATCCAGAGTTCATAATTTATTTCTGATGATGTCGTCACCCCTATTATCGAGAGAATTTATAATAAAACACCGATTCTGCGCCAATACATTTTCCAAGTTTTTTATTTTAACGGCATCGGATACAGTACAGGGTAGTACATAGGTTAGGTAATCTTTGATAGTAAATCGCCAAGACCACTGTCAAGAATATAGGCTTAACGACTGCTATTATTCAGTGATAGCAACGGACACCAACGGCTTATCGTGCCTGGCGAAGGACGGAAATGGTCGAGATAAACGCCACTAACAAGTAATGACCGTGCTTCAGGTCAGTTAACCTGCGTGATCGACGCAACCACGCAAGTACCACTGAGCTACGACCGCTTCGTGTAGTAACTTAATGAATTCGTGACGTAATAAAGCATGAGTCGCAAGAGTATCATCCACCTCCTTTACATCGTGTACACACACACCTGGAACATGGTGGAAGCAGCTGGCACACCGTCGCCTGCGTGATGTGTACCTTGTCGGTGTACAAGAAGTAAGCTACGCTATGGAGCCGCACTCGCGTCATCTCGCTCTCTTTTTACTACGCAGACACGCACCTAGAACAGGATGGCGGCAGGCAGCAGCTGGTACGTCACTCCCTTGATGCGCACACGCACACGTCCAGCGTACACGCAGTAGACAAGCCACGTCATGGCTGAGGGGCACACGCTCTGCAACCGCATTCCCGTTATCGCATTCTCTTTCCTACGCAGACACGCACCTGGAACATGGTGGCGGCAGGCAGCAGCTGGCACACCGTCACCTCCGTGATGCGCACCTTGCCCGTGTACAAGAAGTAGACGAGCCACGCCATGGCCGAGGGGCACACGCCCTGCAGCCGCACTCGCGTCATCTCGCTCTCCTTAAGACCGCTCGTGAACATCGCCTGGGAGAAAGATACGATGTTACTTTTTTTATTATTACATGATACCTACCATGTCTTCTCTGACAATCGCGTCTGCGTCTGACAATCAAAGAGAACGACTAATGGCTTCCATCACAAAGGGCGCAATGACGTTCGCGCACGCGCAAATATCAGAGGGGTGCACTGGACGTGACCGCTGCATACTGCGAAGCCTTGGTTTTGTGACGTGTGTAAATTGGTGACTAAAAGACGAACTTGTAACATAAATAATAGGGGATCAGACTGCATCAAAAATAAAATTGAAATATGATTTTCTAAATTGCTTTACTCTTGAAGTTTCAAAAAAACCTTACTTGTTTTGTTTTTCTATCACGTCTTCAATTTTTAATTGATCAAATTCACAAAATAAGTTCGCCAATGACGCTTAAAATCTATGACGTTATTTGTGGGTATTTTAAACGTTTTTAAAACAAAATTTCATTTTTGATAAATCATAAAAATTAACTCAAATGACTATATAGCAGTCCGATCCCCTATTAAATTTTAAATGGGGGTTAAATTAGAAAATTTTAAAAAAGTTTTGCAAACTTGTCAGATTTAAGGGGTTGTTGTGAAAATTTCAAATACATCTTCTTTAAATAACTTTGAGATAAAGTTTTGAAGTTATTTAAATAAATGGGCGAAACTAGACTATTCCCTCATTATCTACATAACTACTAGGCCTAAGATTTTGAAAAAAAAAAAAGTCTTTACCTATAGATTACAGGAAAACCCATAAGAAGTCTATTGTTTTTAAAGTAACATAGGAAATTTCTCAAGTTTTTAAGACAGTTATCGAGGGCGCATCGTTCAAGGTCTTGAGTTCATACATTAGAAAACATACATTCTTAAGTCTGGTCAAACAAAAGGATGTTGTCATATTTTGTGAGCAACTTGACTCGCCCTACGCCGACTGACGGCCCCGCAACCGTCGAGGCTGTGCGCACGTGTTACTACGCTACAGTCCACCTGACTCGAGAGCTGTGGGGTCGCCCCGCCGAGATCCAGCGAACGTTCATCCTGCAGAAGCTATACGAGCTATGGCAGCGATAGCTGATGACGAATCGAATCGGTCGTTGTTCGTTGAATAATATCCCTTATGCTATGCGAATTACATTTATTAGGTGACCTTGTTCGTGAATATACTCTTAGAAATGTTAAAAAAACCGACCAAGTGCGTGTCGGGCCACGCGCAATGTAGGGTTCCGTAGTGTCAATATGTTTGTTATAGTGATTTACTTACATTTTGGTTATTATAAAACGCGCTAGCAACATTTTTGAGCAGGTTAGTGTATATACGATTTTTTAGAAAACGGAACTCTATATTATAAAATGGTATTAGAAGACTCACTCTAACCAACGATTCCCCCCCCCCCCCACACACACACACGACTGGGTTTGACGAGAAAAAAAAATTGTCCCCACTTTACTTGTAGAGGAGGTACCCATAAAAAGTTCTTTTTCCAATTTTTTTTTACAGTTCTCTATATCTTTGCCAAATTTGAGCTCTTAACTACGAATAGTCTAGGAGCTCGGCCGCGGACAGACAGACATGACGAAACTATAAAGTTCCTTGTTGTACTACGGAACCCTAAAAAAGAAAAAGAACGAAACCGAGCCACGACTTAAGCTGGTGACACGGTTTCACAAGGTAAAATAAAATAAGTCTTAGGTAACAACATTGACGTGTTCCGGCTTGAAGATAAGATAGCCAGCTCCCCATGGTGTTGGAGAATCTTGTTAAACCCGCTTCCATCTTCGGCGTCATCGTTACTTACCATTAGGTGAGTTGCAGTCAAACGCACTCAAATTTTTAATAAAAAAAAAGGTGAGATGATGCCACGGGCTTACCAATTGTGAATAAAAAAATACAAGTAAGGATAATCTACCTTAAAATATGGACTGCCAGCCGCTAGGACAACTTTGTGGACGTGGAAAAGCTCACTGCCCACTTCTAGCACCACGTCGGTGAGCATGTGGTGTGATCTCATCGTGAACATCATCTGCGAACAAAAGTACAAAATACCTACATTTTGTCACTGTGAGTAGAATATAATGTTCGAAGAAATGTTGACCGACTAGTATCGGACCATTGTCCTAAAACTACATTATATTGTAAAAACAGTGCATTCGAGTGCACAAAAAATTATAACGCAACACCAGACTCATTCGAGGACCTACAAATAACACTGTTCTAGAAAAAATATATATAACTGGCTAGTTGAAAAAAATATATAATTGGCTAATTGAAAAAAATATATAACTGGCTTGTTGAAAAAAATAATCTAATGTAGATGAATTGTTCGACCGACAGAGATTGTGACTATGAAAATCTAGTTATATTTTATATATTTTTTAATATTTTATTAGTTTTGCATGCTGATTTTAATATTAGCTATACAGAAGAAACTTATTGAAATATCATCACCTGTAAATATATATACCTGTGTAATGCAAATAAATCTTATCTTATCGGTGGAGATAGGTATCGGTAGGAATGTAAAGAAATAAAAGAAATGAAACAGGTATTCACTTGAAAGCGATTAAGAAGTCCATTCAAACATTAATTTATAATATTCGCCGTATATCCGATTATTTATTGCTATAAGGTTAATGGGAAAAGTGCTAAATTTTTTTGAAAAACAATAAAACTAGTTTTTAGCTTGCAACTTGTTTTCATAATATGAATATGATACGCAAAACTATCAGTATTTGTTACTAGCCACGGCAATGAAATTTTTTGAATTGATTGTAGATGAAAGAAGTACCGACTGGTTTCGTTTCTACAGTCAACACATTAAATATTCCGCGCACACCAGCCACGTAATCAACTCGATTCCAACTAACAATGACTGCTTAAAATCCTTATTAATACTGAAAAACACTTAAGAAGGGCATTGAATAGGCATTATCCTCGACTGCATCATCCCTTCCCATCAGGTGAGTTGCAGTCAAACGCACTCAAATTTATAATTATAATAATAAAGTGCCCACAAGAGATTTTTAAGACCTTTAAATGATGGCATGTGCTTATAATTGTAAACAAAAAAAAACTATTTCAATCGCCACTACGATATTCGAATGTTGCCCTCGATTTCTCTGGGATGCCATCATCAGATCCTGGTTTCCTTATCATGGTACCACTCTTGGGATAACTCCTTTCCAACAAAAAAGAATCATCAAAATCGGTTCATAAAGGACGAAGTTATTCGCGAACACACATAAAAAAAAATATACAGTCGAATTGAGAAACCTCCTTCCTTTTTTTCCTTCCGGTTAAAAAAGGTGTGGAAAATCATTACCCTCCCACTTGAACAGTCAGGTAAAAATCATAACATTATAACATAGCAGCGACGCCTTACACACAACATAGGTTCCTTTACCTAGATAGGTAACACAAGATCGAAGTATCACATTGATTTGACCTTGAAGGTATTTACAAGATATTTATTTGCTGCGTCACCGTGACCGACTGATCGCTCGCTACTCGTAAATGTGGCCGCGAGGCGCGAACGTGCACCCAAACAACTAGTTAATGAACTATGGAAAACTAATCCTAACTAATATTATAAATGTGTTTGTTTGTTACCTTTTCACGCTTCAACGCCTTGACTAATCTTAATGAAATTTGGCATGCAGGTAGCCTGTGTCACAAGGAAGGATATAAGGCTACTTTTTATCCCGTGAAAATAGCATAACCCGATGCAATTCCCGAAGGAACTGAAAATATACTCTTAACATCGCAACGGAAGAATGGATTGTATGATTTTTTGCACCGGGATGGTTGAGGGGGTGGGAAATGACACGATTTACTTATAAGCATATCCTGACATAGTTCCCGAATGATCTGGAGAAAATTCATGTCCACGCTCGCAAGCCGCTTGCGGCTCGCCCACCGCGCACCCTCTAAGTCAGTCACAAAAACGATGTCCACGCGGGCGAAGCCGCGGACAAAAGCTAGTATTAAATATATGGAGGTAAGTCAATCTATAGGTATTTTGTATCTTCAAAATATAACTACCTACACGACACGCTTACACGAATTGAATAGAATAATTATACTTCGAACTGCAAGAGCTACAGGGCGTAATATTTCTTCTAAACTTGAACCGTTGATCCTGTAAACGTTACAAATAAAAGAATAACAATAAGTGTTTAGTAAAACTCAGTTAAATAAGATACATTTAAAAAAAAAAGTTTTCCAAGTGCATCACCGTGAGACGTATAAAATGAAAGGGCTCGTCATAAGAAATACAAATATATATTTTTTATACCTTTTAAAGGCACAGTTTAAAAAAAAGATTAAAAGACAATGGAAAAAATACGAGACGAGTATTCCGCATATCTTCAAAACTAACGAGAATAAAATAAGAAAAATATTTATTTATTTATAGAAACACTAGCTTTTTCCCACGGCTTCACCCGCGTGGACTCCGTTTTAATGACTGTCTTTAAGGGTGATTAGTAAATTATGTCGTTTCCCAACTACTCAACCATCTCTGTGCAAGAAATCACAACAATCGAGTATTTTTTCAGTTCCCTCAGGAACTGCATCAGATTATGCTATTTTCCCGGGATAAAAAGTAGCCTATGTCCTTCCCCGTGACACAGGCTACCTACATGCAAAATTTCATAAAGATTGGTCAAGGCGTTGAAGCGTGAAAAGGTAACAAACAATGTTATGTTCACATTTATAATATTACTAGCTGTCCCGGCGAACTACGTACCGCCTTACATTACATTACACTGCCCTACCCTACCCTACCCTACCCTACACTACACTACACTACACTACCCTACCCTACACTACACTACCCTACCCTACACTACTCTACCCTACACTACCCTACACTACCCTACCCTACCCTACACTACACTACCCTACCCTACACTACCCTACCCTACACTACCCTACCCTACCCTACACTACCCTACACTACCCTACAATACACTACCCTAGCCTACCCTACCCTACATAAAAACCTTCTCCTGACAATAATGAACTCGAAAAAAAAAGAATTAGCGAAATCGGTCCAGCCGTTCTCGAGTTATGCGCTTACCAACACATTTTGCGATTCATTTTTATATATTAGATACTAGCTGTCCCGGCGAACTACGTACTGCCTTACATTACTTTACCCTACCCTACCCTACACTCACTACCCTACCCTACCCTACACTACTGTACCCTACACTACACTACCCTACCCTACACTACTCTACACTACACTACCCTACCCTTCCCTAAACTACCCTACCCTACCCTACATACACTACACTACACAATACTACCCTACACTACCCTACCCTACCCTAAACTACCTTACCCTACCCTACATACACTACACTACACAATACTACCCTACACTACACTACACTACCCTACCCTACCCTACACTACCCAACACTACCCTACCCTACCCTACCCTACATAAAAACCTTCTCCTGACAATAACGAACTCGACAAAAAAAGAAAAGGTCCAGCCGTTCTCGAGTTATGCGCTTACCAACACATTTTGCGATTCATTTTTATATATTAGACTAGCTGTCCCGGCGAACTACGTACCGCCTTACATTACATTACACTGCCCTACCCTACCCTACACTACACTACCCTACCCTACCCTACACTACTCTACCCTACACTACACTACCCTACCCTACACTACCCTACCCTAGACTAACCTACATACACTACACTACACTACCCTACACTACACTACCCTACCCTACCCTACCCTACCCTACCCTACACTACACTACCCTACCCTACCCTACGATACATAAGAACCTTCTCCTGATAATAACGAACTCGACAAAAAAATAATTAGCGAAATCGGTCCAGCCGTTCTCGAGTTTGCGCTTACCAACACATTTTGCGATTCATTTTTATATTATAGATTAGGGCCTATGGGGCCTCCTTACAGTTTACAGCAGGAAAACCGAAACGAAACCCCAGTCTTAAGAAAACGTAATGATACGGAACCCTCTCCACGCGAGTTTCACTCGCACTTGACTGGATATTTACTTTCCGAGTGACGAAGGAGCGAAGATGTTATTGTGATGGCAAAAAAATCCAAGTTGAGATTTTGATGGCGTTCGATTGTTTTACTCTAATAGAGCCCAAAAAAACAAAAAATAATCATGTTTGTGTGTGTGCCTGTCTAAGCTCTAGCTCCTGAACTACTGATCGTATTTGGATAAAATTTAGGTTAAGAACAATGACTTATATATTACTGGCGTAGTTAAGAATATTTTTTTTCAATATCTCTACCTAGTACTTTTTTTCCTAATTTGATTTTTTAGGTTGGCACCATTGGAAAAAAAAAACAGTTATTAGTAAACAGTTATTAGTTTTTTACTTAAAAAAACGGGTGGGGCTGTGTCGGGGCACACGGCGGCCGTTGGTTTTAACGTGAATACGTCTCGTAACGTGTAATATGTAGTTTCTATATAAAATATTATTATTATTAATATTATTATCTGCGTAATTTCAACCGTCCCAGCTGCAGATGTACTGGCACCGTCGTTGATCCGCTCGGCCGCATTCATTACTTTACGTTGCCGGCATTGCTTGACTCGATCATATGGTGTTTTATTGGTACCATTCGATTGCTGTTGAGATGCCCTTTCCAACCGTATACGATCTCTGTATTTCGATTTGGCTTTTCGACGCGTATAGGCCGACATTATATATATTTTGATATTATTTTTTTATTTAAACACCTTATTATAATCACAGTTACAATTTTACACTAATGTTTTATATATAATCGATAGATTTTGACGAGAGCTGACGATTGAAACTTGAATGAACGTCGTAGCTTCACCGAGTCGAAAGTTATACTAAATGGAAATCTCGATACGCAGCAAAATGACCTTCAAAATGGCGGGGCTGCCCCCTCCCCCGTGCGCGATGTGTTACAGTCCTTACTTAGCGTAATAAATTCTTTGATTCTTTAGCTATCAAGTGGTGTAAACGAAATTTGGATGGAGATGATAGATATGTAGCTACAACACTAAACTGTATCGCCCGATTTTGTTATCATTCGTTTTTTTGGATTGCATCCCTATGGAGGTAATTTTAAAGACGTATTCACGTCAAAACTGGCTCTAACGACTTTGGTGAAAATTTGTACGTCATTAATTATTATTTACCGAGCGAGCGCGAAACGTCTCCGTTTCAGCTTAGGCAAAATACCTTCGTATGACTGTCCGGATGTTCTCCGCTACAGGTCGTAATTCTCAACCGATTCTCGTGAAATTTTGAGAGCAGTTTCAATAATTATATAGAATTGTTCGATTAAGTTTTTGGAAATTTTTCAAAATGGCTGATCCATGGGGGTTGAAAACTTAATAAAATATCATATTTCAGCTATTTGGAAAAACTCACGAGGTTGCAGCTCACAGAGCCACTAGTATCTTAATATGGTCAACTATACAGAATAGTTCGTTGTTCCAGAAAAAAAATCTGAGTAAAGTACCTCCCATACAAACCCAGGTTGTTTCTTACTTTCCTCAAAAATGGCTCTAACGCGTTTGATGAAACTTTGCTCGTCACTATCTGTAATATCTTATATCTACAGGGTTTTTTAATTAAATTTTTTATTGCGTTTAACGACATCTCACCTGATGGTAAGTGACGATGTAGATGAGGATGGTACACGCAAACTCAAATAATGTCTATTCACTCTCGCCTTGAAGACCCCCAAATTGTAGGAGTCGGGAAACACAGAGGCAGGCAAGGAGTTCCACTCCATCGCTGTCCGCATAATAAATGAGGAAGTGTAACGCTTCGTTCGTAGGTAGTTCGTTATATCAGGAAAAATCTGAATAAGGTAGGTAGGACCTCTCAAACAAAATTTGAATAAGGTAGGTAGGACCTCTCAAACAAAATCTGAATAAGGTAGGTAGGACCTCTCAAACAAAATCTGAATAAGGTAGGTAGGACCTCTCAAACAAAATCTGAATAAGGTAGATAGGACCTCTCAAATATAATCTGAATAAGGTAGGTAGGACCTCTCAAACAAAATCTGAATAAGGTAGGTAGGACCTCTCAAACAAAATCTGAATAAGGTAGGTAGGACCTCTCAAACAAAATCTGAATAAGGTAGGTAGGACCTCTCAAACAAAATCTGAATAAGGTAGGTAGGACCTCTTAAACAAAATCTGAATAAGGTAGGTAGGACCTCTCAAACAAATCTGTATAAGGTAGGTAGGACCTCTCAAACAAATCTGTATAAGGTAGGTAGGACCTCTCAAACAAATCTGTATAAGGTAGGTGGGACCTCTCAAACAAAATCTGAATAAGGTAGATAGGACCTCTCAAATATAATCTGAATAAGGTAGGTAGGACCTCCCAAACAAAATCTGAATAAGGTAGGTAGGACCTCCCAAACAAAATCTGAATAGGGTAGGTAGGACCTCTTAAACAAAATCTGAATAAGGTAGGTAGGACCTCTTAAACAAAATCTGAATAAGGTAGGTAGGACCTCTTAAATAAAATCTGAATAAGGTAGGTAGGACCTCCCAAACAAAATCTGAATAAGGTAGATAGGACCTCTTAAACAAAATCTGAATAAGGTAGGTAGGACCTCCCAAACAAAATCTGAATAAGGTAGATAGGACCTCTCAAATATAATCTGAATAAGGTAGGTAGGCCTCCTCAAACAAAATCTGAATAAGGTAGGTAGGACCTCCCAAACAAAATCTGATCAAGGTAGGTAGGTTCTCTTAAATAAAACCAGAATATTTTTACAGAGTAATCTCTATTCATTGCTTCTTGAAAGTGTAAATGTTTATATGTAGTTGATTTGTGTAAGCCAAACCATACCAGATGTTGAATGTTTCGTGAGAAAGTATGCACAGCGTGGCTGTACAATTCATTATATTCTGTAAATCATTTATGGACCTGCAATAACGAGCTATGATTATGATATTGTGTATTAACCAGCTGTGATCTGGTACAATCCAAGCTCTGAAGTACGGTCCCAATCGGAACGAATGCATGAAAGTTGGCATGCTGGCAAGAGTAGCTTTCATGCGCTGTCATTTGAAAAAAAAACATAGCTCAAACACGTCATGATGGAAATCGATCATACAACTGACCAAATCTTTAAAGCTCTGTAAGAAAATATTTGCTTTGAGAACTGATTATAATATAATTATTTAATTAACTAATCTTCTTGGCAAATGTAATATAATACGTTGCTTCGACCAATGTAACAGCTATGGACCGGCCTACGCGAACAGCGGTTTTGAAGCGAATCCCGCGCATTACTGCCGCAAATTCAGTTAACAATTCTGAGAGCCGTGTCGGTAGTGGTTACCTTCATAAAATCAGCGATATAGTTGCCCATGCAGAAAGTCATGTCGCCGATGTCGTTGGAGCCGGAGCCGATGTCGCCGTCTAGGGTGGAGTCGCAGCTGATGGGCGGCATGCCATCCAGCAAATTGTCTCGAAAGAGCTCCTCATCCGTCTCCATGCCTACGCCTGAGACCAAGGAGAATTCAATCTTTAATAAATACCAAAATTATATATTTCTGTAGCTGCAGGTTTTAGCACAGGTCATACCCTAACCATGACCTAGAGTCTAGACATAATAATATGTATGTCTTATATCTTGTGATCATGTGACCATGACATTCAATTTGTTCATTCATTCATTGTCATAGTACTGCGGTACTTATTGGTATTTGACTGTTACTAGAGCTAAAACAAACTTAAGACAAAGTGATGACAAGTGAAAAAACCAGCCAAGTGCGAGTTGGACTCCCGCACTGAGGGTCCCGCCCGTACCAAAAAATCTTCACAAATCGACTATACAGAAGGTACTTCTAGATCCTTCTAGATGTCGCTAGTTTCACGTTTAAAAAAATGTGTTATAGCGGCAATATAAATAACACACTGTAAAAATTTCAACTGTCTACCTATTACGGTTCATGAAATACAGCATACTGATAGGCAAGACGGACTGCGGAGGCTTAGTAATAGGCTCCCGTTATTCACCCATTGGGTGTACAGAACCCTGGAAATGCGTGCCCATTGGTTGTTGGTAACGTGATAATTATGACAAGCTTTGACGTGACACCTACCAACACCAACGACGGATAAGGAAATTACTGCTGTTGCTGATAATATTATGTATATCTCAACCGCAACAATGTAATACGTATTTAGCTATGAAATTGCCGATTCAGTTTTTGAAGTTCAATGCCAGATTTTATTGAAAATAAAAAAGTTATTGTTTTTTTATTGTTGACCAATGACAATACTAATGAAGATCATAACTAGTGGCATGTCTGTCATGTTTTAATCCCCTGAGCTACGAGTATGTACCTTGAATGGAACAAAGGCTTTTCTTAGTGGTCAGATAGGGCAATTTTTTTGGCTAGTTAATTTTCTTGAATTTTTCTAAAAGTGACGTAATCTTATGGAGAGTATTCCCAAATATGACATTAGTAATGTATTAACTGCAGCGATAACACTAGAGCTTTAACATTAAAATGTGTATTTTTTGCCTCAATAAAGACGATTTTTTCAGGTGAAAAAAACCCGACTTCATGGGGTTAAAGCCACCGTGCTTTCAAAATATCTAAACAATAGGCATATATTTACCACCATTTCATTCCTAATAGTCTAATGCTATATTGAGAATAAATTTTGTTGTAATAACTATTGTTCTTAATATTAATTTTCATCATTAAATTTTAAATACAATCGGCAATTTCATAGGTAAAGACCTAATTATTACCTACTGTAGCAAATTCTTAGCTACATAATCAATCTCCTTGCCATTTCCGTCTTCATAGTTTGTGATTAAATTCTCTTTATCGAGTGGTCTCTGAAAATTTGAATATTTTGTCATTAGGCATTATTTGAGTTTGCGTGTACCATCCTCGACTGCATCATCACTTACCATCAGGTGAGTTGCAGTCAAACGCACTCAAATTTTTAATAAAAAAAAAAGAAAAAAAAGACAGCTGTAGGTGTTTGTTCTTTACAGACTGGTTTGTTATCGCAGCAAAATTTATAACGAAAATATACTAAAACTCATTATTTTTTCACTCTAATTATACTATAAAACAAATAAATAAAATGTGTTAATTCGGTGTCTTCGGTACCCTCACCCGTTATCGTGAGGTAAGTTTGTTTATATTACCTTTTTCGTCTTCCTTAGTGTCGCATGATGGAGTAAATTTCGGTCCTTTTTACGTTCTAGGGTCCTACCATGCATTATATACTGAACGGGAACCTTCCGTAGCCCGGCATCAGAAAGGTCTGCGTGGCACACAACCATTTCTCAGTCCGTGTCACCGGGAACTGTATCCTGAGTTCACAGCTTGCTACACATCCTAGCCATCCCGGATAACAAGTAAAATCTTTAAAAAAAAAAATTCTCTCTGCGTGATCTACAGTATCAAGAATTCACATTGGACTTATTGTAAGTTTTAAAAATTAGGAAATGTTATATGTGTGCTATAAAAAAAATAATATTCAAAATTACATTATTGAATTAATTTATGAGAATGATAAGTCAACTGCGGCCCCGTAATGTTGCTACGGCAACTTAAAAAAATATGTAAAATAAATTTAAATTTTAGGTGTAATTTCACATAGGAACTTTTATTTAAAATATTTTTATTTTAGCTAGCGATGACAACCATTTTTTAATAAATAAATATTCTGGGACAAATTACACATGGTCATCTGGCCCCAAAGTAGGATTCCCTGTGTTATGGGTTACCAGAGACTGATATACATATTTATATACGTTTAAATACATACATATATAGATAAATTTAACACCCAGACACAGAGCAAACAAATCTGCTTGCCCTGGGTGGGGATCGAACCCACAACCCTCGGATCAGTAGTCAAGGGCACTAACCACTGAGCCACCGAGTCAGTCTTTTTCTTTTAAGATCTTTGTCTTCTTTTATCTTTTCAAATACCTAATTATATTTACTTTCCTCACTATCCTTGTTTTCCTCCCTTTCATTCTTAAACTTTTAGGTCAACAGATCCAAAAATTTTACGTATTTATGTAGCAAAGGATTCTTGGTAATTTTATTTATTATAATCAAATTTTGCTTTACAACCTTTTACTTTACAATAATAATGAAATGGTTATTTGGTTTTGTTTTTTAGTAAGCATGATTATAAACTTTCAGTATCTCTGCATTCAGAACTGATAATGTACCTACCAGAAGACTTAATCACTATTTGGTTTAGATAGTATTTTTTTTTAAATCAATGTGCAACAATAACAATCAATACGTCATAAAATTAAAATTGAGCCGAAATGCTCATAAGTAATTAAATTTTAACCTAAACTGCTAATATTAAAGTAATACTAAAAAAACCCGACAAAAAGTTTTAAAAACTAAAAACCGACTTCAAAAGCAAATACTCAAAAGTATTAAATATTTCAATATTTTATATTTTAATAATAATAATATTTTTATACATATAAATACACGAAATTTACTAACAATAATGAAATCAATGGTAGGTACGAAACAAATTAGGGGACATCATTTTTTTTTGAGGTCAGTACCAGCATGCAGCTACTTACCTATCAAAATAATGTTTTAGATTCGATCGCTTTGCTGGCACCGACCTCAAAAAAATTGTAATCCCCTAATTTAATTTGTACCTCCCTTTGATTTCATTATTGTTGGTTAATTTCGTGTATTTATATGTATAAAAATATTATTTCATACTTTTGAGTATTTGCTTTTGGAAGTCGGTTTTTAGTTTTTTAAACTTTTTTTATTTTTAATGATAATGTTATCTATCTAAAAATGTTAAACCCATTCACCTACTCGCCAATAGGAATCATCAAATCATAATTCATGTGTTTCATTAACTGATACAGAGTCCTGTGGCATTCATCATCATCTCAGCAGCATGCAAGTTAAGGAATTACACCTTCCATCAGCAGCTCATCTGAATAACCTGAAAGAATACAACTATCGGTCTATATGTATACCTACTTATCTGCATATAATACTTAAAGAATTATCCTCTAACGCCTAACCGTTAAGGAGTTGTATCTTCCATCATCAGCTCTGCAACATAGGATGATGACTACCAGAGGCAATTACTTGAATACCTTTAGAAAAAAATAATAATAATAACAAACGCACTAGTCGCCAATGCGATTTTCGAAGGTTCCCCTCGATTTCTCTGGGATGCCATCATCAGATCCTGGTTTCCTTATCATGGGATATCTCTTTTCCAACAAAAAAAGAATCATCAAAATCGGTTCATAAATGAAGAAGTTATCCGCGAACACATATAAAAAAAAAGAAATATATACGGTTGAATTGAGAAACCTCATCCTTTTTTTGAAGTCGTTTAAAAACCTCTCAAAAGTAAAATAATATGAGTTGGCCATTTAAGTTTAATATAAGTAGTATAGTAATATTTTGATCTAAGAGTCGTCGCGTAGGGGGACCGCTTACTTGTGAAATTATTAGTAATTAGTTGTTGTAAAGTAATTAATAGTAGTTAAGTAAATTAGTTGTATTATGTTTACGTTTTATTAACTTAGCGGTCCCCCCACGCGACGACTCTGGGATCAAAATATTACTACTTATATTAAACTTAAAGGGCCAATACATACTATTTTATGTTTTACTTTTTAGAGGTTTTTGTCGAGGGTGTTTTAAAATTTTCAATTTAAGTTTCATGCTTTTTAAACTTTGCATATAACTTGTTGACACGCTACAATCGAAAACCTATACCCACATCCTCACAAATACTTTCGGGGATTAAACACGAAATTGTGGAAGTGGAAGTTTCTGAGACACCATAATGAGCTGGAAAAGGAGCGGACAATATTTACTTTTTTTTTTACCTATGCCTATACCTCTGCTGTAAGTTGATGAGAAGTTGAGTATTCTGCAGATTCCAGGAGATACTACAGCAACGGGTCAAGGTTACCATGTTCTATCTAACACCTATTCATTGAGACTTTTCCAATGAGCCCAAACACGATACCACTGCTGTAAGTTGGTGAGGAGTTGGGTATCCTGCAGATTCCAGGAGATGCTGCAGAATCAGATCTAGGTTACTATGGTTTTGCATTATCATTATAGTAACAGCACATCAAATTTCGAATCGATTAGACCTGTTAAAGTTGCTCACCTCACTTCATCACCTAGAAATGAGCTTATGATCTTCAAACTGCTGAACCTTACCAAATATAGCTAAGAACCACCGCAAGGAAACTGGCTTTCACGTAAAAAAAACGCATCAAAATCGGTCCATCCGTTCGAGAGCTACGATGCCACAGACACATACACACACACAGATATTGGCGTCAAACTTATAACACCCCTCTATTTGCGTCAGGGGTTAAAAATATGTCCTAAGACACTGTTCTTATTGTCTAGTTACTAAAGGGATGACACCCGTTTCATGTGTTCTTTATTGTAGCACTCACTATACTGCACTACGCAACACTGACGCAGATAGTAAGCATGATAATAAACTTTCAAAGTCTTGGATTTCGGGAAAGTTAAAACACCACAAGAGTTAATCAGCATTTGGTTTTGCTAGTGAGCATGATAATAAACTTTCAGTGGGTACGCAACAAAATAACATGCCAGCAATTTCCAACACGAAACCAGGTCTAATTGTACAAACTGCATTGTAAATTTTAATATGAATTAAACTAGTTTCTTAAACTAATTTGTTGCTAAGCCCCGTCCTTTTAAAATCACTTCGAAATTTCTGGGCTCCGCATCGTCTTTTTAGTATTATTCGGATTCGCCTCGTCCTTTTGCTTTATTTCAAGCCTGGACATTAATATACTATTTCGGTGGCGAAACAAAAGTTCATCAATATTCTGAAATTTATAATTTTCCATTTCAGTATCTGTCAACGTCATTTGCAAAATTTCGCATTTTTAACAGTTTCCAAATGTGAGATACTGAAAGTTTATTGTCATGCATATTATCAAAATCAAATTAACTCTTGTGGTGTTTCAGTTCCGAATTCTGAGATATTAATAGTTTATTATCAGGCCGTTCTATCCGACAGATTTGCTTGTATATAAAAAGAATTTGTGAAATCTAATGCGACTCTGCCCGGCCGTTCTATCCGACAGATTTGCTCGTATATTAAAAGAATTTGTGAAATCTAATGCGACTCTGCCCGGCCGTTCTATCCGACAGATTTGCTCGTATATTAAAAGAATTTGTGAAATCTAATGCGACTCTGCCCGGCCGTTCTATCCGACAGATTTGCTCGTATATTAAAAGAATTTGTGAAATCTAATGCGACTCTGCCCGGCCGTTCTATCCGACAGATTTGCTTGTATATTAAAAGAATTTGTGAAATCTAATGCGACTCTGCCCGGCCGTTCTATCCGACAGATTTGCTTGTATATTAAAAGAATTTGTGAAATCTAATGCGACTCTGCCCGGCCGTTCTATCCGACAGATTTGCTCGTATATTAAAAGAATTTGTGAAATCTAATGCGACTCTGCCCGGCCGTTCTATCCGACAGATTTGCTTGTATATTAAAAGAATTTGTGAAATCTAATGCGACTCTGCCCGGCCGTTCTATCCGACAGATTTGCTTGTATATTAAAAGAATTTGTGAAACCTAATGCGACTCTGCCCGGCCGTTCTATCCGACAGATTTGCTTGTATATTAAAAGAATTTGTGAAACCTAATGCGACTCTGCCCGGCCGTTCTATCCGACAGATTTGCTTGTATATTAAAAGAATTTGTGAAACCTAATGCGACTCTGCCCGGCCGTTCTATCCGACAGATTTGCTTGTATATTAAAAGAATTTGTGAAATCTAATGCGACTCTGCCCGGCCGTTCCATCGAGCCGATTTGCCTCTTTAAAAAAAAATGAAAGGCACATAATGCATAAATTTGTCATCAAGCATTAAATCTTTCGTCCTTCTCAAATAAATAAAAAAAACCGGCCAACTGCTAGTTGGACTCGCACAAGGTAGGGTTCCGTGGGCTTTTCAAAAAATAAATGTACATTTTAAAAAACAATATTGTATCTTCGTTGAATAGATGTTTTGAAAGACCTATTCAACGATACCCCACACGATAGCACGATAGGGTGCGTCAACGAAAAAGAATTCACCCCCTCTTTACATGTAGAGGAATGTAGAGGAGGTGCCCTTAAAATTTTTATTTAAGATTTTATTTTACCACTTTGTCGGCGTGATTAATATGTATACCCATGCCAAATTACATCTTTCTAGTACTAAAAGTTACTGGGCTAAGCCGCTTACAGACGGACAGACAGACATGGGGAAACTATAAGGGTTCCTTGTTGACTTCGGAACCCTAAAAATGAAATAAACTTCGAGTTCAACCGATTTGCTTATATTTTTTAAAACGAAAGGTATTAATGCAAAAATTTGTCATCATAAAGTATTGCAAATCACCTAACTTTCGCCCTTCTCAAATTATATCTAAACACAATTTTCATATCTTTCTTTTTCAATATCTTCGGTTCTAATTGAAGTACGTGGTTCATTTTGATCTAAGACCACAAGGTGGAACGAGCTCTTTCATTCGAGCTATTGCCCATTTTAATTGGTTGAGTTGGAGGGAAGCTAGGTGTGAACATTCAACGCGCACATTTTCAGAAACCGCGCCATATAGTTAGTTAAAAGTTTTTGTGCGGAGCCCTGTTTGTGTGACCCCGAGTTTCACTTGGTCGGTTTTGAACTAAGTATGTACTGAGAGGTGTTGTCGTTCTGCTGGTAGTTAAGTTTTTGTGCGGAGCCCTGTTTGTGTGACCCCGAGTTTCACTTGGTCGGTTTTGAACTAAGTATGTACTGAGAGGTGTTGTTCTGCTGCTAGTTAAGTTTTTGTGCGGAGCCCTGTTTGTGTGACCCCGAGTTTCACTTGGTCGGTTTTTTTAAAAATCATGTAGCGATTTTGAGCAATTGGAACAAAAATTAAAGTTCTTTCTTCTCTTACCATTATTAAAAGAACTTGTTTTTTGCACATCTGCATTTGACAGTCTCATTTTGTGACTAAAAATTACACTAACACTGACTAACAAATAAATATTTAAACTTTCGTCCAAAGTTCTCTAATAATACATACTGAGATCACAAGTACAATAACTACTTATCGCTCTGTTCTTAAAGCTTTCATGTATTTATGACACCTGTTTATATTGATTGATCGCAAAATTTTGTGTTGTTAACAACTTCACTGATGGCAAGCTACTGTCACCGGCCATCATACCTAGTACTAAAGGCGCAACGGACATGCGTGCGCGGGCGCCCGTACCCGGCGGCAGACTGCGTGCGGTGCGGCTCGGTGTGAGTGCGAGCAAGGCAGGGCTGTCGCATGCAAAATATTTAAGATACCATGGCTCGTTTTATGTTAAAAAAATATATATAAGTAGATGACAAGTAGAAGATGAGAAGAATACGTTTATGGCACCCTGCATAACAAGTTACAACGAAAGAATATAAGGGTGCTTAGGGTAGTGGTCTAGTATATGAATGAACAAGAGGATGTACAGATATACATACGTATGACGCGACGGACACAAGGAGAGCAGAAAAAATTACAAGAGATCAGATGACTTATCCCAATTTCAAATTTCGTGTAAACGTTCATTAGGTATGCGTTGTATTGTTTGGCCGAAATTTCAACAGATAACTGATAAATGGTGAAACATAATATGTCCAAAATAACTATCGGGTGGTTTGGATCTTTAGATGTCTATTTATATTTATATATATAAATAAACACATTTTCACATTTATAATATTAGTAAGGATAAATAGTTTTTAAATAATTGTTGCAACAATTATTTAAAAACTATTTATAGTTTATAAATATATATAGTTTATTTGTTTGTTACCTTTTCACGCTTCAACACCTTAACCAATCTCGATAAAATTTGGCATGCAGGTATAGCCTGTGTCACTGGGGAGGACATAGGGTACTTTTTATTCCGTGGAAATAGCATAGTCCGATGCAGTTCCTGAGGGAACTGAATATATACTCTTTTCTTTGGTTAGTTTCTTTAACATTAACGGAACAATGGATTGCTGATTTTTTGCACAGAGATGGCTGAGGGGGTGGGAAATGACATAATTGACTAAATAGCATATCCTGAAAACCATGTCAGGATATGCTAATTAGTCAATCGGGAACCATCCCGAGCGATCTGGGGAAAACTCATTTCCGCGATCGCGCACGTCAGCGTCGCAACGGAACTACGGACTGAATTGTTTTATTGTAACTCAGGAACGATATCGGGCTATCTATTCTGATTAGAATAGCCCGATATCGTTCCTGAGGGATCTGAGGAAAACCCATGTCCGCGCTCGTGAGCCGCTTGCGGCTCGCGCACCACTCACCCTAAAAGACGGTCATAAAAACGATGTCCACGCGGGCGAAGCCGCGGGCAAAAGCTAGTAATATAATAAGAAGGAGATAATATTATATATGGTTGGGGTGCATTTAAAAGGGCTGCCATACAAATTAAATATCTGAGTTTATGTGCACTCCAATCCAAAGTAAAAGAGAGCTATGATTAAAGAATAAATTAACTTTTATTATTAATTATTATACAATGACCAGTATGTGTAGCCAGTGAGATGACATAGTAGTTGTCCAGCAGTGGACGTCTTTCGGCTGATTTGATGTTGATGATAATTGTACAATACAGAACACGGGACAGCCCTGCGCAAACAGGTCGCTCTACCAGACCCGCGCCATAGTAAAAGGATAGAATAGTAGGTTATCTTCAAACAATGGTACATCTCGCGGTTTATGTGTGTGCGCGTCAGTAGGCACGCACGCACACTACAAAAATACGAATGACTTGAGACTGCTGGAACTGGGGCCGGCCGCGCCAATTGCGCACTTTAGTCGTCTTGTGTCACGGAGTAGGTACATACAGATGCTTGTGTGTGTAGCCGAGTCGACCGTGCTCACGTCGTCGTCGCGCAGTAGGTAGGTACCTGCATGCCGCGCCAAAGCGCAGTACACCTTGTACATACAAGTAATAACAATTACAAGATTAACAAGAACAAAGCATTTAAAATTAATCGTAATATTCGTAATCGATAATAATGTATCTGTGGCTAATTTTGAATACAGTTTGAATAGTAGGTATGTAAACTTTATTTTTTGTAATATGTCATGGTAACTTTAAACATAATTTCAGGGTGACGTAGTAAAACAAGGTACCTTATAGTTTCACCATGATTGTCTGTCCGTCCGCCGTTTAGCTCAGAAACTATTGGTAAGTGCGTGAAAGCTATGATTTGGCATGGCTATGTCGCCGGGATATTGTAAAAATCGCGATATTACAATCTCACTACACTACATTCAGTTAGATTATAATATGACGGTAAATTGTCAATCGGATTACAATTTCACGGCCCATTCTTTATCTCCGAGAAAAACCGATGATTTCTTCTTCTGCGAAGCATTATGCTAATTGAAAAGGCTCTTTGACTGTTTAATCAATAAAACCTGACTAAATTTTATTTATTTAATGTTATTCTCTTCGCTTAGTGTTATTGTAATGTCACTAGTGCGATTACAATGACAATAGTTGATACTTTTGAATGTAGGTTCTTGGTGGAACTTTATATCACACATATTGGTATATAATTACACTAATTCTTTCATGTGGAATTAGTGTAAATATATACTAATATGTGTGAATGACAATAGTGAAATTGTAAACGGTATGTTACGGTTCACAATCTTTCGATAATTCACAATCTCGCGAGATAGATCCCGTTAGATTATAATCTAACGGTTTTTTACAATTTTACGGCGACAGCTATACATAATATTAATCACGCCGAAAAAGTTGCGAAATAAACTGTTTTAGGTTTTTAGGGTTCCGTACCTCTAAAGGTAAAAATGGAACCATTATATAATCACTTGTGTGTCTGTCCGTCCGTCCGTCTGTCAAAGCAATTTTTTAGTTTAGGAAGAATAGTGGACCAGATGTGCAGTTGGATTCGTAAAATGGTCATACATTTACAATACAAAATATTACATACCAACTGAAATTGATTAGGGTTCCGTACACAAAGGGTCCCAACGGTACCCTATTACTAAGCCACCGCTGTGTGTCCGTCCATCTGTCTGTTATTGGTTATTGGTTCAGTTTGTCACTAACCGTAAAAGGTATAAAGTTGAAATTTTCACAGATTGTGTATTTCTAGCGCCACTATAACATATAATATGTAAAAAATCAAATAAAATTGAAAATTAAGGAACACCCACACAAGAAACGTTATTTAAAGGTTTTTTTTTGCTCTACTACGGTGTTCAATAAGTAGTGAGAATGAATAAGATGCAGTTAACTTTTGACAAAACTTATTTTATTTTTCGACGTAGTCACCTTTTAATAATACACATTTAGAAAATCTCTTCTCTAAACCTAATATTCCATTTTTAAAAAAGTCCTCGTCCTGACCCTCTAAAAACTCTTGTACGGCGGCGATCACTCCATCATCATCATCAAATTTCTGGCCTCTAAGATGTTCTTTTAAACGGGGAAATAAATAGAAGTCACTAGGAGCAAGGTCTGGAGAGTATGGGGGATGTTCCATCAATTCGAAGCCAGCGTTTTTGATTGCAGCCATGGCAACTCTGGACTTGTGAGCTGGAGCGTTATCTTGGTGAAAAAGCACAACTTTCGCAAGTTTACCGCGTCGTTTTTCACGAATTTCTTCACGCAATTTTCTTATTTGTTCTGCATACACACTTCCCGTAATAGTGGCTCCATGATTGAGGTATTCAACCATTATCACCCCGTTGCTGTCCCAAAAAAGGGAACCCATAACCTTACCAGCGGATGGAATTGCTTTGAATTTCCTAGGTGTTGGGGATGATGGCCTTTTCCAAGTCATGGATTGTTGTTTTGTTTCTGGATCGTAATGATGAAGCCATGTTTCATCCATTGTTAAGAATCGAGCCAAAAACTGCTCAGGATCTCGTTGTAAAACATCCAAACAGCTTTGTGATATTCTCAGCCTGGTTTGTTTTTGTTCTGCTGTCAGCATTCGAGGCACCCAACGTGCTGATACTTTTTTCATACCCAAACGGTTATGTATGATGCTATGTGCACTACCTATCGAAATTTTCACTTCTTCAGCTATAAAACGCACAGTAGTTCGACGATCTGCTAAAACAATTTTTTCCACTTTTTTAATCATTTGTTCCGTTATTGTGGTCGTAGGGCGCCCAGAGCGTGGATCATCATTAGTCGATGTTCTTCCTCTCTTAAATTCTGCACACCAACAAATTTGTAACACCAACGCGCAACTGTAGAATAAGCTGGAGCATGAACCCCTAAAGTAGTTTGCAAGTCTTGATTAACTTGGTCAGTAGTAAAATTTTTCAAACAAAGGTATTTAATTACGGCCCGAACTTCAATTTTCTCCATTTTGAGCAGATTATTCCGATACAACACAAACAACAACCGTTTATGAAAAAAAAAACAAAAGACGATCACACTTTTTTTTTATTATATTACCAAATAGGTGGTCTATGCCAGCCAGTACTTATTTTCTTTATAACCAAGGAGTTTATACCTCATTCTCACTACTTATTGAACACCCCTCGTATAGTCAAAACGGTCATATACACAAGCGTGAAAATTGGTGTGGTTATATTAATTAACTTAACGTAAATTCTTATTCTTTTGCTTGGAAGGGACTAGTTTCTGTAACACAGGCGCTGCCTAGTACAGATACTAGGGTCCGCACGCCCAGATGTTCCTAAATAATTTAAGAAACTTATATGATAAGACTTCTCAAAGTGAATAAACAATTTATTATTATTATTATGACAACAAGTTATAAAAACTGGCCAAAAATAAGTCATACTCGCGCTACGTAGTCTGAAGTGAATGAAAAAAAAAACCATTTTGCTTTTCTCTGTTTGTCACTCACGTTGATATCTCTTGTTTGTAATATGAATTGTATCATTGTCATAGTTCTCTGGAGAGGTCTGGTGGTACGGAACCTTCGTAGAGCGAGTCCGACTTGCAAATGGCTGGTTTTTTTATAATGTATATTTATTTTTTTGAAAAGTTACGGAACCATATTTTGTGCGTGGTCCAATACGCACTTGGCCAGTATTTCATATATGTTCAATCTCATGCTAATACGGATGAAGGCAAAAAAATGCCAATGGCGGCAATCACGCTGAGAGACGTCTCACTCGATAATCGTGAAGTTGGTAATGTCTATAGTTTATTGTTAACGAGAATGCTTAGGTAAGAATTATTTTGATATCGGATTAGATTTAAGGTTTTGATATCCGATCCGCAGCGAACATTCTATAAATTATTTTACAACTATTCTAAAGAATATTTTATTTAGTACTAACAGCAGAAACGAAAAATTCTTTCATATGTATTTATTACATTAAACATTACTAAGTACCTACTTACCTACATCTACATAACTAAAAGAATTTGGCACAGCCCTGCGTGTACGCGCGACAGTAGGCTATTAGGTCCCGCACGGGTCGGAAAACGACTTACTATTATTTCCTTTTACTATGCCCGCGCGCCTGCGCCGTGCGTGACTCAGCAAATGCGATCCGCGCATATCATTCATTACGACAACATTATCCGCAGATAAGAAAGGTACAGTTTTTTTATTATGCTGTATCTGTCTGTATAATAAGAGGCGCGCATACTTCTTAAAACCACTGACCGGCGGGCGGCAAAGTACTTATAGTACTAACATACAGTATGGACACTCCCTGCCGCTCTCTAGATTGCGACCTCACCCAGATTGATACAGATTGGTTACAGTTTGTTTGTCGAACGTATAGGATTTCGCCGCCATTTTGTTTGTTCCGTCATTCCTTTTTTGAAATGTTATTTCTGACCTGTTGTATGAAATGTCCAGAGTGTGCCGGCGGGATAAAATAGTGACTATCTTTTGTTTGCAACTTCACTCTCGCGGATATCGTTTTTATGCAATGACTTATATATTACTGGCGTAAGGACCCGGCCAACGCGCGCGACTAATGGGCCCAGCGAATTGGTGCGAAAATCGAAAGTTTCGCACACTCGCGACTCAGTCGTCTGCGGGACATTGTTCAGTGCGGTGGAAAAATATTCCATATAAAAATGCCTTATTGTGTTGTAAGAGGCCGTAAATATCATAAAAGAAAGGCTAAAAAGAAACAGGGGATGTCGTATTATCGATAAGTAACCTTACATTGTATTTTTTCTTGTAAACAAATTAAAAAAACGAATTTTTAAAGCGACAATTCTATCAAGGTTCTTTTAACTCGGCACGTCAGTCAACTCTCGCCCACGCTAGTTCGTACGAGTTATGTCAGATGGCGCTACTTTTTGCATGTATGAAGAAAATCTGACTAAAATATGCAGACGGGCGGATCCTTCTGTTCAAATCTGTGTTTTTATGATTGTATTCGAGGCTGCACGGTGCGCGAGCCACACTAGATATTCTTCCTTGTTCTCTGTGCCCTTTACTTTGAATGTATCGACATCAGTTCAGTAGTTTAAGCGTGAAAAAGTAACAGACTCAAGTTTTTCTCAGATCTCTCGAGAACTATGCATTTTTTCGGGATAAAACTATCCTATGTTGTTCTTCACACATTACATAAGCTTCTTGTGTGTTCTGATACTTTAGCTTTGTGCCAGTCAGCAAAATCGGCTCAGCAATATTATCGTGGAAAATGATATTTGTCTACTTGGCTTAGTCAGGTAATACGATTTATAATAATTAGTACGAAAATAAGGATTTAGGTCTTAGCAGTAATTGAGTGATTGAAGGCTGAGATTATAAGGCGTATTACTGACAAAATTTCACTAAAATCAATGCAATAGCTTTCGCGCGATGCGTGAACGGACATTTGTATTGGTAGGTAGATGTACTAAGCAAGAAACTTAAAAAAACTGGCTAAGCACGAGTCGGACTCGGGTTCTGTTCTATTACACCTTTTGGGCCTCCCCCAAGGATTTCCACGACAACCGGTCCTGCGCAGCTCGCATCCAGCGTCTTCCCGCGATCTTCAACAGGTCGTCGGTCTACCGTGTGGGAGGCCTGCCTATGCTACGTCTTCCGGTGCGCGGTCGCCACTCGAGAACTTTACTTTCTACAAACTATGTGCCCTGCCCATTGCCACTTAAGTTTAGCGATTCTGTGAGCTATGCCGGTTACTTTGGGTTTCCTAGGGATCTCCTCATTTCTGATTCGATCGCGTAGGGAAACTGCGAGCATAGCTCGCTTCATCGCCTTTTGGGTGACCTTGAGCCTTCTTATGAGGCCCGTAGTAAGCGACCGTGTCTCAGTTCCGTATGTCATCACTGGCAACACACACTGGTCAAAGACCTTTGTCTCGATACACTGCGGTATATATCAACAATTTCCTTTTTAGGGTTCCGAAGTCAACCAAGAACCCTTATAGTTTCGCCGTGTCTGTCAGTCCGTCTGTCTGTTTACAGCTCATCTCAAAGACTATTACTACTAGAAAGCTGTAATTTGGCATGGATATACATATTAATCACGACAAGAAAGTGGTAAAATAAAATCTTGAAAAAAAATTGTTTTAGTGTATATCCCCCTACATGTAAAGAGGGGGCAAATGTTTTTTCGTTGACGTACCCTACCGTGTGGGTGGGGTATCGTTTAATAGCTCTTTCAAAACTATCTAGGGTTTGCTAAATGCATTTTTCTATTCAGTGATCGGTTTCTGAAATATTAAGCTTTAAAACTTTAGTAATCTATACCAGAATTAGAAAAATCAATAAGTCCTTTTTGGGACAATGCACAATCATGTATAACAAATTACCCAATAATATCTTAAATTTGTCAGAAAAACAATTTAGTTTAATAATTGTGTCAAAAGAACTCAAATTAAAAAAAAAAATTCAAAAATCTTTATTTGTGGTAAACATGGTGATTTTAGATGTTAATAACATAGGAGCTTTGTAAAAGAGGTTATTATAAGACATCCAAATATCTCAAAGACGAAAATGTATGGGTAGACGGTGTTTCTTCTATTAATGCTACTAATCATGTTTAATAGTAATAAAATGATGACCAACCTAAGAATTGATGTAGAAGCGACGAGACACGACAAGTCTAGTACTTCTTTTAATTGATATTCTTATCTTAGCATTGACATGAGTGGTGCATGCGCGCTTAAATGTTCGTGCGGATGGTGGCGCATTGGGAGCCAGGTCGTTCCTTTCCCTCTAATATGGTTGAGAGGAGCGATGGCTGCATCTCGCGTTATACTCGTGACCGGGTGCTGTCCGTGTGAACTGGCCTACACTTGTCAAAGGCGTTCATGACATTCAATAATTTTAATGTGTAACTTCTCATGTCATATTGTTTTTATGTTCTAATGAAATTAAAAATAGAATAGAATAGAATAAGTTTATTGAGACACCAGGCACATAATATATAGTTAATGGTACATAGTTACTGTTATTTTAAAAATGAACATTTAACTTACACTAGACAGACATGTCAATTTTAAATAAACGAGTAGAAGTAAATACATATAACAAATAATTTAGGTATAAGCCCGGCGACATCAAAAGGTCCCAGCTCAGCATATGTAGCAGAGACAAAGCCTCACTACGCTGGTGATTCTGCTGTAACCTTGCACGAGATGAACACACTTCAATGGTTTCAGATTACTCTGACACATATATATAAAAAACAAATCAAATAAGCTAGTTAAGAAAATAACACTAAAAATATAATAAAAGAAATGTGAGAAATGAGCATACCAATTAATCGAGTACCCTTAATTATTAAATGACTAAGTTACTGTACACCAAATATAATTAATTAATCTTATCTCATGAGGCTATGTGACCGTAAATACTATAGAATGAAACTTCGCCAATATTTCCGCTACCCGCCTCTTTGTTATTTGTTTTTTTAATATCACGGATTGGATTTTGACATTATTAACTAATGATTATTTATTTCTTGATTTTTTACAAATGAAATCATGTAATCACTATTTTGTGACTATCAGAAAGAGTGTAATTTGCACCTATTTTTACCCGACTACGAAAAAGGAGGGTTATGATTTTGACAGTCTATGTATGTATGGATGTTCATCTATTCCCTCGTTTTTCCTAAACCACTTAACTGATTTTGACAAATATGGTGTCTTTGGATGTATGCCATCACTCTACGTGTCATAGGAATATAGAATATAAAAAAACAATGAAAAAATTTTTCTTACATATTCCTATCATGTCTCGGAACAAAAAAAAGGTCTTGACAAGCACATTCTAAATATATATATACATATTATATATGCAAATATTTTAAATTTCATAGCAAAAAGTTTAGACGGCTCAATGTACGCGCGCTGCAATCAAGCAACACGACACGCGACCGCGCGTAGCGAGATGGGGTGGCTTTATACTCTGGACACAAAAATATGGTAATAAAATAAAAATTAAAAAACTAAAACCCCGACTAAGGAAAAATATGAAAACAAGAGTTCCCCTCCTGAAATCATTGCCTTTATTTTTCCCTTCATCTGGGGTAATAGCCGTAGGCGCAAGCCCTATAGTAATCAAAAATTATGGCTTGCCACCACGGCTATTACCTCAGATGAAGGGAAAAATAAAGGCTACGATTATAAATATCTTGAATCTCAAAGGTGCTAATTTTTGTTAAAGTCAAGTTTCGTGGTACCCTTCTTCCTCCTCCCCTACCAGCTAAACCGCTATTTAAAAACATCTAAAAAATTGAAAACAGTTATATGACACATAATCAATTTAAAAGGAAAACTATCACTGCTAAGTAGACTTTCTTAGTTTAGGAATAGTCGACCAACTTAAGGTGTGCAGTTGGATTTGCAAAAAGTTCATAGATTTTCCATTCAAAACTTAAATTAAAAATTTGAAAAACCCCCCCGACACAAAAAAAAAACTCAAAAAAGTAGAAAACAATATATTTTGGCCCTTGATGTTTAATATAAGTAGTTATATTTTGATCTAATTCGCCCCGTCGCCCACTGCTAAGTTGTGAAATTATTAGTAATTAGTTGTAGTACAGTGAAACAGTTAATTTCTGTTTTTATTTTTTTAACATAGTCGATATGTGTCAGCAAACGTGTGGTAGCCTGTGATTTGGGAAATGATGCCACCACTGCAGAAACCATACACAAACAGAATATCCGCAGTCTTCATTTCCAAAACTTCATTGCGAAAACAGACTTTAAACACAATGCAACCATAGTTAGATGTAAACGCCCATACACTTGGAGGATAAGCATAACTCCAAAACACTACAATTTTTACTTTTATACATATATATGTATATACATTCATTTTTTGAAAAAGACTATGGAAGCCTACTTTGTGCGCATCTGACTCACACTTGGCCCGTTTTTGTAGAGGATGCAAAAACAAACTGAAAATATACTAGAGTTACTATTAGATATTTGGAGTTAAAGGTTGTCAAAACACTAAATATCTCGGTATCATGACACTAAGTCAAAATGTCCTAATTATTTTCAATTTGTATGTATTTGGGGTTTATTGAATATAATAGCTATATTATTGTTTTTGGACTACCTATAGACAGCCTACCCTACATATTCCATTGTTACTTTTAAACAAAACTTCTTGCTTAAATTCTGTAATCAAGTAAGTAGTTAGTCAAGGTCGACACTCGATAGCAAAATATCAAATTGAAAATAAATAAAAAAAAATATTACGTGAACTTACCTCAACGTCACAATTCTTGAAAAAAGCAAGTTGAATCGCTGAATCTGCGTGACCGTATCAGCTTCTCTTGAAAATGGTTTCAAATATCATTATTTCTGAGGAAATTACAGAGAATGTGATCCGAGAAGAGACAATGTTCGAGGGCTTCGAGCATAAGAACTACTGAACTACAATATATACGTTTCGACATCACACATAACACAGGCGAGTTCCAATCAAATGCAACTCACGGAAATTTGTTGGTTTACTTTATTTGGAATATAATATTTAATGCAAATCAAATAACTTTCTTCGTAATGTTTTGTACCGAAGATAGAGATATTTTGTACCGTAGATAGAGAAATTTTGTACCCTAACTCTAGCTGACAGTTGACAGCTGTTTTGAAGACTGACAGACAGAGGGTTGGTATTTGGTTGGTTGGTAGGTTGGTAAGAATATATTAACGTCTCTGGGTACAAGCCCTTTAGAGACGGTCTTCATTTCTTTTTAGATCCCTTGGAGCGCAATTCGATTTTTTCCGCAAAAGTGTCTTGAGCGTAATAAGGAACTTTCCAGGTTCCGTTCCTAGAAAAAATCATAGATGGCGCTGTCTAGTGTACTTTGCAAAGCGAATATAACAAAGTAAAGGTTTTACTTAGTCAAAGACGACCTCATGATGTGAAGCGAAATTACTAACTATTACGCCACGGAGTTGATTATATCAGGGTAAAAATCAGAGATTTGTTACCATAGATGGGTTATGCACTAACAAACAACATTTGAAAATCGAAGCCATTTACACAAACAATGTTATAGGTAGTTCGCTTCCATTGCACCGAATACTACAAGAAAAGAGATGCCAATTGGCATCTTTTTTTTGCTTCACTTTTTGGATGCACGTAACCTATCTACCTCCCCTTATATATAGCATATCTCTGGGTAAAAATATACAAATATATAATATGCATATGGGGATTAAAAGGTCGTCTTTGACTAATTAGTAAAAACTTTACTTGTTATATTCGTACACTAGACAGCGCCATCTATGATTTTTTCAAGGAACGGAGCCTGGAAAGTTCCTCATTGAGTCATGGATGACGTAATTCAGACTCGACTAGCACCTATTTTTTGAAGTTTTTTGTAAATATAGAATTAAGCTATAAGCTATTGTTATATACTGTTTTAAGAAAAAATTAATACTTAATTTTTTAAGTCTTCTCAACATTAAGACACATTAAGAACAAAGATTTATTCAAACCTAACACTCCCATTTAGGAATTATGAGAACAGCGTTTAAGCAGTGCTCCGTCACTCGCCTATACCTACCGCAAAATATACCCACTCGGACGGGCTCTCGCGAGTCTGGCCGCCACCGTGTGCCTTGTGTAAGTATAGATACCTCGAGATAGGTAGGTAATCATTATTATTGTGTGGCCGAACCGCGCTAAGTGGAAGATGGTGGAAGTCTATGTATGTGCTAGGTATCTAGGTAATAAACATATTAAAAAACAGATCTAATAAAACTGGCTAAGTGCGTATCGGATCACAAACAAAGTAGGGTACCGTAGTGATAAAAAAAATTAAATAAAAAAAACTAAGTTCATTTTGCAGTTTAGATTTAGACATTTTGTAAGGAGTTGAACTTTTTACAAATATAACTGCACGTCTTAAGTAAGTCCACTTAAGTAAGGCCTACTTAGCCGTGATAATTTTTCTTGTTAATTCATTATGTGTCACTATTCCAAATCATGTTCAGATTTCCTGAAATAGCGGTTTCGAAACTGTAACAAAAAACTTAAAAAGTGAATATTTCGTAAACTAATAATTTATTGACGGACATGGCGAAACTATAAAGATTCTATATTGACTACAAAACCCTAAAATTCACCGACGTACCGAAAAAACAGCTAAGTTAAGTAAATTTTAACCGCCTCCGTGACGTAATGGTTAGTCCATTCTCTGCACACCAGGAGATCGCGGGTTCGATTCCCGGGGGGTCTACTTTGTAAGAGTCGGTTTGGTTGTTGGTAGGGCATTTTCTTAGCCCTTCTGGCTAGCTACCACCATCTTGTCTAAGTCTTGCCGCCAAACATCAGTGTTAACAACATTGATGTGTTCCGGCTTGAAGATAAGATAGCCAGATCCTCATTGCGTTGGGGAATCTTGGGAAACCCTCTTCCATCTTCGGCATCATCGTCACTTACCTTCAGGTGAGATGATCCTAAGTAAGGGCTTATCAATTTTGAATTTAAAAAAAAATTATCGGGTTGCAATCAGAATGCGTTAATCAGGATTTACCTGATGAGTACCGCGCATTTTTTTTAACCAAACAAAAATGAAAGGTAACTTGTACTTCTTTTTAAGCTGGTGCACATTCTAAGTACGATCAACTAGTACGACTGATACCTAAACTAATCAAATAAATAAAAACCATCACTTGTAAAACTTTTATTTACATTTTCATGAATAAACCCTAGCCCTAAAACGCCGTACAATCGCTGCCGTGATTCGCGCGCCGCCCGTGTACGCAGTTATGACCGCTAATTCGAGCGCCTTAATACTTATGTTTCCGTGTATTGTCGGAAAGTGGGAACCAGTAGGTGAATAAATGCGTAGGTATTTTCGTTTTATAACGAAATGCAGTATCTGTTACGAAGTAACTAGTATCTCTTCTGTGATTTAAGCTTGTTAAACAGGACTGGTTCAGGAGTAGTAAACGATATCTAAAATATATACTTACTCACAGACCCATATTCAAAGATACTCAAACCAGTTTTAAGACATTCATATAGGCTTTTTGTGATCAATACTAAGATGAGTGTATCCACTGAACGGGCTTGCCTTTGTAAGTTCCTAGTTTTTTGTCATTAATCTTGGAAATATGTCACTGCTGACAGATGTGTCATGTTACATTAGAAATTTAACTGTTAATTTAAGAAAAATACTCAGTTTTACAGTTTACTCATGTAGTAAAACTTAGTCATTCTGCCCTGGTATTGAATGTGTGGGGTTATACATACCGACGTACCTACTTACTTTATACAAAACTAGATATTAGAAATATCTAAATTATTTATACTTCAGGCTTTTACGCATGTATGATGCAGTTATGGAAATACGTACTTAGAGGTAATTATATCACTGAAGATTAATACATATATTTATACGTATATATAAAGAGACTTGCTTGGTAAAACACAAGTACCTAAATACTACCTATATACCTAGTTTTTTCTACAGAGAGATTTGCAATACAACACCAGGAAACCATCGTCTATCCCCGTGACAGCACAGTAGTTAATTGTGCCACAGTTTGGACCAGAGAACTCATGGCTTCTGGTTACTGGACACATGCCTAAGTACCTACTTCAACTATATAATCATAAGTACCTTTTTTCAAGAATCCAAAGGGCTCACAATATGCTAATAGTGTATAAAATTACAATTCTACAAGGCTTTAAGCAGCTCCTAAAGCTAAACACCCTAACAAGGCTAAAACAATCTGGAATTGCAAATGTTTACCCATTTATATTAATAGTATCCATTAAATTTTTGCATAATACCCACCTACTAAAAGTCACTAATATGTGTGGCATAGCAATTAGGTACCTAGATGGTTTTTCTCTAGTCCATTTTAAGATTTCGATTGATTGATTTGTGATTCCTATTAAGGAATGGACTGTCCCAATTAGGCAGACGGAATGATGCTGGCAAGGAAATATTTATTTCCCCTTATCAGAATTAGAGCCCATCATAACCAAACTTTCTATGGTGTGGCGATACCTTCCTGTATGTGTCATTCATCAGGCTTTAAAGTAAAGGTACCGACACGACATGATACAGTCCTAGACTTAATCCTAAGCTTCGCTCATACTAGCTGATTGGTTAGAGCAAGGTCAGCATTATCCCTTTTACTGGGTCCTCATTTTGGATTGGTTAAAAACGTGGCTAACAATTAGCTAGGTGCTCTAGATACACTTTTATTCTCTTTTTATTTAAGAGCGAATACTCCTAGTTACTTACATAAGATGTAACATTGGACCCAGTATGCATGCTCAGTTATTCACATAGATACTTACCTAATTAGGCTGTTACTAGTGAACAACCTTTAGGAGACCAAAAAGACGATAGTGCCCCCAGAGATTTGTAACCATAGATGGGATAAGCACTATCAAACAACATTTGAAAATCGAACCTATATTTACACACATTATAATAAGTAGTTCGCTTCCATTGCACCGAATGTTACTAAAAAAAGAAATGCCAATTGGCAACTTTTTATTTGCTTCACTTTTAGGAAGTATGTAACCTATCTACCCTACCACCCCTTATACCTACATAGCATAATATCTTTGAGTGCCCCAACCAAGTTGCTCATTACATTTATTGAATTCGCTGTGGCTTGCTGGTGCCCAAGTCAGTAACTGCATTCCTACCACAGAACTACTACGACTAGAAGTAGAATTTATGACGTCACGGCCTGCTAGACAAGAAAGGTTTATTAATTAATTCGCAAGAAAGAACGAGAGGCAGACATATTTTTTGTCCTTATCGGCGTGGCCGACTTTCTGGCTAAATAAACGTCAAATATGACACTTTTTACAGTCGCGTAGCCAAACAAACGACGATTGAGTGGCCGAGTATTTTTATCGCAGTTTTAAAGAAATTTGTATGGTTTTGAGCTAAAGGCTCTTTGTAAATAAATACCCTTTTGTGTACTCAATGTGCAAGTGATGGGAGGTTGCAGCATTTTGGGCTGTAAGAACCGCAGCGAAAGAATTTATTGAGGTTTTCTTTGCTTGATAAATACGGTGACTGGTAAGAAGTGCAAATCCTTTTAAGGGGATAAACTACATCTAATTTGCAACAGAAAAAGTCATACTAACTGGGGGTCGGAAATCAATGGTTGTCGAGTTAAAGCCCATTTCATTATTAAATTTTGTATGAAAAACGCATTTGTTCAAATATTTTGTGATTTTACAAAAAAAAGTTATAATACGGTTGGCGTGAAAAATACGGTTAAAACTTTCTCATTTTATCAGCATTCCAAAAAAGTAAAATAGTTGAAAAATACAAATTTATTGCAACAAAAAAGAATGATTGTTGTCAAAAGGGTGCATCAAATCCCATATAAATTTTCAATAAACATTATTTTCATGTTTTTTTTAAATTTCATAATTTATCATGTTTTTCGCATAAACAAACATCTCTGACCCTCTAGCATCATGCATGACTAAATTTGATTCACAAGCTCATCCAAAAAATTCGAACTTTGTTGGATAATTAATATGGGATTTTAGGTCCCCTTTTGACAACAATCATTGTTTATTGTTACAATTAATTTTGTACATTTTTAACTTTGTTCGAAAACGTGATAAAATTAGGTAGGTTTTACCGTATTTTGCATGCCAACTGTATTATAACTTTTTGTTAAAAAATCACAAAACATTTCAACAAAATATTTTTTCATACAAAATTAAAAAGTTAAATAGGCTTTATCTCGAAAACCGTTGATTTCCGACCCCCAGTTAGTATGACTTTTTCTGTTGCAAATAAGATGTAGTTTACCCCTTAAAAAGATTTGCACTACTTACCAGTTACCTTGTATAGTGCATTCTGGCAAAAATATAACGATTTAATGCGAAGTTTTTCTTATTAAATGCGACTTAACCTAAATCAATCCATCATTATGTGTTGCCAGTATAGACTCTCATTTTTACCACCGCGGATTTTACTGTGTGTAGTGCGTGCATAGTTTTTTGGGATCCGTACCTAAAAGGTAAAAACGGGACATTATTACCTCAGTATATATAATAGTACTAGGTAGCATACTATTACCGAGACTTAGCTGTTCGTCTGTCACCAGGCTGTATTTCATGAACCGTGATAGCTAGACAGTTGAAATTTTCACAGATGATGTAAGTATTTCTGTTGCCGCTATAACAACAAATACTCAAAAACAGAATAAAATAAATATATAAGGGGGCTCCTATAGAACAAACGTGATTTTTTAGCTCTAAATTGATAACGGCAACAGGTAGATGCTTGAAATGTTCACAGAATATTCAGTTATATCATCATATCAGCCAAAGGATTTAGTTATATCTATATTCACTTTAAAAATAAATAATTAAATTTAAGTAAAACAAATATTTAAGGGGGGCTTCCCATACAACAAATTACCCACATTTCTGGTAGAAATTCTTAGATTGCAACACTTGTGTTCTAAAGTGAGAGGGATAGTAGTGGCCACACGTAGGCTACTTCTAGTCGTAGTAGTTCTGTGATTCCTACAGTGCCGTGCCTTCAGGTTGTGGGCACCTAAGTATGGAGAATTGTTTTTTCTTAGCACCAATCTTATGTTACTTGTTTTGTTTGTTTTCTGATGAAAAATGGAAATTCAAAATAGTTATTTAATTGATTTGACTGACAAGCGAGTAACAAAAAGGATATAAGATAGAAACATGTCATTTAGCACGAAATAAACGCGGTTTTTATAGAATTTTCATACAGCGTTCGGTTACTAAAAATATTTTATGCTAAGGCCAAAGATGAACTATTATTATTAAGCTGTTCTTAGTCCGGAGTCTGGAGATCTCCGTTCAAAAGTTTTTAACTAGACAACAAATAATGCTAATAGTACTACCAAAGTATATAGGTATATTAGTACTATAGTGCTACGTTCATAGACCCACAACAGTACAAGCAGTGCTTCCGTATTTACTGTAATTACAGCAGATTTGCTGTATTTTCAGGTCATTTACTGTAATGACAAACACTGTAATTTTGACACGAGGATTTCATACAATTACTGTATTTTTGTAAATGTTCGATGATTTTCTATGGGGACACTAATTTTCAAGTTGGGCTACTGTATTTTCAGTTTTTGCATCTGGAAGCACTGAGGACAAGGCATATATACATCAACTTCGTCAGCCCATAGAAAGGATGTCAGCAGGTTTTAAAATGAATAATGTTTGATTCACTTGATGTCAGGTTGAACAAAAGATTCATCTTGTTTTCAATCATAGGTAAATTTTTAGCAATAAACTGCTTTGTCAATCGCCCAGATGGCTTAATTTTTATGTCTAAAATTTTGTGAATCCTTGAACAGATTGATTATTCTATATAATGTACCTACCTATGTAGGTAGCTAAGAACTTAAGTTTTGTTTTGGTCTAAAGATTTGAATTAATGTGATGAATAATGGTTATCTATCCTATTAGATATACCTAATTTTTATCCCTCAACTAAACTCAGGTTTAGGTACCTACACTCACTACACACAAAGAGTGAAATGTGGATAACTACCTACCTAGCTATTCACTACCTAAGGATTAAGACCTTCAAGACAGTTCAAATAAGTGATAAAGCTTTTCTGAAATGTTTTAAGATTCAAGATATTTATTCAAAATAGGTGCAAATTACACTCTTTCTGATAGTCATAAAATAGTGATTACATAATTTCATTTGTAAAAAATCAAGAATTAAACAATCATTAGATAGTAACGTCAAAGTCCAATCCATGATATAAAAAAAAAAAATAATGTAATTAGAACATGAGAACAATATGACACGTAAAGTTATACATTAAAATTATTGAATGTCATGAACGCTTTTGACAAGTGTAGGCCGGTTCACACGGACAGCACCCGGTCACGAGTATAACGCGAGAGTCAGCCATCGCTCCTCTCAACCATATTAGAGGTAAAGGAACGACCCGGCTCCTGATGCGCCACCATCCGCACGAACATTTAAGCGAGCATGTACTACTCATGTCAATGCTAAGATAAAAATATTAATTAAAAAAAAGTACTACTTATACTTGTCATGTCTTATCGCTTCCACGTCAATTCTTAGTTTGATCTTCATTTTATTACTATTGTCGTGATTTATTGTTCAAATTGAAAAATCTAATTTTATATTGGCAACACTGCTCACTATTGTCGGCCGTCACGCGATGGTGATTAGCTCAGCTCTGTGTAGGAGTGGGATCTTCCCCAAGCCTACCTCTCTCAAGGTTTGCCGCTCACAGACTGAGCGGTTGGTATTCAGTCTTTGATGTGATCAGTCGACGGAAGTTTCAATATTTATGCTTGGATATTGTGAAAGAATACAGATTTATACAAGTAAAAGTGTACTGAGTTTTTGTTCGTAAAACTATTAAACATGATTATTAGCGTTGATAGAAGAGACACTGTCTACCCATACATTTTTGTCATTTAAATATTCGGATGTCTTAAAACCAACCTTTATCAACCTTTTTTACATATAAGTTCTTTTGACACAATTTTTAAACTGTTTTTATGACAAATTTAAGACATCATCGGGTAATTTGTTATACATGAGTGTGCATTGACCTACAAAGGACTTATTGATTGTGCTAAGTCTGGTATAAGTTACTTGAAGTTTATTCATATTCCGAAGATTACGACTATGCCTGTCACTATTCAGTGAAAAGAGATGCAGATTTTTACGAACATACATTATATTTTCATAAATGTACTGACAGGGGAAAGTCATTATATTAATATCTTTGAACTTATCTCGGAGCGACTCACGAGAAAGCATTCCATAAATCGCGTGAATTGCTCTTTTTCGCAGAACAAATATGGTATTTATATCAGCTGCATGTCCCCACAAAAGTATCCTATAAGACATAATACTATGGAAATAGCTGGAATATACCAGTCTTGCGGTGTCTATGTCTGTAAGGAGCCTGATTTTTTTGACTGCGTATGCCGCTGAGCTAAGCCTGCCTGCTAGCGTTTCTATATGTGGGCCCCATTGAAGATTTGAATCAACAGTTAAACCTAGAAACACGCTTTGATTTACAAATTCTAATACATTACCAGCTAAGGATACATTGTTGTTTATTCAATAACATTAGTTAATGTGAATTTAATACATTTGGTCTTTTTTGCGTTCAAGACTAAGTTATTTATAGTAAACCAATTGTATACTTTTGAAAGAGTGTCGTTTACTTCGTCAGACATGTTAGTTTTTCTGTCAACCGCCGCCGCTATTTCATACTATACCACAGATGAGATACAAGTTACTTCGTAAACTATACTAGACTTCAGCTGATTCTTAAACAATATTCCCTCCGTCTTTTTTTCTTTTTCCGAGTATATTGGAACTACGGATCAGAGTACGAAACGATCATCAATTTTTGGACCAATCACATTGAAGGAGGAAGTCTAGTCCACAGACTAAAAAGTAGTGTATTACATTTTATTTGTCGCAAATCATAGTCAGAGTCAGTCAGTCAGAAAAAAAAAGTAAATTCGACAACGACAATGGCAGATGCAAGGCAAGGTATGGTTTTCTAATTCTAGTATTTTCATAGTTTTACACCTATACACTTTAGTATTTGTAATTTAATTAGCAAAGTATAAAACTCTGTTCCTTATTCTACAACAAATTATTAATCTTACCATAATCCTCTTTGGTGTATCATACATAACGCTGCATCATCAGCTAACAGCTTACTTTTTCTTTCCATTTGTATGTTTTTATATTTTGTACGGCACGGCAGTAGGAGGCCAAGAATATCTAAATATTCTTTCGAATTGAAATTGAATTATTGTAGACAAAGCTGTTAAATTATAATGTTATGGTACTGAAGACTTGCCATTTTAGAGGCATGTTGTATTGGTTGTCTTGAGTAGGTTGTATGCTTAATTTACAGTACATGCCATAGCCGTCAAGCTATTGACGTCCACATTCAACCTAATATGCTTTATGTTGATAAACCACGATGAAAGGGGAAAAATGTTGGGAAGGACATAGATAATTTTTGTGGTTTGTTATGTGCAAATCATAAAATCCATGAATTTTCCAGACCTGTACTTATATTTTAATAAATTATGCCTTTAACTCAATTTGTTTTAGGAAAACCACCTGTTGATGAATTCTTCAATGGGTCTTCCCAGTCTCGAGTTGTGCTTGCTAAACCTCGACTGGGTGGTTTTGGATCCTCCAATAACCAAGCATCAAGCTCGAGTAAAAGTTGCAATCCATTTGGTATTTTTCTTTACTTATTTATTATACAGTAATTTATTATTATTATTTTACTGACTCAAGAATATGTGCTACAGTCTTTACACACTTCAGCAAATAGTGAATTGTTTTAATACTGAATATTTTTTATGGCCCACTTCAACTCAGATCCTTTATTTGAACTCAATTATAACATGTCAAAAACTAAGTTGACTTATTATTGATTGTTGATATTTTAAATTAAAACCAACTTTTTTTTCTTAAGGAAAACTAGGTTAAGTTGGCTCTATGTTCAAACTCAAAAACCTTTATGGAGGTGAAAGTATAAACAATTCTGATAACATTCCACAAATAACTAGGTTTTTAGAAAATTATCAACCATGTCATCATCATATCAGCCAAAAGACGTCAATTGCAGGACTAAGGCCTCCCCCAAGGATTTCTACGACAACCGGTCCTGTGATGCCTGCATTCAGCGGCTTTGTTGGTCCACCGCGTGGAAGGCCTGCCTACGCTACTTTTCTGGTGCGCAGTTGCCACTCGAGAATTTTGCTACCCCAGCAGCAATCTGTTCTACAGCTATGTGCCCTGCCCACTGTTACTTCAGTTTAGCGATTCTGTGAGCTATGTCAGTTACTTTGGTTCTCCTGTGGAATTCCTCATTTCTGATTCAATCGCATAGGAAAGTTCCGAGTCATCATCATCATCATCATATCAGTCGCAAATCGTCCACTGCTGGACAAAGGCCTCCCCCAAGGATTTCCACGACGACCGGTCGTGCGCTGCCCGCATCCATCGGCTTCCCGCGACCTTCACCAGGTCATTGGTCCATCGCGTGGGAGGTCTGCCTACGCTACGTTTTCCGGTGCGCGGTCGCCACTCGAGTACTTTACTGCCCCATCGGCCATCTGTTCTACGAGCTATGTGCCCTGCCCACTGCCACTTCAGTTTAGCGATTCTGTGAGCTATGTCGGTTACTTTAGTTCTCCTGCGGATCTCCTCGTTTCTGATTCTATCACGCAGAGAAACTCCAAGCATAGCACGCTCCATTGCCCTTTGGGTGACCTTGAGCCTTCTTATGAGGCCCATAGTAAGCGACCATGTCTCAGTTCCGTAAGTCATCACTGGCAACACACACTGGTCAAAGACCTAAGTTCCGAGTATACCATGTCAATTACTTTTAACATAAAATGTCAGCTTTAGCTGTAAAAAAATGTCAGAAAATACATTTGATTTAGTACAGTAACATAATATTATAATGTCTCTATTACAAGTAGTGTTGTTCTTTGGCAAAATTGTTCAATTTCATCAGAAATCACTTAGTTAAGACTAGAAATATGAAATACATCAATTTTAATGTTTTTCTGTAGTTATTAATAAAATATATATACTATCTAGCTGACGCCCGCGGCTTCGCCAGCGCAGATCCCGTGTTTTGCCATGCCCATGGGAATTTTTTCAAAATCATTTCTTAACGGATGATTTGGATATCTGTATACCAAATTTCAACCCGATCCGTCCAGTGGTTTAAATTGTGCATTGATAGATCATTCAGTCAGTCACGGTTTCCTTTTGTAAATTACAGATTCAAATTTTCTTTACATTTAAGATGTTTGTTCATGTAATGAAGGATATTATTTTATTGTAGCTTCTGTTTTGCGCCCGTCTACATTGAAGCCTGGCAATAATCCTTTCCTAAAAGTAACTGAACCTCAAGAGGAAACTAATTTAGAGAAAGATCAGGCAGCTGAACAGCCAGATGACAGGCTTCAGAATGACAAAGAAGATGAGGATACTCCTAAATTTGTGCCACTAGGCTCTGCTAATGTGACCGCACGGACTGCCTCCAATACGGTCCCAGCCCCTGCACAGCCAACCTCTAGCTCTTCATCATCAGGGTTTGTCTTTGGACAGAACCTCAGTGAGAGGGTTGTAATACAAGAGAATGTAAACAATGGTGATGTGGCACCTGAAGATCACAGCTCCTCAAATGGAACAAGTGAATTACTGTTTACAAATGCAGCAGCCACTGTAAAGGAGAATACACAGGTTTGTACTTTATTACACTGGATATTAACCGACTTCCAAAAAGGAGGAGGTTCTTAATTTGGCTGTATTGTTTTTCTTTTTTTTGTATGTTACGCAATATTTTAGCAGATTGTGAACAGATTTTCATGATTCTTTTTTTATTTGTTAAGGTATACTCCTGAGTTGGTCCCATATAAATTTTATCAAAATCGGTGTAGTACTTTATTAAAAAAAATATCAAAAACCAAAAATAATATTGCAAAATTGTACTTAGTTGTTGCCATGGAAGTCGGTTTTTTAACGTGTTTAGCGTTTTTGATTTACGTCATAGTGCAAATAAGGTATCTGCTGCCCCATTTGGAACTTATTAGCCTGCTCACAGAGGCTGTGCCAATTTTTTAAAGTTTTTTAGGTAAGTGCAAATGCTTAAAATGATATTGAAGAACACATACAGTTATGGTTTTCATCACTGATAACAGTTAAGCATTTTAAAAGTTTTGCTCTGGATTTGAAGAATTGTTATTGAGGCATCCAAAGACAGAACACGTTCTCTTACGTGATGTATTGATGTAGACATTTTTTGTAGTTTATATATTATGTCGGACTGCTAGTAGGTGGCGCCACCTATGCATACGTCGAAGCGCCGTGTTTTGTCTTGAAACATCAAGCGGTTAGCTACCGTAGTAATAATAGGTCATCCTTTTGTAGGGTGTGGTTAGGTGCGAGGCTGGAGCCCAGGTTTGGTTGGTAGTGTTGGTACTCTTCTTTGTTTAGACAATCAGAATCATTGTGATTGTCGAATACAGACGGAACAATCAATGAGTGACAATACAGCCGACCTACGGAGGCAACGTTCGAGTCGCCAATTATTTTATGAGCACTTTTGATCTAGCAGCTGAACAGTCAACTTGGGAAGCCAGCCCCGTACCGAACTCACCGCATTTCTGAAATTAATCTGTTTTAATCTGCGTTATCCTGAGGGCTTGTGTTGTAAACGTGTGTGAATATTAAATGTACACACCAAAACTTCTCAGACTAGTTTATTTTTGAGATCCTGTCAAAACCCTTCTGATTCCCCGACATATATAATCTATAATACACTACCATATACAAATGGCAACAGGTATCTTAATGTATATCGCAACCAAGCGCAGCGCGAAATATAGTATATTACTATATGCCTTAAGAGGATTAACATCCTCATATGATTCTGAACACATTGTGCACAAAAAGTACCTATACCTAAAGTTTTCTTTAAAATGCTTGTGAATTTTTGTTGTCATTTACAAGTAAGTTAAATACCGTGTAGCTTACGCACCCATAACCATTTCACCGCCAAAGTTGGCCATAGCCGACATGAGGAAACGTGCCGTGTACGCCGATCTCGGGATATCACGTCAAGAACTCTGTCTATAACAGCGGCGTTATAAACAAATTTCAAATTATTTCACACTCAGTTTTCTTCATTTCAAGTAATTTCAACCTCTATGAATACATACAGTGTGTAATGCCGTTAACTGCTTGTTAACATAAACAAGCTTTACAAACGAAGAAAAGTGATGAATGAATTGCAATGTAGGGTTGTATGTATGGTGGCGTGGAACAGACGCCGCGCACCTCCGGGTGTGTGGCGGTCGGAAAGTTACGACTTACATACTGTTAACACACCATGTATAGCATGATCAGAAAAAAATAAACCCTGCGTGACTTTTACCTAACCTAACCTTTTAAAGCTAACCTTTTGTTAATGCTGTTCTTCTGTCAGGCGCTCTACACCAGCCAACTGTGGTACAAGTACGCGAAGAGTACAATATAACAACGCATTCCGGGCCATGCTCAATCTGCCCTGGCGGTGTAGTGCGTCTGGTATGTTCGCGGAGAATAGGGTTGACGATTTCTGTGCTGTGTTGCGTAGGTCTAAAGCATCATTCCACATTAGATTGATCAAATGTACGAACAGTATAATTGTTGCTGTGTTCCGCACTATTTATATGAATACGAATCATTTCAACCTGACATAGTGCTGTTAAACTATTATTATAATAATTATGTTATTATTGTGACATTTTTATTATTTTATTTTGTCATTTTTTATTTTATTATATTTTGACATTAATCCTTCTATGGGTAAAACTTTGTGCGTAATATTATGTACTAGTGTGCCTGAAATAAAAATTCATTTATTTATTTATTTTTATTTAATGATAACATAGAGCTTGCAAATTAGGTGTGAATTAAAAACATTGTATCATTGGCCATTATCCATAGGTTTTAATTTAATTTGACAGGTCCTTATTACTCAAAGTACAAACTATTAATAGTAACTTTGCGAGCTCTTGGCATCAGGCAGGGGTGCGCATATCAGCTGCTGACAGTTGTTGAATGTGATGAGTGTAACCCCTAAATGACGTATGCTATACTAATTTCGTTGATCCATGTAAACTGCAGCCAATAATTGAAAACGATAAACACGTTAAAAAACCGACTTCCATCGCAACAACTTAGTACATTTTTGCATTATTATTTTTAGTTTTTGTTATTTTTTTTAATAAAGTATTACACCGATTTTGATATGGGACCACACGGGAAGCACTAGCTGTCAAATAAAAAAAGAGTCATAAAAATCGGTTCACCCAGTCAAAAGTGCTGAGGTAACACACATAAAAAAAACATACAGTCGAATTGAGAACCTCTTCCTTTTTGGAAGTGTGTTGAAAATGAACAACACGGGTAGGTTTACCTCCACGTCGAGAGCTGCGTCTCGGAAATCAATGCTGGTAGGAGAATAGTTTAAGGGTCCCCAGGAGGCTCGAGCTTCCATACAAACGTAGTTCCGCATTAATACAAAAACTACATGCCGGATTGAATCTCAACTATGCAAATAAATTGAGTAGACACATATTGATGTTTGTAATTGGTTTTCATCAAAGTAAATTTAAACATAACTGAACGAAGGCTTTAATTAGTTTTGTACTGAAAGTTTGAAACACCCTTATTTTTTCCGTTTTATATGAGTACATCGAAAACGAATTACAAACATCGATATGTGTCTACTCAATATATTTGCAAAGTTTGGATTCATTCTGGCATGCAGTTTTTGTATTAAAGCGGAACTACGTTTGTATGGAAACTCGAGCCTCTCGGGGAACCCCTAAGTCTTATTTTTTGGTAAGTCTAATATGTTCTTATATGTTGTTACTACACCATATCGGCCGTCAGAAATTTAAACGAAAGTGAAAAATTAGGAATATGAAAGTTTTCATAAAATGTCGATATGGATATAAATTCAATATGTGTGTTTAGGTATTTTTATGTGTGTCAATTTTGTTTTTTACAAAGTAGGGAAACTTGTACTGTTTTCTCTGTATAATGAAAAAAAAAAACAAGATGCGAGATCTTTCGGAGGAGGGGTAGGGGGGACCGCAGGGGGTAGGTCAGGGGCAACTGGTTTAAACATCATCTTAGTAATCCAAAGAACATACCTACAGAGTAGCATTCCTTAATTATAAAGTGCAAGATGGGCAACTTTTTCATATGAAAAGAGTCCAAACGCAGCCCAGTTGTTGCTTGTTACTGTTCTGGATGTAAAATAAGATTCAAGATTCAAGAAATTTATTCAAAATAGGTTTCCTCACGATGTTTTCCTTCACCGTTAAAGCAATCGGTAAGTATGTACGTAAGTTTTTGAAAAACTCATTGGTACATTGGCCGTCCAGATTTGAACCCGGTACCTCTGGTTAGATGGACCGAGTCGTTACCGGTTGAGCCACCGACGCTTTGAAAACATCGTGAGGAAACCTGCACACACACGCCTGCGAAGAAACTCTAAGGTTGTGTGTGAAGTCGACCAACCCGCACTGGGCCCGCGTGGTCGACTAAGGCCTAATCGCCCTGATTCAGGGTAGGCTCGAGCCCCTCGGTGGGGACGTGTATGAGCTGTAACCAATTCAAAATAGGTGCAAATTACACTCTTTCTGATAGTCATAAAATAGTGATTACATAATTTCATTTGTAAAAAATCAAGAAATAAACAATCATTAGTTAATTACGTCAGAATCCAATCCGTGATATAAAAAAAAACAAAATATGACACGAGAAGTTATAGGTAAACATTAAAATAATTGAATTTCATGAACGCCTTTGACAAGTGTAGGCCAGTTCACCTTTATTCCTTTATTTTATATGGCATATTAATCTTTTATTTATTTTATATAGCAACAGGAGGAGACGGCAGCTAGCGATCCGGGCAGTGGCAGTAGCGAGGGGCTAGCCGCGGCCGCTGCGGAGTACGAGCGATCGCACGCGCGTCCGCCGCCTCCCAGCGTCAGCCACACAGTCACCGGCGAGGAGGGCGAGACCAACGTACTGCAGGTGGGATATCACTAGGAGAACTAGTCAAAGTAGCGAGGGAGACAGTGAGGTAGACGAAGCGGTAGCGAGGGAGACAGCAACTAGCGATGCCGCGGAGTACGAGCGGTCGCACGCGCGTCCGCCGCCTCCCAGCGTCAGCCACACAGTCACCGGCGAGGAGGGCGAGACCAACGTACTGCAGGTGCGATATCACTAGGAGAACTAGTCAAAGTGGCGAGGGAGACAGTGAAGTAGACGAAGCGGTAGCGAGGGAGACAGAAATTAGCGATTCCGCGGAGTACGAGTGGTCGAACGCGCGCCCGACTTTGTCTAGCGTCATCCATACAGTTACGGGCGAGGAGGGCGAGACCAACGTACTGCAGTTTCGATATCACTAACAGGAGACAGTAGCTAGCGAGGCAGGTAGTAATAGTAGCGAGGGAGACAGCCAGTGAGGCGGGCAGCAGTAGCGAGGGAGACAGTAGCTAGCGAGGCAGGTAGTGATAGTAGCGAGGGAGACAGCCAGTGAGGCGGGCAGCAGTAGCGAGGGAGACAGTAGCTAGCGAGGCAGGTAGTGATAGTAGCGAGGGAGACAGCCAGTGAGGCGGGCAGCAGTAGCGAGGGAGACAGTAGCTAGCGAGGCAGGTAGTGATAGTAGCGAGGGAGATAGCCAGTAAGGCGGGCAGCAGTAGCGAGGGAGACAGTAGCTCGCGAGGCAGGTAGTGATAGTAGCGAGGGAGACAGCCGGTAAGGCGGGCAGCAGTAGCGAGGAGACAGTAGCTAGCGAGGCAGGTAGTGATAGTAGCGAGGGAGAAAGCCAGTAAGGCGGGCAGCAGTAGCGAGGGAGACAGTAGCTAGCGGGTTTATGCTGTGTCGGCGCTTAACTTTTAAGATTCTTGAATTTGATGCCGAAATAAAATGAATGTTAAAAAAAACAAGCAACCTTTGCAGTAGTCGCATATGATGTGTAAAATCTCACATAAGTAAAGAACCTACCAGCCTTCGGGCCTCCGGCGGCGCAGGGTGCGCTCTGGGCTTCGCCCTACGCGGAGTTTGGCCTCCGGCCGCGCATTAAGCGGCATATTCTTGTTTCCTTAGCCTTCTTGACTGAAAAAAAAGGTGGAATGGCAATGTTTCCTTAGCGTTCGTGACTAAAATAGAATAAACCCATTTCCTGTTGCACACTTCCGTCCCTTTCCGTGAATACGAGAGGAAATATGTTACACATCATCATCACACAGCTCATATACGTCCCCACCGAGGGGCTCGAGCCTACCCTGTATTAGGGCGATCAGGCCATAGTCGACCACGCGGGCCCAGTGCGGGTTGGTCGACTTCACACGCAACGTTCGAGTTTCTTCGCAGGCGTGTGCAGGTTTCCTCACGATGTTTTCTTTCACCGTTAAAGCAATCGGTAAGTTTTGAAAACTTATTGGTACATTGGCCGTCCAGATTTGAACCCGGTACCTCTGGTTAGAAGGACCGAATCGTAACCGGTTGAGGCACCGATGCTTTTTGGTCACACACCAAATACAAATGTCCAGTCGATCCAGCAGGTAGTTCAGGATCTATATAAACATTTTTAACTAAATTTTTACGTTATCTATTTTGACCTACCCTTCGAAGGTCTTGATGTACGACTCTCGGGTATCTTGTGTAGGCAAGTCGGAAGAACTAACTTTAGGGCAATATGCCTTACCTTGCTGTATTCGAGATCTAAGCCGCTCTCGAAGTACATAATTTTCGTGTCACAAATGTTTTGACCGCCTTCGTGGCGTAATGGTAAGTGTATGCTCTACGTTTCTTTTTGTTTTTGTTGATTTGCCAAAAAAGTACTAGATTGATTTTAATATAATTTATCTGGGACTACTCTTAAGGGCATACTCGAAGATGTGCTGCATCAGTGAAGCATTTCTAGTGTGTGGAAAGTACCTGTAGTCCTCTGGTGCTGGTTATCCATCACCAATTTGCTACATACGCTTACTAGCCAGGACATCGCAGTGACACAGAAAGCGCGATGCCACATAGTCGTCGGCAGTGCGTTGCGTCGTCGGAGCTCCGTCGTATTACATATAAATGTTCACGGTATGCCACATGGTGCGTTGCAAACTTTGAAATTAGGAAGGAGCTCCGTCAACGCGACGCCGACGCCCGTTTGGCCTCGCTCTAAGTGTTTCTGTATGTTTACCACAGGCCCTGCAGGTCGAGTCGTTCGTCAAGCTTTAGTTTTTTTGCCGGTGTGCGTTTGTGGCAAAGTGACCCGTCACGCAGTAAAGTTCTCGAGTGGCGACCGCGCACCGGAAAACGTAGCGTAGGCAGGCCTCCCACGCGGTGGACTGATGACCTGGTGAAGATCGCGGGAAGCCGATGGATGCAGTCAGCGCCGGACCGGTCGTCGTGGAAATCCTTGGGGGAGGCCTTTGTCCAGCAGTGGACAATTTGTGGCTGATATGATGATGATGATGATGACCCGTCACGCTCCTCTTACAGCCCTGACACACGTTCTGTTATTTTTCCAAATCTACTTGGTGGCACCTGTGGTATGAACCTCACCTCACCTCATGTCAGTCTACGTATTTCTTCGGCCTCTATCCTTAACGCCCTGATTGTAGTTCTCCATGATAATAGTCGATTGAGAACCTCCTCCTTTTTTTGAAGTAGGTTAAAAAGATAGATACATGTTTTATTTCCCTAAGTCTAGCGCAGTCTTGGATAGCACGGTTCACTGTCCCACACGATAAGAAGAAGCACAGAGTGAAAAGGGGATATTTATAAATTAACTTACATAAATAAAATAAAAACACAAATGCAAATAAAAACAAGCCTGTCCAGTAAAAACTCTCCAGACACATATTACATTTTTATCGTATTGGTAAATCTACAGATAAGAGCGTTTTCCGTCGGCAAGTTTAAATTAAACCTTTAACTTGTTTTAAAGTAACTCGAATTATCATCTGTAACTTTGTATGTGGCAGATATCGTGCCGGTTGTTCGCGTGGGAGAGCGGGAGCTGGCGGGAGCGCGGGCGCGGCGTGCTGCGGCTCAACGACGGCGGTGCGGGCGCGGCGCGACTCGTGGCGCGCGTAGCCGGCTCGCTGCGCGTCGTGCTCAACACCAAGCTGTGGCCAGACATGGTGGTGCAGCGCGCCGGCACCAAGTCGCTCAGGATCACCGCGGCCGACGCGCAGCAACAGATCAAGCTGTTCCTCATCATGGTGAGTGCTGTGTTGGGGCAGATCGCCATCACACTGAGCTGTGAGTCATGATGGTGCAGCGCGCCGGCACCAAGTCGCTCAGGATCACCGCGGCCGACGCGCAGCAGCAGATCAAGCTGTTTCTCATCATGTTGAGTGCTGTGCTAGGGCAGGTCGCCTTACACTGAGTTGTGAGACATGATGGTGCAGTGCGTCGGCACCAAGTCGTTTAGGATTACCGCCGCCGACGCGCAGCAACAGATCAAGATGTTCCTCATCATCGTGAGTGCTGTGCTAGGGCAGGTCGCCCTCACACTGAGCTTTGAGACATGATGATGCAGCGCGCCGGTACCAAGTCGCTCAGGATCACCGCGGCCGACGCGCAGCAGCAGATCAAGCTGTTCCTCATCATGGTGAGTGCTGTGCTAGGGCAGGTCGCCCTCACACAGAGCTGTGAGACATGATGGTGCAGTGCGGCGGCACCAAGTCGCTCAGGATCACCGCGGCCGACGCGCAGCAACAGATCAAGCTGTTCCTCATCATGGTGAGTGCTGTGTTGGGGCAGATCGCCATCACACTGAGCTGTGAGTCATGATGGTGCAGCGCGCCGGCACCAAGTCGCTCAGGATCACCGCGGCCGACGCGCAGCAGCAGATCAAGCTGTTTCTCATCATGTTGAGTGCTGTGCTAGGGCAGGTCGCCTTACACTGAGTTGTGAGACATGATGGTGCAGTGCGTCGGCACCAAGTCGTTTAGGATTACCGCCGCCGACGCGCAGCAACAGATCAAGATGTTCCTCATCATCGTGAGTGCTGTGCTAGGGCAGGTCGCCCTCACACTGAGCTTTGAGACATGATGATGCAGCGCGCCGGTACCAAGTCGCTCAGGATCACCGCGGCCGACGCGCAGCAGCAGATCAAGCTGTTCCTCGTCATGGTGAGTGCTGTGCTAGGGCAGGTCGCCCTCACACAGAGCTGTGAGACATGATGGTGCAGTGCGGCGGCACCAAGTCGTTTAGAATCACCGCTGCTGACGCGCAGCAACAGATAAAGCTGTTCCTCATCATGGTGAGTGCTGTGCTAGGGCAGGTCGCCCTCACACAGAGCTGTGAGACATGATGATGCAGTGCGGCGGCACCAAGTCGTTTAGGATCACCGCTGCCGACGCGCAGCAACAGATCAAACTGTTCCTCATCATGGTGAGTGCTGTGCTAGGGCAGGTCGCCCTCACACTGAGCTGTGAGACATGATGGTGCAGTACGGCGGCACCAAGTCGTTTAGGATCACCGCTGCCGACGCGCAGCAACAGATCAAGCTGTTCCTCATTATGGTGAGTGCTGTGCTAGGGCAGGTCGCGCTTACACCGAGCTGTGAGACATGATGACATCGTTTAGGATCACCGCTGCCGACGCGCAGCAACAGATCAAGATGTTCCTCATCATGGTAAGTGCTGTGTTGGGGCAGGTCGCCCTCACACTGAGCTGTGAGACATGATGGTGCAGTGCGTCGGCACCAAGTCGTTCAGGATCACCGCGGCCGACGCGCAGCAACAGATCAAGATGTTCCTCATCATGGTGAGTGCTGTGTTGGGGCAGGTCGCCCTCACACAGCTGTGAGACATGATGGTGCACTGCGTCGGCACCAAGTCGCTGAGGATCACCGCGGCCGACGCGCAGCAGCAGATCAAGATGTTCCTCATCATGGTGAGTGCTCTGCTAGGACCGGTTGCCCTCACACTGAGCTGTGAGACATGATGGTGCAGTGCGGCGGCGCGCAGCAACAGATCAAGATGTTCCTCATCATGGTAAGTGCTGTGTTGGGGCAGGTCGCACTCACACTGAGCTGTGAGACATGATGGTACAGTGCGTCGGCACCAAGTCGCTCAGGATCACCGCGGCCGACGTGCATAAGCAGATCAAGATGTTCCTCATCATGGTGAGTGCTGTGTTGGGGCAGGTCGCCCTCACACTGAGCTGTGAGACATGATGGTGCACTGCGTCGGCACCAAGTCGCTCAGGATCACCGCGGCCGACGCGCAGCAGCAGATCAAGATGTTCCTCATCATGGTAAGTGCTGTGCTAGGGCAGGTCGCCCTCACGCTGAGCTGTGAGACATGATGGTGCACTGCGTCGGCACCAAGTCGCTCAGGATCACCGCGGCCGACGCGCAGCAGCAGATCAAGATGGTCCTCATCATGGTGAGTGCTGTGCTAGGACAGGTTGCCCTCACACTAAGCTGTGAGACATGATGGTGCAGTGCGCAGGTACCAAATCTCACCACCAAGCATCACGGTTAGAGTTGCTGTGTTAGAGCAAGAGGCTCTTGACAATTCAAATCTGATTCCGTGCATAGTTTAAAGTTTTTTCCTTTGTTTTATATCTGAATGTCGCTATATGCCTTGGATTTATCGACCGACGCGTCAGGAACTACATTGGCGTCGAGGAACTTGTATCAAACAAACTCCAAAACCTATAATCACGTAGCGTTTTGCTCATTATGCGGGTGGCCAAGGAGTGGTATTCCCTGCCAGCATCTATCTGTGTTCCCTGATTGGTGTAATTTAGGAATTAGGGTGTATAGGCACTATTTGAGTTGGCGTATTACATCCTCGGCTGCATCGGCACTTACCATCAGATGTGTTGCACCTAAACGCATTCAATTTTCATCATCATCATCATATCAGCCGAAAGACGTCCACTGCAGGACAAAGGCCTCCCCCAAGGATTTCCACGACGATAGGTCCTGCGCTGCCCGCATCCAGCGGCTTCCCGAGATCCTTACCAGGTCGTCGGTCCACCACGTGGGAGACCTGCCCACGCTACGTATTCCGGTGCGCGGTCGCCACTCGAGAACTTAACTGCCCCAACGGTCGTCTGTTCTACGAGTTATGTGCCCTACACACTGCCACTTCAGTTTAGCGATTCTGTGAGCTATGTCGGTTACTGTGGTTATCCTGCGGATCTTCTCATTTCTGATTCGATCCGAGCTATCGCTCCATTGCCCTTTGGGTGACCGTGAGCCTTTTCATAAGGCCCATAGTAAGCGACCATGTCTCAGTTCCGTATGTCATCCATCACTGGCAACACACACTGGTCAAAGACCATAGTCTTTAGACTTTGCGGTATTTGGGACAAACGCCTAAGGCATGGCACACAAGTGTATTCAAAAAGGGCGACAATTCCCTGCTGAAGAACTACAGACCCATCTCACTTCTGAGCCATGTTTACAAGCTGTTTCCGAGAGTCACGCAGGTTGGAGAACTTCCAGCCTCCCGAACAAGAGGCTTTAGTATAGATCACATACACACGCTGCGGCAGATTGTACAGAAGACCAAAGAGTACAATCAGCCACTATGCTTGGCGTTTTTGGACTATGAGAAAGCCTTTGATTTAGTCGAAACCTGGGCTGTACTTCAGTGTCTCCAGCGGTGCTGAATTGACTTTCGATACATCGAGGTGTTGAGGTGTTTGTATGAAAACGACACCATGTCGGTTCGCCTCCAGGACCAAAACTCGATACCTATCAAGTTGCAACGAGGGGTGAGACAGGGAGACGTTATATCTCCGAAACTTTTCAACGCTGCCCTGGAAGATGTTTTCAAGCTTCTGGACTAGGGGGGACGACGACGACTCGGCATCAATATCAACGGCGAGTACATAATCCACCTCCCATTCGCTGACATCTTGGTCATGGCTGAGACTATGGAAGACCTAAGCACAATGCTCGATGGCCTCACTGAAGTCTCTCTACAAGTGGATCTTAAAGTGAACATGGACAAGACGAAAATAATGTTAAATGTCCTTGTCGCACCCACCCCTCTAAAGGTTGGAGACTCTACACTCGAAGTTGTTGACGAATAAGTATACCTGGGACAAACAGTCCAGCTAGGTAGTTCCAACTTCAAGAAAGAGATCAGTCAACGAATCCAACTCGGCTGGGCAGCGTTCGAGAAGCTTTGAAATATGTTCACGTCCCAAATACTCAAATTTATAATAAAAAAATGAATGCTCAGTATTTGTTGACTTTTAAAATAGCTTCTATCCATAGATAGGGATGGTGACTGACTGTCATTTGAGTGAGTTTTTATCGTCTGTCAAAAACGACATTTGTTTTATCATCATATCAGCTCATACCTTGAATTAGGGCGATTGGGCCTTTAGTCGACCACGCGGGCCCAGTACGACTTCACATACAACCTTCGAGTGTGCAGGTTTCCTCACGATGTTTTCCTTCACAGTAAGAGCGTCGTTTTGTTTTAAATATGGTTGGAATATAAAGGAGTGACGTCATAGCTCTTCAGTGTCATTAATGTACTCATTTTGTAATTTTGAGCAATTAAAAAATTGAAGACTTGGTGTAAAACAAAGTGGATGAGGTTTATTGAAATTTCGGTGGGAGCGCCATTTTAGTGGTCGTCGTGAACAACCCATAACTTCTCCTCGTCCTGCTGGGGCACGGGTAACAACCCATAACGTCTCCTCGTCCTGCTGGGGCACGGGTCTCTTCCCAAGCTCGGGAAGGTCAGGCCATACTCCACACACGGGGGCCTGAATTTAGTGATCAATATGAGTCGTTCATAATTCATAATTGATGCAGCCATCATCCTATTTTCAATTTGACAAGGCTTAGTTAATAGCCATTAAAATCTAAATATATATAACTCAAAGGTGACTGACTGACTGACACAGGGATCGGGCTGAAATTTGGCATGCAGGTAGATGTTATGACGTAGGCATCCGCTAAGAAAGGATTTTGGGAAGTTCACACGGGAACCGCAAAAGTCGGGATCTGCGTGGGCGAAGCTGCGGGCATCCACTAGTATTATATAAGGCTAGGACTGTTATTCCCACAAGTTCCACAACTTCTGCACAAGCAGACATCTTAAAACAAACTTTCAAAATGATTATTTTTCTAGGGAGCTCCTGGAGACATCGTGCAGCTGCACCGCGCGCTGACGTCGCGTATCGCGATGAGTAAGCGCACCAATAACTGCGCTCAGAACATCACCTCGCAGAAGGCGGCCGAGCGGCTGGAGGCCGCCACGGACGACAGCGAATTTCTCGAGAAACCATCGGACGCCAACAGCGGCCAGGAGCCCGCTGCCGAGCAAGGCAACGGCGACATCGATGCCAACAAGCAGAGTGACGCACATACACACGATAGATTAGAGGAGACCGATCAAAAGACTGATGACCCCGAATCATCTGTAGATATTGACTCGAGCAATGATGAATTGAAGTTATTGAAAAGAAAAGAGCCAGCCGAAGAAGGCGCCCCATCCAAAAGACCGTGCCCCGAAGTTACAATAGAGTGATACCACGATAATATAATAAAGTCACAGAAGATTATCAGTGTATTAAATTGTGACGTCATGGACAAATAATTATTTCGCTTAAACCCCTGGGTTCCATTTAAAAAGTTGTGTAAGAACTGAATAAATAAAGTAGGAATATTTATAATAATAAAATCTAATAGCATAATCCAACATTAGTAGTAGCTAATGAAGTATCCATTCTATAATACGCTCGCCACACGTTTAACACGTTAACAGCCAGTGTACCCTGTGATGTACACGCCTAGCAGTTCCGTCGAGTCCGTGCGCCCTATGCGGTACACGAAACCTGTGTTACATAATGGCCTCTATAGTCACGGACTACTTCTGTCCTTGTGAACAAGACCCTAATATATAAAAATAATTAAAACATGATTTTGTTAAAGTGTTGCCATAACATTACGAAATAAAAGAACGTTGTAGAAGTTAATGAGTTTTATTGATGAAACTCATTAATTTACCATCAGAAGCTACCTATATCCTTCTTATATCTTCGTCACGCACTAAAGGCATTTCAATGCAATTCAAGTTTCAAGAAAAACAGAAGGAATACGGAATTCGCGATTGAAGGTTATGATTTTAGTGTTGCAACCATACAAATGTTTACTTACACACTTAAGAGTCCGTTGTACACGCTTGTACTCACGGTATTTTTCCTTCACGAGCCCGTTTTTTTTTAACTTTTATCCATCATTCATGTAGTCTCGCTCAAATAATGAACAAATAATATCAAAATCCAAGTGGACCTTATGGCGTGTCAGAAAATTTTGTATGGGGACTGCTAGTATGAGTAGTGTCCACAGCTGGGACAAACTGGCAACAGGTGTACATTCCAATTTGGAAAGAAAATGAACACATGAACTTAATATTATGTATTTTGTTTTTTAATCATGATAACAATAAATAATGATTTGACATAAACGCATTATTCAATAGTTGACCTGACCACCCTCCAGCTCTACGTCTCCAATAGCCAGATCCGACGTCGATAGGTTTTCCGAGATGAAAAATGAAAAAAGTTTATTTTTTTTTTTTTTTTTTTATTCAATAGAAACAAACAGTCATTTAAATAAATCTATAAAACGTCTTACTTCAATATAGACCTATAGTTTCCTTAATTATTAAAGTACTATATTAATTTACAAAAAGCCATCGCTGTGGACGATGCACGATAAACACTTAACAGAACAATTAATAAGAATTTAATAGAAGAAACCAACTAGTCAAAGAAGTTACAAGTAGAGAGATTTAAAAAGAGAAAAGGAGTTTAGTTTTTACTTGACGCTTAAAGTTGTACAAAGAAGAAGAAAACATATCCACATCCATAAGGTGATCATTATAAAACTTACAAGTTCGACGAATGAAACTATTATTAACAAAACACTTTTTACTAACATCTGAAAGAAATAGCATCTTCTTACGACAATTTCTTTCGCGTTGACGTGGTATTCTAAAAGAAATTTTTTGCAATAATGTGGGTGAATCCGTAATGTTGTTCAATAATTTATACAAGATTACCGAATCAAGATAATTGCGACGCTGCTCCAGGTTTTCGACCCTATGTCTCCTTGCCGAAGATTCATAATCGTTGTAAAAACCACCAGTACGATAATCCAAAGCCTTCACGAACTTTCTCTGTAATCTCTCAATTCTTTCTATGTGTATACTGTAAAAAGGACGCCATACACTACAAGCAAACTCCAGATTGCTTCTAACGTAGCTATTATATAGTAGCTTGTACGTACGAGCATGTTTAAAAGGTTTTAATATCCTTAAAATAAAGCCTAGCTGCCTGAATGCCTTATTTAAAACTTTGTCAAGATGTGGTACAAATGTTAACTTTGAATCTATGATGACTCCTAGGTCCCTTACTTGTGTTACTCTTGTCAAATTATTGTTACACAGAGTGTAATTATAGACTATTGGTTTAGTATTTTTGGAGAAAGTTATTACTTGACACTTGTCAATATTAAGATACAATTTATTGTTGTGGCAGTATGATTCAAAATTAGCAAGATCGCATTGAAGTTTTTCACAGTCCTCAACATTACGGATAATTCTGAATATCTTTGTGTCGTCTGCGTAAAGCAACATATTTGAATGTTTAGCAATATTGTCAATATCGTTAATATAAAGAATAAAAAGCAAAGGACCTAAATGCGAACCTTGTGGAATTCCGGAACTAATGTATTTGTAATCTGAGTTAAAACCTCCAAGTGCTACAGCTTGACTCCTATTTTCTACATAAGATTTCACCCAGCGAAGGAGATCGCCGTGTATGCCGAGAAGCCTTAGTTTTATAATTAACGTATTGTGACAAATTTTGTCAAATGCTTTTGCGAAGTCGGTATACACGGCGTCAACTTGGTAACCCTCGTTAAGTGCATTTAATAATATATCAGTGAAATTTATTAAATTAGTTTCAACGCTACGACCTTTAAAGAACCCATGCTGATTTGGACTTATATGTGGATAGACTGTATTAAATATCTGTACAGTGACTATTTTTTCCAAAATTTTGCCAAACTGACACAATTTGGAAATGGGACGGTAATTTCGAATATCCTGACTAAAGGTACCTTTGGGTATAGGGGTTACTAGAGCTTGTTTCCATATGTTCGGCACGATACCTTCGCTAATTGATTTTTTGTATATAATTGTAAGAGGCAAAGCCAGACTAGAAGCACAGTTACGAATGAGCAGAGGATGCACACCATCAGGGCCTGCTCCTTTATTGGTGTTCAATGATTGTAAATGTTTAAAAACGGTGGATTCCGATATTTCAATAGTATGTAAATCAAACACAGCTTGATCTAGCGAATTCAAATCGTTAAAATATGCAGGGCTACGTACCGACGAAGGCTCAAACACCGAATGAAAATGGACATTGAATAAATTACAAATCTCCGCACCGTCACTAGATGAATGATTATTGTAATGCATAGTTTGTGGTAAACCATTATTAGGAAATATTGACTTTACAAAGGACCAAATAAATTTAGGGTGAGTATTTATTTTCGATTCAGAATATTCTAAATATTTGTTGTAACACTTACGTTCCAATTTAAACGCTCTTTTACGCAGTATGGAAAAACTATTGTAATCCAGTGGATTACCATACTGTTTCCAAAGTCTGTGATATTTTTGTTTTTCATTTAGTAATTTTATTAATGACTTTGTATACCATACTGGTTTAGTAGTTGAATATCTTTGAGACCGTAATGGAACAAACTTTAAAATTAAATCATTAAGCAAATTATAGAATTTGGAGACAGAATCTTCTATACAAAGGGCATTAAAGAAAGGGTACCAATCAATTTTATTAAGTTCAAAGTTAATTTCGCCGTAATCAGCAGCATGATAGTTACGAATATGTTTCATACATGTCTTTAAGGGAGAAATGTATACCAATGGCAAATAAATATTAAGAGACGGGTGATGAGAGTCCTCACTGGTCAATGGAAATTCACTGCGTGTAACGGAACAATCCCCGTTAGTCATTATTAAGTCTAATATACGTAAGTTATGATTTTGAATAGAATTAAACTGTTTTAAGCTGGTAAAGGATAAAAATTCGCTCAGCAGTTGAGTAGGTAAATTAGAATTTGTTGCAAGAGTAATATGATTAAAACTATCTGGAACCCACGTTGCGTCTGAAATATTAAAATCCCCAGTCAATAGGAATGAGTCATGCGTATGGTCTAGTATTATTTGCCCGGCTTCATCGAAGAATGCATTCAAGGCATCAGTGTAGCAACTTCCATGTGGTATATACGCACATGCAATATGTAGATAGCTGCACGGGTTGGTAGAAGAGACGGCATGCGTGCGGGCTGGGTGGGCTACAGCGCCAAGCGGCAATGAGACCCATAGTGTCTCGGCGCCCGCGCGCGCGCCGCCCCACTCCCGGCGCAGGGGCTGATACTCAGAGCGCACTGCTATCGCCACACCGCCGCCTCGCCGCGCGCCACTCGCATCGAGCGAGCGGTCCGTCCGGAAAACTGTATATCGAGAGTCAAAGTATTCACGATCGTAAAAATCTGGAGTCAACCAGCTTTCGGTTATGCATATAAAATCATAATCTGCCGATAAAACCTGCGCTAAAAAATCATGAGACTTGGTTCGAAGGCCTCGAACATTTTGGTAATAACCTGTAATTTTTTTACTTAGGGCCATCCTAAATGAAAGTACTAAATAAACAAATATATAAATTAAATAAATCAAGTTTATGGGGCAGTGGTAGGTAAGCAGCGTCGCAAAACCAAGCTATATCTTTATCTTTAGCTTTATTGCGGTATCTCATTGTGAAAAATAATACATGTTGCAGGAGACTTCTTTTAAGTTTAAGAATACTTGTGCCAGAAGAATCCGCGCTTCCATAACTAATAAACAACACAGATACAGTAAAAATAATAATAATTAAAAACAACAATACTTTACAAATATATATATGCGCTACGTATTAATAGGCACGCGCGCGAAGTATTTATGTGTGCATGTGATTGAGTGTGTGTGAATTTATGTGTGTGTGTGGAGTGAGTATGTGTGTGTGTGTGTGGGTTTTTGTATGTGTGTGCAATTATATTATGTTTGTATGTACAGTGTGTATGTTTAAGAAGTGTGTGTTCGTATATCTTAGGCTGTGTGTTTTAAAAGACTCTACTTCTTCATAATGAAGAGTATTGAGCCATTTAATTATAGTCTCTACAATCGTACATATTTAGGGGATATAATATATTAGTCTTACTATTTATTTTATTATATAGATACGATGATAAATAATTATATTGATGCTGTGCAAAAGATGTTTTTGTAAATTTAGAGGATGCTACGATATCATTTCGTCTTTTGTTTAGTATGTTAGGGTCATAGCCTAAACTTCTATGTTTTTTTAAAATTATCTGTAAGATGAACAGTTTTCTAATAGAAAGCACTTTACATAAGGTGAATAATTGATCAGTTGCAAATCTTCTATACTTAAAATGCATTACTTTCAACAATAATCTCTGTGATCTTTCCAATTCCAAAAATTTTATTTTACTGGCACCACCCCAGATAGTGAGACAGTAGGTGAAAACTGATTGCACTAATACAATATACAGAGTGTTTAGTAAGTTAGCTTTGGGTTTTGTTGCAGTTGTAGAGCTTTCAACATTTTTAGTGGCAGGGATAACATGCCTTAAGGTTTTAAAGATCCATGACAGTTTCCTTACTCTATTTGAAATTTGATCTATTTGATTATGCCAGGACAGTCTTTGATCTACCATGACTCCAAGATATTTGGTGTTTGACACCTTTTCTATTACAGGACATGTACAAGATTGCAGATTTCCGTTACATTTATGAATTATTAGATTAAAATCGTTACTAGGTTGGGTACGTTTATTTAGAGTGAAACAAATGTAATTAGTTTTATTTGAGTTTAGGGTTAGCAGATTTTTACTAAGCCAATTAGCAATAGTTAGGGTGCATGAAAGGAGCCTCCCCGCAGATGTACCAAATCATTGTACATCGGGCGCACCCTGGGCAACAGTTAGCGATCCCCTAACGCTAACTGGCAAATCCTTTCACCACGATGGCAAACACAAACGGTCCAGCTCTAAAACCGGCTTTGTGTGTAGTCTCGATCAACATCGAAGGTTTCTCACAGGACAAATCAGAAATCCTATCTGAACTTTGCCGCACCACACACTGTGATATACTGTGTGTCCAAGAAACACATCGAGACGAAACACAAAGTCGGCCACACATTCCTGGACTTACGCTCATCGCCGAGACCTGCCACCCGAAACACGGTAACGCAGTGTTTGTTACTCCCGGCGTGAGCATCAAATCTTCCTGTTGCACGACTCAGAATGGCATTGAGGTGATAACCATAGATCTTGGTCACTGCACCGTCACCTCTATATACAAACCTCCTGGAACCCCGTTTGATTTCCATCCGCCTGAAAATTTCGACAAACATCCAGTCAGAATTGTAATCGGCGATTTCAATAGTCACAGCACAAGTTGGGGGTATAACGACACGGATACATGTGGTCAGGCTGTTGAGATATGGGCTGAGACGAATGATTTAGCTCTGGTTCACAATGCCAAACTACCGGCCTCTTTCAACAGCGGCCGGTGGAGGCGTGGTTATAATCCGGACCTGATCTTCGTCAGTGAATCTGTTAGTTCCCAGTGCACAAAATCCGTAAGTGCTCCAATACCTCGCACCCAACATAGACCGATCATGTGCACAATACAACCTGTAGTCCGCCCCGTAAATGTCCCTCTAAAGCGCCGTTTCAATTACGAAAAGGCAAATTGGGAGTCGTTCTCGCGGTCAATAGATGAAGCTCTTTTAAAAGTTCCTCCAGTCCCAGGAAATTACGGTCAGTTTGTTGACATTGTGACAACATCCTCTCGTCAACACATTCCTAGGGGCTGCCGGACTTCCTACATCCCAGGGCTGTCAGTGCAAGCCGCAGAACTTCTCAGGAGGTATGAGTCCTTATACAGCCAGGACCCTTTCTCTGAGGATACCACATTAGCTGGTGCGGAACTGCTATCGCAGATAAATATAACTCGTCAGGAGAAGTGGATCAGTACTGTAACAAACATAGACATGACGCACAACAGTAAGAAGGCATGGAAGACCATCCAAAAACTCACGTCTGATCCACCCCCACCCTTATCTCCGAGTCGAGTTACGGCTAATCAGATAGCTCACCAACTTCTCCTTAATGGCAAGTCATCAGGCCGCCTTGCGAAGGTCCCAAAACTGGACAGCTCTGTGAGCACAAATCACCATGTAAGCGACCCTTTCAACCTGACTGACATTGTCAATTCTATCAAAAAGCTTAAATGTGGTAAAGCCTCAGGAGTGGATAACATCTCTGTTGAGCAGTTGAAACAACTTGGCCCTGTTGCCGTGTCATGGTTGCTGCAAATGTTTAACCAGTGTTTGGAATCCGCTTCGATACCCTGCCTCTGGAGAAAATCAAAGGTCATAGCCATCCCAAAGCCAGGAAAATCAACAGACAGTCCTAAAAACTTCAGGCCTATCTCACTCTTGTGCCACACGTACAAATTATTTGAGAGACTGCTGTTGTCCCGCTTAACGCGATCTATTGACCAAACTTTGATTCCAGAGCAAGCGGGTTTCAGACCGGTTAAGTCTTGTTGCAATCAGACACTGAAACTAACGCAACACATCGAAGATGGTTTTGAACTGAGGAAGATAACTGGTACTGTGTTTGTAGATCTGTCCGCAGCCTACGACACAGTCAACCTAAGGCGACTGTTATGGAAAGTGGGGACTATGACAGGCGACTACAAATTCGTCACAATTCTCAGAGAACTTCTCCATAACCGTCGTTTTCAAGTTCACCTTCTTCAAGACAAAAGCCGTTGGAGATCACAAAAGAACGGACTACCTCAGGGTAGTGTCCTTGCCCCGCTGCTCTTCAATATCTACACAAACGATCAGCCGTCTAGCCCAAACACGTGTCGTTTTCTATACGCAGACGACCTTGCGTTGACGTCTCAGGCGACCAGTTTCGAGGAAGTAGAGTTAAACCTCTCCAGAGCTCTTAATAACCTGAGCAGTTATTATCAGGAAAACTCCCTTAAACCCAACCCCTCAAAAACTGAGTCTTGCGCCTTCCATCTCCGCAATAGTCAAGCAAGTCGTAAGCTTAACATCACGTGGCAGGGTGTGCCTGTAGTTCATAATAGCACTCCGAGGTATCTTGGCATATTCCTGGACCGATCGCTTACGTATAATAAGAACTGCCAAACGATTAAAAGAAAGGTGCACACTCGCAATAACTTGCTGCAGCGTCTCACTACCACTAAATGGGGAGCAACGCCACACGTTCTGCGGACCTCCGGGCTAGCGCTTTCCTTTTCTGCAGGCGAGTATGCAAGCCCCGTATGGTGTCGCTCTGCCCATGCGAAGCTGGTGGATACAGCTCTAAATGAGACTTGTCGGATCATAACTGGTTGCCTCAAACCGACCCCGGTCAGTCAGCTGTACCCACTAGCTGGTATTGCGCCCCCTGCTGTGCGCAGGGCGGTGGCTAGCTCCTCTGAAAGATCGAAGATGGATACTGACACACGGCACCCTATGCATAGCCACAAACCAGTGCAACAACGGCTGAAAAGCCGAAATAGTTTTATAAAGTGTGTCTATCCTTTATCAGTAGAACCCAAGAAAGCGAGGTGTAACCTTTGGCAGGACAAAGTAAGCTTACCAACACCCTTCGTCCCGATAGCAGAAAGCCTTCCCCCTGGACATGACTTGCAATGGCCGGTTTGGAAGTCTTTAAACAGACTCCGGACCCAGACCGGTCGGAGCAAAGAAAACATGGTCAGGTGGGGATTTTTGGGTGAAAGTGAATTAAACTGTTTGTGCGGTGCAGTTCAAACGATGAAACATTTGACATCGTGCCCTGCGTGCCCCTACATCTGCACGCAGGAAGACCTCATGACAGCGGCTGATAATGCTGTTAACGTGGCCAAATTCTGGGCTGCTACAGTGTAGTGTCTGCCATCGACACGCTAAGAAGAAGAAGAAGCAATAGTTTTCATACCTTTTTCGGCTTCTATACGAAGACTGTCCCAAGAAGTCCCTTCGAAGACTACCGCTGTATCATCGGCGTAAGCAAATATATGTGCATTATTTAATAAACATATATATGCAAGAAACAATGTTGGCCCTAATACGCTGCCTTGATGTACACCAAATTCTATAACCTTTTCAGAACGAATATGTTGATCCACCTTAACTTTCTGTTTTCTATCGGAGAGATGATCCCGTATGAGTGCTAGAGGATTACCCCTGATATCATATGCTTCTAGTTTCTTCACGAGGGTCGGGACAGAGACGGTATCAAAGGCTTTTTTTAGGTCTAAAAATAATAACTTGATAAATAATAGAACTTGGGATTGCGGGTCCCCAACACGGTTACTACAGGCACCGAGAGTAAGGACACTGGCGGTTCCACCGGCTCGGACAAATACTTGTTTTGAAATTTGCGCCTCTTGTAAGAAGGCAAAATTATTTTAAACGCGGTATCGGAAAGAATTGGTATAATTGTATGTACAGAGGCCAGTACATCAAGCTATACACTCGTAGTGCGATTCTGATCCATACGCATTCGGCATAAGAACGGTACAAAGTCCAAAGTATGCAGCTTAATATGCTGGCCTCTGTACATTGGCGGAATTTGAACGGGATAAACACTGTAAATTATTTTTGGAATTTTTAAGTAGGTACTATACTATCGTGTTAGGTATTCTCAACCTGTAAAGATAATGTTAGTTTGGATGCAATTAAAATCCTTACTAATATTATAAATGTGAAAATGTGCTCGTTTTTTACATTTTCACGCTCGATCAATCCTGATCAAAGGCATGCAGATAGCCTGTGTCACTGGGAAGGACAAATGCTACTTTTTGTCCCGTAAAAATAGCTAACTACGATGCAGTTCCTGAGGCAACTGAAAAAAAAAATCTCTTTTTGGTCAATTTCTTTTACATCGCAACGAAACAATGGAATGTTGTGATTTTATGCACAGAAATGGGTGAGGAGATGGTAAATAACATAAGTTACTAATTAGCATATCCTGACATAGTTCCCGGGGGATCTGGGGAAAACTCATTTCAACGACCGCACGTCGTCGTCGCAACGAAGCAACGGATTGAAGTGATTTTTTTGTATATAATTGGTTAAGGGGGTGGGAAAGTGACATAGACTGCTAATCAGAATTAGGGATTTGGAGAAAGTCATATCCACGCGAGCCGCGCCACTCACCCTCAGACAGTCATCATCATATCAGCTTATATATGTCCCCACCGAAGGGCTCGAGCCTGCCCTGAATTAGGGCGATCGGGCCTTAGTCGACTACGCGGGCCCAGTGCGGGTTGGTCGACTTCACACACAACGTGCGAGTTTCTTCGCAAGCAATATTTACATCAAACTAAAAATGTACCCTCCGCTACCTTAACTGTTATTTAGTCAATGTTTTTCCTATTTAATAGCAAGTGTTATACCTTTTTGAGTAGCGAAAGAAACGTAGAAGTTTTTAAAATTGTTTGCAGAATAAGTTCCATACATTTTATTTTAATGAAAGCCCGTCAAAGTTAAAAACACTTAGTGAAAATTCTTTAATTTTAACCGCTGTCGAGCAGTATTTTTAAGCTGTTAGTAGTAGTGAACAGGACCCAACTTCCCCAGTAAGACCAAAGGCCTGTGTCTTAGTGAAAATTTGTGATCGTCATTCGTTTTGTTTTTCCATAAGGGAAAGTGAACCCTGCATTGCCCCTTCATTGGAGGGAAATTGTAGCTATGGAATATAAAGTTCCCACGAGATGCTTTCTGTCTATAAATAACATCATGTCAGTCCCTACACGTCCCCATCGTGGGGCTCAATCCTCTACTTATTTTAGAAGTTGAAAATAGACTATTCAGAAATTACCAAAATGCGAGTTACCTTTATCTTTTGTTCTAATTCTAAATAAAGGGAATTCGTAGACTCCCCGTAAATCTCAAGGTTGTAAGCGAAGGTAAAAGGAAAGAATAAAATAAAATATCCTGGTTGAGTCTTAATGGAAATTGAAAGTTTATTTGACTCAAATTGTGGAGAAACCTTTCATTTGTAGGCGTAAAACTCCACGTTACATCATTTAGTTAGTATTAAAAGTACGGCCATACATTAATTTTATCTCTATATGTTAATTATTGGCCCAAGAAGAATTTGCATTTATTCTAGTATTTAACGGTACAAATTTGATATTATATTGAATTATACAGCTCGCCCTGTACAATGTCACGTACTAAACTTACGGGCGTATATGAATTAGCATTTAATTCATATACTTAAAGTAAAGTTAAAAATTAAGCAGAATTAAGTAGACTAATGACAGTAATGAAAAGATAATTTAGATATTTTAGATTATACATTTACGTCAAGCAACCAAACTACAACCACTGTACATTTCTGTAACTCACAGAGAACCCTAAATTCTAAAGAACCTTTCGAGTGCTTCCCTATTTGGGTTTAATAAAACTTTGGACATTTAAAAGGTGATTCAAGTTAGACCTTAAGACCAAAAGTAATACGTACCCAGACACACGTCGCACCTCACAAAACTATTACTTTTCACACCAAAATTCGCACAGGAAAACAAACAATATTTCAGCCTCGAGACACGACCAACTCGTTCCGCCATTCTCTCTTCTGTCCCACTGCTCACGCGCATTTTCAAGAAACAGCCCTGGCTTTCTATCTCCTTCACACAACAACACAAATCCAATTCTTTTACTCTTTCGCCCTTTCCTACCCTATCTTGCGAACGTTAAATCGTATTTTATTGGTCCCAAGTGCTAACATTTTACATACTTGAGTTTAGGAATTCGGTGTCAGACCGAACCTTCAAAAAAATAGTTCAGCAACTCAATATTATTATTAGGATTCCATGTGGTGTTACGCAGTAGTTCTATTTCAAAAGTTATTATTATTAGGGTTCCGTATGGTGTCACGCAGGAACCATCACAGTAGGTTCAGTTTTGTTAACCATTTTTAATGATTCGCATGGCTTCTAACTAGATACATAAAAAAACGGATTCTAGGAGCTCTAATCTCAAAAAAATCGATGAAAAGCCAAAAAATAAATGATTAAAAAAAAAAACCTTTAAAATTAAATATCTCCAAAGCGGTTAAGTTCCGGACACCATATTACAGAATGAAATCCATCAGAAATGACCTGAATAATAACGTCCTTTAATACTCTGTACTACTTTCCCTGTAACCCTGTATAATAGTTATTTTATAACTTTATAACTGTACATATTAGCAACAAGTTATTTTTGTTTGCAATGTTTAACTTATTGCTGACTGACTAGGAACTTTAAATCATACCTAGGAGTAACAAAAATCCACATGACATGACATAATTTGTTTTAAATCAATGATTGGATTTTGACGTTATTAACTAATGATTTCAAGTTTAATTCTTTATTTTTCACAAATGACATTACGTAATACTATTTTATGACTATCAGAAAGATTTGCACCTATTTTGAATAAATATCTTAAATCTTGAATGTATTACATTTTAGTTTGTACGTCCAAAACTCATAGACTGAAAACATCTATGAGTATGTGAGGTTCACTTAGTACCTGCGACTTAGTACCTAACTACTTATTGTAGTAATTGCAAATCTATCGGTTATGGCAGCGGGCAGCGGGCAGCGAGGGACTGGGCGTCGTTCTAGAAACCCTTGGGAAGGCCTTTGTTCAGCAGTGGACTTGTTTCGGCTGATATGATGATGATGGGCTATTTGTAAGTGGTTTATCATCAAAGTATGCCATCGTTCACCCTCAGATATAAGTACATGTACGAGTAGGTTGAACCTAAAATTTAATCTTAGGTCAAAGTATATATATTAGTACTAACTGCAGCATAATTTAATTAAAATGGGTTAAATAATATAACAGAGCTGTATTGGTTTTGCCACATTATACGTAGAATTTTTACTCGGTGCCTAAATATGAATTTCGGAAAGAAAATAAATTTTGGGGTAATATGAAATACTTTTATTTTATAAGATTAGAAAAAATTGGGTAAAGACGTAAACGAGTGGATGACCGTGGAAATATACTAAATATAAAAAAACAACACATTACATAATTTTAAAATACAAAAAAAGGTTAGGTAACGATCGATCGTCCCCCCAGGTGTAAAAAATTATCGAATAAATACCTAAAACATAAATGGAGTTAATTTATTGGGTGTCGAAATTACCCCCCCAAAGTTGTAGGAAACACTTTGGGTGTACAATACTCTTAATGATTTTAAACTAAATGCAAAATCGTCAAAGTAAACGGAAACAGGAGAACACGCAGGCCAGTAGCTGCGCTTGGAGGAAGACAGCAGAACCTTGCCGGGCAGTAGCAGTGCTTGGTCACCAGTGATAACAAAAATAGTAATGTTTGATCACCAGTAGTAGTGTTCGGTCACCAGTGACAACCAACTTCAATGGGCCTTAAAATTAGATAGAAACAAAGGTTCCACTTCCCTTTGGGTAAGCGGCAGGCAGTTGCAGAGCGGCGAAACAAACACCGGTGGAAGACTAGCAGTAATCCAGGATTTTAGTGATTCGTTCGGACCGGGTGGAATACTAGCAGTGATCCAGGGTTATAGTGATTCGTTCGGATCGGGTGGAAGACTCTACGAACATAAATAAAAATTTAGTTCGCAACGGCAACAAATAAAAATGGATAGCTGTCTCTAAGCATAAATCACTTACCCCTGTTAAATAAAAGAGGTCTTGTAAACAAAAAGAAAAATCACAGAACTTTAAAATATTTTCATCGAAACACCTATTTCGACGGTCATCAGTCATCAATTGTTTCACTCTTGTCAAAAGCTCGCAATCATTTTCAAATTATATTTTCATAGACGAATAAGATCAAAAGAGAATTTAATTATGAAACGCGAAAGAAGATCGGCTTGAATCGATACTTTGCGTTTCAAAATACCCACAAACTCACAAAAAAAGGCGAGAAGTCCAAAAATTTTTGAAATTTGGACAACCCTATAGACGTTGGACAGCCCTGAAGAAGAAAAAAAATAACTCTCTAAGTAACTAGTTAACTACAAACGTTTACTTGAAGCTGGTAGAAATTGACATTTATACACGAAGCTACACATACAAACGGCAAAAACTCCATCTAAAAGTGAACAAACTTAATAACCCCAAAAACACACTAGTGTTAAAGGATCGCTGTGTATTGAGCCTAAAACGAATCACTTAAGAAAACAGGAGAAATCAAACTACTAAAACATTAAAGACCAATAGGGTTGACCAAAACTGAAAAAAACTTGCAAAACATAGTCGGTTACCCCAGCGAAAATGTGGACAAAAGCAGTAAAGGCGGATGCGTGAAAAATCCGACTCACGGATAAAATTAACACCGGAAGTCTGAAACGCGATACGCAAGTGTCTAAAGGGACAACTCTACCGAAAAATAGGCCATTTGAGGTAAGACAAGGGCAAGATTAATGAAAGAAGTTTGAAAAATGGAAAATTGTTATAAGACCTCAAGAAATCTAAACAATACTGCGGAATACAGAAACGTTGTCACATAAAAGTGAACAGGGTACGCCAAAAATTTAAGGAGTACCTCGCAAAGCAACGCGTAAAAATATTCCAAACAGTAACCCTTAAAGATTTTTCTCCTAAACCAACGTTAAATAATCGTGAACTAAAAGTAAGTCTGTCCCGACTTTCGATTGAAAGAAATCTAGAGTCTGACCATTGACTACTTAAATTAAAAATTCTCTTGGAATCGTAAGGGAATACACAGGCAAAAACAACTCAACAACACGTAAGCAATTATCCGAAAGAGGTATAATGCCATTAAGCCGGGGAAAAAACGACCCGTGTGAAGAGAAGCAAAAATACCGTGCATACAAACAAAAAAACCACACGTTTCCAAGAAAACTACACGATTAAATTAAGTAAGGGTCTTGAGGTATTAAAACTTGACTGATAACGTCCGGAAAACGGATACACCCACGAACGACAAAAAAACGGGTTCGTTAGGGAAAGATTAAAGGCAGAAAAGGAGATAAAACATTAGTTCGGGCGCCATTAATGCAGCATAATTTAATTAAAGTGGGTTAAATAATATAACAATGCAGTATTGCTTTCGCTACATTATACGTAGAATTTTTACTCGCTGCTAAATATGAATTTCGGAAAGAAAATAAATTTTGGGGTAATATGGAATACTTTTATTTTATAAGATTAGAAAAAATTAGATAAAGACGTAAACAAGTGGATGACCGTGGAAATAGACTAAATATAAAAAAAAACAACACATTACATAATTTTAAAATACAAAAAAAGGTTAGGTAACGATCGATCGTCCCCCCAGGTGTAGAAAAAATTACGTCTTTATCTAATTTTTTCTAATCTTATATAATAAAAGTATTCCATATTACCCCAAAATTTATTTTCTTTCCGAAATTCATATTTAGGAAGCGAGTAAAAATTCTACGTATAATATGGCAAAAGCAATACTGCATTGTTATATTATTTAACTCATTTTAATTATATTATGCTGCATAACATACAGTATGGACACTCCCATGCCGCTCTGTAGATTGCGACCTCGCCCCCTCGTCACCCAGATTGATACAGATTGGTTACAGTTTGGTTTTAGAACGTATAGGATTTCGCCGCCATTTTGTTTGTTCTGTAATTCCTTTTTTGAAATGTCATTCCTGGCCCGTTGTATGAAGTGTCCAGGGTGTGCTTAGGTGGTCATTGGTCAACTTTTGTTCTAAAATTTGAAATCTTAAAAAATCATAAAATTATACGTAATCTTGTGATCGATTTGATAGAAGTCTGTTTTTGACAAACAGTTGTTCAGTTTCACGAGTGCAAGGACCCCCCAATTTCATTTTTTTAAACAGCATATCAGTGCCTTAAGTACCTGGCTAATACATTATTTGAGGTTCGTGAAACGTTTAAGGCTTCACATGTGCTTATTTAGCAAACTACTTAATAACAGTTTGTCACTGTCGTTAAAGGTGTTTAAAATTAAAATTAATTGGTTGTTTGCGAAATTAACACACACGAGTATACTGCTCGTTTATTGGGGTGGTATACGAAGAACCAGGGTGTTTCCAGTAATCAGGTGCTGAGGAAAAATGATAAAAGCAGGAGACGTTCTTCAAAAACTTCTTTGCTTGCTTTATACCTTCGAGCAATCCTTACTTGCTTCGAGTGACGAAGGAAGTGGAAGGTTATGTGACCGAAAAACCGACTACGAGGAGCTGACGAAAATGCACTCTGTATTGTATATCACTTATACTCGTACAGAGTGTTACAAAATTGGTGTAGGTCCCGTTAACTGGGGCTCATACTCATCATACTGAACAACGTTTGTTCTATGACTTTGCTGAAATAGTAAAAAAAAACATTTTAACTCTTTACAAATCGATCAGCCGATATCGACAGATATACGATATATATTTTACCGCCTCCGTGGTCCAGTCCATTCGCATCACACCAGGAGGTCGCGGGTTCGATTCCCGGTGGGGTCAACTTGTGAGACTCGGTTTGGTTGGTGGTAGGGCATTTTCTGAGTCCACATGGCTAGCTACCACCATCTTATCTAAGTTTCTGCCAAACATCAGTGTTAACAACATTGCTGTGTTCCAGTTTGAAGATAAAATAGCCAGTTCTCCATTGCGTTGGGGAATCTTGGTAAGTCCGTTTCCATATTCGGCATCATCGACACTTACCATCAGGTGAGATGATGCCAAGGGCTTACCAATTGTGGATTTTAAAAAAATCTACCAAATTTGTGCATTTTAGGGTCTACTAGTTACTTAGTTGTTCAGTATTAGGTATGAGTAGACGCCCCAGTTAACGGGTCCTACACCAATTATGCTACACCCTGTATACACCAAAAAAGTGTCCTAGAAAAAGTATTTGTGTGTATGTATGTCCGTACCCTCTTTTTACAAAGAAACTGTATGACGGATTTTTATAAAAAATTGCACATAGATGTTTAAAATTATTTGCCAGGGTACTTTTATCGGATTATTTATTTTCAAAATATTTGTATAAATTGTACTTCCCATACAAAAAAAGGAAAACATATTTTTTTCTCAATAGTGTTTCTAAGGATGTTTCCCAAATTTTTTGTGCTTACTTTTGTTGAAGGACTCTTACTAGAAATGTTCGCAAGACTGTTATGTCAGTGAGGTGAGTGAGTCAGATAGTCAGTGGGTCCCCGTCCCCAGCTATATAATATAATTTAGGACTAGTGTTTGTAAGGCTAGGCGCTCCTTGGAAAATAATTGAAAACGCTAAACACGTTAAGAAACCTACTTCCATGGCAACAACTTAGTACATTTTTGCATTATTATTTTTTGTTTTCGTTAATTTTATAATAAAGTACTACACCGATTTTGATAAAATTTATATGGGACCACACGGGAAGAACTAGATTTCAAATAAAAAAAGAATCATAAAAATCGGTTCACCCAGTCAATAGTTCTGAGGTAACACACATAAATAAAAACACAGTCGAATTGAGAACCTCCACAATTTTGGAAGTCGCTTGATAAATGATAGCACCCGTCCGTTGGCAGCGTTACAGCAGAGACATATTAATTCTATGGTTATGAAAACAGTGAGTTAGTCAGTCTGTTCCCCAGCAGTGGGGAGTTAATGGTTTGTTAACGATACGGAGTCAGTCATGTGACAGCATTACAGAGTCATTCAGTGAGTCAGTGATGTCAATTATATTTTAATTTTTGTTCGGCCTGTATACTGCCAAATGGAAACAGAGTGACAAAAAGTGTGAATGATACTTTATAGATGATTTAAAATCGACTACAGAATACAGGAAAAATATATAAAATAAACTGTAGGGCAGCCCGCACTAAACTATCTAGACATTTTTTTTTCATACAAAAGTTGTATAAAACAATTTTAATACTTTTGATGAATTCGTGTTGCATTACCAAAAATATATTATTCAAAGTTTCATCAAAATCTATTGAAAGATTTTGAGAAAAAAAAATTTCAGCTTTTTTTGTATGACAGCTACTTTCTGGTTTGACGGTACGATGGAACTCTTGATAATTAATCGATGAAATTTAATAATCTAAAACTCAAGCCCCAAATTTGGTCCCAATCGGACTAAAGATTTAGCCTCCAGAGCCAAGCGTGACGGACGGACGAACGCACGCATTCACGGACAGTTGCACGCACGCACGCACGGATGAAAATGAGATGTTCGTTTTATCGTTATGTGTTTATGATATAGAACACATTTTCACGAAAATTGGAAAAACTTTCTTTTTTGCGATAACTTCCTCTACTCCACGTAGTACGTACGTATACGTACCACTCCACGTAGTACGTACGTCGTATACGTACGTCGTATACGTACCACTCTACGGGGTCAACATAGTAGAAACGATTTGCAAAAAGCTTTCGAAATTTTCCTTATTTTAGTACGGGAAGACCAACATTTTTTTTGTGCATGACTTACTTTATTTTTTACTAGCTTTTTCCCGCGGCTCCGCCCGCGTGGACATCGTTTTTATGCCTGTCTTTAAGGGTGATTAGTAAATTATGTCGTTTCCCACCTACTCAACTATCTCTGTGCAAAAAATCACAACAATCGAGTGTTTTTTCAGTTCCCTCAGGAACTGCATCAGATTATGCTATCCCGGGATAAAAAGTAGCCTATGTCCTTCCCCGTGACACAGGCTACCTGCATGCCAAATTTCATAAAGATTGGTCAAGGCGTTGAAGCGTGAAAAGGTAACAAACAAACACATTTCCACATTTATAATATTATAGTAAGGATATAGTTTCTGTACATACTGTAGAACTGATTATAAATCAGCCCTTAAAAATATCACTTGTACTTTTTTACACCCTATATGTATTTACCTAATTAATTTAAATCCGTGTGTGTTAACAGTCGCTCTTGTAGTGTCGAGTGGGATTTCGCTTCGAAAGCTTTGCAGTATGGAGTACGAACAGCATTATGACACGTTCCTAGCTTTCAAACCACACTTCGATGCACTGGCGAGAGTTGGTTTCTACAAAATTGTATCAAAAACGTCGTCCCGTGCCAAGCTCGTGTTGCACAAGCTGTACTGTAAGCTTACCTGGGTCGTAGTTGTGACTTATAATGTGCAGCACATTGTTCGCGTTGTTCAGGTAAAGAGGTACCAATACGAGTACATCAGGTAGGTACTAGATATCGTTAGAACGTACACTGTCTTAAATAAAATGCAATTTCACTTTTTAAATAACTCCAGTTTGTTTGAATGTGCCCTATCTATGGGGTAATTTTAAAACACTTGGGGCAAGACAAAACTACAATAATAAATAGAGTTTAAAAAAACTAAAAACACGTTTTTAAAGTACATCAGACTAAAAAGTAGAAAATAATAATTAACAAAAAATACTAGTATTATTGTGAAAAAGCGTGGGGCGCTCTGTGCCATATTTTTCGTCTATCGAGCAACCCACAGTTTTTCACAATAATACTAGTATTTTTTGTTAATTATTATTGTCTACTTTTAGGTTTTTTAAATTCTATTTATTTTTTATTTTATAGTTCAAACTTATGAAATTATTATATTGTCGCTGATTCTTGATAAGTCTACAAAGTTTGAATTAAATCTGTCCGTTTAAAGTGGGTCAAAATCGAGTCCAAAGGAGTCGGTTACATACAAACGTACAGGTGAAGCTAATAAAAGCGTGATAAAACAAACTAATTTAAAGTTCTTAGTTAGGTTAAGTGTAACATAGGTTCGAAGAAGACTTAATTGTATTTACCACATTTACAGCAATAAAATATCTTTATCTTAATGAAAGAATAAGAACATGACTCCGAGGGCTTATCTACTGTAAAAAACTGCCCCCAAGGTGTTTCAAAACTCCCACTGAATAATAGTTCCGCCATTTTGAACGTAGAAGAACAAGTTACGGTGGGTTATTTATTACATAACGAACGACTTTGCAGGTGCGCCACAGTACGGAACAGATTGTCGACGTGCTGTTCATTTTGTTGACCACGATGAACGTGTTGAGCAAGAAGATCGCATTCAGCGTGAGGAGTCGCCGTGTCGATCACATTATTGACGTTATGAACGGTTAAATGAAAATGACATATTGTATAAACGTTTTTAAAGTGGCGCCCAAATTGGGACTTGTCAATAGGAGCTTAAAAACTATTACATAAGGGTCCCCAGGAGGCTCGAGTTTCCATACAAACGTAGTTCCGCTTTAATACAAAAACTACATGCCGGATTGAATCCAAACCGTTGTAAGCAGACACATATCGATGTTTGTAATAGTTTCATTCAAAGAAAAATCAATATATTTGCAATAGATTCAACCCGGCATGTACTTTTTGTATTGAAGCGGAACTACGTTTGTGTGGAAACTCGAGCCTCCTGGGGATCCATAATGAATATATAACGAAAAAAAACAATATATTTGCAAAGTTTGGATTTAAAACGGCATGTACTTTTTGTATTGAAGCGGAACAACGTTTGTATGGAAACTCGAGCATCCTGGGGACCCATAATGAAATTTTTTACGTTATGCTTCACGAGTAATCACAGTTAATATTCTAGGTTCTATATTTTCCGCCAAAAACAACTATCATACGATGGTCATGGAAAAAAACGCCGTAATGATGCATCGCTTGTTAAAATTCTACATAACTTGTATTTTTATTTGTGGCACTTTGTGGACAATTTTTCCTATGGTGAACAAAGCCATGGGTGTGGATGTTGAGTTCACCGGATATGTCCCCTTTGAAACGAGATCATCGCCTGGGTAAGATATTTTATTATTTTCTCTGTGTGATTTAAGGTATTTTAGGTGTGATTTAAGGTGTTTTATTTTATGTATTTTAGGTTTTTATTTGTTAACATTTTAAATTAATTATTTATAGGTGTTACATTGAAATAAATTAAAATTTTTCTTTTTAATCCATGTTCAATGTATCTACTTACAAGTATCTACAAGTAGGTATTTATAAAATTTTTATGATTATTTGTTAAACTTATTCTGCTTATTTGCACACAGACAATGGGATTTGTACAAGGAAAGAAAGTTTTTTCTTTCGGTCACAGCAAACAGTAGTGGACATGATATAAAAACGTAATTAATTGAATAAAAAAATAAAAACACGACTGCTTAAAATGTTTCCTGTGTCACTCAGGGAATCAAGATAAATCTACCTCCAAAATTCATCTAGCCGGTTTAGCTTACAGGCTTATAGCAAAGTATATATATATATTAGTACTAACATACAGTATGGACAGTAGCTGCCGCTCTCTAGATTGCGACCTCACCCCCTCGTCACCCAGATTGATACAGATTGGTTACAGTTTGGTTGTCGAATGTATAGGATTTCGCCGCCATTTTGTTTGTTTCGTCATTCGTTTATTGAAATGTCTTTTCTGGCCTGTTGTATGAAGTGTCCAGGGTGTGCTTAAAGTCAAAGAAATCGGCAAACATACATACAACCGAAAAGGATTACCTACTCTTCTTTTCGGGTAGTCGGGTAAAACCACAGATAAGAAAAAAAAAGTTAAAACCCCATGTATTTATATACTACTTATATACTGTAACTACGTTTCAGATTTGAGCTGGCACTTGCGTATTTCTCAGCTTTAATAACTTTTCAAGCCTATGGAAACGTTTCGATGGACTGCACCATAGTAGCAATGTACGCTCAAACTAAGGTCCAACTGCAATTGCTCAGGCATGATCTAGAACATCTGTTAGACCCACGCGATGGTGGCCTCAGTAAAGAGATAATAAGGAAAGGAAATCGCGTATCTTTCAATGATTTAGAAAATCCGATATTTAAAAAGCAAGTACAGAAGAGAATAATTGATTGCATCTTACACCTGAAGCAGATTGTATGGTTAGTAAGTAGATAGGTACTATTATTATTCGTTAGTGCACTAACTTGCCCACTTGACGATGCTCTCGAGGTAAAATGGTATGAAGGGAACCCTTACCCTCATACCCTTAGCATACCCAGGCCAATTTATTAGTTTTATGAAATATTTAGCTGTAAGTTTTCCAACATACTTACCGATTGCTTTAACGGTGAAGGAAAACATCGTGAGGAAACCTGCACACGCCTGCGAAGAAACTCGAAGGTTGTGTGTGAAGTCGACCAACCCGCACTGGGCCTGCGTGGTCGACTAAGGCCTAGTCGCCCTGATTCAGGGTAGGCTCGAGCCCCTCGGTGGGGACGTATATGAGCTGCAATGATGAAGTTTTCCAAAAAAAGCAATCCTTACTCAATATTATAAATGTGGAAATGTGTTTTTTTTGTTTGTTACCTTTTCACGTCTCAACGCCTTGACCAATCTTGATGAAATTTAGCACGAGGAAGGACACAGGCTACTTTTTATCCCGTGCAAATAGCATAGTCCGATGCAGTTCCTGAGGGAACTGAAAAAAAAATCTTTTTTTGGTTTATTTCTTTCATCGCAACGGAACAATGGATTGTTGTGATTTTGTGCACAGAGATGGTTGATGGAGTGGAAATGACAAAGACTGCTATTAATCAGAATAGCCCGATCTGGGATAGGGATCTGGAGAAATGTAATGTCCACCATTCACCCTCAAAGACAGTCATAAAAACTATGTCGCGAAGTCGCGAGCAAAAGCTAGTATTATAATAATAGGGTAACGTTAGCAACCCATAAGCGTCCCCACTGCTGGGTACGTACGGTGTGGGCACGTACGGGTCTCTTCCAAACTCGGGAAGGTCAGGACATACTCCACGCACGGGGAGGTGGTAGGGCTAGTGGCGAACTGTCAGAATTTTTCAAGCCGCCTATAAGGCATCGACACGGCTTAACGACTGCCATCTCACTAGATGGTACCACTGTACCAACCGGCACCCAGGCCTAACGTGCCCTGCGAAGCACGGACCCATCTAGGTAGTGATCGACCCAACCACGCGAGTTGTACTGAGCTACGATCGCTTCACTGATGTACTAGCTAGGGTAATAAGTAGCAAAAAATATCTATAGTTTTATTTCCGTCAGCATGTCACAGTCAACTTACGTAGTTTGACACACCTATACTCACATACAAACACGCACACATCCTACTAATATTATTAAATGTGGAAATTTGTATGTATGGATGTTTGTTAATCTTTCACGCAAAAACTACTGAACGTATCTGGCTGAAATTTGGTATGTAGACAGATTAGGACCTGGATTAACTTATAGGCTACTTTCTCCACTGCTTTAGCCGCTTGCGGCTCGCCCACTGCGCACCCTTGAAGACTGTCATATAAAATATGGTCACGCGAGCGTAGCCGCTGGCAAAAGCTAGTGCTCTCACATATTGCAGTGATACTCAATGAATTCATTAGTCATTACGTTTAAATTTTATGCATCACATTTTGTCCAATCTATTTGTTAAATTATAAATATTATTGTTTTTAATTTAAGCTTTCATACCTAAGGTAACTTGTTTCCTTTAGTTACGTGTCGAACATTACATAATACCATGTTTAACCACATAAATCAGCCGCATTCTTTGTAATCTGCAAATCGTACTGAATCAAGTATCAGGATTCAGGATACAGGCGTGTTGCCTAGTGTAGGGTTAATGTTAACATTTTAAAGTGAAACTTTTATTACATCGTCTCAATTTTTTTCGTCTGTGTGTTGCATGTCGCGTGACGGTCGCTTTCTTCTGACGGTATGATCGTTTCGTCCTCTGTACCGTAGCGAGAGCAGCCATGATCGTTTTGTGAACGGTCGGTCCCAAATTAAAAAACCAGCCAAGTGCGAGTCTGACTCGCAGACGAAGGGTTCCGTACCATCGTACAATAAATAAAACACGTTTCTTGTATTTGGGCCACCTTTAATTTTTAACTATATTTAATTTTTATTAGGTATTGGTTGTTGTAGCGGCAACAGAAATCTGTGAAAATTTCAACTGTCTACCTATAACAATGTCTACATATGTTCATGAAATAACAGCTCGCTGACAGACGTACGGACGGACGGACAGCGGAGGCTTAGTATTAGGGTCCCGTTGGCACTCTTTGGGTACAGAATACTTATAATTAACTAGCTTTTGCCTGCGGCTTGGCCCGCATGAACATTGGTGGTGCGCGGTCGGCTTGCTGTTTTTTGCCTACGAGTATAACCTCACCGGGCGTGCGCGCAACAATTACTGTACGAAGTTTCAACGCAGTCGGATAAACGGTATGGCAGCGCGTGAAATACGAACAAACATTGATTTTTACATACATGTCCAGAGGCCAGCACATCAAGCTATACACTCGTAGTGCGATTCTGATCCATACTCGTTCGGCATAAGAACGGTACAAAGTCCAAAGTGTGTAAGTTGATGTGCTGGCCTGTGTACCTTCCAAACATATAAATGGCGATAAAAAAATTATCGCGACGTATAATTGTGTCCGCTAACAACATATTAAATTGAGGCAAATAAAAGCCATCGTGTAATAAATTTTTGCTTTTTTTCGCAGGTTTGTGAAAGAAGTCGAATCAATATTTGCAGAAGCAATGTGTATTCAATTTCTCGTGACTGCTTGGGTGATATGCATGACTGTTTACAAGATTGTTGGAGTACGTACTATTACCTCTTGCTTAAAACATATATATCGGTTCGCCTCCAGGATCAAAACTCGGAACCTATCCGGCTGCAGCGAGGGGTGAGACAGGGAGACGTTATATCTCCGAAACTGTTCACCGCAGTGGTGGAAGATGTTGAAGTGAAAACTTCTTTAGCGGCGTTGTGCACTTTTTTTGTAATGGGTAAAAAATGTTAAACTCGCGTCAGGACACGTGACCTGATCGAAAATTCGTAAGACGGATGGAGATTAGACAGCCGGAAGTTATGGATGAAAGTTGATTTTTCTGAGATATAAACTTTTTAATGTAATATAAATTGTCATGTTTGTGTACGATAGCGCAATAAATAAATATTGTATTCTACCTATGCACTAACAAACCACATTTGAAAATCAAATCCATTTACACATATAATAAGTACCTACCGAATGCTACTATGAAAAGAGATGCCAATTGGCATCTTTTTTTTGCTTCACTTTTAGGATGCTGTAACCTATCTACCTCCCCTTATATATAGCATATCTCTGATTCTACCACATAAATGATAGTACTTTTATGCTGATAATCAAAGCAATTCGTGCAAAATTATTCCCTAACCATTCCAAAATATCAAAAATGCACAACGTTAATATTCAAGTTTTCACTTCTGCCGGCGCTCCCGGAGTGCAACCCGTTATTTTTGATGTGTAACATCTTTGCTCTCGCTTTCCTGCAATTTGTGGGAGTGATTTCGTGAAATAGGACGGAAATGTGTAACATGGGACGGAAATGTGTAACAGGAAGTCGCGAAAGCGCGGAATTCTACTTTACGAGAGTCCGACTCGCACTTGGTCGGTTTTTTTCGTTACTGTCAGATCCGCCACCCAGGTACAATATCGTCATCAAATCTAACTAACCTAAAGTATTTTGTCACATGTTACACATCCTATGCGAGTACTGTAGGTCTCGCTCGATTTTTTTTTTAAGCTTTTGGACTGGGGTGGACTCGGCATTAATATCAACGGCGAGTACATCACCCACCTTCGATTCGCTGACGATATCGTGGTCATGGCTGAGACTATGGACGACTTAGGCACAATGCTCGATGGCCTCAGTAGAGCCTCTCAACAAGTAGTTCTTAGAATGAACATAAAAGGGCACTGGAGCGTGCTATGCTCGGAATTTTCTGCGTCATCAAATCAGAAATGAGGAGATCCGTAGGAGAACCAAAGTAACCGACATAGCTATCAGAATTGCTAAACTTAAGTGGCAGTGGGCGGGGCAAATAGCTCGTAGAACGGATGGCCATTGGGGCAGTGAGGGGGCAGTAAAGTTCTCGAATGGCGACCGCGCACCGGAAAGCGTAGCGTAGGCTGGCCTCCCACTCGGTGGACCGATGACCTGGTGAAGGTCGCGGAAAGCCGCTGGATGCGGGCAGCGCAGAACTGGTCGTAGTGAAAATCCTTGGGAGAAGCGTATGTTCAGTAGTGCTTTGCACCGGAGACAAAATTCATCTCCGGTTTTTTAAAACCGGTTTTATGAAAAAACCGGAGAATCTCCGGAGAAATGTCAAGTTTGTGTACCTTTTAAAGTTTTTTGAGTATAAAGGAGAACAATAACGTCATTATAGAATTTATATCGTCCAAGAGAACGTCTATGGTCTCGTAGAAAAACCTTAATAGCTTACAAATAATGTCAAGAATTAAAATTACACTCTCAGTTTAAGGCGTTTGCTGGAAGGTCAATACATAACTATATATTCTTTTCCTTTGCTTATTGTATTATTTTAATATCTTCTAGAGCTTATACATTTGTTAACATACGTATTATCCTTTGTTATTTGTCAGATAATAAGTTCTCGTAATTTCGTCCAGTTTCATATGCAGGCCACTGTAATTATTACTTATATGATACTAAACCGTCTAATTCATCTTGTCGACAAGGAGGAAAATATTCAATGATGTCTCCGTGATCAATTCAGTCAAAACAGGAAGCGATCACCGGATGGTCAGAGGCACATTGAATCTAAAGACCAAGCTAGAAAGATGTCGACTGATGAAGTCTACGCTCCGACCGGCGCCCATCCAGCTCCAAAATCCCGAGAGCTTTCAGCTTGAGTTGCACAATCGTTTCGAATGCCTAGGAGACTGATGCGAGAATGTGGACGATTATAATGACAGGTTCGTGGAAATTGTTCAAACGGTCGGGTCTAAGATTTTTAAAACTCGCCGTTCAAACAGAACCAAAAAAATCTCCGACTTCTCATGGAAGAAAGACGCAGATTGGTTTTGCAGTCCTCTGAAGACACTACTCAGTATCGGCAACTAAACAGGCAGATCTGTAAGTCCCTAACTCGCGATTTACGCCAATACAATACAAATTGTATTAAAGAGGCGATTGAGCACAACAAAGGCTCAAAAGTGTTTGCGAGAGATCTGTCTGTTGGACAAAGCCAACTGACCAAGCTGAAGACTGAGGATGGCAGGACCATATCGTCTAAGACTGAGTTGCTGGAAGAAGTTGAGAAGTTCTATGGACAATTGTACAAGACCACACTTTGCCAGTCAGCGATCTGGCTGAAGACCCAAGAGTCAGACTAACCCGACACTATACCGAAGATATCCCGGACGTCAGCCTGTACGAGATTAGAATGGCTCTCAAACAGCTCAAAAACAACAAGGCACCGGGTGATGATGGAATTACGGCTGAACTTCTGAAACCAGGTGGATCACCGGTACTAAAAGCTCTTCAGAAGTTATTTAATTCCGTTATACTCGAGGGACAAACGCCTAAGGAATGGCACAGAAGTGTGGTCGTGCTTTTCTTCAAAACGGGTGACAACACCCTGTTGAAGAACTACAGACCCATCTCACTTCTGAGCCATGTCTACAATCTGTTTTCGAGAGTCGTTACGAATCGTCTCGCACGCAGGTTTGATGACTTCCAGCCTCCCCCGAACAAGCCGGTTTCCGAAAAGGCTTTAGTACCATAGACCACATACATACGCTGCGGCAGATTATACAGAAGACCGAAGAGTACAATCAGCCACTATGCTTGGCGTTTGTGGACTATGAGAAGGCCTTTGATTCAGTCGAAACCTGGGCTGTGCTACAGTCTCTCCAGCGGTGCCAAATTAACCATCGATATATCTGTCTGTATGAAAACGCCACCATGTCGGTTCGCCTCCAGGACCAGAACTCGAAACCTATCCAGTTGCAGCGAGGGGTGAGACAGGGAGACTTTATATCTCCGAAACTGTTCACCGCCGCCCTGGAAGATGTTTTTAAGCTTCTGGACTGGGGTGGACTCGGCATCAATATCAACGGCGAGTACATATCCCACCTCCGATTCGCTGACGATATCGTGGTCATGGCTGAGACTATGGAAGACCTAAGCACAATGCTCGATGGCCTCAGTGAAGTCTCTCAACAAGTGGGTCTTAAAATGAACATGGACAAGACGAAAATAATGTTAAATGTCCGTGTCGCACCCACTCCTCTAAAAGTTGGAGACTCTACACTGGAAGTTGTTGACGAATATGTATACCTGGGACAAACAGTCCAGCTAGGAAGTTCCAACTTCACGACGAATCCAACTCGGCTGGGCAGCGTTCGGGAAGATTCACAATATCTTCACGTCCCAAATACCGCAGTGTCTCAAGACTAAGGTCTTTGACCAGTGTGTGTTGCCAGTGATGACTTACGGAACTGAGACATGGTCGCTTACTATGGGCCTCATAAGAAGGTTCAAGGTCACCCAAAGGGCAATGGAGCGTGCTATGCTCGGAGTTTCTCTGCGTGATCGAATCAGAAACGAGGAGATCCGCAGGAGAACTAAAGTAACCGACATAGCTCACAGAATCGCTAAGCTGAAGTGGCAGTGGGCAGGGCACATAGCTCGTAGAACAGATGGCCGATGGGGCAGCAAAGTTCTCGAGTGGCAACCGCGCACTGGAAAACGTAGCGAAGGCAGGCCTCCTACTCGGTGGATCGATGACCTGGTGAAGATCGCGGGAAGCCGATGGATGCGGGCAGCGCAGGACCGGTCGTCGTGGAAATCCTTGGAGAGTCCTTTGTCCAGCAGTGGACGATTTGTGGCTGATATGGATGGATGGATTCTAAAGCAAAAAGCCGAAATAACTATAGAATTATCTCACTCATCTCACAAGCTAGCAAAGTCCTTCTACGCATCCTAAGCAAGCGGCTAAAAGCCTACATCAATGGACAGCCGGGATTCGTAAGAGGCTGAGGTACGAGAGAGCTGATTCTGAATATAAGACAATTAATAAAAAAAAGGTAGGAAGCATAACATCGCTATAGCGATGTGTTTTATACACTACTCCAAGGCCTTCGATTAACATATCTGAGTACAAAAGCCGTTAAATGTCATATATTTTCTGGAACCGGTCTTTTACATAAAAAACCGATTTTCTCCGGTTTTCACGATCTCCGTTTTTTTACCGGTTTTTTCAGAACCGGAGCAAAGCACAAATGTTCAGCAGTGGACGTCCTTCGGATATGATGATGATGATGACTTGAGTCTACAGTCTCTTGAAGCTGTAAAAAATTAAACTTCTAAGTTAACGTTAAAAGAAGATTCGGCCGTTTATGCCGCAAAAAACGTACATTTCGACACTCTCAAAGGAATCAAAATTTAAAGGGTAATTTCCGTTGACCTAGAACCATGAAATTTGGCAAATAATACCTTCAAAAATATACATTTGTAATTAAATCATGAAAATATAATGTTTATTTATAGTACGTAATCAATTTATTATGCAAGGAACGGCGGTCGAAATTTTGAATTCAGTTCACCGTGTCATGTGGGTATCGAATGAATGGGCTTCATTTGCACAAGCCTAAACAGATTTTTAATTATTGTTGTGATGTATAGTTTTTCGATGTATTATTTTTAAGGTTCCATATCCAGAGATGTTCATAGTTCATAGTTCATTTATTCATAAACAATTTACAAATTGTGTTTGAAATAACCTAAGCTAACATTAAAACAAGTTAAAGTCAATTATAAAATTTACAACACAAAATAACAACAATAATAAAAAAAATATAAAAGCATAAAAACATGATATTAATTTTAATTTTAGTCTGCATTGTGTTTATCTTGGATATAATCATTCACTGTATAATAACATTTACGTGTCAAAAATTTCCGCAACCCTCCTTTAAACAGTCCATAGCTTGCAGTTGACTTCAGTGCGATAGGTAGTTTATTAAACAACTTCGGAGACTGATAAAAAGCAGCGTGTTTTACTACGTCTAATCTCGGCATTATCTGCGGTTTCACATCTTTGCGTCTAGTCCGTTCACGCATAACTTTGTCTGTTTCTGTTTCAATATTTAACAACTGTTTTTTGTAGTCACAGAGCAAAACCATAATATAAAGGCAGGGGGCAGTGAGAATATCTAACTCGACGAAATGATTTTTACATGATTCCCACTGAGGAATTCTAACTATTGTACGAATAGCACGTTTTTGAATAATAAACGCTTTGCTCATATTATAAAAGTAGCTGTTCCCCCAAAGCTTTATGCTATAACGTAACTTAGACTCGACGAGAGCATAGTATATTGTTTTAAGCTGCAAAGTTGTGAGTTCATCCCGCAAACTTCTTAGCGCGTAACAGGCAGAACTGACACTATTCTCAATTGACATTAACTCATCTTTCCAATTTAAAAACTGATCAATAAAGATCCCTAAAAACTTTACTGTTTTACTCAGCTCTACTTTATGTCCGTCAATTTCAATGTTTATGGTGTCATTTTTCCTAGCTGTAGTTTTAAATAAAATGATGCTTGTCTTCTCTGTATTTAGTATAAGATTATTGTTTCTAAACCAATCATGAAAAGCTGTTAGAGTTTTGCTTACCTTCAACGTTAGGTCATTATGATTTCTTGCTGAAAGTATAGCGTTAGTGTCATCTGCATAAATAGTTAATTCAGCTCCACCCACAACGTTATCAATATAGCTAACAAGGTCATTTAAAAATATTATAAATAGTATAGGTCCTAATATAGAGCCTTGTGGTACCCCTCTTTTGTTTTGATGTGGTGGTACGGAATCCTCGGTGAGCGAGTCCGATACGCTATTGGCCGGTTTTTTTACTATTTCACAGGATCTCTCGCTAGGCTAATCAGATTTCCAACTCGCGCCTCCATCTGCGTTTTTATTATTTCAAAGGATCTCTCGCTGGGCTAATCAGATTTCCACCTCGCGTCTCCATCTGCGTTTTTATTATTTCAAAGGATCTCTCGCTGGGCTAATCAGATTTTCACCTTGCCTCTCCATCTGCGTTTTTCTATTACATAACAGAATCTCTCGCTGGGCTAATCAGATTTCCGCCTCACGTCTCCATCTGCGTTTTTTATTATTTCACAGGATCTCTCGCTGGCCTAATCAGATTTCCACCTTGCGTCTCTATCTGCGTTTTTTTACTATTTCACAGGATCTCTCGCTGGGCTAATCAGATTTCCTCCTAGCGTATCCATCTGGCGTTTTTTTATTACTTAACAGAATCTCTCGCTGGGCTAATCAGATTTACGCTTCGCGTCTCCATCTGCGTTTTTTTATTATTTCACAGGATCTCTCGCTGGGCTAATCAGATTTCCACCTCGCGTCTCCATTTGCGTTTTTTCATTACTTAACAGGATCTCTCGCTGGGCTAATCATATTTCCTCCTCGCGTCCCCATCTGCGTTTTTATTATTTCAAAAGATCTCTCGCTGGGCTAACCAGATTTCCACCTCGCGTCTCCATCTGCGTTTTTTTATTACTTAACAGAATCTCTCGCTGGGCTAGTCAGATTTCCTCCTCGCGTCTCCATCTGCGTTTTTATTATTTAAAAAGGATCTCTCGCTGGGCTAATCAGATTTCCTCCTCGCGTCTCCATCTGCGTTTTTATTATTTCAAAGGATCTCTCGCTGGGCTAACCAGATTTCCACCTCGCGTCTCCATCTGCGTTTTTTTATTACTTAACAGAATCTCTCGCTGGGCTAATCAGATTTCCTCCTCGCGTCTCCATGTGCGTTTTTTTTTATTATTTCAACGATCTGCGTTTTTTTATTACTTAACAGAATCTCTCGCTGGGCTTATCAGATTTACGTTTCGCGTCTCCATTTGCGTTTTTTTTTATTATTTCAAAGGATCTCTCGCTGGGCTAATCAGATTTCCACATTACGTCTCCATCTGCGTTTTTTTATTACTTAACAGAATCTCTCGCTGGGCTAATCAGATTTCCTCCTCGCGTCTCCATGTGCGTTTTTTTTTATTATATCAAAGGATCTCTCGCTTTGCTAACCAGATTTCCTCCTCGCGTCTCTATCTGCGTTTTTATTATTTCAAAGGATCTCTCGCTGGGCTAATCAGATTTCCTCCTCGCGTCTCCATCTGCGTTTTTATTATTTCAAAGGATCTCTCGCTGGGCTAACCAGATTTCCACCTCGCGTCTCCATCTGCGTTTTTTTATTACTTAACAGAATCTCTCGCTGGGCTAATCAGATTTCCTCCTCGCGTCTCCATGTGCGTTTTTTTTATTATTTCAAAGGATTTCTCGCTGGGCTAATCAGATTTCCACCTCGCGTATCCATCTGCGTTTTTTTATTACTTAACAGAATCTCTCGCTGGGCTTATCAGATTTACGTTTCGCGTCTCCATCTGCGTTTTTTTTTATTATTTCAAAGGATCTCTCGCTGGGCTAATCAGATTTCCACATTACGTCTCCATCTGCGTTTTTTTATTACTTAACAGAATCTCTCGCTGGGCTAATCAGATTTCCTCCTCGCGTCTCCATGTGCGTTTTTTTTATTATATCAAAGGATCTCTCGCTTTGCTAAGAAGGACCACCTGGTAGTAGAAGCACATAGGCTTACCAAATCAGAGAGATCGGCGTACGTGATCGGCCCCGTCGTCTACAATCGTTTGCCGGAATCTATTAAGAGTGCAGCGTCTACATCTGCCTTTAAGTATAAATTAAGAAAGTGGCTCCAGGAGCAATTATTTTATAATTATGAAGAATTCTTTAATAATTCTATTGAGAACGTACCTGGGAAAGAAGGGTACCTTTAATATACAATTGTAATTATTATTATTATTACTACATATAAAGTTTTTGACGTATAACCAGTGTTATAAATAAATATTTCATTTCATTTCATTTCATAACCAGATTTCCACCTCGCGTCTCCATCTGCGTTTTTTATTATCACAGGATCTTTCGCTGGTCTAATCAAATATCCACCTCGCGTCTCCATCTGCGTTTTTTTTTACATGAAACGTCTTTAAAATCATATAAAGGGGTACCAGGTCAGAAAACTAAAAGAAAGAGACTTCGACCTGTTTCCTGTAAAACTGGCTTATTATCATCAGCTCATATATACATCCCCACCGAGGGGCTCGAGCCTACGCTGGATAAGGGCGATCAGGCCTTAGTCGACCATGCAGGTCCAGTGCGGGTTGGTCGACTTCACACACAACCTGCGAGTTTCTTCGCAGGCGTGTGCAGGTTTCCTCACGATGTTTTCCTTCACCGTTATTAAAACTGGCTTATTGTATAACAACCTCAGTTCTTGGAACAAGCGAACCTCATTAGTTATCTACTCTCGGAGGAAAATTGAAATAAGGAACATACACTCATCGACTTTTATATAAATAGATATATTTAAAAATATAATAGTAAACGTAGCACGGATAACAAATGTTTTTTTTTTCACAGCTAAGCGTGATCTCTGTCGAATTTTTTTCAATGGCGATGTATCTCGGCTGCATGCTTGCTCAACTTTTCATCTATTGCTATTACGGGACTCAGGTTACTTACGAGGTAAGTTAGATACATATTTTAATAAGAGTTGTTCATTAACGTTATAGTCTCCATTAGTGTCAAAAATGTATGAGTTTGGCGGAAATGCTAATGATTGTTCCTGCAATCTGCTGAAAAATCATTAAGTAAATACTACTTAATAGAACTTTTTCATCCACAATAAATGAGCTTTTGGCATAATAATCTCACCTAATGATGCCGAAGATGGAACTGACAACTGCTATCTTATCCTCAAGACATAGGTAACATATCAATGCTGTAACACTGATGTTTGGCGGCAAGTGTAAGATAATATGGTGGTAACTAGCCAGGCGGCGTGAATACAAAGGCGGCTGCAGCACAAACAGTAGCTATTCTGTAATGCAGCCGGGTCCGTAATAATTACAAATACGAAAATACAAAGGCGGCTGTTGCACAAACAGTAGCTGTTCTGTAATGCAGCCGGGTCCGTTATAATTACAAATACGTAAATACAAAGGCGGCTGCTGCACAAACAGTAGCTGTTCTGTAATGCAGCCGGGTCCGTTATAATTACAAATACGTAAATACAAAGGCGGCTGCCGCACAAACAGTAGCTGTTCTGTAATGCAGCCGGGTCCGTTATAATTACAAATACGTAAATACAAAGGCGGCTGCTGCACAAACAGTAGCTGTTCTGTAATGCAGCCGGGTCCGTAATAATTACAAATACGTAAATACAAAGGCGGCTGCTGCACAAACAGTAGCTGTTCTGTAATGCAGCCGGGTCCGTAATAATTACAAATACGACTACACCACAGATACTGGGAAACTGTCTGCACTGGGATCGGTTTTGAAAGACAAGCGTCGGTGGCTCAACCGGTAACGACTCGGTCGTTCTAACCAGAGATGCCGGGTTCAAATCCGGACGGCCAATGTACCAATGAGTTTTTCGTAACTTACGTACATATACTCTCCGATTGCTTTAACGGTGAAGGAAAACATCGTGAGGAAACCTGCACAACACACCTGCGAAGAAACTCGAAGGTTGTGTGTGAAGTCGACCAACCCGCACTGGGCCCGCGTGGTCGACTAAGGCCCGATCGCCCTAATTCAGGGTAGGCTCGAGCCCCTCGGTGGGGACGTATATGAGCTGACATGATGATGTTTTAACAAAAACAGATGCTATCCAGAACTGTTTAGCTGTTTATATCGTCTAACACTGAGGAGCGGAGCTGAGCGAGCGATGATAAATTCGTTAGGTAGGCTTGATTGATTTTTAACCCCCGACGTAAAAAGAGGAGTGTTATAAAGTTTAACGTGTGTATCTGTGTGTCTGTCTGTGGCATCGTATATCTAAAACGAATGAACCTATTTCGATCGAGGCGGTTCTTAGTTATATATTTACCAGCTGTTTCCCACGGCTTCACCCGCATGGACAACGTTTCTATGACTTTTCGAGGGTGCGCAGTGCGTGAAATAAAGTAGCATTTGTGTTAATCCAGGTCCTAATCTGTCTACCTACCAAATTTTTGCCAGATCCGTTCAGTAGTTTTTGCGTGAAGAAGTAACAAACATACACACTCACAAACTTTCTTTATATTCTTTATTGCACACAAATATTTACATGAAAAACACTTAGAAAGGACACATACAGTATTAAGTGTGATGAAGATGTGTTCAGCCGTTTGAAGATAATAAGCTCTTATCTTGGTCGAAGTATCTAGGTGACTAAGTGCTGTGGGCAACTTGTACCGGTCTGATCAATCCGCAATTTGGTGCCCTGTAACTGTAATAATATTTCATAACCATGGTCCCCTTGACCTGATGCTACAGCATTTTCTGGAATCTGCAGCATACCCAAATCCTCACCAACTTACAGCAGATGAATCGTGTTTGGGCTCATTGGAATAGTCTCAATGAATAAGTTTTAGATGGAACATGGTAACCTTGAACTGATGCTGCAGCATCTTTTGGAATCTAAAGGATACCCAACTCCTTACCAACTTACAGCAGAGGTATCGTGTTTTGGATACGTATAAAGCATAAAATAACACGTAAATTAAAATTTTTAAAAACCCCCCGACAAGAAACCTCTGAAAATTATAGGTAATGTAATATGTTTTGGCCCTTTAAGTTTAACATAAGTAGTTACGTTTTGATCTAAGACTTTACTACAACTAATTACTAAAAAATCACAACTTAGCGGGGACCCTACGCGACGACTCTTAGATCAATATTAACTACTAATGTTAAACTTGAAGGGCCAAACATATTATTTTACCTATACTTCTAAGAGGTTTTTTGCCGGGGGTTTTTACAATTTTTTAATTTTACTTTCGAAGAGCCTTGCGAAGCGAGTATTTCCTCCCCTCGCCCCTCCTCTCAGCTCAGGGAAGGTTTAATTGATTATACTGTCGAACGCGAGATTCTTCGCCAGTATAATCAATTAAATCAAATTATTATTAAATCGCGGGAAGCCGATGGATGCGGGCAGGGCAGGGCAGGGCCGGTCGTCGTGGAAAACCTTGGGGGAGGCCTTTGTCTAGCAGTGGACGTTTTTCGGCTGATATGATGATGATGATAATCAATTTAACCTTGCGATCCTATCATCGCTCGCTCAACATATAGAAATAAATGCGGCTACACCACAGATGAAATACTAGTTACTTCGTAAGCTACACCACAAGCTACTGTGTTTTAGCCATTCGCAAGATAATGCAGCACTGACTATGGGTGGGTAAAGAAACAAATGCTGCTGACTATAGACCGCTGCCTGTGTTGCAGCTGGGTTCGGAGTAGTTTGGACTATAAGCCATCCGCAAGATAATGCAGCACAGACTATGGGTGGGTAAAGAAACAAATGCTGCTGACTATAGACCGCTGCCTGTGTCGCAGCTGGGTTCGGAGTAGTTTGGACTGTAAGCCATCCGCAAGATAATGCAGCACAGACTATGGGTGGGTAAAGAAACAAATGCTGCTGCACTATAGACCGCTGCCTGTGTTGCAGCTGGGTTCGGAGTAGTTTGGACTGTAAGCCATCCGCAAGATAATGCAGCACAGACTATGGGTGGGTAAAGAAACAGATGCTGCTGACTATAGACCGCTGCCTGTGTTGCAGCTGGGTTCGGAGTAGTTCGGACTGTAAGCCATCCGCAAGATAATGCAGCACAGACTATGGGTGGGTATAGAAACAAATGCGGCTGCACTATAGACCGCTGCCTGTGTTGCAGCTGGGTTCGGAGTAGTTTGGACTGTAAGCCATCCGCAAGATAATGCAGCACAAACTATGGGTGGGTAAAGAAACAAATGCTGCTGCACTATAGACCGCTGCCTGTGTTGCAGCTGGGTTCGGAGTAGTTTGGACTGCAAGCCATCCGCAAGATAATGCAGCACAGACTATGGGTGGGTAAAGAAACAAATGCTGCTGACTATAGACCGCTGCCTGTGTTGCAGCTAGGTTCGGAGTAGTTCGGACTGTAAGCCATCCGCAAGATAATGCAGCACAGACTATGGGTGGGTAAAGAAACAAATGCTGCTGACTATAGACCGCTGCCTGTGTTGCAGCTGGGTTCGGAGTAGTTCGGACTGTAAGCCATCCGGAAGATAATGCAGCACAGACTATGAGTGGGTAAAGAAACAAATGCTGCTGACTATAGACCGCTGCCTATGTTGCAGCTGGGTTCGGAGTAGTTTGGACTGTAAGCCATCCGCAAGATAATGCAGCACAGACTATGGGTGGGTAAAGAAACAAATGCTGCTGACTATAGACCGCTGCCTGTGTTGCAGCTGGGTTCGGAGTAGTTCGGACTGTAAGCCATCCGCAAGATAATGCAGCACAGACTATGGGTGGGTAAAGAAACAAATACTGCTGCACTATAGACCGCTGCCTGTGTTGCAGCTGGGTTCAGAGTAGTTTGGACTGTAAGCCATCCGCAAGATAATGCAGCACAGACTATGAGTGGGTAAAGAAACAAATGCTGCTGACTATAGACCGCTGCCTATGTTGCAGCTGGGTTCGGAGTAGTTTGGACTGTAAGCCATCCGCAAGATAATGCAGCACAGACTATGGGCACATTTTAAGAATATGGGTATCTGCATGGTGTATTAACCCAGCCAGGCGGGCTTAGAACATAGCCTACCACCAACTAAACCGAGTCTTACAAAGTTAGATCCCGCCGGGAATTGAACTCACGACCTTCAGGTGAGAAGCAAATGGACTAACCATTACGCTAAGGAGGCGGTTAAAAAGCTAGATGTATGAAAGGGATAAATACCTTGTATAGCGACAAGACATCTGCAGTACTCGCCACAAACACACTACAACCAAAGATTTTTTATATCCACAATTGGAAACCGGAAACCAATTGGCACCATCTCACCTGATGGTAAGCGACGATGATGCCGGAAATAGAAGCGGATTTAGTAAGATTCCCCAACACAATGGGGATCTGGTCATCTTATCTACAAACCAGAACACTTCAATGTAGTTAGCACTGATGTTTGGCGGCAAGAGTTAGATAAGATGGTGGTAGTTAGCCAGGCGGGCTTGAAAAATGCCCTACCGCCAAACAAACCGAATCTTAAAGTTAGACTCTGCCGGGAACCGAACACACGACCTTCGGATATGAAGCGAATAGATTAACCATTACGCCACGTAGGCGGTTAAAAGCTAGAATACCTTGTGGCGACATCTGTAGTACTCGCCACAAACACACTACAAGCAAAGCGTATATATTAGTACTAACGTAACATATTCCATCATTCATCAGCAGATGGCGACTCTACACAGTAAACAGAAAGTGAGATGGTCTACATGTGCATATTTAATTTTAGTGTTAAAACTTTACTTAATTAGTAACCTATGTAGGTATCTACGAGTACTTACACTTAAACTGTGGTCAGGTCAGGTACTCAGGCCTTGAAGCAAAACCACAGAGAACAAAGTACCTACCTATCTACCTAAATTCACAATGTTAAAGCATATGACATTTTTTCGCAGAGTAAATTGCTAAGCTTGTCAGTATACTGCAGTGACTGGATGGCGCTGTCTCCTCCGCTTCGCCGGCAGATTCTTCTGATGATGGTCTCGTGTATACGCCCCATCACACTGCGTACCGCACGCGTCATACCCATCTCGCTTGAGACTTATATAGCTGTAAGTGCTTAGCCTAAGCGCAAGCTATGCTCGGAGGTTCCTTACGAGATCGAATCAGAAATGGGGAGATCCGTAGGAGAACCAAGGTAACCGACATAGCTCACAAAAACTTAAATGGTAGGTAGTTGACGGGGCACATAGCTCGTAGAACAAACTGCCGTTGGGGTAGTAAAGTTCTCGAGTGGCGACCGCGCACCGGAATACGTAGCTTAGAAAGCACTTGGTGCACTGTTGACCTGGTAAATGTCCCGGAGGAAGCCACTGGATGCGGGCAACGTAGTGCCGGTCGTTGAGGAATTCCTTGGGGGTACTTTCAGAATACCTGGGCACACACTGGACACTTTTTACAACGGGCTAGAATTGACTTTTCAAAAAACGAATGACGGAACAAACAAAATGGCGGCGAAATCCTATATGCTCAACAACCAAACTGTAACCAATCTGAATCAATCTTGGAGACGAGGGGGTGAGGTCGGAATCTAGAGAGCGGCAGGGAGTGTCCATACGGTATGTTAATACTTATATATCTAAACGAGTACTTTGACCTAGGTACCTGCCTGCATATCTAGATCCTAAAGTAATGAGTCAATACTTCACGCTCTTTTTATCATTTCAGGTACTGCGGGCATCATACACGCTCTTTACATTTTTAGACCAAAAGTAGAGTATTTACTAAAGAAGTTAGTACTGAGCTCCTAATAACAAGTAGGTAATAAAGTATTAAGATATCGCACGTAGCTAAATAATTAAGTCCTATGATGAGACTTGTGTCTCACTGTCAGGACGTACGTGACGCATACTGATAATGTAATAAGTAATAGGTACCTATGGAAGGTAAGCCACCAAATTTTTATCATCTTTTAATTTTGGGTTTTAAAGGGGGCTGACATAAATGGGGCAGTAACAACGACAGGGTGGATTACCGTTATTTTATTTTAAATAACAATATCTAGTACTATTCCGAAATACCTACATAAATGTAATAAACGAGTAGATAAGATTTTGTATTTCATTAATTTCTTCTACCTACCTATTTGTTTAATACTAGACGGTGCGCGGTGGGCGAGTCGCAAAATTTGATAAAAAGTAAAAACGCTTTCAGAAAAACTGAAAGTGCTTTTTTCTATGGGATACTTGTATGAACTCACGATCAAAAAAATCCGAATTGGTGCAGCCGTTCCCAAGCGATGAAGCGCATTCCTGGAGAACGGCTGGAACCAACGAACAGTATTTAATTTTTATTAAATGGATTTGCTTCAGGTTCGTGATAATGAGAAACCCAATTCTGATTTCTCCCAGTAGTAGATACATATAGCACTTGACACTCCCCAAAGAGTCAGTTTTTAAACTTTCTTAGGCTTTCGCGAGGACCAATATTTTAAAAATATAGGTAGATAAGTAGGTACCACCACCTAATGAGTCCAGTCCACATTGATATTGCGTAAAAACAGTACGCAATATCAATGTGGTTCGTTCAATTCGAGAACTTAATTTGTCTAGGACAGATGTTTCCGTTGTCACTTCGGTGTGCATAATCTTTGAAGTGGGTCGTTTATTTCGGATTTTATTCCAACTAACAAAAACTAAATGTGAAAATGCTTATTGTAAGGTATTGGAGCCGAAGGTGGTTGGTTCGGCAGGCAGGATCTTCGACATACAAATGAAAAACTGTATACAGATTATGGAGCGTGGCCACCAGTATATTACTCACAATATTTTAATGGAAACGATACACGAATTGACTGACTAATAAATTATTAGTCCATTATTATTATTAGTAATAATAATAATGGATATTAATTTAACACACGGCGGGCATAACATGATCAGTTTGACAGGCAAAAAGGGAAGAGAACAAATTGATTCAAGACAGTTTATTACTAGTTTAACAGCAAAAGCCATTGAATAACAATAAGAACAAGACAGCGTAAGAATTGTTATAGTGTAACAATTCAAGTTATGGCATACATTTCTAACACATAAAACTTGCATTTTCTCGCTGTTATACAGGGTGTAATAAATTGGTGTAGGTCCCGTTAACTGGGGCTTCTACTCATCATACTGTACAACTTTTATTCTATGACTTTGCTGAAATCGCAAAAAATAATATTCTTCATACAAATCGATCAGCTGATCGACCAATTTTGTGAATTTTAGTATGGAGGGTCCAATTTTTTTTTTGAGAATTGACTGTAGGTTCCTTGGGGAAAGTTGTTCAGTATGATGAGTAGAAGCCCCAGTTAACGGGCCCTACACCAATTTTGCTACACCCTGTATTGATTATCTACATTTCGTGACGCGATGGCGGTTCCAGGATTTCATAATTCGACTCGGGCCACGTTTTAAGATTTTAAAATTTAAGTCAGAGGCGCAGACACAGATCCGAGACTTGTATATGTCGCCGGGATATTGTCAAAACCGCGACATTACAATCTCACACCACTAAATTCAGTTAGATTATAATATGACGGTAAATTGTCAATCGGCTTACAATTTCACGGACCATTCTTGTATCTCCGAATAAAACCGATGATTTCTTCTTCTGCGAACTGACTGTTAAATCAATCAAATCAATCAAACCTGACCAAACCTAACATCGCTCGCTCATTTATTTAATGTTATTCACTTCGCTTAGTGTTATTGTAATGTCACTAGTAAGATTAGGGCGGGCGGCAGGTCGCAGCGATCTTCGGCGACCTTTCGCGCGCCTTCGAACTGGTTAGTCACTCGCTGCTTCTACAACAACTGTACGTGTACGGTATACAGGGAAACTTCCTTCATACAGTTGCCGCCTTCTTAAGACACCGCAAACAGAGCACACAGGTACAGGTAGACGAACATAGGTCGAATCTCGATGTGATGGGTGACAGAGCTGTCCCCCAGGGCTCAGTGATGGGAAACAACCTATTTTTAATATTAGTAAATGACGTCACAGCTGCTACCGATGAAAGAGAATTTGTAATGTGTGCTGATGATACTTGTATCATAGTAGCGGCTGACAACTTTGATAGACTTAAAGGTAAATTATCCTTGGTAATGGATAACGTATCTGACTGGTTTACAGCAAACGGTATGATGTTAAATCTTGAAAAAACAAATATAATGCATTTTCAGCTTAGAAAAACTAACACGCCTCAAATATTTCATGTAAGGGCTTAAATGTAACGCAAGTCGAAAAAACTAAATATTTGGGCTTTAAAATTGATTCTGGCCTGTCGTGATTCGACCATATTGATGTCATCTGTGGCCGACTATCCACCGCCTGCTTCGCCTTATCTAGAGTCTAGACTGACTCCTACCTTGACCACTGAAAACGTCATGAAAGCTTACTACGGGTACTTTAGCTCAATACTTACCTACGGCCTTGACCTGTGGGGTGATGCTGCGGATAGGCTACGGGTATTCAGATGACAAAAACGTGCTGTACGCATAATTGCAGGTGTTCCAAATGACCATCCGGCTCGGGAACTATTTAGAACCTACAAAGTACTCACGATGCCGAGTCTGTACATACAAGAACTAGCTAAATACGCTAGGAAACATATCACAGGTCGAAGATGTGTATAAAAGCAACGGCAACGAAGGTGTACAACAAACTACCGCAAGGAGTGAGAGACAGCCCTAGTTCCGCGACCTTTATGACTAAATTAAAGGAAATGTTGGTTAATGCGGGCGGCATTATATGCCACAAATGAATCCTTTAATAAAACGTGGTCCAACCAAGTGACTCAGCATTACGAAGGTAGAATTTAATTATTCATAAATTTATTTTTTATATTTTATTTTTAATTAATGTTATGTTTTAAATTGTGACATGTAAATTTATTCAAATTTATAAATAAATGATTGTATTGTATTACAATGACACTAGTGAAATTGTAAGCAGTATGTTACGGTTCACAATCTTTCGACAATTCACAATCTCGCGAGATAGATCCCGTTAGAATATAATTTAACGGTTTTTACATTTTTACAGTGACATAAATATATATTATGAAAAGTTAAAACAATAAAGAATATTGAAAAATTTCTTTATTATTTTTTAAATTATCATTAAACATTTGACAAAATTAAATGTATCGTTTACCCTTAGCATACCGATTTCTCACATTGTCAACATTAATATTGAATGCCCTATGAACCTGTACAAGCGCTTTCGGCCGTTGTTTGCTACACTCACTGGTGGTAACGTCGCTAAAATGTTGAGCATTATTACGTATAGCTGGAAACATGTCTTCATCAGTAGCCTTTAATATGTACAGAACAGTGGTCGGAGTTTCTCCTTTTTAGGGTTCCGAAGTCAACAAGGAACCCTTATAGTTTCGCCATGTCGTATGGCTGTCCGTGTGTCCGCGGCTTAGCTCAGAGACTATTAGTAGGTACTAGAACGCTCTAATTTGTTATGGGTATACATATTAATTCGACAACAAAGTGGTTCAATAAAACCTTGAAAATTTACCTCCCCTGTATGCAGAGGGGGTGAATGTTTTTTCGTTGACGTACCCTATCATGTGGGGCGTGGGGTATCGTGAAACAGGTCTTCCAAAACTATTGAAAGTTTACAACACAACCATATTTCGATTCAGGGATCGGTTTGCGAAACATTGAACTCTAATTTTTGTTAGAGTCAAGTGTCCTAAGCCAGCTACACCACTAGTTTAGGACATCAGAATTTTTTAAAATAGTAGGATATTAAACTATCACGGCTAAGTAGGCTTTTTTAGTTCAGGGGTAATATCCAAGTAAGTAAGGTCTATTAACTTACAGCGTGCAGTTGGATTTGTAAAAAGTTCATAGATTTTCCATACAAAATATTATATTACCAACTGCAAATACAATTTTGTTTTTTAAAATATACATTTACTTTTTAAAAAGACTATGGAACCCTACTTTGCGGCTTGCGCGAGTCCGACTCGCACTTGGCCGGTTTTTCCCTATTTAACACATTCGCGTGAACTACGTATGTAGACGGCCAAAATATAAGAAAGACATGTACAACAGCGTAGGAATACGTCGCTCAACATACTTGATTTACTTTGAGAACTTAGATAAACGTCAGTTAGTAATACTTAATCCTGTTGGTGACGTCATTGCGCCACAACATATCGAAATCTCTAATCTTCAGCGTCACGCAACATCGAAAGCTTATTATAGCGCTAATATGACACTCTACACAATCCCGTTCTCTCTATACAGGGTGACTGGTAAGACGACGGACGCATTTTAGGAGGTGATCAGAAGACGAAACTGAAAAACTTTTCCCAGGGCACCAATGGTCAATTCGTAAAAAAAATTTGACTTTTCATACAAAGTTGGTTAATGAGCTGACCAATTTGTATGGAAAGTCTATTTTTTTTTTTGAATAGTCCATAGGTTTCTTAAGAAATGTTGCTCCGTTTCGTCTTCTGATTCACCTCTTAAAATACGGCTTTTCGTGCATGGGTTGAGATGAACGTGGACATGTATTAACGTCAATGTCAGTACTCGTCGCATGAAATAAATAAGGTAAAGCAGAACGTTTTTTGCATATTTGTATGAGCAAGATATGCGTCGCGACATGTTTAGTGTTTTCATGCTCTCGCGCGAATGTGTTAGGTAATTAAACGGAGCCATTTTTAGGGTTCCGTACCCAAAGGGTAAATACGGGACCCTATTACTAAGACTTCACTGTACGTCCGTCTGTCTGTCTGTCTGTCCGTCTGTTACCAGGCTGTATTTCATGAATCGTGATAGCTAGACAGTTGAAGTTCTCACAGATGATGTATTTCTGTTGCCGCTATAACAACAAATACTAAAAATTTGGAAAAGTGAAAAAATAAGGGGGAATCTCCATACAAAAAACGTGAAGAAACTAGCGCCATCTAGTATGATGGTTCGGAACCCTATGTGTGCGGTTCTGACTCGCACTTTTTTATCCATACAGCATACTCTGGCTTCAGACTCACTGCATAGTCATTCAACGCATGCCCATAATACCTGTGATACTTTTGAATTTTATACTGAGAACTGCTCGCAACCTGTTCCACCCCTGGCACTTTTCTGTAGGAGTGGTATGTGGGGGGAGAGTGGGGGGGGGGCACGCCTGTATCCGCCCTTGTCGTGACTGTCGTAGACGTAGGCGTAGGGCATAACGAGTAGCGAGAAAGAAGCGCCTAAATTGTACGTCTCTTAGTTTTAATTAAAATTTTGCATATGTATTTTGTATTTTGATGTACAATAAAGAGCTATTTGAATTTGAATTTGAATGTGAAGCTCGTTTCCTCGTGGTCATACTAGTTTGTCAAACTATCAAAATTTCTGTTTACATAAATACTTTTTCATGAATAGAGTGCATAAAATAATTGAATTGACAATAAAAAAGGCATTATCTTTACATAGTGTCATTACATTTTCAATTTTTTATTTGCGTCAAACAATTCGTTTTCCGTCTCGTTCAATGAAATTCGCTGGCTCAGCATAAAATAGTAGAGAATGAACTTCGAGAACGGACAAAAACTGCACAGGGTTGAAGATCTGTTCGGTATCTATACAATAAATAGGTAGTTAAATGGCGCGTCTGAGTGAAGGCCGTACGTAATGTCCAACTGTGCTCCAATGCGTACTGATACGACTGGAAAATGTAAATAAAGGTCATCGAGTTTGCCTGTAACCTGTAACTAATTGATTTGTACCTATGCAAATAATTTCTTTGTCCTTCTAAGTTCTATCCTTACCTATGCATATTTGGAACCAGAAACTTACAGCACCGTTTTCGACGAGCCAACCCTACCCAACCCGAGCTGAAATAAGGTACTACGAGCTGCTACCGGAGGTCGCTCGTAAAATTGACCACCGCACGATTTATTCGCCTAGTTAATGCGACTTTACGACTTGGTTAGTTATGACGTCTGCTATTAGTGACTCACTGGCATAATTGGTAACTACTTTGACATACCTACCTGCTCTATACCTGCTACGGAAAGCAAACGTAGGAAACTCCATAATTTGGTATAATATATGTACCTATCAATCAATACAATCAATCTACAGTTAATCGTCTCGCGCCAGATCTCAGAATAATTTTTAATCAGAATGTTTCGAAATGATCGCCGAAGGGCGGCTGGGCGGCTGGGCGGCGCGCTGACTCACGCGCCACCGTGCACCGCCAGACAATCCAGGAGCTCGAGCACGCCTTCAGTGCTCCGGACGACGTAAGTGCTGAAAGTCGTGTAAAAAGTTGTATCCGGCCCGGAATATCAGGAGTGCGCGTGGAATTCTGTTTATAAATAAGCGAGAGTGGGCATCTAGAGGCGGGCGCTGAGATTCGGCAGTCCAGCAGCTAGGGCTGCGGCAGTGGCGGCCGGCATGCGCAAGCGCCGATGATATTCACGGGCGGGGGGGCGCGCCGCCGCACCTCGCCCGCGCGCCGCGCGCGCCCTCTGCCGACGCGCGCGCTCGTGCCTCGCAATACAGACTATGTAAGTATCCTCTGGTCCAGTTATGAAAACTAATATGCTAACAAAATTGTAGACAATCTGTACGGCGGGACACGATCAATTAGTTTTACAAGCTATTAAATTAAACACAAATAATCTAGTAATTTGTCTTAACTACGCTCCTCGCGGCCCATCTAATAGTAATGCTTGGGCAACTATGTCGCTGTGTTTATTTACTATCCAGTTCATTCATCACGGAGCCTGGCGGGCAGATGTTTTAATTTTACTATACGCTAACTTGCTAAATATTACACACATTGAATTTATGAGTTTACACCATTGATGTACGTATGTACTATGAGTAATAGTAAGTAAATCAATGCTCTTTACTGTCGACTGGATTGGTTTTGAGTTCTATTTGATCGATCAGTTTATCTCATTCTTCGAATTCTTAGAGGTTTTGCTGACTAAGTAGGTAGATAGATAGATAAACAAAGCAAAACAGTAAAACACAACAGTAAGAAACGGGTAAGATGCCATCAATAATAATGAGAAATTATCTTTAGCGAAACGAATTAGGACATGAACTTGATTAGGACAATTTTCGGGAAACCGTTCGTGATATCAGTTCAGTAGGTACGAGTACCTTCAGACAAAGCAGCATGTTCACGGATCGCAGAGACGCCACGAGGTAAAGCCGATAATTGCCCCTTTAGCTCTATTGTATACGGGCCAGCACATCAAGCTACACACTTTGGACTTTGTACCGTTCTTATGCCGAAAGCGTATGGATCAGAATGGCACTACGAGTGTATAGCTTGATGTGCTGGCCTCTGTACATAAAGAATGTGAACTTTATATTTTATAAGCTTCTATTTAGTTTCACCTGTCCCGGTGCCTGCTACGGCTACGGCTACCGATGCCTCCGGGGGTCCGTCTGCGGGCATACGCAGACGACGATACAATTACTATTGAAGCTGCGTCTAGGGAGGAAATCGAGAGAAAGGCGGAAAGCGCTTTGGAAGCTGCGGAGCAGTGGGGCTTGCGCAATAAATTAAAATTCGCACCGGACAAGTCGCACGCGATGCTTGTGAAGGGGAAGCTGAGCAGACCGACCACAATAAAAATGGGAGGCACTTCGATCCATAACAGCAAGTCAATCAAGCTCCTGGGAGTGGTAATCGATGAAAACCTCTTCTTCGCCCAGCACGCTAAGGAAATAGGGGACAGGGCAGTGAGGTGCTTCGCCCAAAATGGCTAGAATCTCAGCCTCGACATGGGGGGTCCGACACCGTGCTTTAAAATTCATTTACAAAGGGACTTACGTGCCAACAATCTCCTATGCGGCTGAGATATGGGGCCATAGAGCTGAGAAGCACGCCGTGAGGAGCCCACTATTGAGCAGCCAGAGAGCTTCCCTAATCTTGCTCACCAAGGCATATAGGTCCATGAGCACCCTAGCACTGCCCGTCCTGGCGGGAGTCTTCCCAGCGGATCTGGAAGTGGTACGCGCGAGACATCGCTACGGCTAGAAATGGCCTGGCACCGCGAGAAGTAGCAGCCTTGCGAGAAAGAACAACAGCAGAGCTAATTAAGGCCTGGCAAGCCAGATGGACCACCGAGGAGCAGGGCCGTGAACTATTTCAGTTCTTCCCAGACGTCGGGGAACGCATGGCACAAGATTGGATTGAGCCCAACCACGCAAGCTCGCAGCTGCTCACTGGCCATGGACACTTTGACGCCTTCGCAAAGGTATGGCATCAAAAGCGAGCAGCGTTGGAGATGGACAGCGCCGACGACGAAGCCATAGCTGTGTCGACCGCCCCAGAAGGGGGAGAAGGTCTGATGGGACAAGGAATATAGAAATAATTTGTAGGGAGTCAAGAACGTGCAACGCAGAGCGTTGCACCTCCCGCGATTCGGCCCGTATAACCAAGACGGTTGGAAGGGCCATGGGAGGTGGTGGGTTTGTCCCGGTGCCTGCAATTACATTTTTCAACTTGAATTTGACCCACTTCTCCGTTTTCCGATTGAGCAGAAATTTTGCATGCTTATGTATGTATGTATTTTTTTTTATTAAAAATTTGAGTGCGTTTGTATGTATATAATGGCGTGACAATGCAATATTAAATTTTATTATTATATCAGCTCATATACGTCCCCACTGAGGGGCTCGAGCCTACCCTGAATCAGGGTGATTAGGCCTTAGTCGACCACGCAGGCCCAGTGCGGTTTGGTCGACTTCACACACAACCTTCGAGTTTCTTCGCAGGCGTGTGCAGGTTTCCTCACGATGTTTTCCTTCACCGTTAAAGCAATCGGTAATTATATGTACGTAAGTTTTTGAAAAACTCATTGGTACATTGGCCGTCCAGATTTGAACCCGGCACCTCTGGTTAGATGGACCGAGTCGTTACCGGTTGAGCCACCGACGCTTACTTGCGCTTGCTTGGGATATTAAATTACCTAATATTAAAGTACCTATGCAATATCAAGGAACCTAGAAGTTTTAGGGTTTTCGAAATTATTTGTGAAAATATTGTAATTTTCCTCGTCGTCGTTGCCAACGATTTTCGAAAAAAAACTGATTGTCTGTAAAGCCGGTTTACGGACAATAATTTTTCGTGATAACATCATAAGAAAACTTTGATCACAAGCCGAACGCTTAGGCCGATCGTGCCTCTCTATCGCTTGTTCCGCGCTCTCTCTTGCACACGGAACGTGACACTTTTTCGTGCATGCAGCCGGCGTTCAGCGAATTACAAGACGTTACCACGTTAAAAAAGTGATTAATGTTATTATTTACGGTTTTAGATAGGGTTGACATAAAAGTACAACACTGAAGTGTCTTACGGACCCTACTTATTTATTTTTTGTCAAAATAACAGTTTCTTTTATTCATAATTGGTAAGCCTTTGGCATCATCTCACCTGATGATAAGTGACGATGAGCCGAAGATGGAAGCGGGCTTACCAAGATTCCCCAACTCAATGGAAAACTGGCTATCTTATCTTCAAGCCGGCACACAACAATGTTGTTAATACTGATGTTTGGCGGCAAGACTTAGATAAGATGGTGGTAGCTAGCCAAACCGAGTCTTACAAGTTGACCCCACCGGGAACCGAACCCGCGACCTCCTGGTATGAAGCGAATGGTCTAACCATTACGCCACGGAGGCGGTTAAATAGATAGACACGAGTACTCCAATTAGGAACATTGGGTTTTACTAGTCCAGCCGGCCAGCCAGCTGAATGACGCACAACTCGATCCACTGGAGCGGTTATTGTGCGCAAGCGCCGCCGCCGCGCCGCCGGCTCGATCAGAACGATCTCTCTATTTATATCCGTGCATTTACTGTAACTGTTCGCCACGCGCCACACCATGGCAACCTTGGTGCGGTAAACAATAATTCTTCCTTTTGTGTACCTTGGCTTAAAATATGTGAGCAAGAATGTTCGTAACCAATTTTACGACTAAAGTATGACAACTTCGCGGGTCGAGCACACACAGTGTTGCCAGTGCTACGGCAATTACTGTGTCGTACAGTTTTCAGGCCTATTAAATACGTAATCTTCGGCCTACGGCCCAAACACCAAGGCCGTATTAAATTCTACGGCTTTTTAGCAAACTTTCTATTTCCACTACATGCATGCATGTATTCAAACACGCGCCGTTACACAGTTGTCAGGGTATTTTACAAATACCGATTTTTCTCCGCAGTTACGTCACGAATATTAAATCCAACATTTTCATAATGATATTAAAGAGGAAAAAATTATGTAGTTATTAGGTATTTCGATTTCGTTTTCAAACTGATCACCCATCGAAATTTGCGTTCGTTTTGTTTTCCTGTATTCCTAAACAAAAAAAAAACATAGACTAACAGCTTTTTGGCTGATGTTGAAACGGACTCAGTTTTTTTTGCAGTGCCACGGCCAACTGCTGATATCTTCCCATACAAACCAGGCTTTTTTACCGACCCATCACGGCCGCTCAAAAATTTTCAAAGGCATCACTGAGCTCACACGATATGGTCGGAAGCAGCGTCAGACATTATCCTAACTGCACAATAAGAATCTTTAATCTGCACCCATTCTAGAAGTGGCCAAGTGCGTGTGGAATCACGCTCATAGTAGGTCTCGTAGTCTTTTTAAAAAAAAGTGTGTGTGTCAGCACGAGTTTACTCCTTACTAACGATCATAATTGTGTTGGGGGATGGCGGCCAATTTTTTTTATAAATGGCCAATACAGTTTATAGTAACATACCGAGTTTCATCAAAATCAAAAGAGCCATTTTTGAGTAAAAAAAATAAAAAGTGTTTTTTTTCTATGGTGGCAACCCTAAAAAATCAAGGTAGAGGAAATTTGAAAAAAAGGCCTGGAGATATAAAAATAATATTGCCCTTACCCGAATTCCATCCAAATCCGTCCAGTAGTCCAGTAGTTACACACATTTTAATTTTTTTTAACTCCTAATAGACTCTAAAGACACATTAGTGTCCCCATCAAAATCTCAACTTCGATTTTTTTGCCTTCACAATACCTTTTTCCCTCCTTCGTCACTCGAAAGTAAAAATAGGATTTAAACAAACAATATTAATTTATTTCCACATACTTTTCTCTACCTATTATTTAAAAAAAAACCTCCCCCTGGCTCGAACACATGAAGAAATCATCCTGAGCATACTGTAGATCAAGTTATCCTAAAGTTTTGCCTGTCCTATTCTTGAGCGGCGGCTTCGTTGGTCTCCGACAGGGTCTGTGAAGGTGGTTGGTGCTTCCAAATACCTCGCTTAAGGCACGCGTGCTTGATTGTGCTTAAGTTCATTCATTCATTTATTTGATCATAATTGCAAGTATAAAAGTTCTTAAAATATAGTAGGTTCTATGCAATATACCACGTTAAGTTAGGCGAACCGTCCGGCACTTTCGGTGGTACATACATGGTTGTACTCTCGGAGAGCAGCGTTCACTCGTTCGGTTCGATGTTTTTATATGATTAACATTACAAAATTAACTATGAGCTAATAAAAAAAACTTCAACAAATGGATTTCTATATAAACACAAAAATGTAACATAAGTAAAAAATAATAATAATAGGTTGTGTTTACAAGATTGACATATGAAAAATGAAAAACACGCTAAGCTCACTTATCAACGCTTTCGGTGCCGTTAAGAGAGAGAGATGAGGCGCTGTTGAAAAATTCCAAAGTAAGGAAACGTCGTACAGAGTTAGAGCTACTGCAGAAAAGATCTTTAATATTGTCTTTTCCGGAAACCAATTCGTTTGTGGTCTGTGTCGTTTGTTGTGGTATGTGGTCTCACGATTCCATCAATAACGGCTGTTTAGTTCAAATTTGCAGTCATAGAGCCTTGGTATATTTCCTTACTCTTTGCCTTGATATGGGAATAAAGGCAAAAATCATCTTCCAACAAGTCTGGACCTTAGCTACTGGTTGGGATGACCCCCTCCCCCAAAACATTCAAAAGGAGTGGCAAACATTTAAACAAGATCTCCTGTGCATTAAGAATATAACAATAACACGTTGGATGGGGAACACTAACCAGCCCTTTGAACTACATGGCTTTTGCGATGCTTCCGAAAAGGCGTACGCATGCGTGATCTACTGTAAAAGTTTGGATAAAAATGGAGAACATATGATAAGACTCGTGGGCGGAAAAACAAAACTCGCCCCCTTAAACAAAACAATAACATTGCCCAGACTAGAGCTATGTGGGGCCCTACTATTATCAAAACTTATGAAAAAAGTCATAGAGTCACAACGCGTTCAGACAGTCCAAATTAAAATCCATGGTTGGACTGACTCTATGGTCGTACTTGGATGGATACAAGGAGATGTCTCAAGGTGGAAGGCATTCGTGGCAAACAGAGTTAAAACAATATCAAGCAACATGCCATTGGGATGCTGGAGACATGTGAAATCTGAAGATAACGCTGCCGACTGTGCAAACCGAGGGCAACTTCCATCTCAATTATCAACAAATAAGCTATGGTGGAAGGGACCGTCATGGCTGAAGAAAAAAGATATTCCTATCGAAAAACAAACATTTGAAATCACGACAGAAGAGATCAAGAAACAAACTTGTACTACACAAAAAATGTCATCTCCATTGATTGAGGAACTTCTAAACAAACACAGCTCTATGGCTCGACTCGTGCGCGTACTCGGCTGGGTATCGCGTTTCATTCAGCGGACGCGACGCGATGCAAATGCAAACTTAACTGCCTATTTAACAAAGTCGGAGATAGAAACAGCACATAACATCATTGTTAAATCAGTACAAAGTATCTACTTTAGCGATGAGATAGGGAAGCTACGTAAAGGTTTGGAAGTTCGTTCAAAAAATCATATTTTGAGTTTGATCCCCTTTTTAAACTCGGAAGGAATCTTGAGAGTCGGGGGCAGATTACAACAGTCAAACTTAACTGACTCACAAAAACACCCCATTATACTGAGAGTAACCGAAACACATCCTGGTACTGATGGAAGAGTGCGAGTGGTTTCTCTGAAAACGAAGAACGGTTTAATGAAACGACCCATAACATAGCTGTCACGCCTACCAGTGGAACAAGAGAGCGATAACAAAAATTAATCTGAAAACCCATCAACCAAACCTACATCAGAAGATATGCCACGAACAGGAAGACTTAACAACAAAAAGAAGTTCAACAATTACTTCTGCACATTCTTCTGGCTGCTAGTAATGTGCTTATCACCATCAGCACAACAACAGTTAGTCAATGTGACAGAGTTAAGTCCAACAAAACTCATTTACTTCGATAAAATCGCTGATCTACAAATAATACAAGATGAATGGAAGATGGTCGTCTATTACAACATTACTACCTACTGGCAAAGTCTAAAAAATATTGAAAATTATGTTAATCATCTGAACACCCTATGTAAGGAGGAAACTGCATTTTTAACAATATCGGCTCAATTTCAACATGAATTAAGTGAACTGAAACACTACAATGACATTATGATATCTGAACATGAAACAAGATACAAGAGAGGGCTAATTAATGGAATTGGCTACGTAGCAAACTCTCTATTCGGCGTCCTGGACGAGAGATTTGCTGAAAAGTACGACAGGGACATCAAACAAGTACAAGATAATGAAAAGCATCTACTGACTTTATATTTTATGTTTTTTTGGGTGGGGACATGACATAATATAAGTATAAATCATCACTTAGAAACTTATTGTTTCGTTAACGAATCATTTATCGAAAAACTGTTATTTACAATGTGACATACGGACAGACAGACATCCCCTCTCGTATATCTACCAGATACGCTAGACTTCCAGGTTTATGATATAGCGTCCCCACTTACCTACCCTAGGGCATAACAGTGGGGGCCGCTATTCCTGCCAACACCATAAGGTGAAGACAAGGACCAGTTACGGTAGGTCTTGCCGCCAAGACGCTTGTCCTGGTACTCTGCAAGGCGAGTGCCTCGTGGAAGAGAACCACTACCTACTGTCTAGGTAGGTCCAGGAGCTGTAGGCGCGCTCACCTCCCGCGGCTTTCGCTGCTGGCGGTTCGATCCCCATTCGGGACGCCAGAGAAGCTGGCTCCCACATATCCGGTGTGGTACCGGAGCTGTAGGCACGCTCACTTCCCGGCGCTTATCGCACCTGTCCAGACTTACTCCTACGCGGCTGGATCGGCCGGAGCAGTACTAGCTTAGCTCTTCTTGCTGAACAGGCAAGTGCCGGAGATGCTTCCCTGCCAGTAGTTAAACCAGCAGTTCCGCTTAATGGACAACTCACGTGCCCCCCGTTGTTTTCGCCCATAGCCCACGTGGCCGGCTACGACAACACTAGTTGCGCGCGGGGAAGGACGCCTGGACGCAACGTGCTTGCCAGGCAACAAACATTGCCCAACCCCTGCAACTAAACACATACCACTACGAGTCCATGACCCAGTCGGGGGACCGACAAGCCAGAGTGCCGAAGTCGATAGATCCAACGGCAGGCAAGCGGTGGGCTACCCCCGACCCCGTAGTACCCTGATCCAAACAGCCGGATCCGTAGTTCCGGCTGCGACCTCCACCTAGCCGGGTAGCACTAGGCAGAGACAGACAGACGGACATAGCGGAACTGTATCTAAGGGTTCCTAGTTTGACTACGGAATCCTAAAATCCCACATCTGGGCAATTTCAACTTCATGCCGTCCAATTTGCCAATGTGGATGTGGGTTCGTGTCCCATGTTTGGGTAAATTTCTCTAAAGCCATTAGGTAGATGAATTCTGTTATCTTCTTTTTATACATAAGACAGGTTAAAAATTAACGAAGACGCCATTTTGACTAAATATCCCACAACGATTTTTCTTTTTCTTGGGCGCTGTTTAGGAGCGCAAGGCTTTCACTAGAGTTGGCTCCATCTACCAGCCCTAGAGCAAAGTATATATATTAGTAATGCCTAGAGTAAAATGCCATTATTATTATTATTTATTATTATTATTCATTTATTTTCAGGCAACTTAGTACTAAAGTATAGGCCCATAGATATATGAAAACTTATAAAAATTACAAGACATAAATACTATAAATAAAATACATTATTTAGGCATGTTAGTATCTAGTTACCTTAACCTATGTTAGTAATTTTTGGTGACGCGTGGACTGGCATGGTGCCGCGGAAACGCCGAAACACGACGTCCTTCGACCAGAAATCGGTGCTGGTGATGGTCTCCAGTAGAGGCTTCGGCACGCGCACCACGTACGACGTGAAGTGCACGCAGTGGCGCGACTCCAGCGGGAACACCCGCAGGCCGTAGCCGGACTTCTGGCGGACGTACTACGTCACGTCCTTGGCCGTGACCGAGTGGTGCAGCCGCGACACGTAGAGCGCGACGTTCGGTGTGGCGGCGCGCAGCACGGAGCCCTCTTCCGGTGCGGCCGTACCACATAAGCTTCTGCGAGGTTGCCTCATCCACCCTGACATGAGGGGGCTAGCTCGATGTTGGCTTAAGGCATTAAGCTGAGGAATAATGATACCACAGAACATGGCACTTCTAACACATAGTAAGGGTCTATGAATTAAGAGCATTCCAAATTGCACTGCTGTGCTGTTGCAGCTGCACGACTTGACTAGGCACTCGCTCCGAGCGCGCCAGGTATACCTAATGACAAATGACACATCAATTTTGGCCATTCATCACATACATTAAATATGGCTGTGTGTTGTATCTATATTTCATAGGTGTAATCACAGTACTAGTGCCAGGGAATTTACAAAAAAGACCTTGACTACAACGCTCTCTGCCACCAGCTTTACTAAGAGTTGCCCCTTCGACTGGTGCATCGGCAGACTCTTTTTTTGGCAATGTTTTTGTTTTTACTCCCCGAGTGAGTGAGACAGATGCAGCGGCCTTCAAGGACATGGCATCTTGGTTTTGGGTATGTTGAACCGATCTACATTTTACATGAACGAATGCCTCGCTCAAATTCTTGGCAGCGGCGCCGAGCGTTTTAATAGTTTTTACATGAATTCAAATTGTCTGTGAATCGTTTGTTAGGAAACAACGCGCTATACATAAACCGCATTACACGCGATAGGTCTCTATAATGGGGAACGTTGTGCCAGTTGGTAAATAAAGAATTAAAAATAAAACATCAGTCTTGAAACAAGTTAACATAGAAAAAAGACGTGTGGCACTCGGGGACTGCCGCGGTAAAGCTATTGCATAGCATTTTTTATCAACTTATGCAATTATAATTATTTATTTATTTTTTATTTATGCAGTATTTACCAGTACCATATAGTCCTTGGGGCGCGGGATGTTATGTAATAAATTAACACTAAGAAAGTTAATCATCATCATTATCATCATCATCATCATCATAATCTGTCATTCGTCATTCGTCATGCGTCATCCGTCGTTCGTCTTCCGTCATCCGTCAATCCGTCATTCGTCATTCGTCATCGTCAGTCATCCGTCATTCGTCATCCGTCATCGTCATCCGTCATCGTCATCATCACCGTCATTATGGATAGATAGATGGCACTGTAATTTTTTAAAACACAATATTTTTTTTTTTGGGGTGTTAGGTTTTATTTTCGTTACGAAATTTCTTGATTCGGTCCCCTCAAAGCCCGCGATAAAAGCTATACAATAGCTTAAACATTCTTAATATAACACTAGAAAACGTAATGTAGTAATATTGTGCTAAACGAACGTTACATAAATTAAATACATTAATAGTACCTATAACGTTACATACATTAAATAGAAACAAATTAATTTAGTAGGTACTTAGCTTAGTTCTATTAGATTACTGAACACAATAAAATTGAATGGAGAAAAATATGTAAATAGGTAATAACTTACTGAAAATGAAAATGAAAATGAAAAATGTTTATTTCAGTAACAAAATACAAAATATCTACAGACATGGATGGGACCCCCTTTTAAGTATACGGATACTTGTGCCAGGAGGTCCCGCTCTTCTATAGTAACTAGTTTCTTAACTTGAAATAAACAATAAAAATTAATAAATTGCCAATTAAATTTAACATTTTGATGTATATGATGTATGCATGTGTGTGTATGCTCGTGTGTAATCATGAGTGTGCGCATGTGTGTGTGTGTGTGTGTGTGTGTGTGTGTGTGTGAGCGTATGTGTGTGTGTGTATGTGTGCGTGTTGTGTGTTTACCTTTATTTGTTTATTTAATCATCTAAACAACTAAAGTTTAAACAATCACCTGCATCAGTGCCTCAACTTCCTCGTAAGTGAGGGAATTTAGCCAGTACATTAATTTTTCTTTACATTTATTTAGTGCTAAAGGGTATATACAAAGTATTTTATTTATTTTGTTGTATAGATACTTAGATTGGTTGTTATATTGATTTTTAGCAAAAGCAGTCTTAACTGGATCTAGTTTACATACTATGTCTTGTCTTCTCTTTTTAGTTATGTTAGCGTTATAGGGTAGTGATTTGTGCTTCTTAAGTATGATTTGTAGGACATAGAGTTTTCTTACTGTGAGTAATCGGCATAATGAGTACAGTTGCTCCGTTGGAAATCTGTACTTTTTAAAATGTATAGTTTTTATTAAAGAGCGTTGCCCTCTCTCCAACTCAAGAAACTTCATTTTTGAGGCTCCTCCCCAGATAGTGATACAATATGATAATACTGATTGTACTAGGGCAATATAAATTTTATGTAGTAAAGTGACCGGGGCAACATGTCTCAGGGATTTGAAGATCCATATTAGTTTCCTGATTCTGCTTGTAACCATTTCCAGCTGAGAATGCCATGACAATCTTTGGTCTATGATAATTCCCAAGTATTTCGTTGAAGTTACTTTTTCTATTGTAGGACAGTTGCAATTATCATTTGGAATTTTATTACATGTATGAACTTTAATCTTTAAGTTTGTTTTAGGTTGGGTCATGATGTTAATGGTAAAGCATATGTAATTCGTTTTTGACGCATTTAGTGTTAACAGATTAATATTAAGCCATTTTGCCACGTAAGCCAGTTCTTTTTCAGCAATTTTCTTGATGTCTTCCCAAGATTTCCCAGTGAAAACAATAGCGGTGTCATCAGCATAAGATACAATTTTCCCAGTGTCTAACTTTAGATTACATAAATAGTTTATATATATTAAAAACAATGTAGGACCTAGGACACTGCCTTGTGGAACTCCAAATGTGACTGGTAAGGCATTGCTTGTGTATTCTTCAATTTTGACTTTCTGTTTACGATCACATAAGTAACTTTTGAACAGAAGCAAAGATTTGTCTCTTATACCAATGTTCTCTAACTTTTGCACAAGAAAGGGAACAGAGACGGTGTCAAATGCTTTTTTCAAGTCTAAGAAAACTGTTAGACATTTTTTCCCATTATCGAGTTGTTTAGTTATTACTGAGGTAAGATTTAAAATTGCATCTTCAGTCGATTTTCCTTGTCTAAATCCAAATTGTGAGGTAGAAAGGATATCGTATTTATTCAGATAATTGATGAGTCTAGTGTTTATGAGTTTTTCTAGTATTTTTGAAATAGCCGGTAAAACTGAAATTGGTCTATAGTTGTTGACATCGTCCCTGGCCCCTCCCTTGTACACTGGAGTTATTAGTGATGTTTTTAATAGTTTAGGGAATATTCCCTTATGAAAGCATAAGTTAGCCAAATAGCAGATTACAGGAGTTACCAGGTCTTTGGAAAGCTTTAAAAATTTAGTAGGGATTTTATCCCATCCAGGAGCACTGTTAGATTTCAGGTTTAAAAGTATCGTGTTTATTTCATCTAGGTCAGTATCCAATAGTACAAATGATGTTAGTTGAGAAATTGAACTCATTGTAGGGTTATTAGTGTGTTGTATTTTGTTTTGGCACTGAATATTTTCTGCCAGTACTTTCCCAATACTGGCAAAAAAGTGATTTACTTCATTCACAGAGTCCGAAGGTGAAGGAGCAATTGTTAAAAGTTCCAAATTAGTGGTCTTGGTTAGTTTAAGATTACTGATGTTTTTTATATTATTCCATAGACTTTTAGGGTTATTTACGGATTTGGCTAGTTGTTCTCTTTCATAGTTCCGCTTAAGTTTTTTTATAAGGTTATTACAATAATTTCTGTATCTTTTGTATGATATTTTAAGTATCTCATCGTAAGGGTTAGTTTTAAGCTTTTTTTGCATTTTATTACGGTTTCTAATACATCGTAGGATACCTTCAGTTATCCAAGGTTTAATTACTTGTTTGCTTTTGGGAAGGTGTACTGTAATTGTACTCTCTTCTAAAGCCTCTGTTATATTTTGTATCAAGCCTTGCACTATGATGTCTGGATCGTCACATAAAAATAGAGCAGATAGGTTTTTAGTGGCTAGTTTTTCTACTGCTTTCTCATAGTCATTAATAGTTTTAACTTTAGAGCGTTTGGTGGCCACTTTCACTTTAGATATGCTTAAAAATACCATCATATGATCTGTGATTGTGGTATCAAAAACAGCTATGTTAGCCGATACCTTTTTTTTATTAAGTTTTAGGTTGATGTGATCCAAACATTTTTCTTCTCTGGTAGGCAATAGGTGCCCAGGTAGTAATCCACGCTCAGATAACATATTTAAGTAGTTTGACCTATTGTTAATTTCATATATGTTTGCATTTAATTTAGAGATTATATTTATATTTATGTCTCCAGTTAATATAATATTTTGAGAACATTTAATTTTTTCTAAATGCATTTTAAGAGATTCTATAAATCGGTTAGCATTTGTATTTGACGGTGAGCGATATATGCCAAGAAAAGTATAGTTTAAGATCTCAATTTGAAGACACGAAGCATGTTCAAGTATAATTTCTTTTGCTTTTACTTTAAGATTATCCTTGACATATATTATTACACCGTCGTTTTGATTGATGTGGTTAGCAGTAACGTAAGATGTATAGTGTTTAAGATTTGGAATTGGTTTAGTGGGGTGTATTCGACATTCAGTAAGAACTATTAGGTCAACGTTAAAATTTAGATTTGATAATGTAATTTCCAAGTCATTTAGGTTTTTATATATGCTTCTAATATTTTGGGTAATCATTGTTAGATCATTTTTATTTATTTCTATATGTTTGTTAAGATCTCCTATATCACAATTTACAGAGTAAGCAATTTCAGTTTTGTCTATTTCATTCAGGGTAGTGAGAGAACTATCCATATGGATATATAAAAGAAAGTCTATATTCTTCAACAAGGTTACTTTGATTTGCGTATTCAACTTTCATATAATAGTTAGACTGAGTATCAGAGATACCATATTTGTTGGGCAAGGCAGATGCAGACATTTCATTCATTTTGTGTATTATGTTATTATGTAAGTGTGAGTTTTTTTGTAATGGTGTGACGTGAATGTAGTTAACGTGCGCACGTTGAGTTTGTGTATGTTTTATTCTTACAGTTATGCAGGCACAGAAGACAATTGTAGTCAGTGAATTCCTATTTGCAGATAGTCAGGTTATTAGCAAAAGCTGCTGGATCTGGAGTTCGTTCTTGATGGTTATAACTGGGGAGTTCTCGTCTTTCCTCAGATAGACTTTACCATATGCCGTCCAGCAGAACTTGTAAGATTTAGTCTTAGCGACGTCTCTTGCAAGGAAGTGCAGACGAGATGCTCGTGCAGTTAGGTTCTCTGAAATGAAGACCGGTGTATCTTCAGACGTACGGAAACCAAGATGTTTTGCGCAAAGTTTTGATTTGTGTTTTATGTTAAACGATTTAGCCATCTTCAAGACATCGTTTTTAAGCAAAGTTGATGATGTCTCTATGATAATTGGCGTGTTACGGACGTCCTCCCTTTTTCCACGTACTCGGTATATGTCCTTTATATCTGATTTATTGATTTCACAACCAATGCTCTTTGTCAAGGTCATCACCATGTCAACGAGATCTTCCTTAGTTTCCTTTACTTTTCTAGGGACGTTCTTTAATTCAAAATTGGATTTTCTCATTCCTTTTTGCATGTCCTCGATTTTTTCTTCCAGTATAGAGATATACTGCCTGTCTTCTTGCCTTTGAGACTCCAATTTTTCAATTTTCTTCTTGTACTCTTCATTTTGTGCGGTCAGAAGCGCTATTGAATTTTGTATGTTTAGGTTAGATTTTTGAATTTCTGACAGGACCGGAGTAATTTTTTGTAACTCTTGTGCATGTGAAGCCATTGATGATGCAATTAATTTCTTCATTTCTTCTTTGAAGTCATCAAATTGTAAAGTATTGCCATCATCGTCCCACTTCCTTTTTAGTGCACGTGGTGGGACAAGGTTTGACGAGGGTGAGGTAGAAAATGTGATTTCGCCGACTTTACTAACATCTGTCTCTGATAATGACTTGTCCGCTGCACCATCCATGCTACCAGGGTGTAATGATCGCAAAAGAGTAGATATTGTAGGCAAAAATAAGATGGCGGAAACGAAGCAGCCGATAGGTCCGCGTTGTAGCCAATGAGGCAGCAGTAGGCGGGGTTCGCGGTGTAGATACAAAATGGCTGCAGCGGCGCGTACGCAGATTGGTAGAACCAGTTTTCATTGACTCACTCAGTAATTAGTCCGAATTGCAGCTGGTGACCTGTTGCGTAGTTATGCACTCCTATTTTTTTATGTTGAATTTTTTTAGCAAAAACTTTATTTAAATTTAAAAATTAAATTGGCACGGATTCGACAATACGTTTACACCTTACGGCGGTCCGGGGGGAAGAGGAAACTACTACTATACTTAGTAGTGTTTAGGGTAGGCAAGGCACTCACTCATCCGTGTAAAAAACCATTAACTAACAACCTTTTCACTCACTTATAACTAGATCTGTTAGCGCTGTTTTGGATCACTCCCTTTTTCAATTAACAACTCCTAAAATATTAGCATACAACTCACTCACGACAACTTTACGTAACGGAATGAAGGGGGGGGGGGGGGGGGTCCCAGCCAAGCGTTACGGGGTGAGGGGGTCGTAATATTGAGAATTTTGCATCACGTAATTTGTGAACGACCCCTTATTTGTTACTCGCTGCTAGTGGAACCGGCCCTACGAGTTGGCACTTGCTCAAGCCATAAAGTCCCTGCTCTCCAACGCGTTAACATTTGGAAAATGAATTTGTTATTATTTTGACCAATAAAAAATGAAAACCGGCCAACTACGAGTCGTACTCATGCACCCAAGGTTCGGTACTAGCAAACCTCCGAGGTGTTAGCACGGAACCCTAAAGACATCAACGAGACCGACTTAATTTTTTTTTCTTTTATTTTGTTCGGAATCCTAAGCGCTAGTAAGACTCATGTTCGGTGCATGTGCACCAAACACCCTGTGTCGTGCGGCCGTCCCCGCGCGCGACGACGTGCGGTATAGATCTATCAGTACATTAACGACCACCGCGCGGTTCGTATGTATTCACTATACAGCATGTTCATTAGGAATAATTTTTCGCCTTTATAAAAAGGCAACAATTAAATAAACTGTTTTTCTAACAAAGACACGAGTATCCTTCGCGCCCTAGTCACGCGCCCTACAAATCACATAATGGCCGTTTTTTTTGTTGTTTAGAGTGTATTCAATCGAAAGCAATAAAATTTAAAACCCAAAAAAAAAGAAAAAGCATACACAGTCGAACAGAGAACCTCCTCCTTATTGCAAGTCGGTTAATCAAATTTTACCTGAAGTGTTTAGTTAGGTTTGGTAAAGTTATATTTGTTTATTGTTTTGTTTGATTAGGTCCTACTCAATCAAAAATTAACAATATCACCTACTTTATTAATTACACATTCCTAGAGGATGTGCGGTGCGCGGTGCGCGCGAGCCGCTTGGGAATTATATACCTAAACCTTCCTCATGAAGTCATGAATCATTCCGTCCATATGTGAAAACCGTATGAAAATACGTTCGGTAGTTTTTGAGTTTATAGCGTTTAAGACAGACAGACGGACGCGGTGGGACTACTTTGTTTTATAATATTATGTACTAGTGACCACGACTTCGTCCGCTTGGAGGTTTTGAATTCTCACTCGGGAACTCTAGAATTTTCCGGGATAAAAAATATCCTACTCGTATATGTTACCCGGGCTATACAAAATTTCATCAAAATCGCCCTGGTAGTTTTTGCGTTATACGCGAACATACAGACAGATAGACAGACAAAAACTCCAAAAGTTGTCGTTTTGGCCTTTGTATCGTTAGTAATGTCCACCACAGTTATTATATTCCAAAAATATTTCATGTAAAGACACGGCCCCGTTACAGATTTACTATATGTAATATAGATGTATAGAGTATCTAATTACCTACAATTTTATTAATGCTAAAGGCTCTATAAAGGCTCAAGCCCCTCGATGGGGACGTATATGAGCTGATACGATGAAAGGCTCTTTAAGGCATAAGGCTCACAAATTGTGGATAAAAATGCTACATTCGAAACTCTTGCACGCTTACTGACAAATCCACAACAACAATATTTTATTCTATGTCTGGTTTGTGGCAAGACAACGCAACAACGTATGATCCAATTGAAGATTCCCGCAAGTACCTGTAGTCGTATCTAGTACGATACGTATGCGTTTCCGTAGACAATTGACCACCCTCCCAAACTAACGCAGTCAAATCCGTTATCATTAGATTGAGTCAGTTTTAACGCAGTTATCAGCTCTTTAAGCACACCAATTTTATTGTAGGGACACTTCACAATTATAAATGGGTAACTAAAGTTAACTAGCTAATAATATCAGAATAGTTATTTATGAATTATATTATAATACAAGGGTGGTAAAGAGGTAAAAGCCGCAGGCGAGGGTTTACCATTGTCACGAGTTTGCCATTAACGTTTTACACCCTTGTAATCATACGATATTTTTCAATACAAATGTGAGAAAACAGGAAAATTAAAAAAAGGACGGTAACAGAAAAATAAAATGCATGGGTGCATACCTATCAAGGTTTTGGCAATTAAAGTTCATTTTATGCGGACTTGCGGTTCATTTCAAATATCCGGAGGAGTAATCTCACTTTGTTTTCCCCATACAAACACATAACCTTATCACACTTTATGTATTATCGATTAATTAATTAAATTCGTATTCACAACTAAAACATCTCAATTTAGTTTAAAGAAAATTGTGTCTCACTTTAGTTAGGAACACATACGCACGTATGCGTAACTTTTTTAAATATTACCACAAATAGATTACAATAAGATTCGGGAGCATTAAAACCTCGTTGGAAAGGATAAACTATTTCTTGGTGTGACCTATTGCGCTTCTTGTATCATAAATCTATCTCCTTATGACATTAGGTCACCATGGTATTTTTTTCTCCTTTCTTCACAAAGATATAACTAAAAGAGAATCTAACCATCAAGTGTTTGTACCTATCTCTTTTAAAATTTTACTTTCAAAAATCTAAAAGAAGATTCTGTGTCTTTGGTAATTATATTTTTTATTTAATAGAACTGTCTTGTTCCACTGAGCTAAAAATAAAAAAAGCTGCGAATTAAAAGCACTAGTGTTTTAAAATCTATTTTGCGCACAGTAAACTGGCATATTAAAATCAAAAAAATCAAAAAAAATCAAAAATTGTTTATTTTGTAACGGTAGTTTGTACATAATATTTTGTGTTTGGACATCCTTTTAAGTAAAAAAGATACTTGTGACAGGATGCCCAGTTCTTCCATACCACTTAGTACAAATAAACAAACAAACAGATCAAATAGAAGTACATATAACATAACAATGTTCATCCAAAAATTTACATAAAAGAGAAAAAGGAGAAACGAACAAATAATAAAAAAACTATGAATAACGTGTAATGTGTATGTGTGTGTGTTCCTGTGTGTCGGTGTGTTCTTGTGTGTGTGTGTGTGTGTGTGTGTGTATGAATGTATGTTTGTGCCCACGTGTGTATGTGTGCGTGTGTAAGTGTCCCTTTTCAAGCAACTGTATTGAAAAAATTATTACCTACCCCACCCAAGTAACCTATACATGTTTCTATCTTATCTATAACGGAAGATATGCGTACTACTAGTAAGTAAGTAATTAATGCACACCAGAAAAATCATTAATCCTTACTAATAATATAAATGTGAAAATGTGTTTGCTTGTTACCTTTTCACGCTTCAACGCCTTGACCAATCTTTATGAAATGTGGTATGCAGGTAGCCTGTGTCACGGGGAAGGACATAGGCTACCTTTTATCCCGTGTAAATAGTATAGCCCGATGCAGTTCCTATGAGGGAACTGAAATAATACTCTTTTTGGTTCATTTTTAACATCGCAACGGGACAATAGATTGTTGTGATTTTTTGCACAGAGATGGTTGAAGGGGTGGGAAATAACATAGACTGCTAATCAGAATAGCCTGATCTGGGATAGGGATCTGGAGAAAACCAATGTCCACGCTCGCGAGCACCACTCACCCTCAAGGACAACGCGGGCGAAGCCGCTGGCAAAAGCTAGTGAAATTATAAATGGATACTAACGTAAACCAGTTAGTGAGATCACACGGAGTGTCAATCACCCGCCGCTGCAGTGAGGAGCTGTTTAGAAACTCAAAGTCAGTCCGTATGTTTGGATTGGACGAGATGAATACCTAGCTGCTCTTGTACCATCTGCATTTAATTATTACCTATCTACTCCTACAATAACTTTTGCATTAACCCATTTAAGTTTAGCAATTCTGAGAGCTATGTCGGTTACTTTGGTTCTCCTACGGATCTCCTCGTTTCTGATTCGATCACGCAGATAAACTCCGAGCATCGCTCCATTGACCTTTGGGTGACCTTGAGCCTTCTTATGAGGTACATAGTAAGTGACCATGTCTCAGTTTTGTATGTCAACACGACAACACACACCTTGGTCTTAAGACACTGCGGTATCTGGGACGGGAAGTGGGCGGGGCACATTAGCTCGTAAAACAGATGGCCATTGGGGCAGTAAAGTTCTCGAGTGGCGACCACGCACAGGAAAACGTAGTGTAGGCAGACCTCCCACTCGATGTTCGGATGACCTGGTGAAGGTGGCGGGAAGCCGCTGGATGCGGGCAGCGCAGAACCGGTCGTCATGGAAATCCTTGCGGGAGGCCTAGGTCCAGCAGTGGACGTCCGTAGGCTGATATGATCCGATGGTGATGACATTAACCCATAGTTGCGCAATTATCTTTATTTTTAAACACCCACGTACTCTCAAACAGAACATAATATTATTAGGTAAGTACCTTCTTTCGTATATTTATATTATGCCCGGCATCATCTCACCTGATAGTAGTGACGATGATGCCGAAGATGGAAGCGGGCTTACCAAGATTCCCCGACGCAATGGGGAACTAATTATATTAAAGTTTATCTCAAATATTCGTGTCAGAACACATCAATATTGTTGATGTTTAGCAGCAAGACTTTAGATAAGACGGTGGTAGCTAGCTAGGCGGACTTTGAAAATGCCCTACCACCAACTAAACCGAGTCTTTCAAAGTTAGACCTCGCTGGGAATTGAACCCGGGTCCTCCTGGTGTGAAGCGAATGGACTAACCATTACGCCACAAAGGCGGTTAATTTACTAGTTTTTACGAATAACAATAGATACGTGTAAGATTGTCCTTAATTCTTAAGAAAAGACGTGTGGCACTCGGGGAGTGCCGCGGTAAAGCTATTGCATAGCATTTTATATCAACTTATGCAATTATACTTATTTATTTATTTTTTATTTATGCAGTATTTACCAGTACCTATAGTCCTTGGGGCGCGGGATGTTTATGTAATAAATTAACACTAAGTAAGTTCATCATCATCAAACGCCATCATCAATCGCCATCAGCCATCGCCATCGCCATCGCCATAGCCATCGCCATCGCCATCGCCATCGCCATCGCCATCGCCATCGTCATCATCATCATCATCATCATGATGGATAGATAGATGGCACTGTAAGTTATTTAGAACTCAATGTTTTTTTTTTGGGTGTCAGGTTTTATTTTCGTTACGAAATTTCTTGATTCGGTCCCCTCAAAGCCCGCGATAAAAGCTATACAATAGCTTAAAAACATACACAAAATTTGTGGACACGTTTTGTTTTAAAGTCAAAAGAGACACCATCACGTACTCGTACACTAATTAGTAATCTGTGCTCGTACGTACACACCACAGAAAAAAAAAATTTTTGCTCTTCTATTCTGTGGTACACACATAATTGGAATAGTTCTGCCCTGTACTTGAGGCGAAACCCTTTTAGAAAATAATGCGAACCCCGAAATTGAGGTTTGGAAAAAGTCATTTTTCTGCGGTTGAGACTGCATTACAAATTTTCTCGAAAGAAAAAAATTGCAAAGTTCGCTTAAATTTATTAATTTTCGCTATGTTTTAGCCCACAAAAAACAGTTTTACTTAACTACTGTTAGACATAGCACCTTTTTTTCTCTCTCTTATTCCTCAATAAATCCTGACACATTGTCAGGAAGCGATATATATCGGGAAGCTTCGCAATATCTTTACTTCCCAAATACCGCAGTGTCTCAAATTTAAGGTCTTTGACTTATAATAATATAATAATAATAATAATAAAAACTATAAAGAACTAACCCCTCTATCCATGGCCCAAGAGAACTGGCAGGCGCCGGCTGTACTTAGCACTGCTGAGCGAGAGGCCAACTGGAAAGACAAAGAGCTGCACGGTAGGTTCTTTAAGGCCCTTTGTGGGTCCTTCGTAGATCAGAAGACCTCCGTGCACTGGCTGCGCTTCGGAGATCTTTTTGCAGAGACCGAGGGTTTTGTCTGTGCAATACAGGATCAGGTGGTCAAGACGAACAACTATAGGAGGTTTATAATAAAAGACGGCACCTTGGACGTCTGTCGGTTGTGTCGTCAACCAGGGGAGACCCTACGTCATATAACCTCCGGTTGTTCCATGCTTGCCAACACTGAGTATTTGCACAGGCACAACCAAGCAGCCAGGATCCTACACCAAGAGATCGCTCTAAAGTATGGCCTCATATCTCGGCGGTTGCCGTATTACAAGTACACGCCGGAGCCGGTTCTCGAAAACGACCGCGCTAAGCTCTACTGGGACCGACCCATCATCACGGACAGGACTATTCCTTCGAATAAGCCTGATATCGTGCTGATGGATCGGACGCAGTCAAGGGTGTTTTTGGTTGATATCACTATCCCATATGATGAAAACCTCGTGCAGGCTGATGCCGATAAAAGGACCAAGTACCTGGACCTGGCGCACGAGGTTACTGATATGTGGCGAGTGGAATCTACCGAAATCATCCCCGTAGTCCTATCCGTGAACGGGTTAATTTCAGCCGACCTTTAACGTCACCTGAGGCGGCTGGATCTCCGAGGCAGACCAATAATTGCAGCAATGCAGAAAGCAGTCCTCCTCGATAATGCCCGGATAGTTCGACGCTTTCTCTCCCCGTCGCACTGAACTCCAGCCGACTGTGCTTCCGCTGGAGGTGCTCCTGCCACTTTGCCTAGTGCCAAGTGAGCAGAGTAGCTTAAATTTGATATATAGAAATAATAATAAGAAGGCTTAAGGTCACCCAAAGAGTAACTAATTAGTAATCTGTGCCCAAAGGGCAATGGAGCGTGCTATGCTCAGAGTTTCTCTGTGTAATCGTATTCAGAAACGAGGAGATCCGCAGGAGGACCAAAGTAACCGACATAGCTCACAGAATCGCTAAACTAAAGTGGCAATGGGCAGGGTACATAGCTCGTAGAACATGACCGTTGGGGCAGTAAAGTTCTCGAGTGGCGACCGCGCACCGGAAACCGTAGCGTGGACAGGCCTCCCACGCGGTGGACCGATGACCTGGTGAAGATCGCAGGAAACCGATGCGGACAGCGCAGGACCGGTCGTCGTGGGAATCCTTGGGGGAGGCCTTTGTCCAGCGGTGGACGTTTTTCGGCTGATATGATGACGATGAGTGTACGTCCGTCCGGTGCTCTAGTTCCCAAGCTACTGGACGGATTTGGGTGAAATTTGGGTAAGGGCAATGTAATTTTTATATCTCCAGGAGTTTTTTTTAAATTTCCCTTGATTTTTAGAGTTGCCACAGTAGAAAAAAAAATCACTGATTGTTTTTCTACTTAAAAACGGCTCCAACAATTTTTATGAAACTAGGTATGTAACTATCACTGTACGAGTATACGGCCCGAACGCAGTAGTCTGTTGGTCCCAGAAAAATCGGAATAAGGCATCTTCCGTACAAATCGAATTTTTTCTCAAAAATGACTAACGATTTTATTGAAACTTTGTGTAAAAATAGGAATTAATAAGGCCTACTGCACTAAGTACTTCATTGTTCCAGGAAAAATCTGAGAAACTCTCATACAAACCCAAATTATTTTTAATTTTTGTCAAGTCTAGTTTTAAGTTTAATTAATAAGTGTAATGTTTATTGTTGATTTGTGTACCGACTACGACAGATTTTGAAGGATTCGCGAGAAAGTATGCACAGCGTGTCTGTACAATGTATTTTTGTGTGGAATTGTTGAACAGGTCTTACACAAAATGAATTAAAAGTAAAAAAAAATGTTTTTTTTCTCCATATAGGTTATGCATTAACATGACTATGGCTGGAGCCTCCTTTTAAGCTAAAAAAAAGCCTGTGTCAGGAGGCACCGCTCTTCCTTATCTTTACATACCTAATATAACTATACTTAAGCTGATCATACAAAATTAATAAAAACAAAACCTACAAAAAAATAATAATAATGAGGTAATAAAAATATTAAAACTATTTAGAATAAAATTAGGTGGGTGTACGCATATAGGTGCGTGTGTGTGAACACTATTTTAATTAAACCAACAGTTACGAAATATTGGACTAGAATTAGAAACAGATGCTAGAATTTACTGAAATGAGGTATCGAAAACTATTGTGGTAACAAAAAAAAAATTCCCCATCCCATACAAGTAAAACTCAACTTCAACTTTTTTGCCATAACAACACCTTCTTTACTCCTTCGTCGTTTGAAAAATACGCACATATATTTGCGCGCTGTCCTCCTGACTTTATTACCTAATTGGTATTTTAAAAGGAGTACTGTTTTCTAACTTCGACCAACACGGCTGTAATATTATGTCGAAGTTTTCTCTTTAATGAATATTTTCCTAATAACATATTTTTATCAAGCGTCCCCTTCCCACGTTACCTGCGTCTCTGGCGTTTCCACACTGGTTTGTGGTACTCTGACTCGAGCAGTTTCAAGTGTATCATGATCCGGAACCCTGCGCAATGCGTGGTCCAACATGCACTTGGCAGATTTTTATATTTTTTCTAAAGTTATATTAAAAGTAAAAAAAAAAATGTTTATTTTCTTATGACTATGGCTGGAGCCTCCTTTTAAGCTAAATAAAAGCCTGTGTCAGGAGGCACCGCTCTTCCTTATCTTTACATACTATAGAAACTATACCTAAGCTGATTAAACAAAATCAATAAAAACAAAGCCTACAAAAAAATAATAATAATGAGGTAATAAAAATATTAAAACTATTTAGAATAAAAATTATATTTAGAATATTTAGTTAAAAGGAGGCCTGTCTACGCTACGGTTTCTGGTGTGCGGTCGCCACTCGAGAACTTTAGATAACTATATAACTATAAACTTATTATTTTTTCTATAGTTTTTGAAGCCGGACTCAGTAAGAGAATATCGGGTTTACCTTGTCAGCAAAAAAAAAAAAAAAAAAAAGACGTGTGGCACTCGGGGACTGCCGCGGTAAAGCTATTGCATTTCATCAACTTTTAACACTAAGAAAGTTGCACCAGTAAAATTGACTAAGTTCTTTTAGTACCGCAAATCGCTAATATTATAGATGGCACTGTAAGTTTTTTTAGAACGCGGTAACGTTACGTCACGCTCGGCCGAGCTACATGGTGGGCGGAGTGTGGGGTGTTAGGTTTTTCGTTACGGAATTTCTTGATTCGGTCGCCGTGCTCAAAACCCGCGATAAAAGCTATGCATTAGCTTAAAATCTTGTGGGCCTAAAACCGCGTAATCGCGTAAAGTTAAGTGGTATGAAAAGAGCATTAGTTGAGACAGAACGTTGTGACATTGCAGTGGGTCCCGGGTGGTGCCTGCGCTGACCCGGGCGGCGAGGAGCGCCGCTCCCGAGGGAAGCGCATCACGCAACGCCGCGGTGCCATCAAGCATCACAAGTAACTACCTTATTTCGTAAATAATTATTCTCCTTTGTTTATTTTTTATTCACAATTGGTAAACCCTTGACAACATCTCACCTGGTGGTAAGTGACGATGTTGCCGAAGATGGAAGCGGGCTTACCAAGATTCCCCAACGCAATGGGGAACTGGCTGTTTTATCTTCATGCCGGAACACACCAATGATATCAACATTGATATTTGGCGGCAAGACTTAAATAAGATGGTGGTAGCTAGCCAGGCGGGCTTAGAAAATGCCCTACCACCAACCAAACCGAGTCTTACAATAGTTACAATTGACCCCGCCGGGAATCGAACCCGCGACCTCCTGTGTAAAGCCAGTGAACTTTGCCTCTGAGCTACGGAGGCGGTTAATCAGCTCCTCATTATATCAGCTGAAAGTCAACCACTAATTGACAAATGCCTCCCCCAAGGATTTCCACGAGGGCCGGTCGGTCTTGCACTGCCCTCATCTTGCGGCTTCCCGCGACGTTCACCAAGTGAGAGGCCTTCCTACGCTGCGTATTTCGATGCGCAGTCGCCACTTGAGAACTTCACTGTTCCAACGGCCATTTGTTATCCGAGTTATGTGCTCCGCCTTGAGCTAAATTTAGCAATTTACTTTACTTCACGTATTTCAGTTACCTTGGTTCTCTTACGTGTCTCCTTATTTCTGATTCGATCACGTAGGAATATCCGAGCATACCTCGCTTCATCGCCCTTTGGGCGACCTTCATATTCATTCTACGTCTTACGAAAAAGAACGAATTTATAAAGTGTTCTTGGCGTAGACCACAGACCTTTATCCATGGACTGCTACACGACACGCTACACTGAGCGGACGACACGTAGCGCGACGCCTGTGGGTGGCGGGTGATTTCAAGTCAGCAAAGGCTCAAAAATTTTAGGACACATTGGTTTACATAGGTCATTCTGGATCAGGATTTAACGTTATAGATGGTTTCATATTTGTTTGGTTCCGTACTTTAAAAGGAAAATAGAAACTATATAGGATCACTCATGTGTCTGTCTGTCTATCCGTCTGACACAGCCAAAATTTGCTTCAAAACTACTGGACCGATTGATTTGAAATTTGGTACAAATACGTAAGTTGGTGACCCAAAGACGGACATGTAACGTAAATAAATGAATTTTAAACTCACCAGTTTTGAAAAAAAAGTTCTGCAAGCTGTATCGCGTGACATATCAAATAAAAGGGCTTGTTGTGAGAATTTGAAATATATTTTTTTTATAATTTTAAGATAAATAGTTCAACAGTTCCTTTTTTAAGAAAATAGGTGAAAATTTACCTATCCCCCCCTTAGTTTCGAAACTACTGGGCCTAAAATAATAATAAAAAGTTCTTTACCTACAGATTACAGAAAAACCTATAAAAATTCTATGGTATATAAATTAACATATTACATTTCTTAACCAACACACGGAACCGTCTCTTGTTTTTTTTGTTAAAAATTTGAGTGCGTTTGACTCTCTCTACGCGAGATTAACTTGCACTCGTCTCGTTTCCGGTTAAAAGTGACCTTGCACATTTTACTCAAGCTAGATTCAAGCTGGATAAAACAGCATGAGTTATATCAGCTTCCTATTCAAGATTCAAATTGTTTATTTTAAATAGGTGTAAATTATCTCCGTCTGATTGTCGCAAAATAGTAATCAAATATACATATCATTTGTGAAAAAAAAACGATTCATTAGTTAATAACGTCAAAATACAATCATTTATATAAATAAATAATATAATTAGAACATGAAAACAATATAACACGACAAGTTGTACATTAAAATCATTGAATATATCATTACATAATGTCTTTGACAAGAGTAGGCCAGTTCACATGGACAGCACCCGGTCACGAGTATAACTCCAGAGTCAGCCCTCGCTCCCCTCGTCATTATTAGAGGAAAAGCAAAGACCCTTGTGGATTTTAAAGGAGCCACATTTGTGTATTCTTAAGTCACTTGCTATTGTAATTTTCGCATAATGAGTAACACATTAATCACGTCACCAATTTTCAAGTTCTTATTCTGTCCGCGCATCCTCATACGTTGAATTCTTGGCTCCAAGTTTGAATTTAAGTCTGTTTTGGATCCGCCCACGTTACAATAAATTATGTTTGAATTAAAAAATAAATCTTACGCACTATACTCGTTGACAAACACATTAACATTAGGTAGGAACACTGATATTGAAATTTAATGCACTTGCACTTATACCGCACATGAGATACTATAGTTACTTCGTAACTTAAACGCTTTGTTAGTATTTTTGTACAGTCATCATATCATCAGCTCGTATACGTCCCCGCCGAGGGGCTCGAGCCTACCCTGAATTAGGGCGATCGGACCTTATGCGACCACGTGGGCCCAGTGCGGGTTTCTCGACTTCACACACAACCTTCGAGTTTCTTGACAGGCCTGACCATTCTAATTATTCCCTCTAAACTTCCAGAGTCCACGAGGTTCACGGCCACCGCTTCGTCGCCAAGTTCTTCCGGCAGCCGACCTTCTGCGCGTTCTGCAAGGAGTTCCTCTGGGGCTTCGGCAAGCAAGGGTATCGGTGCGTGGTCTGCCAGACGGCGGTGCACAAGAGATGTCACAGCAAGCTGCTGGGGAAATGTCCCGGCTCGCCCGCACACTCGGAGGCTACTGTGGTGAGACTATTGTTTTACTTACTTTCTACTTTATAGCTATTTTTGGCAAGCCCTCGACTCCCTTAAATGAATTGTCATTTCTACGCTTATGCTTCATGAAAGTCTGTTAACAACGCGTAATGTTCCCACTGCTGGTGCTCGAGTCTCTTTCCACAATCGCGAAGGTTAGGCCGTACTACGTACACGCGGACAAAGTCCGGACTGTTGGAGGTTGTTTGAGCAGTGGCGATCCCCACCATCACAAGTTTTAAGCCGCCTAATTTACCTATAAGGTTTCTGAGGCGTTGTCCATTAGGACTACTAAGGAGGCGATTGCGAAAATAATTGTACAACCAACACAGTTGTCCCCAATTGGAAATAATAAATGCATGCAGAGAGGACAAAAAAATAATAAAAGTAAGACAGAAAATTTGTTATCTAACATGACAGACAGATCTTAGTTATTAAGTTCGGTCACCACTTCTGTGATAAAGCTTTTGTATTTTGAAGGTGATACAAATAGGTCAAGATCTGTGAAATGATCATTATATAGATTCATTAAACATCGCAAAGGTGCGCGTTCACCAGCATTAATTCGACATGGTTTAAGAGCGATTAAGTGGTAAGCTTTTTCATTACATACACGTGGTGCACGGTTAGGTATTCTAATAGATATCTCATTAATAAGATGATTGCAGTCGAATTTATTATGTAAAATATTGTACAGCAGCATTTGATCCAAGAGCAACCTTCTCGATTTATGAGAAATTAGTGAGTATTTTCGCAGCAAATCAGTGTAGGGTGATTTTGTGCGAAAACATCTATAATTGACAGCACGAAGAAACTTACGTTGAACTCGCTCAATTTGGTCAGTATATTTATCTTATTAGGGGTTCCAGACAGCTGAAGCATATTCTAACTTATTAGTATTAATATTAACGACTGCCGTGTAGTTAAACGATAGCGACATACACCGAGATAGCAACTGGTACCAACGGCTTAACTTGTCTCCCTGAGCACGTTTATGGTCGAAATAAATGCCGACTCAAACCCATCCTGGTAAATACCGTGCTAATGTTCGAATAACCTGCGTGAAGATAATGCTCAGTGTGCCAAATGTCAATATAAATACACGTTACCAAATTCAAAAGAGGCGAGCAAGGTTTTTCTTAAGAAAATAAAAAACGATCATAGGACCTTGATTCCACCCCCAAAGTTCATCATCAGATCAACTTCAAAATACCAAGAGGATCTATTGTCACCGGAAATACTGATTCATACCAAATTTCAGCTTAAACGGATTTATGGAAGTCACTCTAAAATTATTTACAAGATTTGGCCTGTACAAACTACCTACGACACATACATATCAACATTGCAAGTTAAATAAAAGCTTTCTAATATAATCTTCTTCATTAGTAAGGCGTGACTCCAGTTTTTTTTGTGTAATTGACTTTAATTAACTTGCAATGTATGTATGTATGTTTGTTCGGGTGAAATCTTGCAAGTGAATTTGACCCACTTCTCGGTTTCCTTAGGTTTTTCGAAAATTATTTTGTGATTTTGATTACTTAAAAATTGAAGACGTGATGGAAAACAAAACTAGTGAAGCTTTTAAAAATTTAGGAGGAGGCTAGTTAGGGAACAATATATTTCATTATATACTTATTTTTGTTGTCAAATCCAAAAATGTATTTTAAGTAGGTGTTGACATACACTTTTCAATAATAAATAATGTCTGATTCAGATTATAGTCTCAGCTTTATGGTGTTTGCAGGAGGATATATCCATTGATACCCATATATCCTTGTCATTTACATAATCTGTTATTTTATAGTATCCTCTAACTAAATGTTACATTTTCTGTAACTACAGTACCTGCGCGAGCGCTTCAAGGTGGACGTGCCCCACCGCTTCCGGCCGCACCAGTTCATGTCGCCCACCTTCTGCGACCACTGCGGCGCGCTGCTGTACGGCTTCTTTAAGCAGGGGCTCAAGTGTGAAGGTACCTTTACTTTACTACGGCGAGATCTGGCCCTTTTTTTGTGTGTTTCGTCTGTTAAGCTTCTTATCCACCGGCTATGCTAGGATACTATGAGTAATACAATACAATACAATAATTTTACTGACAACTTTCATGTTGCAGGTCAGATTGTGAAATCTAGTTCACAAAAATATATTTCAAAATAAAAAAAATATAACAATGTCGCAATAGCGAATGTCAATGTTGCAATTAAAAATAATAAAATACATTAAATCTTTAACATTAAAAAATCATTAAGGCTATAAGTTATAAGATAACCATTTTCTAAATACATTTTTTAAGTACAAAGTGGATGCAGTGCCTGTGCAGCGAGCCGAACCAGTAACAGACCTGGAAGTAAGGAATGAAATAAGGAACTGTTAACTGTTGTTCCTCCTCGGACCATTCTCCTGATAGTGGACGACTGTCCATCTGTGCTTCCCAAGCTAGATCGGAAGCATCTGTCGCAAGATAAAAATAAAAGTTTAAAAAACTTAAAAACCGACTTTATAATGAAATTCACTCAAAAGTATGAAATAATATTAATATTATACTCGTACTTAAATACACGACATTAACCAACAATAACGAAATCAAAGACGGGTACGAATTAAATTAGGTGCCTAAATTTATTTTTGAGACCGGTACCAGCACACAGCTACTTACGTATCAAATGTTTTAGATTTGATACCATTGCTGACACCGACCTCAAAAAAAATTTTAGGCCCCTTATTTAATTCGTACCCACCTTTGATTTCGTTATTGTTGGTTAATGTCGTGTATTTAAGTATATTAATATTATTTCATACTTTTGAGTGAATTTCATTTTGAAGTCGATTTTTAGTTTTTTAAACTTTTATTTTTATTTTCTTTATTTTTACTGATAATGCTATTTATCTAATAACGTTAAACCTAATCACCCACTCGCCAATAGGAACACTCAAATCATAATACATGTGTTTCATCAGATACAGATTCCTGTGGCTTACATCATCATCTCAACAGCATGAAAGTTAAGGAGTTAAATCTTCCATCATCAGCTCATCTGAACAACCTGAAGGAATACAACTATCGGTGTATCTATACGTACCTACGTATCTACGTAAAATATTTGAAGAATTATCCTCCAACTCCTGATCGTTAAGGAATTGTACCTTCCTTCATCAGCTCATCAACATGAGATGATGACTACCAGACTTGGTGACAATGGGACCCTCTCGGGAGTATACTCTTTCGAATAAAAAAAGAATTTTGAAAATCGGTTCACAAACAGCGGAGATATCGCGTAACAAACATACAAAAAAAAACAACATACAGTCGAATTAAGAACCTCCTCCTTTTTGAAGTCGGTTGAAAACTAAAAACCACGCTTTTAAAGTACATCATACTAAAAAGTAAAAAATAATTCTTAATATAAGTTGAAAATAATAATTAACAAATTACTAGTATTATTGTGAAAAAGTGTGGGTTGCTCGATAGACGAAAAATATGGCACACATAGGAAATTATTATGTTGTCGCTGATTCTTGATAAGTCTACAAAGTTTGAATTAAATCTGTCCGGTTAAAGTGGGTCAAAATCGAGTCCAAAGGAGTCGGTTACATACAAACATACAGATGAAGCTAATAAAAGCGTGATAAAAATGAGATCTTCGTCACAAGCTAATACGGATAAGTTAAAAACTAAAATAACAAACAAGCTAACGCTGCTCTGAACTTATCTGCCTATACTATAGGTCCACATATAGGAAATTCCCTGAGACCTCTTAGGTCCCAGGTCGACGACAATGAAGGCTCACGACGAAATTATTAGTCAGGCGTATGTTTTGGCTTCAAGCTTAAAAGTGGTGGAACGATGTACCCTGAGATGGACAATCAGACATGCCTCGCTGGTACTCCAAATATTAAATTGCACTGTATACCGTTTTCGTTCCTTTTCCATAAAATGATATCATATAAATGGTGAAATAGCCTTTTTTTGAAGACTCCAAATGGTACTCCTTTCTATACCGTCACTATGCCGTGTTGTAAAACTAGGTTGACGAAAACATTTTATTAGCTCACAGCTTTTTTTAAGATACATTTTATTCTCCAAAAACCATCTATATCAAAGACCTCAGGTTTTAATGCCTAATTAAAACAAAATTTTACTATTTGAAACGGAATATTCAAAGTAATATTTTTCTGCCGCTTCATAACACCTAAATTTCTATTGATAACTAGCTTTTGCCAGCGTCTTCCCTCGCGTGAACATAGTTTCTGTGACTGTATTCGCGAATATGGTAAAAGGTAGCCTTTATGTTAATCCAGGTTCTAATCTGTCTACCTACTAAATTATTGCCAGATACGTTCAGTAGTTTTTGCGTTACAGAGTAACAAACATCCATACATACAAACATTCACATTTAAAATATTAGTTATCGATACGCTGCAGTATGTGTCTGGGCGTCCGTCCGGTGGTCTAGTTCTCAAACTACTGGGCGGATTTGGGTAAAATTTAGGTTAGGGGAAAACAGAAATGTAGATTTTTTTACTTAAACATGAGTAACAATTTAAAAGAAGCTCGGTACGTTACTATGTATGGGCTACAGCACGCGGTAGTTCGTTATTTCGAGAAAAATCGGAATAAGGTACCTCCCATACAAATCCAAGTTGTTTATTACTTTTTCTCAAAAATGCCTCAAACGATTGTAATGATTTTTTGTGAATAACTAGGACTTAATATGGCCTACTGCACTGAGTAGTTAATTATCTAGGAAAAGTAATGTACATACCTACTACCAAGCAAACCGAAATTACAGTGTTAACTCTATATAGCGACACTCAAGGAACCGGGCATTTAGTGACGTTATTGAGAGTTTTCGTTATACAGAGAGAATATAGCGTCAAAGTAAACCAACTGGAGCCAGAGAATTTTGACGTTTCAAAGAGTGAATTGTTATGTCGAGTGACGTTTTACAGAGTTTACACTGTATTTGTAAATTTATCATCAAGTCTGTTAACGTACAACTTTATTGTTTGCTACTGTAATGTAATGTTTGTCGTTAATTAGTGTAAGCCCGCCTATGACCGACGGTGAAGGCTTCGCTCGAAAGTATGTACGTCGTGGCTGTACAATTTATTACCCGTTAATGTATCCCTTATTATATCAGCTCATATATTTCCCCACCGAGGGGCTCGAGCCTACCCTGAATCAGGGCGACCGGCCTTAGTCGACCACGCAAGTTTCTTCGCAGGCGTGTGCAGGTTTCCTCACGATGTTTTCCTTCACGGCGGCCTGAGCCGTTACGCCACCGACGCTCACCGATGTATCCCCTATTTAACCCAAAAGCGTCGGTGGCTCAACCGGTAACGACTCGGTCCTCCTAACCAGAGGTTACAATTCTCCGGGTTCAAATCCAGACGGCCGATGTACCAATGAGTTTTTCGAAACTTACGTACATATACTCACCGATTAAAGCATCGTGATGAAACCTGCACACACCTGCGAAGAAACTCGAAGGTTGTGTGTGAAGTCGACCAACCCGCACTGGGTCCGCGTGGTCGACTGATGCCCGATCGCCTTAATTCAGGGTAGGCTCGAGCCCCTCGGTGAGGACGTATATGAGCTGATATGATGATGATGTATCCCACATTATTTGTGCTGAGTATGGTCACACCCCGGACACTCCATACAAACGAGCGAGAAATGATATACATAATTATAACTGACGTATCTATAGGCAAGAATGCAGGTAGGGTTGAATCACACCGGGGTATTGGTCACAAAATGTTTGTTAGTTATTACTGAACGCTCACCACTTTCCGAATACACCATACACATTATGAGACTAATTATAAATGGTTCTCTGACGGCGAAAATCGCTACAGCTTATTGCAAAAAAAGGTGAAGTCAATTTGATCACCAAGATTCATGATATGGGGTCCAGGGGGCCCAGCCCCCTCCACCCATTTAAAACCCCCAAATTTTATGGAAAAAGAAAAAGTGTTAGAAGATGTATAAAATAATAGCAGTTTTCAGTGTTAATTCATACGTCCACGTCGCAGTTGCCATTTACAATGTTTGTGAATATAGTGAATAAAAGTGCTTGCGTAGCTCGTCCTTTACGTTTGGTTGGTACCCAATCTACGCCCAATCTGAGTGACGGGGGGGTGAGGTCGAATTTAGAGAGGGGCAGGGAGTGTCCATACTTTACGTTAGTACTAATATATATACTGTGGTATGGTACTACATTGGAGGTGCGGAGAGATTTGGTGAGAATAGATTCGGAGAGATTCGTTGAATATTTGGTGAGAGTGCTAAAGGGGGGTAACGGGTAATATTAATCAAGGGGGTACTGCGTCAGTTGGGACTCTGCGTACCCGAGGGCTACGTGTGGCGGCTCCGGCGGCTCCGGCGGCTCCTGCGGCCAGGCGTGCTGTCCGTGCCTCCCGCACGTGTCAACCTGTTGGCTAAGGCGTCGTTCACACGCGCTCTGCAAACACTCTAGGAAGTGACTGAGAGGAGCGATATACTATGTATGCGTGTGTTCAAAGAGGGAATTTGTAAAGTTTTACTTTTTGTTATTTGCCATAAATAATTGTATTACACAGTGTATGTTATGTCGAAGTACGTTAGCCTGCAAAGATAGATGTTTGTAAATATATAAATAAATATTTGTTGCTAAAAAAATAAAACAATGCTGTGAGAATAGAACGTTTATTAACTGGACAACCTACAAAAAAAATATTGTGATTAATAACGATGGAAATCTTTGGTGGACATTTGCTTGCCAGATTTCAATTGTCTCTCATCTCAACTCATCCTAGTGTAGCCGGTGGAGAAGGGCCGGCAAGATTTCAATTGTCGCTCATCTCAACTTATCCCAGTGTAGTCGGTGGAGAAGGGCCGGCAAGATTTCAATTGTCGCTCATCTCAACTCATCCCAGTGTAGCCGGTGGAGAAGGGCCGGCAAGATTTCAATTGTCGCTCATCTCAACTCATCCCAGTTTAGCCGGTGGAGAAGGGCCGGCAAGATTCAAGATTCTTGCTCATCTTATGAACGTATTTATAAAATCGTTTCCCATCAACATCATCATATCAGCCGAAAGACATCGGACAAAGGCCTCCCGACCCGACCGGTCCTGCGCTGCCTGCATCCAGCGGCTTCCCGTGACCTTCACCAGGTCGTCGGTCCACCGCGTGGGAGACCTGCCTACGCTAATTTTTCCGGTGCGCAGTCGCAAAATCGTTTCCCGTACAAACTTGAAATCACTACTTTCTAATAAAACTTGTCCAGCAGTGGATGTCTTTCGGCTGAATTGAAAATGACCATTCAATTTCAAGAAGTAGTAGTTTAGTGGTATCGCTCGCATATCGCATATCCGGTGGATGAGCAGCGGTGGGTTTGTTGTTTTTGTAAAACAAAATGATCAATTTCCCACCATGAAACAGACTGATTACAACAAATTTGTACAGATCTAAATAGCTGGGCTAATATTTATTGCCCTCAATTGTGTGTCCAGTCCAAAAGCACGTATCAGCAAAATCGATTAACACTCATAAGCACCTTACGTACGCAGGTTCACATAGGACAAAGGTTCACTTTCATAAAAATTAAGACATGACAGTTTTACACATTAATTAAAATTTAATGTTAAGGAATGAAAATAAATGCAACATTCGTAAGTAAAAAACACTTACCTATTGCAATATTGTGCTGTGTGTGTGTGTGTGAGCTGCTAAAAGGCTAATGCAACTGCTAAAAGGCTAATGCAACTGCTAAAAGGCTAATGCAACTGCTAAAAGGCTAATGCGACTGCCAAAAGGCAGAATCTAAAACTGTGTAAAGTAATTTTTAATCACACCTGTTCGAAAAACGATAATTGGCTTTAGAGGATAGCGGAATCAAAATTTAATTTTGTTCCCTAGGGAGTTTAAGCTTTCTCTCTTCTGAAATCTTTATTTGTGGTAAACATAGTGATTTTAGACGTCGATAGATAACATACGAGCTCTCATGTAATTAATCCTTACTTATAATATTATAAATGTGAAAATGTGTTTGTTTGTTACCTTTTCACGTTTCAACGCCTTGACCAATCTTTATGAAATTTGGCATGCAGGTAGCCTGTGTCATAAGGAAAGACACAGACAATGATGTCTATAAATACGAGTTTCTTTTTTTCTCATAGGTTGTGATGAAAAATTGTGTGTATCACTCGGAGCCAAAATATTTTGTTCGCGGGCGGCTATATATTGAATTCCCCGCGAAGCTCAGGCAGGATACTACTATAGAATCCTTTGCTATGCTCAAAATTCAAACTATTAGTTTTCAAGAAACAAAATATTACATTGGCTCCTTGTAACTCTAATAGCCATTGGATGTCTCAAACCTAATATGTAGTTCATTTTGAACGACTGGAATTTATTTCCTACTATTTCAGTTGACTAGAGGTACACGTAAGTATTAACACTAATGTGTGTTAGTTTGTGCTCTGTGGTTTTTGCTTGGGTTATTGGGTTACATACAAGAGAAATGTCGAATGTCAAAAATGAACATTAAAATAAAAATAATTGTGAAAACGGTAAATTAATATGCGACTCTATCCTGACTCTATCCTATTTTTTCCTGTTTTGCAGACACACACTTTGTTTACTCTTGACATTGGGGATTAATTGTGTGTATTTAAGTAGTTAGTGTCATCGTCGTATCAGCCGCAAGATGTCCACTGCAGGACAAAGTCCTCCTCAAGGATTTCAATGACGACCGATCCGGCACTGCCCGCGTTCAGCGGCTTCCCGCGGCCTTCATCAGGTCGTCGATCCACCAAGTAGGAGGCCTGCCTACGCTACGTCTCCTGGTGCACGGTAGCTACTGGAGGACTTGTGCCCACTGCCCAGCCGGAGCCCACTGCCGCTTAAGTTTAACGATTCTGTGAGCGATCTGTGAGCTATATGTCGGTTACCTTGGTTCTTCTACGGATCTCTGCATTTATGACTCGATCGCCTAGGAAAACTGCGGTTTTTGTACTAAACTACTTAACTATAGCACGTTACTAACAGATGTTGGTCTAACCATTTCATTGCATGAAGCTACAATAACTTCGGCGTAACAAAGACTAAACAAGTAGACACTAGACACTAATTTATTTTAATAATTGGTTCAAACTTATTACTTACATACAATAAAATTCAAAATTTATAAACAAAAGCTAAAAAATCGCGACTCCTGAAAAATGACGCTCTAAAAAGTATGAAAAAAGAAAATATTCTCATATAAAATTGTTACTTAGAAACTATTCAATATATATCGTCTATTAATTATACAACTTACACGTTATATATTTAAATGTATGTTTAAACAGACAGTGATAATTCAGCCCTCCATTTGATACCCAACACATCATATTTTTTTAAATTCATGATTTTATGTCTTGTAGAGGGCGATATATTCAATTTAATATAACTTCTCATAGCCATAACTAGCGGACAATCAAGACACTTTTAACAATACCGCTTTTGTAAAAATCGGTTAAGTGGTTTAGGAAATACAAGGGAAAAGATAAACATACATACATACCGACACACTTGCATACATACATATCGGTCAAAAACATAACCCTTCTTTTTGATTCGCCGTGGTGGGGTAAAAATAAGCCTTAGTCAACACCACCAGGCATCTCCGTTCCAAAAGCGATGGATGGCAATGGACAGCTGTTGCACCAGAAACGAGCCGGCACGGAGCACGGCGGGAGGAGGGGGGGGGAGTGAGGGGGGGGGGGGGGTCACCGCTGTGCTCCCTCAATATTTTAGCAAGTGCGCACCACAGCCCTGCGGCCCTGACGTTTCCACTGCGAAGCGAAAGAAGTCGTCGCCTGACATGTATTTGGTTCTGCCCGTGGTTCTTACGTGGAGTCAATAGAAAAGAAACCTTGCAATGCAAAAACAAGGGCCATGAGTAGACTGTCAGCTGGTTACTTGGACGCCATCGGCCGACGCGCCCGGACACTCATTGGCGACGATGAGCTTGTAAAAAACAAGCTTCGAGGCCTTGAGGATGCCTGCCTTTTGGTATTCTATCGAATTCATTTCAAAGAGTGTGCATAAAAACTGCACGACCTCATTCCTCCTTCTCCAATCCACCTTCGGTCAACGAGACGCAGGGGGAGGTTTCACCCCTTTGTTTTTGATATTCAGCCTATACATACGAAGCGTTATGCTTATTCATTTATTACGCGGACAGCGATGGAGTATAACTCCTTGCCTGCGTCTAATTTAAGGATCTTCAAGGTGAGAGTAAATAGGCATTATTTTAGTTTGCGTGGACGGTCCTCTACTACATCGTCACTTACCATCAGGTGAGATATAGTCGAAAAAAGGGTTTAGGCGTAAACGTGAAAGCGTCAGTTTTACATTATTAAATATTGGATAATTATGCCGTTAAAATGATGTTTTAGGTTTAGAACAAGTCATAGGGCTAGCGTCCATGCAGGTCTCCGCAGCACACTGCATTTGAACGAAGTTTGGTTCTAATATGAATATAAATGATTCGCTAACGGCTCGCGCACCGCGCGCCCTCGATGTCAACATGGGCGGAGCCGCGGCATCAACTAGTTTATTCTAATAATCATAAACTACTTAAGTACAGAGCGTGCCATGAATACACTTTCCTAAATTCCTAACATTGCTACGGTGTGGGCTACTAAGGCACTTCCTTCTACGAGCTACGCCTTCCCTACGCACGTAATACAACATGTAACACTACGAATAAGATATGTACTAGCAAAACATCGAGACCTTTTGCGTATTCTCGCACTTAATTACTTATTAGTAAGATAACAGGCCGCGTGCGTGCGTGCGTGTGTGTGTGTGACTTTATCAACAATAGGCGTGACGAATGCTAGTCATCTGAGTAACGTTCTGTCATCTGTCACAAACGACATTTTGTTCTAAAAATAGTCACCACCACGTGAGATGTTGTGTGTTGTTACCAATTGTGAATAAAAAAATATATAAAAACATGGAGAGACTTTAACACAGCCCAAGTTTCGACAAAGCTTTCTCATAGTCCACGAACGCCAAGCATACCCTTAGGTCTTCTGTATAATCTGCCGAAGCGTATGTATGTGGTCTATGGTACTAAATCCTTTTCGGAAACCGGCTTGTTCGGGAGGCTGGAAGTCGTCAAACCTGCGTGCGAGACGATTCGTAATGACTCTCGAAAACAGTTTGTAGACATGGCTCAGAAGTGAGATGGGTCTGTAGTTCTTCAGCAGGGTATTATCGTCCTTTTTGAAGAAACGCACGACCACACTTCTGTGCCATATCTTAGGCACAGTATATATATTAGTACTAGCGTTCCTTAGGCGTTAGGTAGACAGATTAGGACCTGGATTAAAACATAGACTACTTTATTCCACGCTCGCGCACTGCGCACCCTCAAAGACAGTCATAGAAACTACGTTCACGCGAGCGTAGCCGCTGGCAAAATCTAGTTAAAAATAAACACAAAGTAAAACATAAAAACTTACACGTACGTATACGTACTTATGTTCAACAAACAAAATCATCAAAGTGTGCATCGTGCTACATCAAATATTAGCTTTTGCCCGCGGCATCGCACGCGTGGACATCGTTTTTATGACAGTCTTAGAGGGTGCGCGGTGCTATGTCAAGATACGCTAATTAGTAAATCATGTCATTTCTTAAACCCTCAATCATCTCTGTGCAAAAACTCACAACAATCCGTTGTTCCGTTGCGATGTTAAAGAAATTAACCAAAAAAGGAGTATCTTTTCAGTTCCCTCAGGAACTTCATCGGACTATGCTATTTTCACATAGTAAAAAGTAGCATATGTCCTTCCCCGTGGCACAGACTACCTGCATGTCAAATTTTATCAAGATTAGTCAAGGCGTTGAAGCGAAAAAAGGTAGCAAACAAACACATTTTTACATTTATAAAATTATAGTAAGGATATGATCGCGAGCCCCGCGCTCGGTGCGTGTGCGCCGCCGCCGCAACTCTTCCACGCCAGTTACTCTTTTACTGTAAAAAAAGACACCACCATTTCTGGATTTTTGTATGTGAATGGAGAAGACGCAACTGAATATTTTTTTCCAAATTACCAAATAAGTTGCAATTTGTCCACATCTATTTCAATAAATGAATTTAATTAAATTGAACATTAAATTCCGACAGGACAATAAGATAGCTAGTTCCCCATTGCATAGTAAGCCTGTTTCCACCTTTGCATCATCGTCACTTATCATCGGGGTAGATGACGCCGAGGGTTCATCAATTATGCATAAAAATAATATTTGTGCTGTCCTAGTAAAAAAAGAAATTTGTAAAGACTTATTTGAGTTTGAGTGAATACGTGGTAGCAGTAACATCACACCAAAATACATAATATACTAGGTATCCAGGCGTCCAGTTTAGGCAGTCATTAGACCAAAGAAAACCGGCCAAGTGCGAGTCAAACTCTTGCACTAAGGGTTCCGTACCAAAAACTAATTTTAATCGACAGCGCCATCTATACGTGTAGGTAAAAGGGAACAATGTAGAAGATCCCACGAGGTGTCACTAGATTCTAAGCAATCGGACTTTGGAAATTTCATTTTTCCTGTAAGAACGGAAGGACTATTTTCTCATAGATTTTCTTGTAATCCATGCATTTAACCTCATATATTGATTTTCTCAAAATGCGAGCCCCAGTAGTTTCGGAGATAATGGGGAGGGGAAGGGGGGAAGGGGGGAATGGTAAATTTTCGCCTATTTTGTTAAATAACGTCAAAACTATTTATTTGAAAATATATAAAAAATGTATTTGAGATTCTGAAAACAACCCCTTTTACTTGATATGTCACATATTATAGTTTGCAAAACTTTTTTTATTTTTTCTAATTTACCCCCCAAATGTGGCCTCCATGTTTAAAATTAATTTATTTCCGTTACATGTTCGTCTTTGAATTACCAACTTACATAATGTATACCAAATTTCAACTCAATCGATCTAGTAGTTTCTGAGCAATCGGCTGTGACAGACGGACGGACCGACAGATACACCAGTGATCCTATAAGGGTTTCGTTTTTTCCTTTTTTTTATTCACAATTGGTAAGCCCTTAGCATCATCTCACCTAATGGTAAGTGACGATGATGCCGAAGATGGAAGCGGGCTTACCAAGATTCTCCAACGCAATGGAGAACTGGCTATCTTATCTTCCGGAACACATCAATGTTGTTAACACTGATGTTTGGCGGCAAGACTTAGATAAGATGGTGGTAGCTAGCCAGGCGGGCTTAGAAAATGCCCTACCACCAACCAAACCGAGTCTTACAAATTGACCCCACCGGGAATCGAACCCGCGACCTCCTGGTGTGAAGCGAATGGGCTAACCATTACGCCACGGAGGCGGTCCTTTTAAGGTACGGAACCCTTAAAAGAGGCCAAGTGCGTGTCGGATCACGCACAAAGTAGGGTTCCGTAGTCTTTTCAATATTAGTAAGTAGCAGCCGAGGTCGTGTACATAAATGTTTTGAAAATATATATAAGGCTGTCCACGAGAGAAGTTAGTTGCTTCCTCTAATTCAAATTGAGAGCGCGCGCGCGAACCGGTGAAAGCGACAAAAAAGGGGTTAATTTGACGTAAACATCGTTCGGATTTTAGTAGTCATGCGCACCGCGCATTTGCCGTAGAGCCAATAGGGATGACGACAGCATCACAAATAAATTATGAACTCTTGATCACTAAATTACTCCACCACTTAAATTTCCGAAAACCTTACTCGTTTTGTTTTCCATCAATTTTTCGATTTATAATTCACAAAAATCACTAAATGAGTACATAAATACGCTGCTAAACTATGACGTCACGCCTATAGTTATTTCAAACAGTTTTAGAACAAAATGTCGTTTTTGACAGATGATAAAAAGTAACTCAGATGCATTCGTCATCCCTAGGTATTATAAAAAATAACGATTCTCCTGTTGCGGCCGTAGGGCGTTTGCGTGACATTTCAATATTCGGCAAATGCAGTTTGTGTGTGAATAAGATCCTGTAATAAATAAGACATGCGCCTGCGCACAGTAAGAAATGAAGACACACTTAAAGCGGTGCAATTATACGGCCTTATTTATTGATGACGAAATTCACCAAACACTACTCGTAACACTAACAGTGACTTCGCAAACTTATTGGGCTATACTGGAAAACTTTTTGGAACCACAGTTGAAGAGAAATGAGTGGGTAAACAATTCCACATTTTTCAGCAAGATTCTGTAGGGTGCTACACCATACACCCCGGGCATCAATGAATGTTCTAAAAGGCGCATTTTTACCGGAAAAGGTCATAAGTCGATTTGACGATGACCCCTGAACCCTTAGGTCGCCAGACCTGACACTAGCGGACTTCTTTTTATGGCGATTCCTCAAATCTTAAGTTTATATCAATAAATTGCGAAATTTTCAGCTTAAAAATTATATCTAAAACGAAGTTTCAACTATTTCGCAAGAAATATACCAAAAAGTGTTCATAAATTGGAAATTGGTGCTTCGTCTAAATGAGTGTATTCGGCAGAACTTTACATTCAATAACTTTTAAAGCTGAACTTGCAATGTTTGTATGTATGTAGGTATGTTTGTTTAGTTCAAATGTTGCAATATAATTTAGAGCGACTTCCAGGGGTCCGGTTTAGCTGAAATTTGACACAAAGCCGTATTCCCGGGGACAATAGATCCTTTTGTTACTTTGAAGTTGATCTGATGATGAAATTTGGAGGTGGAATCAAGTTCCCAAAATCGTCTTTTATTTTTCAATATAATTGTAGGAAATACAATACTGTGCACACCTTTCTATATTCATTTGAGCAAAAAAAAACTCGTTTCAAATAAAAGCTTGTACCCAAAAGCTTATGGGTTTTTCGAAAATAAATCCGAGTAGGTATGTGCATATTAACCTTAATAGTATTATAAATATGAAAAAGTGTTTGTTTATTTGTTTGTTACCTTTTTACGCTTCAACAATTTGGCATTGTTGAAATTTGTCATGCAGGTAGCCTGTGCCACGGGGAAGGACATAGGCTACTTTTTATCCCGTGAAAATAATTAATTTACTTAATATCGCAACGAAACAATGGATTGTTGTGATTTTTTGCACAGAGATGGTTGAGGGGGTGCATATCCTGACATAGTTCCCGAGGGATCTGGAGAAAAACTCATTTCCACGCCCGCAAACGTCGTCGCTTTCCCCTAACGAACGTTATATTTTTTATTAAAATTATAAATGGCTGCACCTCCTCATCTACCTATATTAGGTCCACAGTTATAATTTTTTTAGGGCTGCCTCGCATACAAGTTATAACGGAACGAAAAAAATATTTTTGTGAACCTCTCGTGCGGGGATAATTGAATTGGTAATTTTAAATAAAGTTGTGCTTTCAATTTACATATTTTTATCAGTAAGTGGTGCCGTTCCCAACTTAACTCGTCAAAGTCATCATTATTGATACTTTAGAAACACCAGGAATAAGTTATCATATTCCTGGTGTTTCTAAAGTATCAGATCCGATTTAGGGTACCTACCTATCCAAACAGTTTATAAAGGCTTTGGAACCCCACACAACGCGTAGTCCGACACACATATTTCCGATTTACTATTTATATCTTGAACTTGTATACTCGGTGTATTTTGATGTCACATACCCAAGGAATTTGTATATCTTTAGCACCTTGCCACTATGTAGAAATCCCTTGAAAATAACTAAAAATTTGTGCATTGTCTGTAACTTTAACAAGACTGCCCCCTTTTCTTTCTCCCATGTGACGGGATTATTATTTATCTATAAATAAATAATAAATATAAATATTCAGGGACAAGTCACACATGGTCATCTGGCCCCAAAGTTCCCTGTGTTATGGGAACCAGAGACTGATATACTTACTTATATACGTTTAAATACATACATATATAGATATTTAACACCCAGACACAGAGCAAATAAATCTGCTCATCACACAAATGTTTGCCCTGGGTGGGGATCGAACCCACAACCCTTGGATCAGTAGTCAAGAGCACTAACCACTGAGCCACCGAGTCAGTCTATACTTTTGACATGAGAGTAAGGTTAGCTTTTATTTTTTTATTAGTTGTTTATTTTTTAACTATCCCGCTTGCCGTACATCGACACACCGTCTACACTAACAACTGTACGAGTCGTAAACCCAAAAATGAAAATAGTACTCTCATAAAATATGATAAAAGATGACAAATGTTCTGAAATAGATATTTGTCCTAATTCTTTTGCTGTAAGAACTTGTAAAATTTTCAACAATTGTTGACTCCAAAGTAGACCAGGCAAGTTATTTTTTACATTTCCATTACAATAGGTACTTCACTGGGTGGGTAACCGACAGTGTTTAGTGTAACTACACATAATTAATAAAACAATAAAAGTAGTAAACAAACGAATAATTATACCTAATTATTTAAAATGAAAAAAATACGAATCAATTAATTTGCGGGTTCAAAATAAGAATTTATAGCTTCGGAAATCGTAGAAAAAGTCGCAGTGTTGTCGCAGCTATTATTGTCTGGTGTGTACAAAATTCCCATCAATCAATCACCTGGCGGAGCAGGGCGGGCGGCGCTGGACGGACGGCACTGGGCGGGCGGGGCGGCGCGCGCGCATCTTGTCCGCCGGCAGTACTGCGTGCGTTGCCGTCGACGCCGCCGCGCCGACCCGCGTCGCGACAATGCCGCTATTCTCTGATCATATCAACAACATGTATTACAGTGGAACACCGACTTACAGTGGATCATCTTATAGTGCACCTTATAGTTACACCAGTTCAGTTCTGCCTCTCGGATCGTCATACAGTGCCTCGTACCTTAACCCCGGTGGAAACTACAGCAGTCATTCATCCCTTGCGAGCTACTCGCGCGCGCCCCTCACTCCGCGATGGATCTCCGGTACCAACAGGAATTACTCCCCCATACTGAGTACTATCTCCGAGAGAGGTACTTCAAGCCCTGTGAGGGTAAACAGTCCAAGAAGGATACCGCTTTCGAAAAGATCTTATACTCCCACGAGTTACATACCAAGACCAATCAATATCAATACAGCTGACATAGACGTGTCTAGAGATAAATACAAGCCGAAAATTGAGGATGAAGCACCAGAATTAAAAAAGACACCGAGTCCAGAAAAGGAAGACAGTGGTCCTTTTATGCCGCGTGTAGACGGCAAACCGGAAACTGGAATAGATTCGTCACCAGGAAAACAACGCAGTACGATAAAGCGTGGAAGGACTGTTGTAAGACTTCATACTATTAAAAGAAAGGAAAGAGACTCTCCACGAAAATCTCAAGCCGAACTTACTCAAGAATACTCTACTGTCACTAATGAAGGTAAATCAAATGTTGGTGTTACCTCAGAAGAGAATACTGAGCTAGTGAGATGGCGAGATAAACTTTCCGAGGATTTAACTTATATAGACAAAAGAGAAAAGAAAACATTAGGAGAAAAACTCGTGGAAAAATTTCTTGTTAAGGACAAAGATGATGATATAGGCACAGAAAAACTAAGAGATGTAATTTGTAAACCAAATGAAATACAAAGTTTATCGGCGCCTACATTGTCAAGACCTCTTTCGAGTCGTTCTCCAGACCGGCGTTGTTCTATAGAAATGTTAGCTGAACAAGCTAATTTATTAGACACATTGATAAGGGGCGAGAATCTTAGTACTGCTACTTTAGATCTAAGCAAATTAGGCTGTGAAGATCAAGATAATGTTGAACTGTTACAACCTGTAAAAAGAAAACGATCTGCTGGCCGAGAAAATTCCTTGAAAACGACAAAATCAGATCATTCATTACATCAAACCCTTAAGTCACAAAAAGAATTTAAAGATTCAAAACACTTAAGTAAACGAAGAAGTCTGAAAAAGTCATCATCTGGAGGCAGTATATGCAGATTAGATTCTATTACAGAATTTTCTAGAGAACCAACGATTTTTATTGATTTACCAGCCATAGAAGAAAGCAAATTGTCGATAAAAAGAAACAGCGTAAAAACTAAACTAAAACCAAAATGCAAAACAAAAATAACATCATCCGTAGAAGTTACTACGCCAAAAAGTCCGTTAAAATTCAGAATTGAAAATGTTACTGTCGAAGAAAAATTGAATACACCCAAAAAAGAATTCACTTTTAGTGCTGTTATAGATGAACTTCCAACACCAAAGGAATTGGATGAACAAAATATAATTACAGATGGGGTTATACTTCGAAAAGAAAGCAAAAGGACCAAGACTGATTACGGAAATGAAATAATTCTGCCATCATCGGAACCAGATGATGGAAATTTCTGGGACAGAATTGGCAAAAGAGAAACGGTTTATTTAATGAAACGAAAACAAAACCTTGAGGAAGATAAATTAAAAAATAGGCGTGCTTTGTTTTGGTTTCCTGAGGATGAAGAAACTGTTGAAGAGGCTAAAACGAATGCTTCAAAAGCAGAAGGTTTTGACACAATTTATGATGAAAACAATTCTGTAAAAAATACGGATTTTGAATATATTAGTAATGAAAATGAACAATGTGTAAAGTCCGATGAGTTTAAATTTGATAGTGATGACATTGTGACTGAGGAATTAACAAACAATCTAGCAAGCACTATAAATACAAATGTGCAAACAACTCAACTAGCCGAATTTTGTGATCATTCACCAAAAGAATCAATTGACTTAACGTTATCGAGCTCTCCAGTGATAGAAATGCCAAAAAAAGAACAAAACATTAAACTGGACAAACAAAATCTCATCGGAAGTACTGAAATTAAAGCCATCGAAACGAAACACATAGAAAATAAGTCAGAAAATGATCAAAAATGTCAATTAAACAATTTTGAATCCACCGAAGCGAACACAAATAAAGTAGTGGAAATACTAGGCAAAGAGACAAAATTAAAAATCACAGACCGAGGTAAACAAAGTATTGCTAAATTGTTAGACAAAAATAAAAGCGACGAAATTAAAACTAACCAAAAGTTCCCGGAAAATGATCTTAAGAAAGATGGTATAAAATCAACTTCACCTAAAAAGGAGAAACCACTTTCTTATAAATTAAAACTAGAAAAAGCTGGAAGTTTAGAAAAACCCAAGATTTCTGAAACGTGTCCAATACACGGAAAAATAGATAATGTATCAAAAACTATTACTGCTTGTAAAGTTAGCCAGGAAGTTGGAGAAAGTAAGTTTAATACACTATTATCTGAAAGTAATTTAAAAAATATAAGTGATGTAACAACACAAGAAACTACGCCAAAGGATACTTCTACATTAAAACCTTTAGTGATTGATGAGAAAGATTTAAAAGAAGCTAATATTGCTAGTAAAGAACCAACAAATTCAACAGAAAAAACAAAACCCGATAAAATTGTAGTGAATATTTTGGCAGAAAAATGTGATATATCTAACAAAACTGAAGTCAAAACAGAAGAATCCCTGTTACCAATCATAGTAGAAAGCGATAACATTCCAAGCAAACAAGATGACAAAGAAAAAATATTGGAAGTGTCAGGAGACAATAATACGGCTAATGTCGCAAAACAAGAGGAAAAACCAGAAGAAGTAAAAAAAAAATCTTCAGGAGGAGTATCTCAACCGGCACCTTCTTCAAAGAGGCCAGTTAAAGACGTACCCGCACTTAAGCCACTAATAGCCACACCCCGTCCACTACAAAAGAAAGTTCCTCAAATCGTACATTCATCAAGTTCCGAAGAATCATCATCAGAAGATTCTTCAGAGGACGAAGATGCCAACGAATCTGAATCAAGTGAAGATTCAACTGAATTCTTTGAATGTGAAAACCATCCCGACGGCCGGACATCAACAGGATCCAATGATTCCGGTTTCGACTCTTCAGCCCCAACTTCGCCGGCTGGATTTTTACACGCCAAAAAAGGTAAAGTCTTGCTAAAAGAGACGATATTGAAACAAATTGTATCAAAATTTTGATACACACAACATGATACACCACACAATTTACTAACACACCTCTCTCCTTAAAAATAATCTCATGTACAGAGTTATGATATCGATGCACGTTTGCTTTGCACGGCTTTGCGGTTAACTTGAGTCCAACCAAACTAGTGAATAAGGATATTCTAGATGTGCGACATATCGTTGTTTTGTTGTAGACTGCGATGTAAACTGTCATCGAAAATGTGAAAAGTTGACAGCCAACTTATGCGGGGTGAACCAGCGTCTTCTGGTCGAAGCTTTAGCGTCTCGCAATGCGTCGAGGAGAGGTGGGTACTATCGTGTATTCGTTAGTAATTTAAGTAGGTATTATTTTATATGACATGACATTTTGAATGTTAATAATGTGAACGCAGTATAAGGAACGGGCGTCAGAGCTACGTCAGATCTGCTCAAAATAAAATCTGTTTTATTGGCTAGGTAGCGTCTGTAACGACTATTTTTAGAGAGAACGTTGGAACAATAAGAAAAATCATAAATTAAATTATCAGTAAAACCTTGTGGTAAAACCTATCAACAACCTAGAGATATTACAAGATTTTGCACTAAACGAGACAAATGCACCAGCATGTAGACTATAGTTGTATTCAAAGCCATTTGTTTATTAGGGTTTATAAACATTCAACATCGTGGGTGGAAGAAGAAGTTTGCTTGCGATTGTCTGGCTGTTGGCCAATCACTGGTCGCTTCACCTGAGCAAATTAATAGCACCAATTGCTGCTGAAATTAGCATAAAGAGATAGGTGACATCGCGTAACGTGCAAAAATACATTTCTCTTCCTCAAGAGAAATGTATTTTTGCACGTCACGCGATGTCACCTATCTCTAGGAACTATGGAACCTCTTCAATACTCCTATGCGCACCTTCACGGATGTTCCGCCTGTCTTTTATAGTTTACTGTCACTGACATCAGTTGATAACACACCGCTTATGATTGCATATTATTCTTCCAAAACTCGTATAGGTTTTTTAATACTTTCTCCTCTTTTTATAATTCAATACAGATCTACTCTTGTCAAGGACAAGACGAAAATTATGTCAAACGTTCGTGTCATACCTACTCCTCTGAAGGTTGGAGGCTCTACACTCGACATTGTTACCCAGTATGTGTACCTGGGACAAACAGTTCAGTTAGGTAGGTCCAACTTCGAGAAAGAGATCAATCGTCGAATCCAACTCGGCTGGGCAGCGTTCGGGAAGCTTCGCAATATCTTTACGTCCCAGATACCGCAGTGCCTTAAGATCAAGGTCTTCGACCAGTGTGTGTTGCCAGTAATGACATACGGAACTGAGACATATGTAGTCGCTTACTATGGGCCTAATAAAAAAGCTCAAGGTCACCCAAAGGGCAATGGAGCGTGCTATGCTCGCAGTTTCTCTGCGTGATCGAATCAGAAACGAGGAGATCCGTAAGAGAACCAAAGTAACCGACATAGCTCTCAGAATTGCTAAACTTAAGTGGCAGTGGGCGGGGCACATAGCTCGTAGAACAGATGGCCGTTGGTGCAGTAAAGTTCTCGAGTGGCGACAGCGCACCGGAAAACGTAGCATAGGCAGGCCTCCCACTCGGTGGACCGATGACCTGGTGAAGGTCGCGGGAAGCCGCTGGATGCGGGCAGCGCAGAACCGGTCTTCGTGGAAATCCTTGGGGGAGGCCTACGTCCAGCAGTGGACGTCCTTCGGCTGATATGATGATGATGATGACAGCTCTACTCTACTTTCTCTCTTTAGCACGTGTTTTCCTGTTTTCTTTGCACATGATCTATGCTTATATCATGATGATGCATATATCACCCTTAAAAGTTTTGCTTAGTTACAAACAAATGTTCTCAAGTATTGTGACGTATTTCATATCGTTACGTTATAGTACATTGTGATACGAGGGTGGAAAGTAGGTTGTTGTAAATGAGCTGTCATTACAAGCCCGAGCCGAAGGCGAGGTATCACACGACGTTTTTCAATACAGTTGTGGAAAATAGTAAAAAATAAATCAAAAAATTAAATATGTTTATTTCGACATACATACGTACGTAGGTAAATATAAATTAATTATTTTTAGAAAATGGCGCGTTTTTGCAACTGGACATTTTTACAACGAAACCAACGGTATACAGCCTGTTCGATTTTTGACAAAAGTTGATGTGAAAATAATTTAATTAAAACTAGTAATTAAATATAATAAATAACCATTTAAAAGAATTTTGAGAATTCAATGCTAAGACGTACGGAGTCATTCATTTTTCCTCGTGATTCTATTCTATGTATGAAAACTCTTTGCAACTAAACTTTTTAAATGGACTTATAAAAAAACTAAACTGCAAAAGTAATGATAAGAGTCCGTAAAAGAAAGTCACGACCGCGTTAAAGCCTATGCAAAAGATTTAATTTTCGAATCATAATTATAGCCTCTGAAAGTACGCCATGTTTAACAACTGTATTGAAAAATAATAAAGTTCTATTGGGACGTTTCTCGGAAGTATCCGCAGCCAAGCTTTCCATTGTAAATTAGTATTATTATTAGTACTTACCTGCGACTTTTATTTGTGTCGAATCAATCATCGTTGGCACATCACTATGCATGTGGAGACGTTTGCCAGATCCCGTGACCGGTCTATGGTAGCTGCAGCTCGTAGATTCCTTGGCCACACTTCAAACATCAAAACATATTTCCCTACACTACAGGATGTTAAGTAAAATATAACACATTTTTTTAGAGTGGAGCTTCTACCCGTGACACTGAACAACTTAGACTCGAAAAAAAAGTAGACTTATAAAAACCGATCAGCTGATTCATCTTTCTATAGAAAACCGAGCAGATTTATTATACAAAAGTTGTTCAATTTCATAGGTAGACTGCTTAAAAAATGTGTACTATTCTTCCAACCACCCGGGGTATCCTATTAAAATATTTTATTTATATAATTCTCAAAGCAAAAATTACCTTGTAAATATTGGATAGGAAGTGGAAGGCTGGTACCTGGTAGTGTGTCTCAAACATACCGAAGCGATAATGAAATTAAAAGTTTTAGTAAAACAAAGAAACTATACCAAATCTATGCTTATGAGATGAAATAGCACTAGAAAAAAACAAAGAAACTGTAACCAAATATATGGTTATGCAAGCACTAGGCATATGACATTTTTCTCACATTCAAAATGTTTTTTTTTGCTGGCATTGGTTCTGCAAAATTTTACACTGTTGTTGATAGGTTTTACGACGCTAAGAAATTGTATGGTTGCTTACCGGTAGCTGTAGAACTAATGGTGGGTAGGATCCTAACATTACCTCAATAAAATAAAATAATGTTTTGAGACATTAAAATATTTCATAAAGGGCCGGATAAATGTAATAAAAGTGATTTATGTTTCGTAGCGTTTCCAAAATTATTAACGAAAGCTAATATTACGTTTTTATTTTTATCAAGCGTGACGTAATGAGAATTAGTATTTGGGGAAATGTGAACGAGATGAGATAATCTTACTTATTATTTTGGTATTCATTATCAATTATAATATTCGTGTGAGATTATTGGTAGCAAAAAAAAGAAAACTCCACACAATCCAAATATTCACGCTCTAATATTTTTTACGCACAAGCTTTTGTTTTAGTTCAATTCCATGACACGAGTTATCGGCCGGCCAGTCTCGGGTTGTACATTCATGGGCCGTGCATTATCGGGTCACGCTTTTTTTTGCATATTTCCAAATTCAAAACAGTACCCTCCTTCTGGCGCAGTCGGATATAAAAAACGGGCGCAATAGGAATCTATTGTTAAAAAATTAATATGGTTCAATTGAAAACAATATACGATCCTAGAATCTTGATTCCACTTCAAAAGTTCATCATCAGATCAACTTTAAATACCAAAGGGATCTATTGTTGAATACAGCTTCACACCAAATTTCAGCTCAATCGGGCCCTTGTAAGTCGCTTTTAAATCGATTGTAAGTTTTGACTCGGACAAATAATTAAACAAACTCGTCATGAAAAATTTGCTTATTTGAATGTCAGCAGAACTGTAGAAATCTACGCTATTGCATAAAAAGTAGAAGTGTGTAGAAGGCAAGATATATGCCCGCCAAAATTTCCTACACACACACACCTAATTGGAAATGAGAACAAAAAGTTTTCCATAGCAAGGCTAAAGTTGCGCAAGAAACCACACTTACTACGACACCACTACGTTGCTACGACGCGACGAAGCGACGGCGTAGCGTCATTACAAGCTTTAATTTAGCTTGCTATGTTCGCTTGTATGTATTTAGTTCGCTTCAAATCTTCCGATCGATTTTAGAGCGTCTTCCAGGGGTCCGATTGAGCTGAAATCTAGTATGAAGCCGTATTACCGGTGACAATATCTCCTTTTGGTATTTGAAGTTGATCTGATGATGAACTACGAAGGCGGAATCAAGGTCCTAGGATCGTCTATTGTTTTCAATCAAATCATAGGAAATACTGTACCTCACAGGCGCGGTCGCAGACAGACTTAACATCAAAGACCTTAGACCACTACATGGATTCTTACACTGTGGTAATACTATTAATTTAAATGTACAGTCAACCGCACGTCAATTAATAACACTGAAAGGAGACGCTGATTTTGCTTTGTAAGAAGTTTTCTTTATAACTTAGCGCATCTTAGACTGGATTGCGATTGATGTGCGGTCGGTTGGCCATGCCAGTGTGTAAAACGTGTCAGATTAGTATAATAATGTGTGCGCAGGTGGAGAGAGCCCCGGTCCCTCGGCGGGCGCCGCCGCTGACGACGCACTCCTCATCCTCGAGAAGGAACTTGGTGAGATGCTACCTGAGAACTCCTTGCACCTGTACCTTCTTCTGTTACTCCTTTTAAACACTTGCGATATATGAGGATCACACTGAACGTGGTTGACATTACACTTTTGTCGTATAGTTCATTCATTTCTATAGTTCGCAAATTTTGATTGCTGTTTTATTCAGTGTGGTCCTTGTTGAACTGTAACTGTCTGTGTTGAGTGAGTTACATTTAGCTAGTATAATAGTTAGCGCAATACTTTGGTATCAATGTTGTTATATTTGACATACAATTTGTTTATACTTGTTTTGTTGTATTGTTTCACATTGCTACTTCTGTTCATTTCACCTAACAAACTAGATTTTAACATTGCAAGGTAACTAAACTTCCGTTTTTAATGCGCTTCGCTTGCGAAGCTGCTACTAACATACACTGTTTCGTTCATTAATTCTCTAAACATCATATATTTTGTAATATTAATTTTAAGGGTATCTTTCAAAAAAAAATTTTCGTTAATGACTGCAAATATGAGAACAAACATTAACGCTGCAGTCTTTTATTATCATCATCATCATCATCACCTTAGCCGGAAGACGTAAATTGTTGGACATAGGCCTCCAATCGTAGACCTCCAGCGGCATCTTTTATAATTTAACGAGCTAGCAATATTACAGTTCAAAATCCAAAAATCAACGCAGAGGTCGCCTAAAACCAATCTATCTACCTAAAGTTACAATAATACTCATTTATACTTTGCTAAACTTCTCGAATATTGTCTATCCCGAAATAAAACTATTCAAACCCAATAGTAATAAACAACGTATAGATTTAAATTTTAACTTATCGGCATCGAGCATTTATCTTTCTTTAGAAAAACAAACATCACTCGATACTCAATACCGTCTATTTATAGAACCTTGTCGTTTTCGTGGGAGTGAGTAGAGATCACTAATAAAATACAAGTAATATGTGTTTGCGTCCGACACAATTGGCGAAAAGCGAATTTCGAAAGCTTCTATAAATACGGAGCCGCCCGAAGTGGCTCCGAGAGCGCTGAAATGTACGCGCGTCCCAATTTGAGGGGCGATGTTCCGCATTCCCGTTACTAGTGATAAAACGGGCTGAAATATCAAAATAACGCACTCTTAAGATACCTAATGTACATGAAATGCAGCAGCTAATTATAGAAGTTACGACATTACAATGACTCTCACTTCGAAAACAATAAGATATTTATATTTGCATATTTGAGTGCGTTTGATGAGGAATAATTATTCTGAAATACATGAAAACATAAAGGAGGGTCATGAGCCAGAAATGACATTTCAAAAAAGGAATGACGGAACAAACAAAATGGCAGCGAAATCCTAATTATTGAGGAATCCTTTACTTAATGCGAGCAATTATTCTGAAATACATGAAAATATAAAGGAGGGTCATGGGCCAGAAATGACATTTCAAAAAAGGAATGACGGAACAAACAAAATGGCGGCGAAATCCTATATGTTCGACAACCATACAATCTGCATCAATCTGGCTTACGAGGGGGTGAGGTCGCTATCTAGAGAGCGGCAGGGAGTGTCTATACTGTATGTTAGTACTAATATATATACTCTGCCCAGGTAATAATGGTTAATCGCGCTGTAGTCAAGTCGCACACTCGTATAGGCAGTACGATATTACCGATATTACGAAGTAACAACGACAAATGAAATTTTGTGTGTTAGTTTTTTTAGATCAGTAGGTGTGTCCGAGACTTCTACAAACCCAGCGTGGCTTGCCTTAGCTTTAGTGGGATGTGGTGATGCCACTGCTCACTATTGTTTTTGGCTTCGTGCCTTCCAAAATACTAAAAACATCGTTTAGCTAGTGTGCCATTTCCGAAACTTTTACAGCGATTTGTTCAAGAGTTGCATCTATACTAACTATAATAGCGTCGATGGCGTAATGGCTAGGGCCGCGACCTCCTGTCCGGGAGGTCGTGGTTCGAACCTGCCACGTACCAATGTGATTTCGAATTTAGATTTCATATGTACGTTTATCCGTCGCTCTTACGGTGAAGGAAAACATCGTGAGGAAACCTGCACACGCCTGCAAAGAAGCTCGCAGGTTGTGTGTGAAGTCGACCAACCCGCACTGGGCTCGCGTGGTCGACTAAGGCCTGATCGCCCTAATTCAGGGTAGACTCGAGCCCCTCGGTGGGGACGTATATGAGCCAATATGAATGAATGAATAATATTATGTAATATTATAAAGAGACAAAGTTTGTTGGTATGTTTGTATGTAGGAGGTAATCCTCGAAAATACTCAACCGATTTAAAAAAAATATTTAATCAATACTTAGAACGGAATTTTAGGATGGACATAGGCTAAAAAATCCCTTTCACTCTCGATATCCACGGGGGATCGCCGCGGGAAACAGATACGAGTAGTATAATATAAAAGCGGACAAGTGCGTGTTATTGGACCACGGGCAAGGTGGGTTTCTGTAGTCCGTTCAACAATAAATGTACCTATATTAAAAAAAGTAGTTTTTGCCAAATGAATAGAAATGGAATGACAAACAAAACCCTTTCCGAGCGTGTCAGGTGAAAATGCTCTTTACTAAGCCTCAAAAGTTTTAAAAGACATAATTAACGATATATTCCACACGATGGTGTACTTACGTAAATTTTAAAAAGAACACAATCACTTTGGATGTTTTTTAATGAAACGCATAATAATATAAGCGTCATATATTTGTATAACCATACCAATAAGCTTTATAGCTGTAATAGTCTGCGAGTAAAACGACTGCGATCGACAGACAGACACACGGACGGACATAGCGAAACTATAAGGGTTCCAGTTTGACTACGGAACCTTGAAAATGAAAAATTTATAAAGAAAACTGGCCAATAGCATTTCGGACCACGCATAGTGTAGGTTCCGGGGTTATTATTCCATAAATTTATAAAGAAAACTGGCCAATTGCATGTCGGACCACGCATAGTGTAGGTTCCGGGGTTATTATTCCATAAATTTATAAAGAAAACTGGCCAATTGCATGTCGGACCACGCATAGTGTAGGTTCCGGGGTTATTATTCCATAAATTTATAAAGAAAACTGGCCAATTGCATGTCGGACCACGCATAGTGTAGGTTCCGGGGTTATTATTCCATAAATTTATAAAGAAAACTGGCCAATTGCATGTCGGACCACGCATAGTGTAGGTTCCGGGGTTATTATTCCATAAATTTATAAAGAAAACTGGCCAATTGCATGTCGGACCACGCATAGTGTAGGTTCCGGGGTTATTATTCCATAAATTTATAAAGAAAACTGGCCAATTGCATGTCGGACCACGCATAGTGTAGGTTCCGGGGTTATTATTCCATAAATTTATAAAGAAAACTGGCCAATTGCATGTCGGACCACGCATAGTGTAGGTTCCGGGGTTATTATTCCATAAATTTATAAAGAAAACTGGCCAATTGCATGTCGGACCACGCATAGTGTAGGTTCCGGGGTTATTATTCCATAAATTTATAAAGAAAACTGGCCAATTGCATGTCGGACCACGCATAGTGTAGGTTCCGGGGTTATTATTCCATAAATTTATAAAGAAAACTGGCCAATTGCATGTCGGACCACGCATAGTGTAGGTTCCGGGGTTATTATTCCATAAATTTATAAAGAAAACTGGCCAATTGCATGTCGGACCACGCATAATCGGAGAAAACAAATGGTTTCCCCGTAGGGACTACAGGCACTAAAACATGCCAAATTCAACAGAGTGTAGGGTTCAGGACTACCTACCTGGACTACCTACCTACTTTATAACTCAAAAACTGTTGTGGACATGAGTGATTCCAAGTTTTTATCTTAAACAGTTTAGAGCCGCACGATGGGACACATTTAAAATAACTACGGCTGAGGTATAAAAACACGTTTAAAAAAAACACTACACCATTTGAAATTATTTGTATCGCTACGTACAGAATCTTCTTGGCCACTTATGGGTGAAATGAGCAGTTGTAGTAGAAATTCCAAAGAGTGATCGATCGCTCACATAAGTCGTCACAAATGACGTAACAGAGTATAAGCCTTTGATACCTAATTAATCTTAATAATGTCTGTACATGTTGCGTGTGTGTGACCACTGATCGTGTTATCCAACCTACGCAAACTTGGCACGAAGTGAATATCAGCTTGTAAAACGTCCGATGACGTCACACCTGGTGATTTGTACAAATAAAAACACGAGCCCAAATCAGAAGATAATATCACTCGATCCACAATAGAACGATGATTTGCCCTGCCAAATAGACTAATAGCGTCTATATTTTATGCACTCAAGCGATTGTACTCACATAAAATTATAAATAAAATAATTTAATGCACTATTAGACGATAACCAATATTACACTGATGGAGTTCCACACTGTTGTTTGAAATAATGAAATTAAACAGGCCTATAAGCTGTGCTGTGGTTATTATGATCGTAAGTTCATAATAATTTTTATGTAGCTAGACAAATGAGTTCATAAAAAGTAGAAAAGAAAATAAACTATATCGCACAATCACGCACGCAAGAAGCGAGCGGAGCGTAGGCGTTAGAAACGCTTTGTTCTTTCAGTTTGTCCATAAAATCTGTCCTTAGTTTAGTGACAGATATATGTTTAGGCATGTATTCAGGTATAACTTAAAAAAATAGGGATGGGCTGTGTCGGAGACACTTTTAAGATTCGTAAATTTGATGTCGCAATTAAATGTATGCAGTAGCAGAATTTCGACACTTTCTCTAAGGCAATTCGAAGGTGTTGATGAACGACTCTCGGATATCTTATTTAGGTAAGTTGGAAGAGAATATGAGACAAGAATAAAGATTCAAGATATTAATTTAAAATAGGTGCAAATTACAGTCTTTCTGATAGTCATAAAATAATAATTGTCGTTTGTGAAATTCAAGAAAAAAACAATAATTAGTTAATAACGACGAAATTCAATCCTTGAAATAAACCAGATTATGTCATTAGAACATGAAAACAATATAACACGAAAAGTTATACATAAAAATCATTGAAGTCATTAATGCATTTGACAAGAGTAGGCCAGTTCACACGGGCAGCGCCCGCGGTCACGAGTGTAACGCGAGAGTCAGCCATCGCTCCTATCAACCATATTAGAGGGAAAAGGACAAATAAGGAGTTTACAAACAAACAAACAAAATAAATAGGCCAACGTAAAAACCAACGTAAAATTGAGAATCGAAGGCACACAGCGCAAATCGGTAAACTCTTATGATTTCGAACAGGTATAAGTAACTCAAACGCTAAAACTTTGTGACTATAATTAAAAATTGAAAATTGAAATGAACACCTGACACCCTTTTTAGGGTTCCGTAATAAATATTATAGTCTGTCTGTCTGTCCGTCTGTCCGCGGCTTAGCTTAGAGACAATTAGTACTAGAAAGCTATAATTTGGCATGGGTATACATATTAATCACACCGAAAAAGTGGAAATAATATTTTTTGTCGGCTACCTCCTCCCCTACATGTAAGGAGGGGATGAATTTTTTAAATGATAACTTCTTGCGCGTTGGGAATTTTGGAGATGGGAAAAAACCATTCAACTCGCGACCCCTCACCGGTAGCTGTTACCGTTACTGAATTTTCAAAGAATATTTTAACGTCGCTGGGTACAAGCCCTTTAAGTTTTCACTTCTGTCGGCACTCCCGGAGTGGATTTTTTTCCTTGATATCGTGTGGGGGGGGGGAGTACCATAGATAGGTCTTTTAAAACGGCTGAGGGTTCGCCACAACCATTTTTTTGATTCAGGGATCCGTTTGCGAAATATTAAGCTTTAAAATGCTAATTTTTGTTAGTCAAGTGTGGCTTTTTTCTTCCGGTGGGAATGGAAGGATTTTAGATTTTGTCATAGGTTTTCTTGTAATCTATGCATTCAACATCATTTACTGTGTTTTTTGACAAGATTGTAGGCTCAGTGGTTTTGGAGATGAGGGGGGGGGGAATGATCAATTTTCGCCTTTTTTCTTAAATAACTTCAAAACTATTTTCCTCTAAATTATAAAAAAAAAATATTCAAGATTCTCATAACAGGCCTTTAATATGTCCCATGATATAGTTTTATTTTTTAAATTCCCCCCCAAAAGTGGCCCACATATTTACGTTAAACGTCCGTCTTTAGGTCACCTACTTACATATGTGTACCAAATTTCAACTTAATCGGTACAGTAGTTTTGGAGCAATTGGCCGTGACAGACGGCCGGATAGACAGACACGCGAGTGATCCTCATAAGGTTCCATTTTAACCTTTTTAAGTACGGAATCCAAAAAAAAACAAAATAATTTCATCCGTTTGGGTTCTACGATGCCACAGGCAGATACACCCAGGTACACAGATATATATTTTTTTATCCCCGATTGATAAGCCCTTGATATCATCTCACCTGATGGTAAGTGAAGATGATGCCGAAGATGGAAGCGAGCTTACAAAGATTCCAACGCAATGGGATATGGCTATCTTATCTTCAAGCCGGAACATATCAATGCTGTTAGCACTGATGTTTGGTTGCAAGACTTAGATAAGATGGTGGTAGCTAGCCAGGCGAGCTATCAAAATGCCCTACCACCAACCAAACCGAGTCTTACAAAGTTGACCCCGCCGGGAATTGAACCCGCGACCTCCTGGTGTGAAGCGAATGGACTAACCATTACGCCACGGAGGCGGTTAAGTTATACTTATAACACCCCTCTGTAAGAAACAAAAAGCATTCACGTACGTAATTATTTCACAAATAAAATTGGACAGTAGTTATTTTCGACCTTGATATTGCCGCTTCATCTCAGCTTAAATAATATTTTTAGCTTTGCGATCTCAACCGAGGTGAAAGAAAATTAATATCGAACATGTGCACTGATGATGTGATGACGGTTACGTCACAGCGTAATCGTGAACTTGAATTTGCGAAGTAACCTTTATAACGACGATGGCCTCAAATAATGTATACGGGCGGTGTGCCCAAATATATTTGTCAAAACTTGTGGACTTCACACAAAGTAGACTAATCAGACTGAAAGGAAACTAATCTAACTTTAAACATAAACGCGAAAGTATGGATGTTTGTTTGTACCACTTTCACACCTAAGCGGCATAACGGATTTGGATGGAATTTGGTAGGTCGAATCAATGTAATTCAACCAGATAGGAAGATAGATAACTGGATTAACACAAAGGCTAGTTTTTATCCCGGAAAAATACATGATTCCTCGTAGCGCTGCCCTCAAGGCTGGAATTCCTTTAGGAGAAACCAGTTTTGGGCATCAACAGATTGTGTGGATCAGGATTCCAGTCAGTTGTTAACAGCGCCAGCGCTCAGAATATTATGATTCCTGTAGGATTGCTATTATTGCATAAAAATAACTACAGAACCGTATTCGCTGAAATTTGGCAAAGAGCTAAAGTAAAAGGCGGAGAACAACACAGCATAGGATACTTATTATCCCGGAAAAATACATGGTTCCCCAAAGGAACTGGAAAAAAATCAATTCGCACCGTACACTCTCGATTGCAGTCATAAAACTAGGGTTATCCACGCGGGCTAGTTTTCAGATATTTTCTAGATATTTTTTGGCATCTTCTGACCAAAAGGTATATATATATATATACTTTGCCAAAAGTAAGACCTGTATTTGTTTAAGCAGTGAAAAATCACTGACATATTAAGGCTTCAGTTCCAAATAACTACGTTCTCCACATTTAAACGAAATGCAAGTAAATTCAGATGAAAGTCATCGAATAAATCTACACGTTCGTACAGACTACAGACCACCGGGGTTAACACTTCCATTAGACGCTAAGACAACTTTAGAGAATACCGAATTGATTAGGCCTGCCTGCGCTGGCCAAAAATAAGAGATTACCAAAGCATGTAGTTATTTACAATATTATGCCTACCCACAACAAAGAAAGTGTCATCATATCAGCCGGAAATCGTCCACTGCTGGACAAAGTCCTCCCCCAAGGATTTCCACGACGACCGGTCTTGCGCTGCCCGCATCCATCGGCTTCCCGCGATCTTCACCAGGTCGTCGGTACACCGCTAGGGAGGCCTGCCTACGCTACGTTTTCCGGTGCGCGGTCGCCACTCGAGAACTTTACTACCCCATCGGCCATCTGTTCTACGAGCTATGTGCCCACTGCCACTTCAGTTTAGCGATTCTGTGAAGAAAAGTGAAAGAAAGTGTTATTAACCGTATTTCGCATGAATAGGCTCTCTGACAATTTAAAAACCCCGAGGGTTCCATACCACACCTCTTTTCACAATTCATTTCAAACAAAGGACATCTACGAGAGCCACAGAAAAATTCTTTTTTGTTTATTCAGTTAGACTTTTTTTTTTTATTCACAATTGGTAAACCCTTGATAGCATCTCACCTGGTGGTAAGTGACGATGTTGCCGAAGATGGAAGCGGGCTTACCAAGATTCCCCAACGCAATGGGGAACTGGCTATCTTATCTTCATGCCGGAACACACCAATGATATCAACATTTATATGGCGGCGACACTTAGATAAGATGGTGGTAGCTAGCCAGGCGGGCTTAGAAAATGCCCTACCACCAACCAAACCGAGTCTTAGAATTGACCCCGCCGGGAATCGAACCCGCGACCTCCTGTGTAAAGCCAGTGAATTTTGCCTCTAAGCTACGGAGGCGGTTAGAGCTGTTGTTTGGACCTTAGAATATAGACAACGTCGCCAGAGGCATGAAGTTATGACACTTACTAGTGACTTACATAAGTTACATATTGGTGCAAATGACTTGAAGAAAGCTAATGTCTACATCTAGGTACTTACCTACTTATAACTACAAGGACGAACTCCTAATAAAAATATTATCAACGGGATTTATTATAAGTAGGTATTCATAAATTATAATTACTGCCAAATGGTAGTGCCAATTTATCAAATATACGAGTTGAAAATGTTTCAAGATCTTCAGTTTAATTTGTATCGTAAACTGCGGGTAGTCCTCGTTAATCTTAAAAAAAATGGGGGTGGGTGGTGTCGGATCCGCGGCCGAAGGCCTTGAGATAGGTCAAATGACAATAATCAATTCAAACTATTGAAAGACTGTGTAAAGCTATTACTATGGAAAAAATATGTAATATATTTAAAGTAATAAAAAATCGATTTAATTGAATACAATTTTAAAAATATTACCACTTTTGATGTAAAAAATATATACTGTGTTTTTGGCATTAATTGCAAAAGTTCTCGAAAAAAAATAGTTTATGTTGAATGAAAGCAACACACAAAATTTGGTGACTAACTCCTTTCATTTTAATTGAAAACATTTTTTAAAAACTTTTTTGAAAGTAAAGCAAAGTAATAAAAACATATAAAAATCGAGAATTGGGCGTTTGGTTTCAACGTAACAGCCGCGTTGAAGCCCGCATAGATTTGGACTTAAAATTAATAGACTTTATATGTTCGATATTATTTTAACACGTCTCAACCTACTCGGATTGAGTCATCTTAGAGCCTCAAGATTCATGAATTCCATGCCGCAATTAAATAAATGTAAAAAAACAAATTTCAAGTCGATACGGCTTAAATAAGATCAGGATTATAACTATTTTAACAGAATTTTGACACTTTTTCCACGGGCCGTATTTTAAGAAGGGCTCAAGGTGCAACACTCGGGTATCTATCTTGTTTTGACTTTAGGGCGATATGCCTCACCTTGCTGTATCTCTTCTAGTTTCTGAGATCTAAGCCGCATAAATTCAAATTTTCGTGTCAAAACATTTTAATAATCATTACGCAACTTTTTTAAACCCCCTCCCCTCCGTCTAAGACCAAAGGCGTTTCATCAAATTCATATCTAAAGTCGAATGTAGCCTTTTAGAAAAAGATTGCAGCGTTGATGTAACTAAGTGTATTAGCATTTCCAAAATTTCAAACTTCTCTCATTTCGACCATGCCCATAACTTGAAAGTACATGCATTTTCAACAATCCATTATTTGTTGACATAACAATTATACAGTGTGTATCGGATATGGTTACCTATATTTTATGGGCACATAAATACACCACATTTCATCGACGAAAAACCTCCCCGGGTCTACATCTTTCTCTCCTCTAAATGGCAGCCATTTTTACTTTCATTTCATTTTTATCACGCTCTTATTAGCTTCACCTGTATCTATGTTTGTATCCGACTCCTTTGCACTCGATTTTGACCCACTTTAAACGGATAGATTTACTTCAAACTTTGTACATTTATCAATAATCAGTGACAATGATAATACAATAATTTCATAAGTTTATCTCATCATCCTAAACTAAAAATTTTAAAATAAATATAGTTAAAAAAACTAAAAAACACGCTTTTAAAGCACATAAAACTAAAAAGTGAAAAATAATTCTATAAGCTAAAAACAATATAATAAACGAAAAATACTAGTATTATTGTGAAAAAAGCGTGGGGCGCCTTGTGCCATATTTTTCGTATATCGTGCAACTCACCCTTTTTTCAGAATAATACTTGTATGTTTCGTTCAATATTGTTTTCAGCATAAATTAAGAATTATTTTTCACTTTTTAGTTTGATGTGCTTTAAAAGCGTGTTTTTTTAGTTTTTTTAAACTATATTTTTGCAGTTGTTTTATCTTTAATTAGCAACAGTACAGACTTTAAAAATATAGTCTCATTTGGAAGCTTATTTAACTTCTCTGGTGATCCACATTTAAAATTAACCACAACATTTAAGAAAAAAGACACATAAAAGTTTGAAGTACAAAAATTTAACAAAAGTATTTTTATTTTTATTTTTTTGAACCTACTGCAAAAATTGGGTCGTTAACGTGTTGTTTTTTCTTCTTAGTCAATAGTTTTGAAGTTAGCTACAAAACGACACTAAATTATCTACCATTAGTTACTTACGCAATGATGAAAATTGATGGTTAAGAAATCTTTGTGCAGGGTTTACTTTACAACTATTTTACATCTTTACATGTTTTTAACTAAAACACTTCTTAAAACAATTACTTAAAGCGACTACCTCCATTTTATAGACACGCTGTAGCTCTCACTACAACCTGCCGTGTGGCCCGTCTGACCATTTCCAAGTAAAAACCCTGAGGGTCGCGTATTAACCATAAATTGACACACTAAGTAAGTATCTTATAGTACATAATTTAGTGTCGTTTTATAGCTTAGCTCGAAATCAATCGATTAAGAACAAATAAACAAGATGACCTCTTTTTTGCAGTAGGTTCAAAAAAATAAAAAATATTTTTTTTCTGCACTATTTTTCTTTTAACTTTTTTTTTGTTTTTTCCTCAAATATTTTGGTTAATTTTACATGTGGATCATCAGATAATTAAATTACCTTTTTAAATGAGACCCTTTGGAAGTCTTTACTGCTGCTAATTCAAGAGAAAACATATTTTTCATGAACAGCCACAAAAAAAAAACTGGAAATGAAAACGGCTGCCATTTACAGGGGAGAATGATGCGATCCCTAATGGGGGGTTTTTCGTCGATGAAACGTAGAGTATTACACGCCCTTAATATATCGGTAACCATATCCGTTACACACTGTATACACCGCTCAACATTGCCGAGGAATACTTTAAGAGTTTTCATACATAACATGTTTTTTAAGGCTACAAAAAATACTTAGGACAAGTCCTACACTTAGTGTAGAATAAAAAACTTCAAGTTGAGCAAGTGCTGTATGTACCCTCCCATTTTATAGAATTGTGGTACTGAATGTTATAAATTTTCATTGTCTATGAGTTTGTACAAAAACCTCATAAAACGAAATTCATTTAGAAGAACCGAGAGGGTAAATACAAATAGCACTTGCTCATCTTTAAATTTTCTACCCTACACACACATGTCCTAAAATTTTTTTATAGCTTTTCAAAAAAGTATGTTTTGTATGAAAATTCTTAAAACATCCCTGTAAATGTTGACGAGTGTATAGTTAGGAACTGCGATTTACTTAATCCGTTTCTCCACAGAGCAATCGATTGCGTACGCGCTGTTCCGCAAAACCGGGCGGTTCACGCCTCCCGCGCGGTCCATCCCTCGCTTCAGGAAGTACACCATCGAGGACTTCCAGTTCATCAAGGTGCTGGGCAAGGGCAGCTTCGGAAAGGTGAGAACAATTTAGTACTTACCTATTATTGGAGGGTCACGTTGTCAGGCATATGACAGAAAGGATGCCAAGAAGAGGAAATCGTACGTCATATTATGTCTGCAATGTAACGAAATTAGTGTAAGACCCGTCAACTGGAGCTTCTATTCATCATACTGAATTATTTTTTTTCTAAGAGACCCGTAGGCAATTCGAAAGAAAAATAGAGTTCCTTATACAAATCGATCAGCTGATTGAACAATTTTGTAGATTTTTGAATGGAGTGTCGAATTTGTTTCTTTTGAGAATTGACCAGCTACTTATGTGTCTCTAGGAGAAATTAGATTTCAGTCAACCCTACACTAATCTTGTAACACCCGTTATTTTGATAAAAATCTATTAACATTTAATAAGATTTGAACACGTACTAGGCACCTGTGGATCATTTTAAAAAGAGGTAAAGTAATCAACCCAATATATCCAAAACCTCCAAAGAAATCCTTAACTTAAAAATTTAAAACCCTAGGCACAAAAAACCTCTTTGAGTAAAAAATAATATGTATTTGTCCCTTTGTAAAACAGTTGTATTGGTTTTTTTTCTTTTACGTGTAAAGAGTCAAGAAAATAACCACACTTTTGCACTTTTTCAATGTTTTACAATGTTATTTCTCTTAAGACTTTAATTTAAAAACTAAAATTTAGCAGATTCTCTATAGTACTTAAAAAGAAATATCTCCATATAAAAACTATGTGCAAATTTAGAAATTTTATTAATAAACAATTCTTTTCAGACTCTTTTTAGACGTTTCAGACCTGTTTTTGGGATTTTTTATAGTCGAATAAAGTACACACTATCGTGTAACATATTAGCACATTCCTCAGACAATATCCTTAAGTATGTCCAATATTTTTTGCAAAACCGATATTTAGTAGTAATTACCCAGAAAATTTGATCTAGCAAAAGGGTTTCTTCGCTTCTCCACCGGTGCCTCGCCATATGTTATATATAATTAAAGTAGTTTAATTTTGATCAAAGCGTCTTCGCGTCAGGATCTTCGGTGCCGACGCAATGGCCGCGCGCATCGAATCGTCTGAAGCAACTTTAGAGTAGATAGATATACACGAGAGAAGTTCGGTAAACTCGAGATTCAGGCCAAAATAATAAGAGCAAAGTTTTGCCTTTATTACAAGCTTTTATTTAGTTTGCAATTTTCGTAACTTCGTATGTAGGTTGTCCACTTCAAAATTTGCAAGTTAAATTTGACATTTTGTGTTCGATTGAGCTGATATTGTGCATACAGTTTAGTTTGGATGGCATTGCATGGTTTGCTGAGAGACTTTATTCTAAATCCAATATGGTGGACTCCCAAAGATGACGTACCAGTTAATTTTATGTACTACCAAAGTATATATATTTGTATTAACATACAGTATGGACACTCCCTGCCGCTCTCTAGATTGCGACCTCACTCCCTCGTCACTCTGATTGATACAGATTGGTTACAGTTTGGTTGTCGAACGAATAGGATTTCGCCGCCATTGTGTTTGTTCCGTCATTTATTTTTTTTAATGTCATTTCTGGCCCGTTTTATGAAGTGTCTAGGGTGTGGTTACGTTAGTATTAATATATATATATATATATATATATATATATATATATATATATATATACTAGCTGTCCCGGCGAACTTCGTACCGCCTTACATTACATTACACTGCCCTGCCCTACCCTACACTACCCTACACTACACTACACTACCCTACCCTACACTACCCTACCCTACATACACTACACTACACTACCCTACCCTACACTACTCTACACTACACTACACTACACTACCCTACCCTACCCTACTCTACCCTACACTACCCTACCCTACCCTATCCTATCTCTCAAGTTGGATCGAACTGCACATGGTGTGCGAATTTTATTATAATCGGTTAAGTGGTTTAGGAGTCCATTGAGGACAAACATTGTGACACGAGATTTATATATATTAAGAAGATATATGATATGGGTATCTAATAAAAGGGTTTGCTGAGCAGAATACGAAATTATTAAAAATATTCTGTTCAACAGATTGTTCTCAAAATTATTTCTTTCGCAATGTCAAGATGATGTTAATATCCATTTCACATAGCAATTAGTGGGTACGTTTTCGTTCCGCTGACCCAAATGTCAGACATTGAGTAGAGTGCCGCCCGATGTTCACTTGAGATGTTTTAAATACACACTTCGGAGAAACACTGTGGATCTGTGACACGTCTTGCCACTGACAGACAGCAGGCAGGTAGTGAAAGTGTGAACACAGACAATATAGAATGAAGCTGTATTATCTCGAGAACGGGTACAATTCTGAACTGTTACATCCTCAGCACTTAAATGCATCGGCACTAACCATCAGGTGAGGTGCAGCCAAAAGCACTCAAATTTTTAATTAAAAAAAATTGGTTGTCTGTAAAGTCGGTTTACGGACGATAGTTTAACGTGATAACGTCATAACATAACGGGACAATGAGCGTAACGGGACAATGAGTCATCCTTTTTCGTGCGTGCAGGCGGCGTCCATCGATTTATTAGACATTTTCAGGTCAAAAACTAAAAAATCTTTGCTGATTTCCAAGAAGTGGCGTTAGTTTAAAATACCAGAAAACTTTTTATTCGTCAAGCGGCAAATGGGAAATTTTACTCATAAAACTACATGACTTTCAACCATTTTCTAATAAGTATGATGACCGCTAGCCATCTTTTTTTATTGCGACTTTCAAAAAGGAGGAGGTTCTCAATTCGTCTGTATGTTTTTTTTTTTATGTTTGTTACCTCAGAACTTTTGACTGGGTGAACCGATTTTTACGATTCTTTTTTTATTTGAAAGCTAGTGCTTCCCGTGTGATCCCATATAAATTTTATCAAAATCGGTGTGGTACTTTAGTAGAAAATTGACAAAAACCAAAAATAATAATGCAAAAATGTACTAATTTGTTGCGATGGAAGTCGGTTTTTTAACGTGTTTAGCGTTTTCAATTATTTTACTTTTTATCATCTGTCAAAAATAAAATTTTGTTCTCAAAATGTTTGGAATACATAGACGTGACGTCATAATTTAGCAGCGTACTCATTTTGTTATTTTGGTGAGTAAAAAAATGTAACACTTGATGTAAAACAAAACGAGTAAGGTTTTTTAAAGTTTCAGTAGGAGGACAATTCAGTGATCAAGTTTCATAATTTATTTATGATGCTGTCATCATCCCAATGGTCATAAAAAAACTAAAACCCAACTACGGAAAAGTATGAAAACAAGAGTTTCCCGCCTGAAATCATGGCTTTTATTTTTCCCTTCATCTGGGGTAATATCAGTGGTCGCAAGCAATAATGATAGGTACTTAAGGCCCTAAGATGGGTCAAATGAAAATATTCAATTCAAATTATTGAAAGACTGTGTAAAGCTATCACTATGGAAAAAATATATAATATACTTAAAGTAATAAAAAATCGATTTAATTGAATACAATTTTAAAAATATTACCACTTTTGATGTCACAAAATATACTGTAGACCCTGTTTGTGGCATTAATTGCAAAATTTCTCGAAAACAAATAGTTAATGTTGATTGAAACCAACACACAAAAATCGGTGACTTCAAGACCTTTCATTTTAATTGAACACATTTTTTTAAACTTATTTGAAGGTGATGAAAAGTAATAAAAACATGTAAAAATCGAGAATTGGGCGTTCGGTATCATCGTAACAGCCGCGTTGAAGCTCGCATTGATTTGAACTTCAAATTCAAATTTTGCGTTCCATATTATTTAAACACATTTCAACCTGCTCGGGTTGAGTGCTCTTAGGCCCTTAAGGCGCAATGGTACTTAAAAATCTGTCTTTGCCTTTTTCTTTACGTGTAAAGAGGGAAGAAAATAACCACACTTTTGCACTTTTTCGATGTTTTTCGTTTTTATTTTCATCATATTTATCGTAAATAACTGATTAGAAAAGCCGACCCCGTGTAGCGGGATATGGCGAGGAAGAAGAAGAAGATATTTATCATAAATAAAAACCCATTCGATGTTTTCCCTTCAGTCACTTATGAACTTTATTTCAGTAAATAAATCATATTATCAAATTACTTATTTTAAGAATAAAACCGAAAATAGACGATAAAATGGTTCGAAAAGAGGTACCTTTGCGAAATTATTCTATCGAGCCAACTTTATTAAATAGTGTTTCCATTCGATATAGTTCCTCGTAACTATTCTCAATAATATCAGTATGTTTTCCTAGAATTTAAATTTACTGTTATCTACTTCAAAAATGAATTCTAAAAACCTGTTTAAGTGGATTTTTAGGTACCACGGGGCCTTGAGATGAAAATTTTGATTACGATTGATTTGCTTGCGACTACGGCTAATACCACAAGATGAAGGGAAACATAAAGGCTATGATTACAGGCGGGAAACTTTTTTTTTCATGCTTTTCCGTAGTCGGCTTTTAGTTTTTTAAACTTTTTTTAATTCCATATTTTTTGAGCTCAGAGTTTATAATGCCACACCACCTAGCTACCCACGGCCGCGTGTCGTGTCGCTTGATTGTAGCGTCTCATAACACCGCTTATGAGACCATTTGCTAAGAACTCAAAAATATTAGAATGTGTTTGTCAAGACCTTTCTTTTGATACCAAGCAAGATATAAATATCTAAAAAAATGTTTTATATTTCACCTATAATATCCGCCATGTTGATTTTTTTTATACCCTACTAGCTGTTCCGGCGAACTTTATACCGCCTTACACTACACTACAATAGTTATTCTGCTATTCTAGGTGGAGACAAATCCAACAAACCAAAAACCATGAAAATCGGTCCAATGACCCGACTTTGTTTTGTGTATTTTATTTCATGTCATTTCATTAATTTCATAGAAATACTTCAAATACAGACATTACAGAAAATAGTATCCAAATCGTCAATATCACACTAAAAACCAAAAGCAAGTACTTAAATGGTAATCAAATTATAAATGTCAAAATGTCATATTATTATATTTTATTTTATGTATATACTAGCCGTCCGCCCACGGCTACGCCCGCGTTGTTTTTGATTTTCCCGTGGGAATAAGACGTTTTCCCGGGGTAAAGAGTAGCATATGTCCTATTACAGGGCCTAACCTATATGTGTGCCAAGTTTCATCCCGATCCGTCCAGTGGTTGAAGCGTAAAAGAGTAACAAACATCCATACATACAAACTTTCACATTTATAATATTAGTAGGATGTATAAATATTAATAATAATATAATAAGATGACACGCGGAGTGATGGGACAAATTTAAAGACGACACATTTGTCAAGATCGGTTAAGTGGTTTAGGAAATACGATGGAACAGATGAACATCCATATAAACATACATACATAGACTGTCAAAAAAATAAACCGTCATCTTTCTAAGTCGGGTAATATTTTTGCTTGGATTTTAAGTTGGGGAATCATGAATAGAATATGCCATTTTCCGCTTCTCAGCGAAGAAGCACAGATTAATTTAATTGTTACAGAAGTCACTCTGTACAAAAATTATGTAAAATGGTTAGATTCTACTATTTCTACCCGACTGCCGAATGTACGTATGTCTGTTTTTCGACCGAGCCGTAGCTTAAACGGCTTGATGGATTTTGGAGTGCGAAATGTCGTTAGATTCGTCTTAAGCCCCTGAGTGGCAGAGGACACATTTCTACTCGATTGCACCAAGAGGAGGGTAATGTTTTTTATGCTCGGGTTTTACATTTTTACACGACTTTCCAAATAGGAGGGTAAAGTTTTTCGGGTGTATGTATGTATGTCTTGGCTGAAAAGGGTTAACGGATTTTGGAGTGTGACGTGTCGGATTCGTCTCGTTTCCCTGAGTGACAGGATACATTTTGGAGTGTGACGTGTCGGATTAGACTTGTTTCCCTGAGTGACAGGATACATTTTGCAGTGCGACGTGTCGGATTCGTTTCGTTTCCCTGAGTGACAGGATACATTTTGGAGTTTGACGTTTCGGATTAGACTTGTTTCCCTGAGTGACAGGATACATTTTGGAGTGCGACGTGTCGGATTCGTCTTGATTCCCTGAGTGACAGGATACATTTTGGAGTGCGACGTGTCGGATTAGACTTGTTTCCCTGAGTGACAGGATACATTTTGCAGTGCGACGTGTCGGATTCGTTTCGTTTCCCTGAGTGACAGGATACATTTTGGAGTGTGACGTTTCGGATTAGACTTGTTTCCCTGAGTGACAGGATACATTTTGGAGTGCGACGTGTCGGATTCGTCTTGTTTCCCTGAGTGACAGGATACATTTTGGAGTGCGACGTGTCGGATTCGTCTTGTTTCCCTGAGTGACAGGATACATTTTGGAGTGCTACGTGTCGGATTCGTCTTGTTTTCCTGAGTGACAGGATACATTTTGGAGTGTGACGTTTCGGATTAGACTTGTTTCCCTGAGCGACAGGATACATTTTGGAGTGCGACGTGTCGGATTCGTCTTGTTTCCCTGAGTGACAGGATACATTTTGGAGTGCGACGTGTCGGATTCGTCTTGTTTCCCTGAGTGACAGGATACATTTTGGAGTGCGACGTGTCGGATTCGTCTTGTTTCCCTGAGTGACAGGATACATTTTGGAGTGCTACGTGTCGGATTCGTCTTGTTTCCCTGAGTGACAGGATACATTTTGGAGTGCGACGTGTCGGATTCGTCTTGTTTCCCTGAGTGACAGGATACATTTTGGAGTGCGACGTGTCGGATTCGTCTTGTTTCCCTGAGTGACAGGATACATTTTGGAGTGCTACGTGTCGGATTCGTCTTGTTTTCCTGAGTGACAGGATACATTTTGGAGTGCGACGTGTCGGATTCGTCTTGTTTTCCTGAGTGACAGGATACATTTTGGAGTGCGACGTGTCGGATTCGTCTTGTTTCCCTGAGTGACAGGATACATTTTGGAGTGCTACGTGTCGGATTCGTCTTGTTTCCCTGAGTGACAGGATACATTTTGGAGTGCGACGTGTCGGATTCGTCTTGTTTCCCTGAGTGACAGGATACATTTTGGAGTGCGACGTGTCGGATTCGTCTTGTTTTCCTGAGTGACAGGATACATTTTGGAGTGCGACGTGTCGGATTCGTCTTGTTTCCCTGAGTGACAGGATACATTTTGGAGTGCGACGTGTCGGATTCGTCTTGTTTCCCTGAGTGACAGGATACATTTTGGAGTGCGACGTGTCGGATTCGTCTTGTTTCCCTGAGTGACAGGATACATTTTTGACTGCTTGAAAGAGGGTAATGTATTCTGCGGTTGCGTTTTGCTTTTTTAATTAAATTGGTTAGTTCATTATTACTTCACTTAGATAAATAGAAAGATAGATAAATTCTATTATTCAATACATAGCAATCAAAAATTGACAAACTAAAAAATAAACTAATAAAAATAAACGAAAAAACAATGACAATATGACAGCTGTTGCTGTACATACATTGGAATGGCAGCGGCTCAGCTTTATTGCTGCAAGTGCAAGTGCAAACTTCTGAACTAAGAAATGTAAGCTCGACGAAACACAAGAACATAACACAAACATTTATTTACAAACAAACCGTCAAAAGGTCTCTAAACGATTTTCTTTGGTGGTTTATCACTCTAGAATTTGCATTTCACGCTCAAGCAGAGCGAGTGAGAATCTCTAAATCCAGAAATAGATGACAAGATGAAAAAAACCAAGGGATTTTGCCAAGAAAATAATGTTTTTCGTAGCTGCCCAACACCAACACCTAGACTGTTAGACCAATAGTGTTGTGGCGAATATCGATGATGAGTGATCGAGTGTCGACAGACAGCTATACTGGAGTAAGCAGAAGTAGATAGGTGTGCCGTATGATGAGCATTGTAGTAGGTAGACGGACAGTGAAATAGTTTGCGCATGTGTCATAGTTTAACATAGATTACCTTCCTACCTATAGGAAGGAGACAACAATTGAAAAGTATTTGTTTCCTCAAACATGACTAATATACCTACCAACTAAATTATACGGAAAAGCTTAGCTTTTTTATATACAAAAATCAATGTTTGTTTGTTAGTATTTTATGTGCTGCCATATCGTTCGTACAGATGTTGCGCGCATGCCCAGGAAGGTTACCCAATTATAGGCAAAAATATATTAAAAAAAACGACTCGCCCACCGCGCACCGTCGATATCAATCGCGGGCACTCACTAGTTAGCTCTATTTCTTTCTTTCAATATTTAACCGCCTCGCGGCTTAATGGTTAGTCCATTCGCTTCACACCAGGAGGTCGCGGCTTCGATTCCCAGCGGGGTCTTACTTTGTATGACTTGGTTTGGTAGGTGATTTTTCTAAGCTCATCTGGCTAGCTATCACCATCTTATCTAAGTCTCGCCGCCAAACATCAATAAGATAAGATAAACTGGCTCCGCATTGCGTTATGGAATTTTGGTAAGCCCGCATGAATTTTCGGTATCATCCTCACTTACCGTCAGGTGAGATGATGCCAATGGCTTATCATTTGTGGATAAATAAATCAAATCCAACGATCAAGGCGGCAAAAACCAACTCCTATTTTTTCTGTTTATTTTATCTAAGAGCCAATAATAACATTTTTTGCAACTAATGTGAAACCTTAGACTCTAAACCCAATATTTACTTGGCAAGCTCGCAGAGCAAACATAATGTCAGAAGTCACTGCACTAGGCCGCGTATTACGAGTTACGACACGTTAGGATTTACGATGCAGCGCGCGGCGTAAAAGCAGACGAGTCACGAGCTTCATTTTGCGGCCAACGGCAACACGGGGGTTCGTGAGAAATGTCGTATGGGTACAGAAACTTAACTAAGTTTTATCGTTTTCGACTTTCGGGATAGTTAACGATTGAGTAGAAACAGTTAAAATAAAATATTCGAAGGACAGGAACAATCCAAAGAAGTTCAACATGCTTAACTGGAAAACTGATTAAAATTACAATTCTTTTTTAACGTTTCTACAAGCTTTATATTTACTTGCCGTGTTAGTTACTGAGTTAGTTAGTTTGAGAAAAATCTTGGAAAATCTTTAAATAAGAACCACTTCCCGGTTTCCGATTGAGCTGAATTTTTGCATACACGATAAGTTTGGAGCACAATGCACGGTTAGCTAAGTGACGCCATTCGAAATCCAATATGGCGGACTCTCAAAGATGGCGGACCAGTTATTTCTTTATGCACCCCCATCATATGAGTATCAAATGAAAGGGTTTCCTGAGAACAATACGAAATAATTAGAGTTGTTTTCAAATCAAAGCTTGTACCTATAAGTTTACAGGTTTTTCGAAAATTATTTGAATGATAGAATACTCATTCATTATGAGTGTAACCACCCTACTCAGAAAAATAAATATGCAGGATATTAAGATAAAAATAAGAAACCGTCGAGTTCATGATTTAGATGAACTCATAACTCCCGTAGATTATATAAGAAGTGTGTCACAGCGTTAGACAATTAAATGAGAATAGTCAGCTTCATTTACCTGAGACCGGGAATAGGCAGGAATCTGGGACGCTCGCGCTGGAGTGGCGCGCTTTACTTTAGCGAATAACCACTGCACTGTCAGAAATACGACTGTTATATGCTAATTGCTTTTGAAATTCTAGCAAATCTTGGCCAAACAGTGGCGAGGAACACTAGTACAATAAAAGAAGAATTACATCATCTACAGTTTTGTGGAGCTATGAAACTCTGGCGTATAGGTACTATGTACCGCTATATTTTAATAACTGTTGAAAGCCTTATATCCACGAAAATAAATCATGTAAAAATAAAAATAAAGCTTGAGCTATTGCCGTTCTAGTGACGTATTTTGTAAGTTCAAAGCGACGCTGTTGTTTCATATTGAATAAGCAGGCAATGAACTTTTATATTTTTTTAATCTCAGGAAGTTTTATCACGACGCCAATACCTATAATAATAAAAATTAGAAGTAATATATTATTTCACTTCAAAACAGACATTTACTACGACATAAATATTATTATTACTAAAACGAAAAACCTATAAAATCATACTAATCTGGCAAGTGTATTGTGTATTGAGGAAGGACCTTTATGTTTGGCGTCAAACAGAATGTAGGCTTGATGGTGAGTTCAAACGAGCGTAATTTACGTTGCGTATAGGTACTGGGTGGGAAATATCCTGAACATTTTTCTTGTAATAAAACAGCGTTGGAAACAGGTAGCAATGGTTGGAGTTATCATTGCGACCTTGTCATTGGTTCGGTAGGTAACCATGTCACAAGGTCGCAATGATGACCCCCAACATTCCACCACACCACCACACCACCTCACCACCACACGGCAACTGAAAATGAGGTGCTACTTTATATTAACCGACCGAATATATACGCGACTCGCACCTTTTTTTTAAATTCACAATTGTCAAAATTACGCTCGTTTGGCTTCGCAGGGTGCATTCCGATCTCCACGACCCGCGTTTTGTATGAATACTGTCGCGCGACCCGGTCGTTTGTATTCGTCAGTGCTTCATAAAAAAATATACAAAGTAGTAGATTGTTGTAAGAGCGTCGGTGGCGTAAAGGTTAGGGTCGCTATCGCCTTTCCGGATGGTCGTGGATTAAAATCCTGCCACGTACCAAGTCATTATCGAATTTTGACTTCATACGGGCGGGATGATAAATAGCTACCCTAGCATAGAAAAACTTGAATTAGTGTGTTAAAAGTATATTTCATTCCACCTCGAAGAGGAAATTACTAAATGAAAAAAAAAACATTTGTGCATTACAAACAGTTTCAGTCAATCCTGTTGGCGTCAAATAAACTTCCTCGTCACTATAATCACTCATTTTAGGTTTTTCACTTGTTTTCAAGTTTCTTGTTTTTAACCTAAGGTTTTAACAATATGACGTGAAAAGAAAATGGCGCGCGCAAAGCAAATTAAAAAAAAAGTACACCAAGAAGGTTCCGAGTCTGAGTTTTTAACAAATTAAAAAAGGTTGTATGATAAATTCGGCACCATGGAGGTAGAAGTAAATAGGTATAATAATGTTCTGAATTCACGATGTTCTAAATTCAATTTACTTTTCTCCTCTAGTGAATAAAAACGGCTTTTGCACTCAGATATTTACTTAATCCTCTAGCGAATGAAAACGGCTTTTGCACTCGGATATCGAAGAGCAAAAATACAATTTCCGAGATGGGGGGATGAAAAGTATATTTATTTTTCGACATAGTCTCCTTGAAGCGCTATGCACTTCATCCATCTATGCTCTAAAGCCTTGATGCCATCCCTGAAGTGGTTTTCTTCAAGCCCTTCAAAATAACTGCCCACGGCAGACATCACCTCGCTATTATTTTCAAATCTTTGTCCACCTGAAAAATTTTTGTGCTTGGGGAATAGATGCAAGTCAGATGGTGTCAGATCAGGAGAATAAGCTGGGTGTGGTAGCAAATCATAATTTAATTCTTTGAATTTCGCCATCGCAGTGATGCACGTGTGAACGCGCGCATTATCCTGATGAAAGATTGCTTTTTTTAGCCAGGCCGGGTCTTTTTTCACGAATACACACTTGTAATTTATCCAGTAGTTCAGCATAATATTCGCCATTTATGTTTTGTCCTTTTGGAAGGTAATCAATCATCAATATACCCTTCGAATACCAAAATACTGACGCCATGACTTTCCCCGCTGATTTCACGGCTTTTGCTTGCTTTGGAGCCGGGGTCCTTTTTCCGTCCATTATTTAGACTGAATTTTTGATTCAGGTATATAGTGGTGAACCCAAGTCTCGTCTGTAGTAACAAACCGTCGCAGAAAATCAGTTGTTTTGCTCTTAAAGCGGTCCAAACACTCTTGTGAAATTTGCATACGAACGCGTTTTTGGTCAACTGTAAGCAATCGCGGCACCCACGGTTGGCAACAACATAAATTATGTAATTTTAAATTTAACTATAGCAACATTAGTATTGCTTTCTCTTTTTCGTTCAACCACCAAACTGTGCGCATATCACTCCGATATATTTAATTTGTTTGTGCCCAATTAATATTGAAATAAACATAATTAGCAAATTATTGAAAGTTCTTCGTTATTGCCGATACTGCAAACCAGGAAAACCCCCGAAAATACAATCCACTCCTTAATTATCGACCAAAGGTGGCGTCCGCCACCCGCCTTGCGGATAATTTTTTCATACATAATTCTTGAGTCAAAATGTAATGCGCCCGTTCTTTAGAGATGCCTACAGTATCAGCTATCTCGGAAAGTATAAATCTTCGGTCAGCTAAAACTGCATTATGAATTTTGGTCACAATTTCTGGAGTAGTGGCACTTTTTGGACGTCCTGGACGATGTTCATCTTGGGTGCTGGGTACGGCCACGTTTAAATTCAGCCACCCAATTTTTTATGGTCGCATATGAAGGAGCATTTTCTTCCAAAACATCCTTCATCTCCGAAAAAAATCTCTGCACCTTTTAATCCTTTTAAATGCAAAAACTTTATCACAGCTCGTAGTTCAATTTTATCCATTTTGCAGAAAAATCAAAACAATGCTTTTTGAAATGTCAATATTTAAAAGAAAAACTATACAATCGACTTGAAATTTGGAACACTGGCAGCTAATGAACCAATGAGTAAAATACTAAAGAGATTTTATATCGTCATTACACAAAATATGGGTTAGGCTAGCTATTTATCATCCCGCCTACGTATGTACGTTTATCTGAGGATCAAATCTGCACACGCCAGCAAGAAACCCGAAGCTACTTAGAATGGCTACACAACTTGTTCCATTATCTACGTTGGACAATACTCATATCAGCACCCGGAAACATCAGCTAACACTGAAATAGATATAAGTAGATGCAAACACACACACACACACAAATACACTCGCTGGCACATTTGTCATTCTTTAAACCAATAATAATTACTTATAAGTTCTAAAATTAGACTAAGTTTAGTTTGATTAATAGTGTACATTGTTGTCGGTGGCGTAACGGCTAGGGCCGCCGCCTCCTGTCCGGGAGGTCGTGGTTCGAACCCCTTCGGCCGTCTACAGAACCGGAGTTTCGGAACTGGTTCCGTACGAGGCTTTTAAATTACTTGTATGGAACTGGTTCCCTACGAGGCTTTTTTTTTACCTGTATGGAACTGGTTCCGATCAAGTAATTATTATATTTCATCAGCCGTGTACGGAACTCATGAGTAAAGACACAGCATAATTATGACACATAATTATGATTTTCTTGTTACAGTTCTACCGGTAGAACCACGGACAAAAAGAATTGCCCGTGGTACTACCAGTAGGACTACGCGGTAGGACCACGGGCAACAAATGGTCGAAGACTAGTGCAACGGTGAGCACTAGTCATTTTACCTTACTAAGTCTACACGGAGCGGAAAAAACCGCGGGCAAACTCGCTTAGAAATAAGTTAACAACTTTAAATTCAACAAAACTTTATTTCTGTTAACTTTGGATACCTACTAAGAGTATATATACTCTGACAATCCATTATTCAATATCCAGAAAATCTAAATGACAATAACCTTCTAACTTTGCTTATTACCTTAAATATCCGCTTTACTTCTACAATCTTAAAATTTAAAAGCATAAGGGCAAATTAACTCAACGCAGTGGCCTGCTGTAATTAATCCATTATTTAAATAGTTTACTGCACTATTAATTTCCTGGTCTATTTCAAGATAGATTTTTGCCTTCTTTGTGTTTTTTTTTTGAAAATATTAGTAATTTTCGTTTCCTTGATCAGTATGTCTAGTAAATGTGCAACTGTTGGGTTGGTTTTCGCAATAAAACGATTGATCCGGCTGTGCCATCCTTCTAAATTATTTGTTGTCCGTATTTGCTCCTCACTACAGCAACAGGTTTTGTTGAAGTTAGACTTCTCTAGCCATTGGGATTCGAAGTATGCGTTAAATTTTTTTATAGCTTCACCAGGCGGGGTTTTACGCATTACTACATTACTACTATTAGTGGATAGTCCGTCAGTGTTGGGGAGGGTCGGGTTGATAGTGCCGACACGCATCCCCTGCACCTCGGCGGGCTTGGTGACGCCACGCCGCAGACCGCCCCTACTGCAACGGCTGCCTGCGCGTACGCAATATGCCCGACACGCCCCTACTGTTTTAGAGCTTTTTCGCTTCTCCAAAAGATGCTCACTCGGCGCGAGGATATTGACATGTTCGCAGATGCATGGGCTCACTTATTATTCTTAAATGATTATGTGTAATATTTTTTTCTTGTCTATTATTTGTGGTGTTCTATTTTAAACTTGACATCTTATTAATTATTATTAATAACTTAATTTAATGTGTAAGTGCTTTGGTTTAAACTGTAAATTACATACTGGATACCACTCTTTGTAAATTCCGGCGGCAAGCGTGCAATTCCAGCACATCGTGACACGTGCCGTTGCATCACAGGTGTGGTAATTTTTAATTTTTTGGCTTTTCGAATTAGGCATCGATTGAAATGAAAGTAGCAGCCTTTAATTTTAATGCCAGTAAATACTTTGGCTACTGCATTCATTGCAGCCTGTTCATAGTCCATTGTAATTTTTAATGGCTTCCAGTCAGGAAAGACTGATTGGATTAGTCGAAACAGAATCTCATATGTTTCTTGACTTTTATCAGGTAGCAAACAAAAAATTATCGGAGTCACGGATCTATTTTCCTCGTTATAACCATGGATCGAATATAGCTGCTTGAAAGGCTTTGGGCTGGATTTGAAAGTGCCATCAGACAATATATGTCTGAAGCTTTTAACCACGGATCTCACATTTTCACGACAGAATATAAGAATTCTTTTTCCATCAGTTGCACTATTGTAATCAGCTAGCAGGAAATCTTGAAACTTTTTTGGAACTACTACATCACTACATGATGGAAAACGCATCCTGGGTGCACCCAATATTTTGTTTCGGTTATTAATTAAACCTGTTTTTTTATTTTCGAAAGCCGGTATTTCCGCCATCAAATGCACGCCCTCATTTTCTAGATTACTCGTATATACCATGTCATCGTATTGTTTATGGATAGAATCAAAATTGGAGCCAGTGTTGTCTTTGAGCTTGTCAAGTTCTTTTTTACCCGACTGCGCCAGAAGGAGGGTTATGTTTTTCGAGAGTATGTATGTATGTATGTATGTATGTTTGTATGTATAATTGTTTGGCACGCTCTGCAGCCTGAACGGCTGGATGGATTTTAGCTTGAGACGTGTCGTTAGATTCGTATTTACTGGGAGAGTGACACTGGGAATATCAAAATAAAAAAAACAAAATGGCGGATTTTTAGCGCTAAATTCAAATGAACTCATTCAATAATAAAACTAAAAAAATGAATAAAATAAAAAACGGTAATTTAAAAAACTAAAATACCCGCCTGCGTTTCTGTGTAATTTGGAAATGAAAAACCCTAAAACAAGAAAGTCGTCATACCCGATTGCACTTAACTTGAGAAAAATTGTAGCAGTCGGGACCCATTCTAGAAATGGAGGCATAGTGAATTGAGAGCACATACCTATATTACATTGCAGATTACTCCAATATACTGACTAGACGGCTGACTTTCTAGAATGGGTCCCGACTGCTACAGTTTTTCTTAAGTTAAGTGCAATCGGGTATGACGACTTTCTTGTTTTAGGGTTTTTCATTTCCAAATTACACAGAAACGCAGGCGGGTGTTTTAGTTTTTTAAATTACCGTTTTTTTTAATATTTTATTTTGGGCTTGGTTTGGTAAACAGTTCGCATTGTGTGTTTTGGTTTTATCATGGACCACTTCGTTCTTCTCGTTTAAATTAATACTCCCTTTGCAGCCATCATTGTAATTTGAACATAGAAATATAGTGTTACCGTCTGTGTATGTCTTCTTACGATGATATTTCCGACCTTCAAATAATAGAGCAATACCTCCTCTTCGCGTTGAAATAAATTCAATGTCTCTTAAAGACATTTCAATGACGAGTATAAACAGAAAACACTCCTATTATTTATGTTATAATATAAGCAATAGAAATAAATACTTTCTCAAATATACATGAATTGACCTATTGCACTACATATCAATATTATAGCTGTCATAAAATCATTTCACGTACCTATGACGTCTTATTTATTCATCTAACTGGCCAGTTACTTATCATGAAAGCGTTTTACGTAGAAAATACTGCATACCCAGTGACACGGCCTTCATGCCAAACCTTTGTTGCGAATAAGAACTTCTTAAAGTAATGAAGTTGTAATGGAAGAAAAGCGTCTCTTAATTCGCAACGATAAAAACCAACAACCATACAAGTTCCATACAAGTAATTTAAAAGCCTCGTAGGGAACCAGTTCCATACAGGTTAAAAAAAATCCTCGTAGGGAACCAGTTCCATACAAGTAATTTAAAAGCCTCGTACGGAACCAGTTCCGAAACTCCGGTTCTGTAGACGGCCGAAGGGGTTCGAACCCCGCCACCTACCAATGTGATTTCGAATTTAGATTTCATATGTAAGTTTATCCGACGCTCTTGCGGTGAAGGAAAACATCGTGAGGAAACCTGCGATGAAACTCGCAGGCTGTGTGTGAAGTCGACCAACCCGCACTGGGACTAAGGCTTGATCGCCCTAATTCAGGGTACGCTCGAGCCCCTCGATGGGGACGTATATGAGCTGATATGATGAGTGGGTTGGCGACCCGATTCAGGTTGCCGGTCGCCTCGTCGTCAATATCCAATATCGAAATGCTTGCTACCTGTGTTGTTTCGTATACTTAATTTAATGGTAAAGTAACTAAAATGATGAGATCATCATCATCATATCAGCCAAAAGACGTCCACAGCTGGACAAAGGTCTTTATCGAACCGGTCCGTCCACCAGGTTCCATCAGATCGTCGGTAAACCGAGTGGGAGGTCTTCCTACGCTACGTTTTAAGGTGTACCATCGCCACTCGAGAAAGTTATTGCCCCAACAACCATCAGTCTACAAGCTATATAAGTCAAGCTACTGCCACTTAAGTTTAGCGATTCTGTGAGCTATGTCGATTACCTTGGTTCTCCTGGGGAACTCCTCATTTCTGTGATGTCCACAGAGCGAACGTTTCGAACACAGATCGATTTGACCGTAACCCCAGCGGTGGCAGATTGCCACCTGCACCTCGTTCTGGATCCAACTGCCACGCCAGACATGAGAACGCTATTCTTAGCGCCCACATCACAATATATTGGCTCCATCCACGGGCCACCTTTGCATGGCACGTGTCATCGGCCTCACCACGACTGTCCGGTGGTCATGGATATTTAACACATAATAATATGAATTATTAGAAAGTAAAACGTATTTAATGCAATAAATGAGCGGTTGAGCGCCGATAACGAACACCGGCCAAGTGTGAGTCGAACTCGCGTACCGGGGACCGGGGGTTCCGCACTAACCGCCACACTTGTCCTCACGAGTACAACAGTTGATACCTATTCATTTCAATAAATAGATTAACGAGAGTGACAGAAACATGATTAGTTTTACGTACGACTCACACTTGGCCGGTTTTTATTATATTTGTTATTTTACTTTAGGATTTCTGCTTCAATCACACCAAGTTTTACGCTTGTATGTATGTATGTATTATACCGTTTTTACGATAGAGCAAAAAAAAAAAAAAAAAATATAAACACGTTTCTATTATAGTATGGGCCTACGGGGTCACCCCTTACTAATATTTAAATAAATAAATATTCTGGGACATATCACACATGGTCATCTGTCCCCAAAGTAGGATTATCTGTGTTATGGGAACCAGAAACTGATATAAATACATAAATACTGTTATAAAATGCTTTTATTTTTATTGTTTTCAGTAAATCCGTCATAACAAAACATATTTGATGCAAACTTCAGCCGGCTAACTTTGACGGTTCTTGGGAACAGCCCTTTAAATTACAGTAGGACGGACAGACGGACGGAAAAACAAACTTACATAGCGTTTATACAACTAGATAGGTAACCGAGCCAGGAAGCTCTCTGGTTTCGCAGTTCGACCCACTTGCGTTTGAGCCGACGACGACGACGCCAAGAATACAGAGAGAGTATGATTTATAAGACCGTGTTAAATGAGTGGGTACTTCCAACCGGCACGCGGCACGCGGCACGCCTGTCACACGTGTTTCCTCCTAATTTATCAGAACGCTAACTCTGCGAACTGCAGGAACGCAAAATGTCTGAAGTCCTCAATGTTTCACAATTTTTTAATTTTAATTTTCCATCCCGCCTAGAAAACACAACAGACAACGAAAAAATTGGTTTTTTATTTAAAAATGTCTTTTATTAATATACGTACTTAGTATTTTTCTCTATGAGTTCACCGCTTACAGAGCTGAGTCCTATAATTTACATTGCTCGTTGATGTCTTTTATATGAAGCAACAAATTATTATTCATCGACATTGGAGAACACTAGAGATCTATCTAGTTAGTCCAACGGTATCTTGCCTATGGGTTAGTTAAAAGAGTGGAGTCTGGTTTCCGGGGGAGTGATTATTTTCCAAGAAGTATTGTAGCAAGGTGCAATAGGTAACTCTAGGAAAGTATTGTCCAGTTATACGAAATGTCAGAAGTTTTCGAGTCACTGATTAGACTGCCATCTAATGATAGTCACCAGCATCAACGGCTGAACGTGCCTTGCGGCACAGATGAGATACTAGTTACTCCGTAACTTGCGGTCATAGTCATAGATCAGTAAGACTTGCGTGGTCGCTCCGATTACTATGGTAAACTGATCAGAATTTATGTAGATAACTAGATCGGCTTTGGCCGTATGGCTCCCGGCTTAGAATTCATCCTATTTCTTTCAATAGGTGTCGTAAGAGTCAACTAAGGGACTCAAACCGAAAGATAGGCAGAAGCGTCCTTTCCGTAAATTGCAGTCGACCTGCAACAACACTGCGATCGCCAACCCGCGTGCCAAGCGTGGCGATTACGGCAACACCTCCCAATGATTGACCAAAAAACGGCCCCTACTCCCCGGCGGCCCCGCTATTCCTGGCGCCGGTAGCGGTCAAGGTAACGGTGGGGCATGGGGTGCGAAGAATCGCCGGTAGATGCCAGGCTACCAAACCAAAAGACCTCTGGCCCTGGCAACCTACAACACGCGCACACTGCGAACCGACGCAAAGCTGACAGAACTCGAGGAAGAATTGAACAGGTTGCGATAGGATATCGTAGGATTGTGTGAAGTCCGAAGAGAGGGGGAGGACACTATAATCCTTACATCCGGAAACAGTGAAATTTTATTTGATTGTTAATGAAGTCGGTTTTATGTACTCGTATGTTATAATATATGTAATCAATTCTCGGCCCCCCCTCCCGCACTATAGGTATACCTACTTCAATTTTGCCCTCTATTATCACCGCAGATGACTTTATAAGGAAATAATGTAAGACCAGAATTATACTTGATTTTCCTTCTAGGTTTTACTGGCAGAACTGAGAGACACGGAGTACTACTACGCCGTCAAGTGCCTGAAGAAAGACGTGGTGCTCGAAGACGACGACGTGGAGTGCACTCTGATCGAGCGCAAGGTGCTCGCGTTGGGCACCAACCACCCCTACCTGTGCCACTTGTTCGCCACTTTCCAGACAGACGTGAGTAATTACAAGATTTATGTTGAGTGGAGCTTTATGACGACGACGTGAAGTGCACTCTGATCGAGCGGAAGGTGCTCGCGTTGGGCACCAACCACCCCTACCTGTGCCACTTGTTCGCCACTTTCCAGACGGACGTGAGTAATTACAAGCTTTATGTTGAACACGACGACGTGGAGTGCACTCTGATCGAGCGGAAGGTGCTCGCGTTGGGCACTAACCACCCCTACCTGTGCCACTTGTTCGCCACTTTCCAGACGAACGTGAGTAATTACAAGCTTTATGTTGAACACGACGATGTGGAGTGCACTCTGATCGAGCGGAAGGTGGTCGCGTTGGGCACCAACCACCCCTACCTGTGCCAGTTGTTCGCCACTTTCCAGACGGACGTGAGTAATTACAAGCTTTATGTTGAACACGAGGACGTGGAGTGCACTCTGATCGAGCGAAAGGTACTCGCGTTGGGCACCAACCACCCCTACCTGTGCCACTTGTTCGCTACTTTCCAGACGGACGTGAGTAATTACAAGCTTTATGTTGAACATGACGACGTGGAGTGCACTCAGATCGAGCGGAAGGTGCTCGCGTTGGGCACCAACCACCCCTACCTATGCCACTTGTTCGCCACTTTCCAGGCGGACAAGTCTAATTACAAGCTATAGCTTTAGCTTGCCGTGTTAGTTAGTGAGTTTGTCGTTAGTTAGTTTGGAACAAATCTTGGAAGCTAAATTAGAACTTCTGATTGAGCTGATATTTTGCATACATCTTAAGTTTGGAGAAAAATGCATGGTTAGCTAAGTGACGTCATTCTTAATTCAGTATGGCAGACTCCAAAGGATGGCGGATCAGTTATTTTTATGCACCCCATGGGGTATCAAATTATAGGGTTTGTTGAGAAGAATACGAAATAAATCAAATTAAAGTTTGTACCTAAATGTTTTTAGGTTTTTCTTAAATTATTTTATTAGTTGATTTACTTACCATTATGTATATTTGGCGCCTAAACTATCAGTTAATTTTTAGTATCCTAAATGTGAATAATTAATGATCAGTTCATGTTTGGTAGCAAATTACACTATCTGAAATATATATACTATTGTATAAAGAAAGTAAAAGATACAAAAAATAATAGTTAAAAGTCGGTCACTTGTCGGAAATCGTTCGAAATGACTGGACTTTTATATTATTCATGCTAAAATTTGGGTCTACTAAATCCGGTACATAGAATTATGACAACAATGGCTAATTTTAATAATGGAAAGAGTATATATATTTTGTTTGGCAAAACATTGATCTTTTGCCTTCGGGTTAGTTGATATTCAGCACCGGAGTTTGTATGTTTCAGTCTCACCTGTTCTTCGTGATGGAGTATTTGAACGGCGGAGACCTGATGTTCCACATACAGCAAAGTGGGCGATTTCCCGAAGCTCGAGCGAGGTTCTACGCAGCTGAGATTGTATCAGGCCTTAAGTTCCTGCATAAAAGAGGCATTGTTTATAGGTGAGCATTTCTTATCAAAAAGTATCTAGATAAAAAGGGACCAGTCCAAGGGTGATAGAACTAATGGATGGTGAAGATGAAGAAAGGGTGATGGAGCGAGTTCTGATCGAAGTTTTTCTATGTCAGATCGAAACAGAATTGAGGAGATTCGTAGAACTAAACAACAAAGCTCACAGAATCGCTTAACTCAAGTGGCAATGGGCAGGGCACCTAGCCAAGGGCAGGAGGCACTCGGTGGACCGACGACCCGGTGAAGATTACGACAAGCCGCAGGATGCGGGCAGCGCAGGACCGGTCGTAGTGCAAATCCTTGGAGGAGACCCTTGTTCAACAGGACGTCATTCGGTCAATATGATGATGATGATGATGATTCTAAATTGCAAGTTTAAAATGTGCCTCTCACTTAATAATTTTATTTTAAACGTTTCGCAGGGACCTAAAACTGGACAATATTTTACTGGACTTCGAGGGCCATGTGCGGATTGCGGACTTTGGAATGTGCAAGTTACAAATCTACCTGGACAAGACAGCTGACACATTTTGCGGCACGCCCGACTACATGGCCCCCGAGGTGAACCAACGTTAAGTCCTACTTATTACAGGTGTCATGTTAAACAGATCACATTTTTAATGAAAGAGGTTGTTTCTGAGCAACTTTGTGTTCCCAAGACTTTGCTGCAATCGCAAGAAAAATCTTTTGGTCAACCAGAAACTCGTGGGGATTTCAAAATATAACTATTGTAATGGGCTTTTCACCTTTAAAGATTTAAAAATGTTTATCAAAATAGGTGAGTATACACTATTTCTGATGGTCATAAAATAGTACCTACCTAATTACATACACATAATGTTATTTGCGAAAAATATTAAAAATAAACATTATTTGATAATGTCAAGATAAAATCATTGATAAAAAACAAATAAGACATGAAAACAATATCACACGAGAAGTTAAAATTAGACATTAAAATTACTGATATGTCATAAATGCCTTTGACTAAAGTAGGCCTGTTCACACGGACAGCACCCGGTCACGAGTATATCGCGAAAGTCAGCCCTCCCTCCCCTCGACCATATTAGAGGGAATGCTGCTCCAAATTATCAATAAATTTGTCAAATCACAGTTTATACTGTCTGATCAAAGTATTGTTTACAATTAACAGATTGGTGCTGCTTTAGCGATGGAAATTGATTTTATTTTTTGACATTCGTGCCATGAGTCTCTGGTCGACCTCTTCTTGTATATTTCTTAGTGTAGCGGGCGGCGCACCCTCTGTCCGCGCCGTCGCTCGCACGATGAGAAGGAACATAGTAAGCTATGGAGGGAAGGGCCAAGGTTCTTTTAAAATAGAAAAGAAATCCACCAGAACTAAATATATTAATGGCAAAAAATATAAAAAGAGATAAAGGTAAAAATCAATGACAGACATCAATGACAGACTGACAACTTGAAAAACAAACAAAAAGTAAATAAAGGTAAAAAGAAAACAGATTAAAAATAAAAAAAAAAACAAAAAGATTGATTTCGTCACATTAAAGTTAGGATGCAGCGATAACTTATGTAAAATGTTTCCAATCAGATAAAGCTAACACTGCTTTTTGACTTGCCACTCATATTATATTTGGTATTTTCCAATACTTATTTTAATAGGTAAGTTAGATGGGTAGGTAATGATTAATTGATGAGGAAAATAAATGAGTTTTCCTCTATTTGCTCTACATTTTTATTATAAAAAGTGGCTAAATGCATGCCGGACCACGCGTAAGTAGCGTTCTTTCCAAAATATAAATGTATATTTTAAAAACCAAAATTATATAAAACATTTTGTACAGAAGTCCTATGAATTTTTACAAATCCAACTACACATCTTAAGTTGGTCGACTATTACTCCTAAACTAAGCAAGCCTACTTGGCCGTGATAAGATTTTTTTTAAACAGCGGTTTAGCTTTTATGGATATGTAACTCTACAAAAACACCACTTAAAAACTTAATATTCAGTAAACCAATTATTTATCGGAAAAATGATCTAAGCAAACCCTCAACAGTTTTTAATGACCTATTCAACGGTACCCCACACGATGGATTTCATAAAAAAAAAATCACCCCTTAACATCTAGCTAGAGCAACCCCAAAAATAATTTTATAGCGTTTATTCCACAACTTCATAGGGATCACAGAGTTGTATAACCCAATTTCAGCTTTATAGCTGTAACAGTCTGAGTGAACGGCTGTGACAATACCAACGAACCGACAGACGGACATGGCAAAACTATAAAGATTCCTAGTTTGACTACGGAACTCTAAAAAAATATAATAGCTAAACATACATACATATAATCACGCCTCTTTCCCGTAGGAGTAGGCAGAGACTACTTCTTTCCACTTGCTACGATCCTTACATACCTACTTGTTTCGCTTCGTCCACTTTCATTATTCCCTTCATACATGCTCTTCGGTTTAGGGTACTCTTGACCTGGCCTTTTTTCAAGACGTCCCTGATTTGGTCTCGAAACGTCCGCCTAAGTCTACCCCTTCCTACACTTTCATTCACACTCGCCTTATACACTTTTTTTGTCAATCGTTCTTCATTCGTCCTCTCGATATGGCCAAACCATCTCAGCATACCTTTCTCAATTTTTGTCACTACATCTTCTTTCAGACCACAAAGTTTAGCTAAACTTACACATTATATTTTTCGTAGATAATCAAAGGGCTGAAGTACAACCAGACCGTTGACTGGTGGTCCTTCGGCGTGCTTCTCTACGAGATGCTGATCGGGCAGAGCCCCTTCAGCGGCTGCGACGAGGACGAGCTCTTCTGGTCCATCTGCAACGAGATGCCCTCCTACCCGCGCTTCCTCTCGCCTGACGCTCTGGCCATATTAACTAGGGTAAGTTGCGGCATCACATCACACTAAGCTTATAATGTTATTTATTATAAATGCGAAAGTATATTTGTTTGTTCTACTTTCATGCCTAAACGGCTGAATGGATTTGGATGAAATTTTGAAAGTAGATATGAATATTAAAAAATGAAAATAGTACTTACTAGCTACAAACATTGAGATGCAGCCCTAATTCCCAAACTAGTCGTTTACACACTCACACACCTACACAACCTTACACTATTAATCAAACTAAACTTAGTCTAATTTTAGAACTTATAAGTAATTATTATTGGTTTAAAGAATGAGGAATGTGCCAGCGAGTGTATTTGTGTGTTTGCGTCTACTTATCTATTTCAATGTTAGCTTATATTTTTTCTTTATGCATATTGTCCAGTCCAACGTAGATAATGGAACTGATCAAGAGTCAAAGTTGTGTAGCCATTCTAAAACATACCCCTTACCTTAATTGGAATCCACTCAGCAGTCTCAGTTCCGTATCCTTCCCAATCCTGTTGCTCAGAATTTATTCGGATCCAAAAGTAAGGACTTAACTAAACTCGACGAGATTTTCTGTAAGTGCGCATCAAAAGATTAGAAGAAAACAACTAGAAAATTCTTATAAAAAATTTAACCATGCGCACTGTTTATAATTGTACAGGGAGCGTTAAATGAAACACAGATGTTATCCGAAATGATTTATTATGGCTGAGTAATGGCATTTTCGTAAACAAGACATCACATCAGGTTCATAACATATATTCAGTGGATTTTGATATTCTAAAACATGTAGGCGCTAAAGAATGACCATTTATTGTGTTGGATGGCTATCGTTCTATGCTGAATCATAATGGTTGATAAATAGTAAATTTTATGGTATCTGAGAGCTTACAAATCTGTGACTAGTTCGCAAATTTTGTGGCTTTTTAGAGAATGAACGAAAATACACATCAAATGTCACAAATGAAGTCTATACACTCTATAAAAACTTAATGAAGATAATGTCTAATTACACATATAAAGTTTCAGAAACAAAGACATCCTTTTACAACTCGAGATAATAAATAATAACATAAAAACATTGGCAGTTTTCACTAGCAAACAAAGAAGAAACCTAAATTACTCTATAATTATATCTATGACCTATTTCTTCTTAAGTAAAACATTAATTACGAAACAGTAGCTCTATGCATATCTTTATACACGATCCTGAACTATATAAACTTATCTACGGTATTAATGTCGCATATTTTAAATTTGCATAACTTTTATGTATTTTTTTTTACATTTTCATTTCCTAAGACCCTTAAAATTAACCCTTACCTCTAAATTAGAAAGAAAAAGACTATTTTACTTATATTATTTGACCACGAGGTGGTGTCATGCAATTGCCAGAAACCAATAGCAGTACCGTACTTCCGTCGGAATTTCCCTACTCTCAAAATAATACTTTGTCCTGTTAGATAACGACTGCAACATACATATTATTAATATAAAAAGCACACGGAGAAAAAAATATAGTCAGAATAACTATTCAAAGTTATAGTTAAATTAGTTAAATGACGTATCGTTGATGTAGTCAACTGTTTTCTAGAATTTAGGATCTGTATAGCCAATTCAGCGATACAGATCCTTAGTTTGACGAAACAGTTGGCTATATTAACGATACGTCTTTTAACTAATTTAACTATAAACTTTGAATAGTTATTCTGACGATATTTTTTTCTCCGTGCACCCTAGGTCAGTCGGGCCAATGGAGAAAGAAAAGATAAGAGAGAGAGAGGACCTACTTGGAATCTGAAGATTGTCTGAAAATTTCATCGAAATCGGTCCAGCCGTTTTGGAGTCTATAAGGAACATTTTTTTTTCCTTCACATAGCACAGAGATAGACTGGATTCAAGTGCTAATAACTACAGCCTCCCTGATATAATAAAAGGATTTGAATGTAAATCACATGTTAAACGCTCATAAGAATTAGAAATGATTTGAACGATTAAAAATTATTCAAAATGATTACAAATCAAATCATTTTTAATCCTTTTTAATGATTTTGTTTAATCAGGGCTGTGATTAAAATAACTAAAAAAGAGATTATAAGGTTTTCTTATTTGTTTACTTAGCTTAAGTAATAAAAATATGTATCGTTTATTTAAGTAAATAAACTTTAAACAAAAAAAAATGTTATGAGGACAGGTTATAGCGGTGAATACTTATAACCTGTTTTGTCCGTTAAATTTGGAACCATATTAAAATAAATAAACTCATGTGAGTCCAACTATGTAACTTAATTAATTAATTCATTAACTTTAATTATCTTAACGTTAGTTAAAAAACACTATAATATTAAGAAATTATAAAGTCACATGAACAATGCGTTCATAAATCTTATTATTGGTCAACTGACAGCCAAAACCGTGTGCTAACACTGGTCTTATGTACAGTTGGTAATATTACAAATTATACAGTCAGTCATTCAAATCACCTACCCAGATAACCAGGGTTGTCAATTTTGAACTACATAAATATAATCATAAAGTTTAAAAGACACTTACAATTACAAATTTTGAAATTACATGAATACAAACGCAAATTTAAATTTCCAACTAATTAACCAAGAAAGTGTAACAACGGTACTTTTTAAAGATTATTTTAATTTAATTAAATCATGGTAGATCTTATCTATGGTTTCTGTATCTTTCCTTTTATTAATTAAATCTTGATGCCTCTCCATTTACATAGATTCCATAATCAGACGCTTTTTATAATTATGTTCTGTATTTAAATTTTTTAATATTTTAAGATTTTAGCCTGCTTACCCTCGAGTAGGCTTTATCATTACAAAATACAAAAGCTTTAGCTCAACCTTTTTTTTTTAAATAAAGACAAAAATAATATAAAACTCATGGCATTTAAAAAAACAGAAACAAAACGATTTACAAAAAGTATTGTATCATATAACACTTGACAGCCCTACCAGCACATCACACACCAGAAACTATGCACTCGCGACTTAGCTTGCTCAATAGCAAGTAAGTGGTTGTAGCATCGTCTTGAATTCATCCAGGGAAGCAGCAGTTGAAACAGCAGGTGGCACAAAGTTCCAGAAAGCAACTCCAAGGACAAGAAAAGAGCTCTTGTACATTGATGTACCCGGAATCGGCGATAACAGCGTATAGTCCGGTTGTTCTCAGATCATTGCAGAGTCGGATCGATAATAGCTTCCAGGTTCTTGAGAATACTAACTTACTCAATATCTTTACCAGCTAACGACAGCACTGGCTTCTCACTGCTATCTATGAGGATAGTACGTTTAGACAAACACCAAAAAAAATGTTAGACAAGAAATTCATGATGTGTGAACGGAAGATTAACACTTATTTTTTTTTTTTTTGTTTCTGCTCCTCTACAAACTTATTCAGTCCACAGTCTCTGCACCACTTCCAAAAAGGGCTGAAATCGTACACTCGGCCACAATTGATACATGTTTTTTTTTGGGACTCCATTTGCTCGGAATGGTTGCAACAATATGAATCATTTCGACCCTCCGTCTCCGTTTAAATAGCAATGCTTATCAAAACTAGGGCTACCACTTTCTTTAATTTTTCATCAATACAGTAAAAACTGATACCTCATAACAAACTCCAATAACCTTCAGTCGAGATAATGAATAGTCACCACGCGAACACATGTATTATTATCATGTATTTCACTGCAGTTACGATATAAAATCATAAAACCCACGTCAGTCCCTTCGTTCGGCGTCAACGAACATTATTCAACTTGATTTCATATTTAGTAGGGTGCGCCAAAAAAAAATTTTAATTTTTTTTTCCTTAGATACCATGAAAATATCGTCCGAAATGACGAATAAAAAATTCTGGTAACGTATGAGCTCTTAATTTTAATATTAACAGGTGACGATTCATAATTTTTGATTTCCCATTTAAATAACACAGGAATGTTATTTTTATTTTGTTTGGATTTTTAATGCATTTAAACAAATAATCCTCTAGTGACGACAAATACTTATTTTTGTAGGGAATTTAACGATCTACAAAAAAGCTCTGAGATGATTTTTTGCTAAGTCGACTCCTTCAAAAGTTATCTAATTTAAGAAGCTAGTGGGTGTTTGATAGACATAAAATTGTGACTTTATAATTTCTTAATATTATAGTGTTTTTTAACTAACGTTAAGATAATTAAAGTTAATGAATTAATTAATTAAGTTACATAGTTGGACTCACATGAGTTTATTTATTTTAATATGGTTCCAAATTTAACGGACAAAACAGGTTATAAGTATTCACCGCTATAACCTGTCCTCATAACATTTTTTTTTGTTTAAAGTTTATTTACTTAAATAAACGATACATATTTTTATTACTTAAGCTAAGTAAACAAATAAGAAAACCTTATAATCTCTTTTTTAGTTATTTTAATCATAGCCCTGATTAAACAAAATCATTAAAAAGGATTAAAAATGATTTGATTTGTAATCATTTTGAATAATTTTTAATCGTTCAAATCATTTCTAATTCTTATGAGCGTTTAACATGTGATTTACATTCAAATCCTTTTATTATATCAGGGAGGCTGTAGTTATTAGCACTTGAATCCAGTCTATCTCTGTGCTATGTGAAGGAAAAAAAAATGTTCCTTATAGACTCCAAAACGGCTGGACCGATTTCGATGAAATTTTCAGACAATCTTCAGATTCCAAGTAGGTCCTCTCTCTCGCTTATCTTTTCTTTCTCCATTGGCCCGACTGACCTAGGGTCCTTTTTACTTTTAAATTGCATATTTTTAAGACCGTTTTTCAAACAACTATCAAATGTCCACGTAAGCTATTTATCTCTTGTTATTGAAGTGTGGTTTTCCTTAATAAATGCGATGTACCTATGCTGACCACTCTTATCTAAAAAGTTTTATGTTTACATATTTTTAGTTCGGGAATTCACATGACTAATATAATGTGTGTGTTACAGTCGTTATCTGACAGAAAAACATATTGTTTTGAGAGTAGGGAAAATCCCAAAGTTCTGTCATCCACGGATTGTAAGTACAGTCACCATCAACCAACTGATCTATCTCAACTGATCTATCTCAACCAGTTCACGTATTTTGGGTACCAAGAAGCTAGAAGCTAAGAAGCTAGTGGGTGTTTGATAGACATAAAATTAGCATATGATTTGACTAGGTTAGGGATCATCTATTTTGAATGGAAATTATTTATTTAAAAAAATGGTCAGATTTCAGACAAGTTTTGTCATCAAATAAATCCTATGTTGTAGATAGATCACAAAATCGCTAATTAACACATAGGCTAATTTTTATTCCGAGAAGAGAGCTATTAATGCATATAAATTATTTCACGCCCAAAAGCAAAGTATATATTATATGTATTAGTACTAACATACAGTATGACCACTCCCTGATCCCGCAGATAGATACAGATTGGTTCTTGTTTGGTTTTTATTATGGAACGTATAGGATTTCGCCGTGATTTCGTTAGATCCGTCACTTGTTTTTAGAAATGTCATTTCTCGCCCGTTCCCTTTTAAATTAATTATATGCCCTACTATATTTCCAATACTTTTGTATAGTTCCTGAAATAGCAGTTTAGCTGGACTGAACCTCTAACAAAAATCACCACTTTAAAACTTAACATTTCCCGGCGAACTTCGTTCCACCTTACACTACCCTACCATAACATACACTACACTATCCTACCCTACCCTACCCTACACTACCCTAACTACACTACACCTACACTACACTACCCTATCCTAAAACCAATAATTTTTAGACAGATAATATTATATTTTTATTGATGAGTATCCTATTCATGACGAAGACAAATGCAAAAACACAAAAATCATAAAAATTGGTCCAGTCGTTCTTGAGTTATAAATGGTGTAACTAACACGACTTTATTTTATATATTATCTAATATAGATTTGAATAATTCTACGGACCTCTCAGTAGTTTTGAAAGACTTTTGTAACGTTACCCCACAAGTTAATAAAAAAAAACACTCTCACTTTACATATAGGTGGAACCAAAACTTTTTGTTTCGTCTCATAGCTTGTATCGTATACCTTCGTAACCAAAACCTAGCATTGCCAAAACTAGAAACACTTGCTTTGCAGTTATTGGACAAGGACGCGCGCACACGGCTGGGAGGCACGGACTGCATGCACGGCGATATCCGGGAGCAGGCTTTCTTCCACCCCATCCACTGGGACCGCCTCGACCGCAGGGAGCTGGAGGCGCCTTTCAAGCCTCGAGTGGTATGTATACAGGCGTTCTTCCACCCCATCCACTGGGACCGCCTCGACCGCAGGGAGCTGGAGGCACCTTTCAAGCCTCGAGTGGTATGTATACGGGCGTTCTTCCACCCCATCCACTGGGACCGCCTCAACCGCAGGGAGCTGGAGGCGCCTTTCAAGCCTCGAATGGTATGTATACAGGCGTTCTTCCACCCCATCCACTGGGACCGCCTCGACCGCAGGGAGCTGGAGGCGCCTTTCAAGCCTCGAGTGGTATGTATACAGGCGTTCTTCCACCCCATCCACTGGGACCGCCTCGACCGCAGGGAGCTGGAGGCACCTTTCAAGCCTCGAGTGGTATGTATACGGGCGTTCTTCCACCCCATCCACTGGGACCGCCTCGACCGCAGGGAGCTGGAGGCGCCTTTCAAGCCTCGAGTGGTATGTATACAGGCGTTCTTCCACCCCATCCACTGGGACCGCCTCGACCGCAGGGAGCTGGAGGCGCCTTTCAAGCCTCGAATGGTATGTATACAGAACTAGCTTTTTCCCGCGTCTAGCCCGTGTGGACATCATTTTTATGAGTGTCTTTGACGGTTATAGTGGTGCGCGAGTTAGTCCTGTGGGAACGGAAGGACTTTACATTTTCTCATACATTTTCCTGTAATCTATGCATTCAACATTTGGTTTTAAAAATAATTCAAAAAAGTACTTAGGCGAGTAAGGCAGGGAAGCCTCTGGATGCGGGCAGCGCAGAACCGGTCGTGGAAATCCTTGGGGCCTATGTCCAGCAGTGGACGTCCTTCGGCTGATGTGATCCTGTTTTCTCGCAGCTTAAAAAGTTTAAGAGTTCACTTGTATATTACGCGAAATTCAATTTTTTAAAGGTGTTTTTTTTAGAAAATATGGCTCCATCTATATTGTTTCTTTTCATGAGTTGTCATGCCGAGAGAATATATAAATTACCCTATAAATATAAATAAAACTAATTACGAATACTTACGACATGAATGTTTCAAATCTAATATTTCTGGTTTTTGACGGTTTTGGGACATTTATGACAATTTTATTTTTATTGTAATTTACGGAAAATCAGGTATATATTCTTTCGGCATGATAAGTCATTCAAACATAGAATATCAGACGGAGTCAGAAAATCTTACAAACCTTAAAAAAAATGAATTTTGCGGTATGGTCGGGAGGCACAGCCGTAAGTTGTGGCATTATCGTTTGCAGCGGCACCCCATGGACACCCAATATTTCGACCGCGCATTCACCGGCGAGCGGCCGCGGCTGACGGCAGTGGAGCCCCAAGTGCTCCGCTCTATGGACCAGGAGCCCTTCAGAGGCTTCTCCTACACAAACCCCAACGCGACCGACCGCTAAGGGCCCGCGTATGCCAGCGGTGGTGGTGCAATTCAAGATTCGCTAAAAGATGAGACTACAATACTTTGATGAAGGTCGAAAAGTCTGGTTTCTATTGGCGATGAATCCAATCCAATAGATTGTAAATATTGGATGGTGATTTCAGAAGAGACACGAAGGAGGGAAGGAACAGACAACGATCGAAAACTGTGAATAAAGTTTATTTGTAACTTTAAATTATCGCTAATTTTAACATATCGAGTATTTTATGATCATTTGATCACATATTTTGTGTCTGGTACACATAAATCTGTTTATATATTTATTAGGTGGTTATTAATTAAATGTAACTACATTTATACTTAGATATATTTAGAATACATATAAAATATTGCTTATTTAAGTAAAAAGTAGTTAAAAAGCATAAAACAATAAATTTTTATTTATTACATTTGTATCATCAACATTCAACACAGTTGCGAAGAGAAAAAAATGTTAAAACTTAATTTTAAAATAATCACTCTAACATGAAAGCAAATGAAAATGGCGCGGGTATTATTTTTTCTGCACGAGCCGATGAGTTTTATTTGGTTGCATACGTAGAACCTATGGTTAAAATATTACTGAATGAATAGCAAAAAGCTTTTCGCTTATAATAAAAAAAACTCTTTATTACAGCACTTGTAACATAAAGTTGTGTTAAAACTCCAAACTGCATTATGAACCTAGAAGCGGTGCAATAAGAGTCATTTTAGAAGAAAGTCTGTTGAAAAATATAGGTATTTTAGATAGGCATTTGGAGATTGGCATCAAATAAAAGTGGCAAAAATATTACTAATTCTTTACCTATAAAATAAAGGCTTCTCGAACTTCTACTTATAATGTTTGCGTAAATATTTGTTTTTTATTTCATCAATAGGTACCTATCTTTATTATGTCAGTAAAAAAATTACTTATTAGTTATTGAACGTTATTCAATAAGGTTGTAAATTGTTTTTTAAATAAAGGATGAAACTACATTTATCTACGCTATACTTATTATTTAATTGCCTACTTACATCTGATTCGAAAAAAATAGCCAAGTACGTGTGGAACCAACCACGCATAGCGTGGCCTCCGGGCCATCACATGAAAACTGTTTAGTTTCAGGATACCCTCAATCGTTTTCCTAGCTCCAATAGGTAGTTGGGAGTTTGGGACACGTTTTTAACGAGTTTGACGTACATAAAAAACCGGCCAAGTGCGAGTGACACTAGTGCTCCGAGGGTTCCGTACCACCACACCTCTCCACACAACCACACCCTGGACACTTCATACAACGGGCCAGAAACAGCATATCTATCTGACAAAAGTATGTTGCTAGAAAGCACTATTTCATATTATTATAAGGTGTTACAAAATTAGCTGCAACTATTTTAACTGGTGCTTCTTCCCATAAAACTGAACCCATAGTCAAATCGCAAAAAAATTGGCTCTTCCATACTAACTCGATCAGCTGATTAGCCAACTTAGTATGGGAAGTACCAATTTTTTTTTGAGATTTGACTATGGGTTTCATTGGGAAAGTTGTTCAGTTTCATGGGTAGAAGCACGAGTTAAAATAGTTTAGCTAATTTTGTTAGCCCTTATATAAAAAGACCAATTCAGTGATTTACAACACGGGGAAATTGCAACAATGTTTTTTCTTCGTCCCGCTTTTACTAGTAAAAACAATTACAAAAGGACTCCATTTTTATTTGCGATATAATTTAAAATGTACCTAAAAAAAATTATAACTGTAGATCTTTTAGACTAGGAGGAGCTGTCAAGGGAGGAGAGGAATTTTTTTTAATTACCAAAATAAGTTACAGGGACAGACGGACAGACAGAGGGACGGACGGTCATGACGAAAAGAGTTCCGTTTTTTCCCATTTTAGCTTCAAAATCCTAAAAACAGGTAAAAACAAATAACAAAACTAAAACTAAAGCCTTAAAACTAAATCTCAAAAGTTTGCTAAAGACCATCCGCCATTCGCAACAATCAGGTCAAGAGATGATCAAGCACTCGGGTTCCACCTCGGAATTAAATTTCCACCCAACGGATCGAAACATGGGTTTTTCCCGGGTGTGTTGTTTGAGTTTTTATCTACCGCCCATCTCTAATTATAATAAAATATGAATAAAAGTTTTTTTTGTATAACCCGCGCAGATAAAGAATAGATCTGAAAATGGCGGCGAGTACTTATGGTGCAGTTGGCAAAACAAGTTCAAAAATCGATGTTTATTTTTTCTACTAAATATTTTTGGTTATAAATTATTATTTTTATTATTATTAATTGATGATACTAATAATAATGACAAAAATATTAATAAAATAAATAAGGAGCAAGGGTAAATAAACAGTAGATTTTTTAATTTGTCTTTATTATTTGTGATTAATTTGCATCAGAATCAGATTACAAAAAATAATATAGAAAATGTTTACCAACTTAAGTATCATAATTGCATGCACACATATAACTTATTATAAGGTTGAAATGTAATTTTATTGACTACAGGCACAGATTACTAAATAGTTACTTCGTGCTATAGGTTATTAAAATATTTGATTTCATTGACTAGGTTTTATAATAGGAAACCTTTTTTGAAAAGAACTACATTATCCGGCTTAGCTTTATCTGCCTATAGATTATAAAGGTAAGGTAAGATTCAAATCGCTCTGCTCTTTAAAGGGATGCAATGTTCCCATGAGTAATACAGACTGATTATTTATCATTATTTTTTTGCAGCGCGTACTTTACTGTGTAAGTATAGACAGCGATAGAATGTGAGCGAGATAGCATGCGAGCGGACGCCATTTTCAGATCTCTTCTCTATCTGCGCGGTTTATAATGCTTACATAATAAACAAGTTACATTAGAAAATAATATAAACTAAACAAAAATTAAAAGAAGGGAAACACAAAAGAGCAATAGCTCAGTGTAGTACCTACTTGCCTTTAAAAAGGAAAAACACTCTTATTCTGCTAATTAGGTGAAATTATGCCAAGGGACATTCGTGATAAGTACATATTTAGAAAAAAACGGGTGGCGCTGTGTCGGGGCACACGGCCATTGGTTTAACGTGGAGCGTCTGTGTCAGCGAGTCGCTTTTAGTGTCAAAGATTGAAATAAAGATATGTAAACTCTACGATGAACGGTCACAGAGATATGCACATCCAAATATTTGACCGAAAGCGCCTAGATCTTCTATCTAGATCTAGATTCCATGAGTCCATACACAAGGGATCTATGATGGATAGTTACAGAGACATTGGCATGTAAAGTTTTGACATGTAAAAAAAAGGATGATGTTATTTTACGCAGTGCCCTTCCACTACAGCCCCACCCGACCCCTACGCAAACTCTAGGTCATAACAGCGAGCTGAATATATAAACAAAAAAAAGAGATTCCGACGAATTAAGAACCTCCTCCTTTTTTGAAGTCGGTTAATAACACAGCACTACAAAAAAAAATGTGTTGCCCAGGATATCTTAGCAAATTTTGAGGTTTTCAAGAGCCCAAATTACGAATTTATTCATGAAAGTATTTAATGTGCTCTTGTTTTCATGATTATTGCATATCTTTTATTCTGATCAATTATCGGCTTGTTAGTAATAAAATTTATTTTCCCAGTCATAATTAGAGTTCTGCGCAAAAAAACGAGAGCAAATCTTACAAAATCATTGATAGTTTCATAAATTGTGAGCATAGAGATATACAAAATGGATCTTCTGTCTAGACTAATTCGTTACGGTCCACTTTTATTTCATTTTATTAGAGACAAACAGTAATTTACACATATAAAACTAACAACAATATTACTTAAAGCCCTATAGTCTCCTGTCTTAAATATAGTAGTCCACTTTTACTTTACTCGCATGTATCGGTGACTTTTTAAAGGCGTTTCACTTCGGAAATATTAAAATGCAGACCTGTACACTGAAACGCTGCACTGGCAGCGTAGCGTAGCGTAGGTAGTAGTATCTGAGACACGCCATCACCTCTCTAACTAAACGATCTTTGGTTCAACACAACTCAATTGTTGGTTCAACACAACTCAATTGTTGGTTCAACACAACTCAAGGAGTTTTTAACACTGTCCGGATACGTGAACAACAGTTGGTCAACATGAGACTGTGTAGCAATGAAAAGATAATGTGATTCTTTTGATTCAAACACTTCAAGTCCCACAATCCTACAATCAAAGTTTGAAATGTCGTCATCGTCGTCGGGCGGGTGGAGTTCTCGGACATTGAGACGTACTATTGGCTTGTCCCGGTTGCGCATTAAATCCCTCGTTAGCCACACATCGACCTGCAAAATAGAAAAGAGTGGCATGCCGCTATAATGTGCGAGTAGGTTAAACAAAGTTTTACGTGAAATTAAGTTTATAAGAAACAGTTTTTTAATCAGTGGAGTAACAAAAGGATTTCCCTACGCAATCTAATCAGAAATGAGGAGATCCGCAGGAGAACCAAAGTAACCGACATAGCTCAAAGAATCGCTAAACTGGTGAACTAGTGAAGATCGCGGGAAGCCGCTAGATGCGGGCAGCGCAGGACCGGTCGTCATGGAAATCCTTGGGGAGGCCTTTGTCTAGCAGTAGATGTTTTTCGGCTGATATAATGATGAACAATAGGATGCTGAAAGGGTAAATGCCGGCCCGACAGAACAAGAGGATCTTCACGTCCTAGGATCCTAACATTTCATGAAATTTACGAGCATGAACGTCTACAAGATATCAAAAACGTGTTTCCAATTTCTGTGACTTGAAGCCGCCCACTTTAAAAGATTCCCATTTATTGGAAGAGACTTTAGAGTTCGTTGATTTATATTAAAAAGGCCACTTCTAAGTTTCGATCCACTTTTAAACACGAAAAAGAAAAGTCATATTCTCTAAAAGAACTTTTTGAGTTATATAATCATGTTAATATGTCTTCAAGCTTTTCTGAACTGTGCACTGCATTTCTTTGATTTGTATTATTGTTATTTGTTTATTTTTTGTTATTTCTGTTGTTTTTTCTGTGACTAAGCTACGGCTAGTGCCGAGCCATCATTTTCAAAATTAATATTGGTAAGATACTTATTAAGAAATTCTCTGGAACAAAAAGGTAACGCAACTTAGCTATTCTATCAATCGAATGTTCCTTGGAGCGCTTGAACTTCATGTTATTAACACTTTTGCTGTACAGAAAGCCCCAAAAAGAATTTCAATGATTAGATGGAATTTCAAAAACCATTTATATTGTGATAAAAGTGTGCACACGCCTGCGAAGAAACTCGAAGGTTGTGTGTGAAGTCGACCAACCCGCACTGGGCCCGCGTGGTCGACTAAGGCCTAATCGCCCTGATTCAGGGTAGGCTCGAGCCCCTCGGTGGGGACGTATATGAGCTGTAATGATGATGATGAAAAGTGTCGTAAATAGGTAACTCTAACTCGCGATTTGCGCCACTTTAATACAAATTGTATTAAAGAGGCGATTGAGAACAACAAGGGCTCAAAAGTGTTCGCTAGAGATCTGTCTGTTGGTCAAAGCCAACTGACCAAGCTGAAGACTGAGGACGGCAGGATCACATCGTCTAAGACTGAGTTGCTGGAAGAAGTTGAGAAGTTCTACGGACAATTGTACACGACCACACGTCTGCCTGTCAGCGATCTGGCTAAAGACCCAAGAGCTAGACTTACCCGACACTATACCGAAGATATCCCGGACGTCAGCCTGTACGAGATTAGAATGGCTCTTAAACAGCTTAAAAACAATAAGGCACAATAAGGTGATGATGGAATTACGGCTGAACTTCTGAAAGCAGGTGGAACACCGGTACTTAAAGCTCTTCAGAAATTATTTAATTCCGTTATACTTGAGGGACAAACGCCTAAGGCATGGCACAGAAGTGTGGTCGTGCTTTTCTTCAAAAAGGGCGACAATACCCTGTTGAAGAACTACAGACCCATCTCACTTCTGAGCCATGTCTACAAACTGTTTTCGAGGGTCATTACGAATCGTCTCGCACGCAGGTTTGACGACTTCCAGCCTCCCGAACAAGCCACATACATACGCTGCGGCAGATTATACAGAAGACCGAAGAGTACAATCAGCCACTATGCTTGGCGTTTGTGGACTATGAGAAGGCCTTTGATTCAGTCGAAACCCGGGCTGTGCTACAGTCTCTCCAGCGGTGCCAAATTGACCATCGATACATCGAGGTGTTGAAGTGTCTGTATGAAAACGCCACCATGTCGGTTCGCCTCCAGGACCAGAACTCGAAACCTATCCAGTTGCAGCGAGGGGTGAGACAGGGAGACGTTATATCTCCAAAACTGTTCACCGCTGCCCTGGAAGATGTTTTTAAGCTTCTGGACTGGGGTGGACTCGGCATCAATATCAACGGCGAGTACATATCCCACCTCCGATTCGCTGACGACATCGTGGTCATGGCTGAGACTATGGAAGACCTAAGCACAATGCTCGATGGCCTCAGTAAAGTATCTCACCAAGTGGGTCTTAAAATGAACATGGACAAGACGAAAATAATGTTAAATGTCCGTGTCGCACCCACTCCTCTAAAGGTTGGAGACTCTACACTGGAAGTTATTGACGAATATGTATACCTGGGACAAACAGTCCAGCTAGGTAATTCCAACTTCGAGAAAGAGATCAATCGTCGAATCCAACTCGGCTGGGCAGCGTTCGGGAAGCTTCGCAATATCTTTACGTCCCAGATACCGCAGTGTCTTAAGACCAAGGTCTTCGACCAATGTGTGTTGCCAGTGATGACGTACGGAACTGAGACATGGTCGCTTACTATGGGCCTCATAAGAAGGCTCAAGGTCACCCAAAGGGCAATGGAGCGTGCTATGCTCGGAGTTTCTCTGCGTGATCGAATCAGAAACGAGGAGATCCGTAAGAGAACCAAAGTAACCGACATAGCTCTCAGAATTGCTAAACTTAAGTGGCAGTGGGCGGGGCACATTGCTCGTAGAACAGATGGCCGTTGGGGCAGTAAAGTTCTCGAGTGGCGACCACGCACCGGAAAGCGTAGTGTAGGCAGGCCTCCCACTCGGTGGACCGATGACCTGAAGGTCGCGGGAAGCCGCTGGATGCGGGCAGCGCAGAACCGGTCGTCGTGGAGATCCTTGGGGGAGGCCTATGTCCAGCAGTGGACTTCCTTCGGCTGATATGATGATGATGAAATAGGTAACTACAAACGCGTGGCCATGAAATTGCAATTACCTTTTGAGCCCTTTGTATCGTACGACGTTTTTCAATATATTTGTGAGAAAACAGTTTAACTAAAAACTGCACAAAAAATATAAAACGCCGATCATGAAATGTAGGGGTAGCCGAGGACCCCCTGGTGACCCTGGTGAACTAGAGCTCGCTCGCGCGCGGTGTGGGTTGCGCGTAAAAACTTTCAAGACATGTACTCTGGTTGTAAAGATTACCTTTCAACTTATGACGGCATGTAAAGTAACACATAACGAGCAACTGTATGGAAAATATACATTATTGCAGAGGTCGGAAAGGAAGCGATTGCTAGATGAATAGAGTGTAAAGCCCGATTAATACGAATCCAGCAATTGCTGTTCCGGCCGAGGTCTGTATAGTGCTTTACTCAAACATAGCAAGGAAATTAAAACAATATTAACCTAATTATACCTAATTTTAAATAAAATCAACTTAATATTTAAAACCACATATTTTTCTTCGAAGTTGCGATAGCCTGACTTTTGCTTTCTCGTCCATTTACTTTTACTTTATTTATTTACTACGAAATTTGAAAACCGGCCAAGTGCGAGTCGAGTAGGCTTCCGTAGTCTTTTCAAAAATTAAATGTACATTTTTAAAAATACAATTACATTTGCAGTTGGTATTAGATCATTTTGTATGGGAAATCTATGAACTTTTTACAAATCCATCTGCACATCTTAAGTTGGCCGACTATTACTCCTAAACTAAGAAAGCCTACTTAGCCGTGATAGTTTTCCTTTTAAATTGATTATATGTCCTACTATAAAAAAAATCTGTTAATCTTAAATAGTGGTTTAGCTGGAATACTTGACTCTAGGAAAAATTAGCACTTTAAAGCTTAATATTTCGCAAACAAATTCCCGATTCGAAAAATGGTTATAGGAACCCGCAATAGTTTTAAAAGAGCTATTCAACGATACCCCACACGATAGGGTACGTCACCGAAAAATAAATCACCCCCTCTTTACATGTAGGAGGAATCCTAAAAAAAATATTGTATTTTTCAAGATTTATTGCACTACTTTGTAGGCGTGATACCCATGCCAAATTACAGCTTTCTTTCTAGTACTAACAGTCTCTGAGTTAAGCCGCGGACAGACAGACACGGACAGACGACTCTATTAGTATTACAGACGGCTTGCTAACAAGCCGGGAAGTAGTTTTTATTAATTTATTTATTTATTGACGATCCTAAAATCACGTGTTTCCTGTCTTATTTATAATGTAAGGTGAATAATACATAGCGTGTTTGAGTATTATTTTTTATTAAATTATCTTAACGAACAACAGTGCTAAAGTTTATATAAGTATGTAAAGCCTCACCCTGCCATCTCTGTATCCGAGGAACAAAACTTCGCCATGTTGCGTGGCGCATGTGAGGCCGGGACACTCCACCACAACATTGTTCGATTCTTCCTGAATATTGACTCTGAACTTTTTGTCCAATGGCACTAAAACGTGGAAAGTCTATGTTAACTTGGCAACAAAGTAAAACTTAAAAGCGAAACAACACTTAATGCTCCATTAGTATTACTTACCGGCAACGACAGCGCTGAGCCTGTGAAACATAACATTCCGTCCCAAGCTGTAATCAGGCACATTTAAACTTAGTACATTCTCAATCTTAGCACTAGGTAACTTGAAATAGGCCAGTCTAACAAAGTATTCAACATTCATTTGTGGCGCATCCAATCCATGCAAGTTCTCAAAGTTTCGTCCCCGCCTGTCCAGTTTCATGACATTTCCTGTTTTCAAAAATATGTAGACATCCCCACAATGGACGTGAATATCAGATATAGAAGTCTTGCAGCCGTAGTAGCGGGCTAAATTGAGGTCTTCCCATTTCTCTTTATCGGGAGACCATTTGTAGCATCGCAGTATGTTTCTATCATCTATCACGTAATAGCAGTTGTCATCAAACCTGAAACGAAGATATTAAATCGGGAAATAATTGAGATAGGAAATTTTAACTACCCGTACTCCAATCAAATCATGGAACTTACACAGTAAGCTTTTTAAATGGTTCCTGCTTAAAAATCTTTGCAATCATTCGATTAGTTTCTAAATCTGTAAAGTAAAACATAAATGAATAATAAATTCACAATAATAATAGTCTTCTATTAAAAAGACAAAGACAACTGTCAAAGACACAAAAGATTCACCTTTTCCCGTATTCATATTTGAAGAACTGTCTGAGTCACTACAGACGGATCCATTCGGATTCAGTTGGCATAATTTAATCTCTTGTGTAGTGTCAGTGATTTTGTAGAATTTCCTCTTTAGCTCTGACTCATGTCCATACATTACTATCAGATAGTCTGTAAAAATTATGAAATAAATTTGTTTTCTTGTTAGTTTTGAAGAATAAAATAATGAATTGATACAACTAGGTACTAATAACTCTTTTAGTATTTTATGGCAAATTGAATTTCATACAAAATGTCATGTTTACTAGAATAAAATAAAATGAAGGTGGCCAAGTGCGTGTCGGACCGTGGGACCACGCGCAAATTAGGGTGCTGTAGTCTTTTTAATAAATAAATGTATATTTTAAAAACAAAGTTATTTTTGCAGTTGTTATAGGACATTTCGTATGAACTTTTTATAAATCCAACTGCACATCGAAAGTTGGTCGACTATTACACCTGAACTGAGGAAACCTACTTGGCTGTGATAATTTTCCTATTAAATTAATTATATTATATGCCCAACTATTTCCAATACTTTTCAGACTTCTTGAACTAGCGGTCTAGCTGGTAGGTGGGGGGAGATATAACTCTAACAAAAATTAAAATCACTTAAAAACTTAACATTTAGTAAACAAATTATTTATCGGAAAAATGATCTTAGCAAACCCTCAGTTGTTTTGGAAAGACCTATTCAACAATACCAACATGATATATTTGAATGAAAAATTATTCAACCCCACTTCACATGTAGAACATGTACCCTTAAAAATATTTTTTACAGATTTTATTTAATAACTTTATAGGGGTAACAGATTTTAATACAATACCAAATTTCAGACTTATAGCTGTAATTGTCTTTGAGCAAGACAGCTGTGACATACCAATAAACAGAAAGACATTGTACAGACTTGGTAAATATTGATCAGTAAAAAAAAGAAATAGTGCTAACATGTGCTATCACCCAGTAATATAGAAGTCATTGGCTAACACGTTGATTGTCGACATAAAAGGTATTCTTTAATTTTATATTTAAAAGAGATAAGAGAAAGAGCCATATACTAGTATATCTACCCACATTTTTATTATTGTTTTATAGATCAGATTAAAAGCATTGTAACTTATTTTGTAAATCTTAAATTAGGCAAGAGACTGGTTTACCACAACACAGGGAATCCTAGTATGGGGAGCAGGGATACTTACTGTGCATTAGCATAATTTTGGTGTAATAAATATAAATATATTTAAATGGCCTG